>JAIUSX010000014.1:3750000-4375000 GCA_026573805.1 Hesperophylax magnus
GATGGCTGAGGAGATTGTTGGTACTGAGAGGTATTCACAGCTGCCTGAGAGTTATTTTGATACTCTGGATGCATCTGGTTTGATACATTGTTAGCAGCAGAATAATGTTGTTGGGACACATTTACACTAGAATTTTGGACATTTTTATAGTTCAAGTAAGCGGCTTGTTGCGACTGGTTGTTGGGATAATTATTGTAAGAAGTGTTCATAGGCTGAGCTTTAGGTTGGCTTTGAGCTTGATAGGAATTATTCTGCATCATGTAAGATTGATTGGTTGGATAGTTCTGGGAGTGATTAGCATTTGCATAATTAGTTTGAGGCTGTTGCTGTTGTTGATTGGCGTATTGAGATCGGCTGAGGGAGTTGTTGCTCTGACTGTTGTAGGTGAGTTGGTGCTGCAGCTGCTGCTGTTGCTGCTGCTGCTGGTGGTAGGACTGGTGTGAGCTTTGCGGGCTCTGGAAGCCAGGGTGCGGGCTGGCGTAGCCCTGCACCTGCACCACCTGAGGGGGACTCTGGAAGCCGGCCTGGGGATTATGGGGACTCATGTAGGCGTGTTGCTGTTGCTGAGCTTGGTACATGTGCTGGGAGCTCGGATAGCCAGCGTGGGGACTAGCGTACCCCTGCTGGGGGCTGGAGTAGCCCTGCTGGGGACTGGGGAAGCCGGGTTGGGGGGAGGTGAAGCCTTGTTGGGGGGAGGTGAACCCTTGTTGGGGGGAGGTGAACCCTTGTTGGGGGGAGGTGAACCCTTGTTGGGGGGAGGTGAACCCTTGTTGGGGGGAGGTGAACCCCTGCTGGGGGGACGCATAGCCAGGCTGAGGGGAGGGCATGGGGTGCTGGGGGCTCTGGAAGTCAGCCTGAGGACTCGGCATGCCCTGAGCGTACCCGGAGTGGTAAGGCATTTGGGCGTGCTGAGCATTCTGATACCCAGAGTTCTGATAGTTGGCATGCGGACTCTGGTAGGCCGCCTGTTGGTGTTGGTATATTCCGTTAGTATTGGCCGCAGCCTGTTGCATATGTTGGCCCGAGTTTTGGTATCCTTGCGCAACGGTTCGTTGAGCGGCGTAGCCATTATAATTACTGCTAGCTTTGTGAAATTGGTTATCTGTGGTGTAAAATATTTGTGGGTTAACATTATGGGGAGAAGCCTGAGGTACTGGCTGCTTTTTGTTTTCATTATTTGTGTTAAAGTTTCGACTCATAAGGTTGGCGGGGGTTTTGGGGGCGGCCGCCTGTCTCCTGTAAGCCTGCGGATCAGGCTGTTGGTGGGGCTGCTGGTGATGGAGATGCTGGTTAGAGTCGCTGACCTGGGTGGAGTGTTCCTGGTGAGACTTCTCGCTGATGACTCCCAGGGAGGGTCCGCAACTCTCCCGGCCCGTGTAGGCAAACATTGTATTCCGCATGGTCTGATAGCTCCCAGATGAACTTGAGCCCGATCTGTCAAAATGACATAGATTATGTGCAAAACATATCATTTTTGCACACTCAATATAACATATTAACTAAATATCTGTATAATATTACATATTCTACTGAAAATGATTTTCTTTTTAAGACTTTGTAGTCATTGTTCATAAAATTTACCCATTTCTAAATAACTTCTCATTATTTTGTTATACTGTTTATATGTAATATAAAGGATGACTCGAACTTAAAGTTAATGTGAAAGGTCACAAATCAATTTCAAAGTAAAATAACAATGTCAGATAAAAGCCAAACCGGTGAAATTTCAAACTACAAATGACAAGTGTTAATAGATACAATACCTGTTCTGAGACATTCAATCAATTTTTAAACTAATACATAAAGGTTAAAAAAAAAACATTATTATAATCATTGACGTTACAACACATCTACACTCGACTATTGTCTCAAAAAATTAAGATTAAATGTGGCACATAAAAAAACACCGTTAAGTTTCCAGTAAATTCTTAATTCAAATGTTGTTCATGTATGACAAAGTTAGACATTCAAAAAATGTATACTTATGAACGAAATAGGACCGGACAGCATTTTTGTATTCAAAAGTTGCATCGAATACTGCCTCAAGGCCGACTAGAGTTACATCCTGATGGATTTTCAGAGGGTCAAGTGATCAAATCAGAGCTGTGCCATAATACAGCAAATAGCGGAGATTGTAATTTATTTATTTATACAAAAAAACAGTTTTTAACATAAAAAACGTACTCTGCACATCTCACTAGGGCATTCCTGTATCAAGATGTGCAGCTTTACAATTTTTTTTTGTTTTTGGGGTGTTATGCCGTGTTGCGCTAACTCCTTCTTTAGCCGACGTTTCGGACAGCGTTGCAGTGTCCATCATCAGGGCAGATCCGGTAGATCCGAAGATGTACCGGATCTGCCCTGATAATGGACACTGCAACGCTGTCCGAAACGTCGGCTAAAGAAGGAGTTAGCGCAACACGGCATAACACCCCAAAAACAAACAACAAAAATGCTTTTGGCCGTGAGAATCTAAAAACTTACCAGCTTTACAATTATATCAATTAAAACAATACATATATGTAAACTTAATATAATAATAACATTAAATTTAAACCTAAAAAAGAAAAGTTTGTTGTTGATATTTGTTGTTGATACTCGTTGTTACTGCTAATTTGTATGTTGTTTTTCCGCAAGCGAATAAATAAACAGAGTGATTAGACTATTTTAAACATTGAAGTTTAGTTGGCGATAGCAGTGACTTCATAATTTGGCTTTTACTAGTGTTAGCCGAATAATTAAAATACTTTCTCATCACACACAAGGGCATTTTGGAACTTTTTAAGGTAATTTACTTATAGGTAGCACATGACCTTACCAGTTAAGTAATAAAACTACAAAATCGAAAGCACTACAATTGACATACTTTTTGCTTGCCACTTTGAGATTTCTACAGCGCCTCTATATATTCTAACGTCAATGATAATAATTGTTTAAGTTATAATCAATAATATTACATACTCATAGGATGTAGTAATTGTATTGAATGTTTTAGATTTACGAAGTGCAACAATCTTTGACGAATTTACCAAAAGTTTTTGAAAGCTCTAAAAGAAAAGACGTGGTTGAATAATTAGCATTGTAACAAGTGTACTGAGGTATAGAGTATAGAATGGATACAGAGAATCAGCTGCCATTAGTAACTTGTTAGTCCTACAGTGTGAAACTAATAAAAAGACGTGGTTGACTAATTAGCATTGGTTGGTATAGAGTATAGAATGTATACAGAGAATCAGCTGCCATTAGAACTTGTTAGTCCTACAGTGTGAAACTAATAAAAAGCAACCTAACAATGAAACACAGTATAACCTATTTTTTTATGGTTTTTCAAAGAAACAATAGAAAATGTGTAAAACTGAGGAAAATTTAATTATATATTAAGTACCTACTCAATAATCAATTAAAAATCATTATTAACAAACTACAATATTACTCTGAAAACCACGAAACCGTACAACCATTTTTGTCTTTATATTTTGCTGAAAAATCAAAGCTTTTTCTTTTCCATACATGTATTTTCCGCAGTGGAAATAATATCCATTTTTTCGCACATTTATAAAATTCAACTCATTTTAATACTCACCAATAAATTTGGTGGCGAAATTATCACATTCTAAAACTAGTTTCGTAACTTTAACTGGATAAAACTTTTTCTGAATATGTCTATATTATTTCCGACACAAAATAATTTATTGACACAACATTTATGAAGAAATTTAACTTTTTACAAGATGAATTTTTTTTTTTCTTTTCTTAATTGACATCGCCTGAATATTGCAGTGTAAATTGACATCCCGGTGCTTACCGGCCTGTTATATGTCTGATACACAAATTATAATTCAAAATATTTAACACATTTTTTTTTAATCTTTACACTGCGGTTGTACAGGGTGCAGCAAAACAGACAGTGTAGTTTTATTTTTTTGTCATTTGTTCCGGTTAAATGTCAATTTTAAGTTCTTTTCAGCTTTTGTGTCACTTTTTGATGCAAAAACCGGGAAATATATATTGTTGTCTTTTTTTACTGAAGATTATTATTGTTGCACTCAAAATACTGGAAAATCTTCATGCAAAAAATTGACTTCTGAACAACAACAAAAAAAACCATACAAAAAATGTATTTTTGTTTTCATTCAGCACTAGAATAAAAGAGTCACAAGTCATTACTGCAGAGAGTAGCTAAATCTGATTCAACAATCACACTTATGGGAGAAAAATAAAACTCAAAGTTTTAAAATAAAAAAAATTATAATTACAAAATTAATTTCAAAGCATTATCAAAATAATGTCGATGTAAATGAGAATTACAAACACAATATTGTGAAGAGATATTATTATGAGATAATCATCAAAATGTTAATATTCATCAATGACCCTCGGAAAGGCTACAAACCTTTTTTTCATAAGGCACACCAAACGTAACAATGGACACTACAACATCCAGACAGACAGCGCCCAAACGTGTTACATCCCGACTCTAAGTCAAATTAACCACTCTATAAAATGGTGTTTCAGAACTATAATATAAAAAAACAAAAAGAAACTATAAAATACACTGTGTTCACCAGGAAGAAGCCATTACCAAAATAAATAAGACCCAAGCTATGTTATGTTCGACTTATCCACGCCCCCAGAGAGACCTTAAAATATCCACTGCTCCAAGAAAGACGGCACCGAGTAACAATGTTTGTTTAGCCCAAATTTGCACTAACTTACACGACTCCCAGAACTGGAAGGAAGTAAAAAAAAATAAATTCAGAGTTACTGTCATCTCCAGGAGCTGTCGATTTGTGGATTTCAAATAGCTTTTTTCAGTTTCCAATAACTGAAAAAGTGAACCTCATAAGTAAATTTAACTGTATTTGCTTGTTTTGAAAATGATTCCTTCTCAGTGTACGGTGCGTAAATAGGAGTGAAGTTTTACTGGTGAGGCTTTATCGAAGTTATTGATGTTTTGACGAACCTGTGTTCTGTAGTCTCCATGATGGTGGATAAACCATTATTGTCCAAGGGGTTACCGTCGGCTAGGGTGGCCCCTTCATTGTCTTTCTTGGCCAGCCCGTTGTGTTGGCTGGGCACATTCTCCGGTGTGTCGGGGTCCTCCGAAATACTGAACTTCTTCACATTGGGGGTCTTGTTGTAGTCCAGGATGTACGGCTTCTTGAACTGGTTGGCTTGGTTACCGTAGGGCGTGCTGGCACCCGCCACGTTGAAGTTGAACATTTGAGTGGAACAAGTATCATCAAAGTTGGGCGTTTTTGGGTGCTGCTGTAATAAAAAAAAAAAAATTAATACAGATTTAGAAGACAAAAGATTGAAATTTAAAAATACAGATGAAATCGGACGAAGGCTATTGATTATTTTTCCAGTTGACCCCACCGCCTACTAAAATACGGTTCTGGTCATAAACCAACAACCACATTCTCTCTTTTGTCACAGACACTTTATATTAATATAATTATTTTATTACTTTCCAGTGATGATTTGAAGAAGTTAACTGGACATTAATTATTTGTACTCTGCAGTTTCTGGTCAAGCTAATAATAACTAGTACATCATAATCTATTTATATAGAAATATATTATGCACATATGGATGTGACTTAAAACTAAACTACACTCAAGACTCAAAAACTACTGGACCCATTTTACGGAAAATTTGTTCTTATTAGTGCCACGAGTGTTTAGAGAGTGGTTTGAATGGTTGAAGAAGTTGGAACGCTCAAGGAAGATATGTTGATAACATATGATAAATACATATGTATGGTAAAATAAGGCGTGTGATGAACGAAAGGGGAGGAAGTGAATGATAGAAAAAGTCGAGGATACTTGAGGAAGATACAGCACAATCAATACTTATGTGTGGAAAATGTGACGTACATAACCAACAAAGAAAGGGGTGTGAGAATGAATGAATTGGAAGTGAATGGTAGAAGAAGTCGAGGACGCCTGATTTGACATGGCACAATCAAGTGATACAAATACTTGAAAAGGAAAACTTTTTCATTTCTTTAAAATAATTTTAATTCCAGCTTTAAAATGCACCTAGTTTTCCTTTACACTAGAATTCACAAAACGAGCATCACTGGGTATGCACATCAGCTAGTAAAATATAAAACTCACAGTGGCAGCGGTGTTATTCCTGGGCATGTTGTACCCCTCAAAGCCGCGGCCCTGCTCAAAGCCTCCACCCTGGATCATGTGGTCCTCCGGCCGGTTCTTGGCGCACTTGTTCAGCACTGCGGCCATGGTCACGGAGCGGTCTGCGTGGATCTCAAAGTTCTGACCCTCAAACTGGTTGACGATGGGTACCGGAGACAGGGATCGCTCCGCCACAACTGAACCAAACAAAAATATATTTTTATAGAAAGCTATTACTTTGTGATTTGACATATATTATTAAATGAAACAAACACAATTTGTTTTAACCATAATTTTTTAAAAATTTATTCATCAACCACTAACCACGTGAAGACATTGTCTCAGGGATTGAAAAATTTTAAATAATCTAAAACCTAGCATGATAGAATTAAAAACATTAACAATAAAATTTAAACTGATACCAGTGTTTGCTTCATTTAATTAAATCGAACTAAAATAGTTCGAATTCAATAATTATTGGTAAAGATTTAAGTACATAATATGTACTCAGGGATAGTAAATAAAAACTCCAAACAAGCTGAACAACTACTTAATATGCATAGAAACTCACTGAGGGAACTAGAAGGACACAGCTACCTCTGGAGATACATTGCCAAAGGGTAGTTATTCAGAATGGAGAGTATCAATAGTGTAACTTAGTCATATTTAATTTGTAGATGTGCCTTTATAGTGGGCAAAGGCGACGAGGTTTGAAGCAGAAAGGGCAGAAGAAGTAAAGATGGTGGGGCCGTGAATTTAGGGTCTGGTTATTGGTAGGTTTTTTTTTAATTCGCTCATGTTGGAGGTAGCGTTTTAAAGAATTATGTAGCAACAGTGTTGAGTAGTCTAGGTTTTGATTTTTTTAGACACAAGGTGGTTTATTTTTTTGTTCCTTGTCGGGATGAAGCATCACAGTCCATGTGCCGAGAATAGTTGATAAATCCAAGTCTGGCGTGATGGAAGTAATTTTGAAGTGTCTAATTATGGCGTTGTGCTGGAGCCACTCTAATCACTGAAACTTCGTTCCTGCACTGCCACAGGGCTATAGGAGCGAAATACGTGCAATGTTTTTTGAGAACACTCATTTTTTTCTGCCTACACTGGGAACTTTTGGGGGAGACCGTTGGTTGTTGTCACTATTGATTACTAACAGACAAAATAGATTGTCATCTTGCTGAATGGACACTGAAGGGGGCCAAACGGGACCACGAAATTCACTCCGGGAGGGAAGTTGCTGTCGGGGGCACCTTTGTCGGGGCTTCAAATGGAATAAGTAAATACTACCTGTGTATTAGAGGAACACGCGTTTTTATAATCACCTAAAACTTACCAAGATTGGGTACTTTTACATGTTTTTATTATGTGTCGTGAGGGTTATACATTTGATTAACCCTGATTCCACTTTGGAATTGTGGTTGTTTCTTTGATGCTAATTATAATGATTGGTTGACATTATAGGTTACATTATCAGGGACGCATACAATAAAAGTTTGGTTTGGTTCAACGGTTCTAATCTATAATATGAATAAGACAGCAGATGAGAGCTTACCTGGATTAGCAAACACATTGTCAATTTCTTGATTAGCTTCTCTTGTGTTCACTGTCATGGAATCATCCTGTGCGCAAGCCATCAGACTCCTGTTGAATTCTGCGTAAATACTCTTCTTAGGCGGAGCGTAGTTATTGAGATCACCAGCAGCGATGTTGTTGTACTGGGCGGGAGCCTCGTTGATCAGCATGTTGTTCATCTTGGCGGCGTTGTCAAACTGCTGCTGCTGGGCCTTGGTCAAGTCAATGTACTCTACAATATAACCTTCATTTTCCTCTAGAACCACTGATTGATGCGGGTCTTCATCGAGGATTAAGTTTGTCTGAGCGATGATGTTTTCAAAGTTGTATTCGGCGCTGACGGGAACGGATGACATCTCGTTGGGGTAATCGGCATCTAATTTGATCCTTGGTTCATTTGATTCCATGGGTGAGGAGCATTGGCTATTTCCATACTTGTGGGTAATTTCAGTAGCCAAGGCGCAATTTGCCAATGTTTGTAAAGCGCTTGTGTTCTGTATTGATTTGCTAGTGGAATCCATTTGTGGAGAATGGCTAATTTCTTGATATTGTTCCGTGAAGGCTTTCCTTAGATTTTTGTACTTGGCGGAAGACTTGTAGGCGGCAATGTATCGACGTGATCGGATTTCTTCTAAACTGAATTCCTCTATCTCCCCGTTTTCTTTTTCTTTGTAAACCTGAAGTAAAATAACCACACAATATTTACAACAGGAAAAGCACAAAAGCAGGAATAGAAAGATAAGATGAATAATCAATATATTTTATAAAAGCAAGTATATTGAATGTGAATCATGATGTTATTGCATTTAATAAAAATGTGTCATTTTGAAATATCAATTGCGGCTAAGTCGCACACACCTGCGAGTTCGATGACCCTATTTTCCAAAACGAAATAATAATATTGACAAAATGAATGCTGTTACCAGGCGATTCAACCCGCAAGAGTGAAAACAACTAAACGCCTGCATTTGAAACTGTAAACATGTTTTTGCAAGCTGATGCTGACGTCACACGAACACCTGTAGGGGATATTATAAATACTTTATTAAATATTTTATTAATATTCAATATTTTCAACTGGTTGAAGCAACATCACCGGTGACAACGCGATCTTTTCTATAACTTGAAATTACCATTCCAGAGTCTCAACTGAATGCTGCATTTGCTTCAGTTCCTCCATCACGGCAGAATCATTTTAAAGATTACAACTATGTGCAACGAGATATTTACTGCCGGTACTCCATCAGCTGAGCTGGACGCATCTCTCTCAAGACATTACAATAGTAGGGCGTCTCCGTGTGCCGGCCCTTATAATCAAATGACCATGCCGCTGATGTCCTGCTGCTACCGACTGCTGGCCACCTATGCTGACACCTAAAGGCTGTCCAATTCCTGCTGCTGCCGACTGCTGGTCACTGCTGCTGATCACCTAAAGGCTGGCCAATTCCTGCTGGCTACCGACTGAACTGGCCACTGATGCTGACAACCTAAAGGCTGGCCAATTTCTGTTGGCTACCGACTGAACTAGCCACTCATGCTGACAACCTAAAGGCTGGCCAATTTCTGTTGGCTACCGACTGAACTAGCCACTCATGCTGACAACCTAAAGGCTGGCCAATTCCTGCTGGCTACCGACTGAACTGGCCACTGCTGCAGCAGTCGCTTGCGCCATTTGCTGTATTGTATGGCGCGCTGATGCACAATGTGCTCCAATCTGAAATCATCGCTGAAAACATTCCGATTTCAGTTTCTATCTGTGTATTAAAACCCAGTTGTATTGAAATACATCTAACTATTTCTTGTGAATTGGGTTGGCTGTAAGAAATAGGAAGTACCTATAAGCTCTACCCCTTTTTACATTCTGTATTGACCAGTACAATACATGTAATTAAAATGTGAATTTTGATTTGAATCGTCTTTGTTTTATGATGGTTTGGATAGAACACCTCACGGTGTTTTACTTAAATCATTACCCAGGTTGAGGGCTGATGTGTGCCGGTGCTAATTATTTAGTCTTTTCTTGTACAAGCAAACACGTCCCGTACAGTAAGTGTACAGTGTGTGTTCCGCTAAAACTCAGAAACGAGTCCCGGTACAATCAAGGGAGTTATATGGTGTGGTAGCCCTCTATCCCCCATCCATGAAGAAGGTTCCCATTTTTACCTGAAGGGCGTGCTTTTGAAGATATAAGGGCTGAAAGTTTTTGTCTCTAGAAATGTCTAGAACAGTCCAGAACATTCAACAGTATTCACGAGCATTCTGGAATATTCAGGAATAGCCTGGAACGTTCGGGAACATCCCAGATCATAATGAACTAAAGTGGGATTACAGGCCATATAAGGCCGAGGAAAGAGGGTCTCGTTGCTTCTCTCCACTCCTCCTTGGTTCCCTGAAGGTCCCAATAGGGAAGAGGCCTTCGTCTCTCCTCTCGACTCCTCCTTGGTTCCCTAAAGGCCCCGGGATGGAAGAGGGTTTCGTCTCTTCTCTCCACTCCTCCTTGGTTCCCTATAGGCCCCGCGACGAAGGAGTCTACTCCTCCTTGGTTCCCTAAAGGCCCCATGGCAGAAGAGTCCACTCCCCCTCGGTTTCTTGAAGGCCCCACGAGGGAAAAGGGAGTTTTCAAATGGTCCAATATTCGTCCCACGGGTAACCAGGGAAATAGAAGGTCTACTCCAGCAGAGCCCAGAGTGCTGGAGTAAGGTCTAAATACTCCGAGATGCGACCCTGTTTCTTGGAGGCACCGTTCGTGACACTGTTTCCCAGGTCATTCAGCCTGAGCATGGTAGCTCACACCTTAGCTTGGGATGGCTATTGCAGGTCGTGTTTCCACTCCCTGGGCGATGGGTTCGCCACACTCCCAACGCCGGTTATACGACGGCTGGTAACTTATAAAATACCTCTTTCTTATTGTACTGTGGGATCTTGGTGGCGTCAGGAGGATCTGGGACCCACATCTTCACCGACCAACTGGAGAAGTCCTCCTTGCAGTAGGGAACATGATTGGCCGAAAGGAACAGTCCTTCGTCTTCATATGCTAGAAAACCACAAAAACACGTTACATCAGTGTTTCTTAACCTCTTTTGTGCAAGCTTTTGTTTTTTTTAATCATAAAAAAATTGTGGTTGCTTCAAATAAAATAATGCACTTAAAACTAAACCAACTCACTACTTGAGAAGCCAAAGAGTCAAAGATCTTCCAGCACAGGCGAAAGAATCTTCTTGGATATAAATAAGTGTTACTCACGGACAATAGAAATAGGGGGTGCCATGGGTAGTTTGCTGGTGGTGCCCAGTTTGCCCGACTTGGATGCGGGATTGGTCCACATGCCCACTTCCTTCTGGTTTTCCTCCGCAGCGCAGCTCTGCAGGATGGATTGTACGGGGCCGCCAGCTCCCTCAGAGCCCCCGGCCAGGAGATATGACCCGGCCATTGACGATGGACCTGGTCGGTCCTGAAACAAAATATTATGCATTGAAAGTCAAGTATTTTTCGAAAAATACAAACTTCATTGAGATTACATATAGTAAAACACACTGAAGAAGTTTTCATGCTTGAGATGTTTTGTTATTCAGTCCCTTGAAATTCCACACAAAGACACAATTTTTTCCCATTTAAAACGATGCCAGGCCCGACCTGACAAATATTTTTTGAATAGGATTTTAATTTATTTATAGGTTTTACAAAGAGTCATTATTAACAATATTTATAAAACTGGGCTGGCTAGGGTGAGATTTATTTTTTTATATTTTTTAAGTGTACACATACCGCACAAAAGTCCCAACCGCTTCCCGCCATCTGGAGCCAGTGGGACTATGGCATTCCCAATTGGGTTATGTTTTGAGGCTGAAGGGAAACGGGAAGGGAAGGAGATGGGTCAGAGGAAGGTTTGGAACTACCTGGCTATTCAGATCAGGTAACCAAACATGGTTAAAGCCATTTGAAGCAACATTTAGCTACCTCTCTGGAAACACGTTTCAAAGACGGAAGCTAGCCAATTACCAAAGAGGAGTTTGTGTAATAAGTCTGCATCATAGGAGTGATAGGACAGGGGGAAACCGTAAGGACAGGCAGCCAGAACTCTTCAAATGTTGATGTATGGAAGTATTTTGTTACCTGATGAATGTTAACCATGATGTTACTGCGGTGCTGGTCAGTGGCGCTGCTCTGCTGTCTCACTACACCCGGAAGGTTACTGCGTATATTCTCGCCGGTCCGCTGTGAGGGAACCACGGTGATGTTGCGGCGTTTGACCGTGCGCAAAGAAGTGAGGGCAAGCCTTGTCTCTGCTAGAGCGGAAGCGGCCTTCCGCTTGGTCGGAGAGTCGTTGTGGAGCAATCTTTGCGCAAACCACACTTGGAAATTCCTGCAAAATTGAAACATTAGATGAATAAAAAATAACAGAATCCATAAAGATCATTCGCAATGTTAAAATGTAAGTAAAGTAAAATAAATAAAACAATGTATGATTAAACATGATTTTAAAGGTGGAAAAGTTATAATGCACAATTTCACATTAGCTTCATGGTGACATTGAGTTATATGAGGGCAAGTGAAAAATCTACACTTTTCGTCCTACAATTAATTTACACAAAGGTAGGGATTCAACATGTACATTATTTTTCAAAATAGTCACTTCCCTTATGCACTTGGTCCAGCGGTCCACAAAATACTGAATGTAAGCTAGGTTTTCAGTTGGTGACAAAACCATTTTAGTAACGCTTCCTGCATGTCGAAGTCTGTGGGAAATTGACAACCTCGCAAAGCATCCTTGAGCAGTCCAAACAGATGACAGTCAAAAAGAGCAAAACATGAGGAGGGCATTTGAGCACCTCAAAATTGAAACACCGTGACTAATTTTTGTTATTTGTTTTTGGGGTGTTATGCCGTGTTGTTGTCCATCATCAGGGCAGATGTGTTATTGTAATAATAACACATCTGCCCTGATGATGGACACTGCAATGCTGTCCGAAACGTTGGCTAAAGAAGGAGTTAGCGCAACACGGCATAACACCCCAAAAACAAATAACAAAAATACTTTTGGCCGTGAAAATCTTAAATCATACCGTGACTAATGTTCAAAGACGACACTATCTCACCGATGATAACTCGCCTATTCGCTAGAATCATCTCTCGAGCTTGTTGAACCTTGTCATCTTTGGTGGGGGTTGACGGGCGTTCTGTTCCCTCTTCGTGCATCACACTAGTCCGGCCACTTTTAAACTTCTCAATCCAAAAAAAAAACACTAAAATGTGATTTAAGCACTGTCCCCATACTGTGATAAAAGTCGACCGTGAATTTCAGCCCATTTTCCACCCTCCAACCAGAGAAAAATGATCACTGCAAATTGTTCTAGGAACAGAACAAAGGCTAAAATGAGATTTTATTATGACACAATCTTGGACTAAAGATATAACAACGCAACCCCCACTCTTACGCCCTCGGGCCGTGAGCTGGGCTGATGCCGCACGCTATAAATTGCTCGCATCAAGAGATTGTTGGCTGTTCACCTCAACCACTGGATCGGCCACCATCTCCTGCTTGCTCTGCCTGACCACCGTCTTCTGACTCGAATTGCTGCCTTCACCCCTCTGGATATATCGACCCGTAGCTACTAGGACAAAGACAGTCACCTACTACCAGCGACCGCTGACGTCACACAGGCTACTAAGTTTAGGGACCACTCTACCCGGTGCAGCGCTGCAAATCAGCCAGCTCCCGAAGCAACAACATTGTCCATTAGGAACCTCGTAGCGGGAAACCAAATGCCTTTCCCAATGTGCTTTCCTTTAACCTTTCTTTTGATTTTCAAATAAAAAGGGTTGTTATAATTTAAACAGTCTAAAAGTATTGGTTATTCAAAGTTATTTAGAAAAAAAATTGTTTCTCACCGCTAGATGGCAGCACAATGCTACAATTCAATAACTGGAACTCAGACTGGATGAAATCGAATACAAATCGAGACTTGACAGCCTGAAAATAGCAGGAATCCCTCAAACAAACGGAGAGCAGCTGGTGGAAATTGTTAAAAAGGTTGCAACTGCAGCAGGAATAACAATCAAACATGTTGATAACAGCAGTGCAACTAGAACCACGGATCGAAGATTTAATGCTCCACCTAAAATCCTTGTAAAATTTACGAAAGAAAAAGATATTCTTTTAACTAAAAAAGGGAACTTGACTTAAATTTACTAAAAGAGTTAACCAAAAGAATACAAACTCCTTGTCTCAGGAAAACACAGTTTAAGCATAATATGTCAAAACATAAGAAGTATTCAAAAGAACTTTGATAGTTTCTGTGTCCTACTAAATGAAATAGATATAAGTTTCGATATCATTATCCTAAGTGAATGCTGGTTAGGTGATTCTTACACCAACTTAAACTTAAATGACTATACCACATTCCAGACCACAAGACACATAAATCAAAATGATGGTATAGTAATCTTTGTCAAAGATTCAATTAAATCTTCCATATCAGAAATTAACATAACTGAAGCAAACTGCATTCAAATATCCCTTGGCCCATGTCTTTCTATATTTGCTATATACAGACCACCTTGCTACAACAATCTCTCCCCTTTCTTAAATTCCTTAAATAAACTTCTTGAAGAACATAAAAAAACTCAACAAATAATTATTGCTGGTGACATGAATATTAACATATTAAACTGCCTACCAAAAACTACGGAATTCTTAAATCTTTTTACTCACTACGGACTTAAATCTACAATAAACTCGCCAACAAGAACCACATCACACTCCAAATCCTGCATCGATCATATATTCGTTAAAACTAGAAGAAAAACTTTTTCATCCATTATTCACTCAACTGTCACTGACCATTTTACAACTACATTAAACATACATATTAACAAAGAACAAAGTAAAAACAAAAATGACAACATGCAAGACAAAATAAACTTTAAGTCCCTAAAATCGGATATTCACGATGAACTTTGGACTAACGTACTAAATGAAATAGATCCAAACACAGCGCTGAACACATTTATAAATACGGTTGAAACCTACATAACCAAACACACCACAAAAAATCCACAAAAGAACTACACACATAAAGAAAAAAAAATAACACCATGGATCACAAAAGGAATAGTCAACAGTATTCATAAAAGAGATGCAATGCATATGCGAGTCCACAAAAACCCGAAAGATAACAAACTAAAGAATGATTACTTACTGTATAGAAACCTGTGTAATAAGTTAATTAAACAAGCCAAATACAAATATTACAAAAAAGAAATAAAAATCGCCAAAAATGATCCTAAAAAAATTTGGGAAATTGTAAGAAATATTACTTATTCCACTCTGAAGAAAGATTCACATATCAAAGAACTATTAATAAACGGAGACAAAGTCTTAACAAACAATGAACCTAATAAAATAGCTAATTTTATTAACACACAATTCTCAAAAGTTGGCTCTACCTTAGCGGAAAAAATTCTTAAAAAAAACTGTACATCAGAAGTCTCTTTATCCAAACTTTGCTCTTCCATACGACCAAATCACTCGTTTAATGCTTATCAAGTAAATACAAAGGAAATCTCGGATCTTATTAAATCTCTCAAACCAAATTGCGCGATGGGACCGGATAACATTTCCAATCAAATACTGATAAATCTACGAGAATACATACTTATACCGCTTCAACACATTTTTAACCAAAGTTTTAGGCTCGGAATTGTCCCTGATCACTTAAAAATAGGATGTATTACTCCAATACATAAATCGGGAGACAAAACTCTGATATTAAATTACAGACCAATCACTTTGCTAAACTCACTATCTAAACTTCTAGAAAAAGCTATGAAAAAAAGATTACTTGCGTACCTTGAAAAACACAACCTGCTCTCAAGCCGTCAATTTGGATTTCGTGCCAAAATGGGTACAGAAGATGCTTTATCAGAATTAACCAACTACATAGTGAAAAGCATAGATGGCGGATCAAAGGTGATTGGGGTGTTCTTAGACCTAGCAAAAGCTTTCGACACCATTTCGCATAACTTACTACAGCAAAAACTCAAAAATATCGGTATAACTGGTCAACCGCTAAAATGGTTTGTCAGCTACATTGAAAAGAGACAGCAAATAGTAAAAATAAATAAATACAGCAGTGACAAAGCAGATATCAGGTATGGAGTACCGCAAGGCAGCGTTTTGGGTCCCATACTATTCCTCATATATATAAATAGTCTAACTGAGATAAACCTAGGAAAAATTGAGTACAAAGTAATCAGTTATGCAGACGACACTGCAATTTTGTTCAAGGCACAATCATGGGAAAAGGTATTCAAAAACACAGAAACAGGGATGACTGTAATAAATAAATGGCTACAAAATAATCTACTAACACTGAACATTTCAAAAACAAAATATCTAACTTTTAGCAAAACAAAGGCTGGTCAACCACATAGCCAACCACAACTACATCTTAACCCCTGCACCAATATTTCGTCAAATAACACATGCTGTACTTGTGACAAAATTATTTATGCAGACAATATTAAATATCTAGGTTTAACTGTTGACCATAAACTAAAATGGGATCTCCATATTAATATATTATCAAAAAAAATACGAAAATTATCATACATCTTCAAAACAATACGAAACATCATGTCATTAAATCAACTCAAAAATATATATTTCACACTCTGTCAAAGTATTTTAACGTATGGAATATCAGTTTGGGGAGGAGCAGCAGATACTTACCTCAATTCTCTTAAAATAAATCACAAAACAATAATTAGAATTATGTTTAAAAAACCTTACCAACATCCGACGGAACAGCTAATGATCAAAAACAAATTACTAGACATAAATAAACTATTCATAAGGAAGATCATTTACAAAAACTGTATCAAAACTTCACATCTCCACATACCTCACTCGCAAAACACAAGAGCAAAAATTAATAAGCACTTTCAAGTTCCCCATATCAAATCAACTTTTGCAAAAAAACACGAATCTTACCTAGCACCACACATTTTCAATACCTTCCTAACACAAACAAAAACTTACGTCACCCCAAATAATTTGAATTGGCTGTTCAAAAGATTTGTATTATGGCTGAATGAAAAGGAAAGAACAGATATTCAAAATATTCTAAATAAATAACATTTCATACAATTTCTCACAAAATTATATAATATTCAAATAAAACAAATGCGAGAAACTGCAATTTTGCAATACTAATTATCATGTAACCGCTATATCTATATTCAATTGTCACAAAATTTAATTTTACTTTTATCTATGTTACATAGGCAATCTTCTCATGGAATGTAACTAATAAAAAATAAAAAATAGTATGTATGTAAATATTTAATATACCACCACATAATTGTATCTTTTTGTCTTTTTACATACATATATATATATATATATATTTTTTAAATACATACATTTCTTTTGGAACAAATATAATATGTGATTTACCCGCCTCGGAACAGACTTTGTCTAGTGAGGCGGGTAAAAGAAAAGAAAACAATGTAAACAACCATAAAATTAAATAAACGCCCGGGTTGCCGGCACTGAAACTGAACTGAATGAAAAAATGTATATCGGTGAAGTAACAAGTCCCTATCGAAAAGAGATACTATGGAAAACCAAACAATTGGCGAAAGAAAAAAGTATGTATATTTAAAAATGGGAAAATAATGGTTCCTAAAGGTCAACACCAAAAAATCAATCATCTAGATGACTTGGATAAATTAATCTAACAAAATACCTAACTGAAAAAACAACTCAAATACTCCTAAAATGGATAAGGAAACGATAACTACGAATAAACCAGATAAACTGTTAACTCTGAAAAACATTTTTAATATATTAAATAAAAATACATGAAGTATCAACAAAAACTTTGATGAACTTCAAATCCCAATTAAGAATCTAAAAATTAATCTAGATGTAATTATTCTCACCGAATGCTGGATAAAGGATAAGTATTCACAACTACATATTAACGGATATATCTCCTATGCACCCTGATAGAATCATACAAAACATGATGGTGTGATACTATACATTAAAAATTAAGTCCATGAAATTAAATTTACAAATACAAACTATTTGAAAATCAAAGTGGGTGATGATACAACAATATTACCTATTTATCGATCACCAGCAACAACAAATATTCATCCGTTTCTTGAAACGCTTTGTAATGAGTTCAATTTACAAAAACACAAAAAATATACACCTTATGGGAGACATAAATATTGACATATTAGAAAATGGCCATCCTAATAGAACTGAATATCTACAAACATTAGCCTTTTATGGACTTAAGTATAATAAATAAACCTAAGCGAGTATCTAATGACAGCAAATCTTGCATCGACCACATATTTAGTAAGACTACTAAATCAACCAACTCACAACATTATATTCAACTCTACCGTAACCGACCACTATACGACAATATTATCAATCATGAGAAAGAAAACGCAAAGATAAAAACCCTACCCAATTATCCTGCAGAAGACAGAAACAACAGTCACTAAACACAAACTGGATAAACCTATTGGAGAAATTTGATACAAATAATGCCTGGAGTAAATTCATTGAATATATATTACTCACACCATATTGTAGAGTACCAAAACAACAGTGTGTCGAACATGAAAACATGATTTTATTGCATTTAATTTTAATTGCGACTAAAGTTGAACACCTGCAAGTTTGATGACCCCTTTTCCAAATCATAATATTTACAAGGTGAAAAATCTTGTTACCAGGCCGCAAAAAGACTGAATCTAACCTGAAACAGTTTGATAACCCTATTTTCTAAAACGAAATCAAAATATTGACAAAACCAGTCGCTGGGCGAAATTATTATTGGCACTAAAAATACCTGCCTTTTTGAAAACGTAAACATGTTTTTGCAAGCTGATGTCACACAAACGCTGCTCCTACCAGCATTTGTAATAGATATAAATAGGCCATTTAAACAAAATATTGGCAGTCAAATTTCAAAAATTAACACGAGTGGACGGAACACCTCCAGTTAAAACACGATCTGTTAATTATAATTATAAATTCCTGAGTGTTAACTGAAATCTGTAGTTGCTTCTGTTCCTCCATCACGGCACAATCATTTTAAAGATTATAAATATTTGCAATGAGCTGTTTACGGCCGGCACTCTATCAGCTGAGCCAGACGCATCTGTCATCATTACAATAATGGGGTGTCTCTGTGTGCCGGCTCTTATAATCAAATGACCATGCCGCCGCTGAATTCCTGCTGGTTACCGACTGAACTGCCCACTGCCGCTGACAACCTAGAGGCTGATGAATTCCTGCTGGCTACTGACTGAACTGCCCACTGCCGCTGATCACCTAGAGGCTGGCCAATCCCTGCTGCATTGATGCTGACAACCTAGAGGCTGATGAATTCCTCCTGGCTACCGACTGAACCAGCCACAGATGCTGACAACCTAAAGGCTGACTACCGGACTGACTGCTGACTGCTGGATACCGACTGAACTGCCCACTGCCGCTGATCACCTAGAGGCTGGTCAATCCCTGCTCCATTGATGCTGAAAACCTAGAAGCCGGCCAATTCTTCCTGGTTACCAACTGAATTAGCCATTGATGCTGACAACCTAGAGGCCGGCCAATTCTCTTGGCTACTGACTGAATTAGCCATTGATGCTGAAGCCTAGAGGCTGGCCGATTCCTGCTGGCTACCAATTGAACTGGCCTATGCCATTTGCTGTATCGTATGGCGTGATGATGCACAATGTGCTCCAATCTGAAATTATCGCTGAAAGGATTCCGATTGCATCAGTTTTCTATCTGTGTTTTAAATCCCAGTTGTATTGAAATACATATAACTATTTCTTGTGAATTGGGTTGGCTGTAAAAAATAGGAAGTACCTATAAGCTACACCCCTTTGTACGTTCTGTATACCAGTACAATAATTGTAATTAAAATGTGAATTTTGATTCGAATCGTCTTTCTTTTATGATGGGATGGATAGAACACTTCACGGTGTTTTAACTAACTAACTAACTAACCATCACGCCGTTTCCCCGCAGGGGTAGGCAGAGAGGACGGACCGCCAAACAACTCGGTCTTGGCACACACTCCTTGCCTCATTCACATTCATACATCGTCTCATACATACTCTTCTATTGTTCTGACTCTTGACATGGCCCGACTCAAGTATCTGATTCACTTGGTCGTGCCATGTCTTCCTCGGGCGTCCCCGACTTCTGCTAGCATTCACATTTGCATCGTATATTCTCCTTACACTCCTTTCTTCGCTCATTCGCTCTACATGCCCAAACCATCTAAGCGTCCCTTTCTTGATCTTACTCATTACGCTTACATCAGCCTTGCACTCTTTGCGGATATCCACATTCCTCACACGATCATACATGGTTTTACCACACATACGCCTCAGGGATCTCATTTCAACAGCATTCAATCTACTTTCATCCTTTCTTTGCCAGTTCCATGCCTCACTTCCATACATCAGGGTAGGTACCAGCACTCCATTGTGGACTGCTAACTTCGCTTCTTTGGACAATTTTTTGTTAGCGCCAACTGCGTTCAGTCCTCCATTAATGGAGTTACCTGCATTTACACTTCTTTCAATATCTCTGTCCGCCTTCCCATCTCTCGTAAACATGCTTCCTAAATACACAAATTCATCCACCTGCTCCAAGTATTCCCCATTCACAGCTATATTGCACACTGTTTTCGTACTTTCTCTTTCAAACACCATTACTTTAGACTTACTTACATTCATCATTAACTCATTCTTCACGCATACTTCGTTCATCCTAGACACGAGAGACTGCAGATCATCCATACTATTAGCAATCAGCACCGCATCATCAGTATACAACAGGCAACATACTTTCAGATTACTAAAATTCGCGCCCAATCCCACATCTTTCAATTCTTGCATACAATTATCCATGTATAGATTGAATAACCACGGTGACATTACGCAGCCTTGTTTAACACCTTTTGTGATGATCAAACCACCCCGTAAAACCACCGTTCACTCTAACACATGCAACGCTTCCCTCATATAGAGACGCAATTGCCTGAGTCAGATTCGCATTCACTCCATACTTGGACAACACCTTCCATACACCTTTTCCTGTCGACTTCGGTGTTTTACTTAAATCATTACCCAGGTTGAGGACTGATGTGTGCCGGTGCTTATTATTTACAGTCTTTTCTTGTGCAGGCAAACACGTCCCGTACAAACAGAAAAAAGATTTCACATAAAATCAACATCTTAAAACATGGATAACTCAAAATGTTATAAATTGCATTAGAAAAAAAGAAGAAATACACAGAAAAATTAAACTAAATCCTAGTGATATTTTTATAATACGATATTACAAAAGATAAAGAAATATCTTCAAAAATGTTATACGTAATGACAAAGAAAACTATTATAAGAAGAAAATAGAAGAATGTAATAATGACTCGTGCAAATTATGGAAAATCATGAATGAAATTACAGATGTAAAATCTTCTCTTAATTACAAGACAATAGACGAATTAACAATTGAAAATACTCAAATCTTATTCACAAAGCATCTGCACAAAATACTCAAATACATAAACGAATGTTTCACTAATGTGGGGTCGCAGTTAGCAAAGAAAATCAAACAACATTTGACAAATAGCATTTTACCAGAAGAAAATGAAAATATGAACCAGAAAAAACAACTACAATTAACTGAAGTGAAATCAGAAACGTAATTGCAATGCTTGATGCCAAATCATCGGGAAATGATATAATCTCAAATAAAACAATTACAAAATGAACTGACCTTCCCATTGACATACTTTGTCAATCTTTCTATATCTAAAAGTGTCTTCCCTTCTTCTAATAAAAAAGCCACAGTTAAAAACCATATATAAAAATGGAAACAAAAAGGATATATATATATATATAATTACTGACCTATAAGTCTTAGCTACTTTTCAAAAATATTGGAAACGGTTGTGAAAAAGCAAATTGTTAAATTTCTGGAAAAAAACTAAATATTATCACCATCCCAATATGGCTTTCGGGATAACTAAATACCACTGAAGCCATAGAAAATTTAACAAGAAAATCCATAAGAAATATAGATGATGGGAAAAAATGTTTGGCTTTATTCATAGATCTCCAGAAAGCTTTTGACACAATAGACCATTAAATATTACTGTCTAAGCTAAAAAAAAAATAGGAATGGCCAAAACGACAATGAACCTGTTTAACGACTTGGCGAATTGGCAAACAAAAGAGTAAACTATTTCCATCAAACTATGGCATCCCCCAAGGAAGCGTACTGGGACTGATTCTATTTATTATCTATATAAATGATATCACTAACCTTAACATTAAAGGAAACAATCAGTTTTGCTGATGATACCGTTATATGATAGGTCGATTCAGGCGGTTGCTGACGGTTTCACCTCTTCCTCGCACTCCATAAATGCTGGCGTCCCACAGGGATCGGTTCTGTCTCCGACTTTGTTTTTGTTGCACATCAATGACCTTTTGACATGTGCACCGATTCATTGTTACGCGGATGACAGTACAGTTCATGATAGCTTTTTGTTTGACAAGCCCCCAAAGGGCACACAAACTCCAACGGCTCGGAGGGCTTTGAAGCAGAGAATGGACGGTTATCTCGAGAGTATTTCCTCCTGGGGTAAAAATAATCTCGTCGAATTTAATGTTTCAAAGACCCAATCCTGTCTGATTACGTCTAAAAGGGATCCAAATGATAATCTAGTCTCCTTCAACGGAAGCAATCTTCCGAACAGGCCTTCCATTGATATGCTTGGTGTAACTATAAGTGACCAGCTCAGGTACGGGGGCTCCATCGAAGCCAGAGTAAAGTTGGCCTCTCAGAAGCTGGGCGTACTGTACAGGGCCCGCAGATACTTTAATAGTACACAACTGCTCACCCTGTACAAATCGCAAGTGCGCCCTACTGTCGAATTTGGCAGCCATCTCTGGTCTGGAGCCCCAAAATTCCTGAAAAAAACCCTTGACTCTGTGCAGAAACGGGCGGTCCGTTTGATAGATTCCCCAATCTTAACAAACGGACTGCAATCTTTAGAGCACAGGCGTCAGGTAGGTATGCTGTCCTTGTTCTATCGGTATTACAATGGAAGATGCTCTGAGGAACTAGCGTCATTGATCCCTTCGGCATCGGTGCGTAGTCGGGATACACGCCAAACGCGTGCCCAACATTTGTACACAGTTGACACTTGTCACATGAGAACGGGTCGCTTCTACGATTCGTTCTTAAGTTCAACAGCTCGGCTGTGGAACGAACTGCCGGCCTCTGTGTTTCCTCCCTCCTACAACATGGGACTCTTCAAGACCCATGTTCACTCCTTCCTCTCCACAAAAAGACCCTCCACACAGCATCCCCAAAGATGACATAGGCCCTGAGGGAAATTATTTTCTTCAGGGCCTCCTGTGTGGAGTAAATATAAAAAAAAAAAATATATATATATATTATTTCAAGAAGAAAACTAGACAGAAACATTTTATGTGGCTGAACAGAGGCTTAGTATGCTTCAAAATTGGCTGAAAATGAACTCGCTTACCCAATATAAGCAAAACTAAATGTATAAGATTTTCAATGAACTCAAGAGCCAGCCAGTAAAATGCCTTGAACTAAAATTACACAAATGCCATAGAATAATTGTAGTAATTGATGAAAATCTTACATGGGACCTACATCAAAGGTATCACGGAAAAGCTTACACCACTTATACATAAAATCCAAAAACTTATCTTTAAAAATCTAAGAAATGTAAATAATGACATGAAAAAAAAATCTATTATGCTTTATGTCATTCTCGTATTGAATATGGAATTATAGGATGGGGATCTGCTGTATCTAAGTATATATGTAGTATCTTCATTTTTGTTAATTTTATAACCTTAAATATAAAAGTTACAAATCAATGTACACCATAATATGTATGTATAGTTGTAATGTGTAAACTTTCCTAAATAAAGATATTATTATTATTATTATTATACATAACCTGAACATAATTAAAAAAGGAATCACAAAGACCATACTGAAAGTATCCATAAGAATGCCTTTGACTGAAATTTTCAATAGTTTTAATGTACCAAATGTACAACAAATATATGCTAAAAATATACTATTGAAATTATTCAAAAATACTGAATCCTCTACAATACCGCATATTCATCACACATACAAAATATTCCAGGTCATAAAACCGCATTCGGATAAAGAATTACATTTATTTTGTGACAAAACTCCACAACATCCTTACCCAGATTTTTTTTTTTTTTTTTTTATATTTACTCCACACAGGAGGCCCTGAAGAAAATAATTTCCCTCAGGGCCTATGTCATCTTTGGGGATGCTGTGTGGAGGGTCTTTTTGTGGAGAGGAAGGAGTGAACATGGGTCTTGAAGAGTCCCATGTTGTAGGAGGGAGGAAACACAGAGGCCGGCAGTTCGTTCCACAGCCGAGCTGTTGAACTTAAGAACGAATCGTAGAAGCGACCCGTTCTCATGTGACAAGTGTCAACTGTGTACAAATGTTGGGCGCGCGTTTGGCGTGTATCCCGACTACGCACCGGCGCCGAAGGGATCAATGACGCTAGTTCCTCAGAGCATCTTCCATTGATATAAAGCGAATAGAAAGTTTGAATGATTACAAATAACGAATAAAAATCTGGCTGAAAGAGAAGAGTGAAAAAAAAAAACTCGGAAAAAAAAACATTAAAAATGACATATAAAACTAATATAACAGAAAATAATAACTTTAGTCCGCCTCAGCACAGGTCACCCTAGTGAGGAGGACTAAGAAATACAATTTACTATACATATATTCACTATCATATTTTGTATGTACAATGTTTAAATAGTCACTATAATAAAAAATAAATACCTATTTAAAGTTTTGCAATTTTGCAATCTCTTATTTTATTATGGGTTTACAATAATAGCTGTAGCGACTACTAGAATATTCGGGAATGTTCACTCGTGCAAAAATCATATCTAGAATTGTGTTGCCTTGGTCAGGGGCATCCTTGCAATTATTAAACCCCAGTGGGCCATAAAAATCGGCTTTGTCTTTAGAGCTGAGGGCAACAAAATTTTGGAGATCTTACTAAATAAACAATATTTAAGGGATTCAGAAAGTATGTATATTTTGAAGCCCTTGGGAAAGTAGTAGGTAAACGAACCGAAACTAAAACATTCATTTATGTGAGAAATAATTTTTAATCCCAGAAGGATATTGTGATTTTGAAATACCAGGCTCTTAGATGTTTATTTTATTTGGGATTTTACATACCAGATGTGGGAAAGAAATATTCTGTTGTGCTTATGTTAAAAATAGTGGGAAATCTCCTCAGCGGTAGTGAAATAAAAACTATTCGGGTGAATCTTACAGAGCGCTATGCTACGGGGAACCTCAGAAAAATCTTTACATTCTTTACACATTTGATCGCCTGAAGATCAAATTTACACATTTCATTTACAAACATTTTTAATTTTCTGTTGTATATTGGAAAACTAAAAATCTAGTTGTCAAGATACATTATCGTTTTATAAAACAATATGTATGTTATACAGGCAAGCCTGTAAAATCTTTTACAAGTTGCAAATTTAAGCGACTGCCTTTAGCAAGCCCACCGCCAAAATGAATGTGCAACATTTTGCGGCGGGTAATATACCCCATCTAACGGGAACAAACTTCTCCACCCTTTTTTGGCCGGCAGCCAAATGTCGCTTGCTTGCCGGTCAAATAGGATATAAACGGCAAACAATTATCTAATAAATCAGTTCATCTTGTTATGATGCAGTTAATAATAATAATTGGATGACTTGTATAGCGCCGTTTTTGTGCAAAATCACCTCAAGGGCGCTGTGATGGAAAAGTACTTGATTAACACACTGCTAATTATTATTTTATTATTATTATTATTATGTAATGAGCAGGCAGCATTCTGCTGATGCGCTCATATCCGGTTTCACAACAAGTTTGACAGCAATTGAGTGTTTTAAGTTTGAACTAAGTCCTTTCTTCTCTCCAAATGTGAATCCAATAGAGCTTTGAAATGATTTATATTTGTTGCATCGATGACATGTTGTGGGAGTTTGTTCCAAGCATCCACTACTCTATTTGCAAGGAAGTGTTTTCTAGGATTAGATGCAAAAGGCGTTTTGGTGATTTTTTTTGAGTGTCCATGGAGATTTATATTTTTATTAGTAGTGAAGATTTCTTGGATGCTAGGGCAACTGTAATGTCCAGATAAAATTTTGAAAGTCTCGATCAAGTCACCCCTTTCTCTTCTTTCTTGTAAGGTTGGTAATCTCAATTCCTTGAGTCTATCTTCGTATCGTAGATCTTTCAGAGCTCTTGGTATTTTAGTGAAACGTCTCTGTACTCTCTCTAACAGATTTATATCCTTTGTGAAGTAAGGACTCCATATTTGGAAAGCATATTCCAGGAGAGGTCGCACATATGTTTTATATATTTTTAACATCATGTCCGGTGTTAGGTCAAGGAAGGTTTTCCTGATTAGATATGTTAGTGAATTTGCTCTTTTCACAATTCCAGCGATATGTGGTTCCCATTTCAAGTCCTGTGATATGGTAACTCCTAAGTCTTGTTGTAATGTCACTGCTTTTAGAGGTGTTCCATTAAGTTTGTAGGCAAGTGTAGGGTTAGTTTTTCCAACATGTAGGACAGTGCATTTTTCGACATTGAGTTTAAGAAGCCAATCATTTGTCCATTGATATATTTCGTTTAAATCGTTTTGCAGTTGGTTGTGATGAGTGTGTGGGTTTGCAAAGAATTTTGTGTCATCTGCAAAGCAGCTGGAGTCTGATTTTATTATAGTATGCAGGTCCGTGAAGTACAAAATAAACAGAACTGGACCGAGAACTGATCCTTGAGGGACACCACTGGTCACATTTCGCTCAGATGACAGTTGGTTGCCAATTCGAACTTGTAATTTTCTCTCAGTGAGGAAGGATTTGATCCATTCGAGAAGTCGTCCTCTTATGCCTAGGAATTTAAGTTTAGCCAACAGTCTATTGGTTGGAACAGTATCGAAGGCTTTCTCGAAGTCGAGATAAATTACGTCAGTGGGAATCCGTTTGTCCCACTCGTTTGTCCAGTAATCTATGTTAAGAATGAGATTGGTAATTGTGGATCTTTTTGGCACAAATCCATGCTGTTTGTTTGAGATTATGTCAAGTTTGATCAGGAATGAGCGTATCTCGTCCACTATTATTCTTTCCATGGTTTTGCAGATAATACTAGTCAAGCTTATAGGTCTGTAATTTGCTGGTTTGAGTTTATCACCTTTTTTGTAGATGGGTGTAATTATAGCTCTCTTCCAATCTTTAGGGAGTTTCCCATCTAAAAAGGATTGTTGCATAACCAGAGCTATGGGATGACTGAGAGTTGCTGCACACTTTTTGAGAACAATAGCAGGAATATTATCAGGGCCAGTAGCGCTATCTTCTCGCAACCCCTTCAAAATATTCTCAACTGCTGATGGAGTGAATTCTATTTCGCATAGTGAACTATCTACATACACATCTCGACTAATAGTTGGTATACTGGTGTCTGGTTCATTGACATAGGTTTTTTCAAATTGTGTTGCAAGGATGTTCGCTATGTCTATCTCGCTGGTAACTGTTTCGTTAGAGAAGTTATATAGTATGGTTGGAGTAGACACTTTCGAGGCAATCTGTTTCCTTATATAACTGTAAAATGGTTTCTGTCCGCTGTCAATCAATTTTTGCTCAAACTTTTTTCTGGTATTTCTTAGTTGCGATAAAAGGTAGTTATTTTTCAGTTTATATTCTCTGTAATACTCATTTTCAATCTCATTTACATTCCCCAGGTGTTTTCTGGATAATCTATAACCATCCCAGGCTTTCTTTTTCTCTTTAATCAATGCTAGTATGTGTTTGTCGATCCAAGGTTTGTTCTTATTGTGGTTTTTATTGCCTTTGAATAGTGGTATTTTTGACACAATCTTCTCTTCAAACATGTTCGTAAAAAAGTTCCACTTTTCTTCAGTTGTAGTGGTTTCCATGAGAGACCACATTATATCATGAGTGCTTAAGGTTTCATTTATTTTATCATAATCTGCTATGTGATAGTTGGGTCTCGGCTTCTTGCCTCTCGGGCCGGAGGATCCGTTGTTATGGCTGGTACTTACTTGTAGAGTTGACAACAAACATATATGGTCACTTTTGCCTATAGGTGCTAGATATTTTATATCAGTAATGAGATGTTCATCATTGCACAGGACTAAGTCCAATAGAGATGGGGTATTGTTGTCCCTGTATCTTGTAGGTTTATCTACCAATTGCCAATAGTTACTGTTCAAGTACATATCCTCAAATAAGGCCTCGGGGCTGTTTGAATTACGCACTTCTGTAATGGGCCATACCAATTTGGAATAATTGAAGTCTCCAAGGATTATTATGTTTGACACGTCAGCTATTATTTTTAATTGGTGTAATAGTTTTTGGTGGTTTTCGTACGATGCATTTGGTGGGCAGTAGACACCAGCTAGGATAGTTTTGAGATTGTCTATTTGCATGTCAATGAATAATGCGTCAATTTGTGGGTAATTACTAGAACTGTTTTCCAGGGCTGAGATTGTCAGGCCTATGGTCCTTTTCTTTACATATATTGCTACACCACCTCCTCGTTTTTCAATTCGACGGTCTTTGCGGAAGAGTGTGTAATCCGGAAGATCCACTAACGTATCTGGTATTTCTGCCTTTAGCCACGTTTCTGTCACTATTAGTACTGTTGGTTTTATAAGGTTTATTTGTGCAAGAACAAGATCAAATTTCCGTGTGAGAGAGCATAGGTTCGTATACAGTATTGAGATATTGACTATGTAATTATTTACATGTTTTTTGGAATTTTTATAATTTTAGGGCATCCTTTGATGTATTTGATTGTCAATTCCTTCTCCCCCTTTTCTGTTCTTTGATGCAGCTCATTCCTTAAGTCAATTAAATGCTGCCGTTGCATAGGAGTTTGATCCGATTTGATTGAGTTTGGTTTTTTTAGTTTATTTTTATTTTTGAGAATGGCCAAAGCTTCACCCCGTGTTTGGAAGATTATTTTTATCGGGCGAGGGAATTTTTTTTCTGCAGAAGGTTTTCCAAGACGGAGCACTTTTATGTTATTTTGACTTGTGCTGGTGATGCTTCCTATAACTTTCCAGCATTCGTCGGTGTCTCGTAATTTGCGTTGTTCGGGATCTGGTAAGTCACACTCAGGGATATCAAACATAATTATGTTTTTTGCTCGGGATTGCCGATCGCTAAGTTCACTAATCATGTCTTCTGTGCATCGCATTTGTTGCTGTTTTTTGCAGGCGTTGACTTCTTCTTGGAGGTCCCGAATTAGTTTGTGTAGTACAGGTATTTGTTGAAGGCCACTCTCACATTCAGGACACAAGAATTTCATTCTGCGGATTTTTCATTCATTCTAATCAAGCACCTATTTATTTTTTCCTTTTCGCGTAGTTGTCTATGGATTTTTTCGACGAGTAACACTCTGGACGGCGGAAGGGAATTTCGTCACTCTCACCGGGAAAGAAGATGGGCGGTCTTGTTTTCCGAGGACGGTCGTTCTTTTTAAAATGGTGAAGGTTAAAACCTATATGGGTTAAATTATTGAACTTAACTCACTTACGGACTGATCGTGTATTTTTAATTACGGAGTTTGAAGAAAGTAATGGCGACGCGAACGACCGCCACGCGCTCTGTAAAGTAATGACAGTTATCGAGTCGATCGTGGGAATATAATGCCACAAAACGATGATAATCAAATCTCGCCAGCGGTGCCGGGTGGCGATGATTGATATTTTACACTCACCGCGTGCTACGCATGACATATGCTGTACTCTTGGGAGAACCTGTTACTCATTATAATATAACCTGTCCTGTTGATACGATTGCCCCTTGGGCCGGGCATCAAATCGCTGGCTGGACCTGGAGCATACACCAGCCATAACTCTCGTCTACGATTGTCCCATGGGCCGGACATAGTCTTACCGGTTGAATTGGGCCGTTCACCAGTCGAACCGTCTTCTTCAGGATGTACACAGGCGGTTGGACTACTCATCATCAAGCGGGTTGCATCAGGCAGTCAATCGGCTGCTGGACCAGACGCCATGATCCGTGGTGTGCTATATGCATGCCCTACATATTCACTAGTTAGGTAGCTTACCAAGGTCGGTCTAGTAGAAGGGGTGAGTCTTGTATTGTATTGCATTGTTTTGTAATAAGTGTATAATTTTCAAAGTTGTACCCAGTCATGTTGAATATATTGATTGTTGTTTCTAAAAGAAACTTGCTGGTGTTTATTTGTTAAATAGAACCCAGCTTCCCATCACTGTAGACAAGGATATCAAGGTTTGTAGTGCCCACGGGCCCTGTATGGAATCTCATGTTCATACCTGAAGAAGTAAGCGTCACAAACGCGTCCGTGGACAAATTCTGGTTCCCCGGAATTCAGCGCTTTACGTCTTCAGTAGTAAAGTCCACGGGCGTATTTGAGACGTTCCCTGAGGTCTAGTTGCAAATTAAATAACAAAACCTACCCATATTACCTTGCCAACTATGCCACATAACAATCTTTACCTACAAACAAGACTTTTACTACCTTCAAAAAGTAACTCCTGATCACCACCTGCCTCACCTCGACGAGTCTTCGCTTCAAATTTTCTGGTGTTTACCTCATCAAGACCAGCCGGCCCTGTTAGGCGACTGCAAAATGCCAGAAGTGAGCAGAGACGATGCACACCTAGAGCTCACCATTCATCAAGCACTGGGTGCAGGAGGCAGAACTACTACCATCATCATCATCAACACAGCAAACGAACTACTATCATCACTATCGACCGTAGAAGAGCATTCTCATCGGCTGAAGACACGGTTTGGAACCGGCGCTCTAAATCTACAGTCTTGTGCGGACAACCGTCCAGTACATGGGTATTGTCACATTCATTCTGGAATGAACAGTATACAAGTCGTGCAAACACATTGCAAAACCTGCAATAAATTCATACGTTTGCACTGTGCGAACACATTGTAGGAAAGGGTTAAGACATTAACAAAAGTCAGGCGTAGTTGTGTGTTGGAGTCTATTATTTACAGTTTTTTCTTGTAGAGGTCTCACTCAATCCGTAAAACTATAAGATAACTATATAATAAATTGATTATTACAATAATTACATTCTGAATTTTGTGCACAAAAAACAGAATTGTATGACAAATAGAACTTTAAAATGCAAACTTTGGAAATTAAGATATTAATAATAATTAAACTCCAACATTGCAGCCAGTTTAAAAAGCAACACAGACAGAGTCCAAAACAATAAGCCATAGAAATTATTTTTTGCTGGAATCACAATTTGCACTTCTAACCGCTGAGCACACAGAAAAAATATTGCTAGGCCGATTCTGCTTTTCTTTCAAGTCGAATCTGCATAAAGCATTAATAAGCCGGGTTGTTGTATATATGTAGATACTTACTGATGCGCCTGTTCCAGCTCATCGAGGGGTTGAGCCAAGGCCTGCAGGCCCAGGTTGTAGACCTGGTCTGCCTTCTTGTAGTCGGTGGCCTCCTCGCAATAGCAGGCCCAGGCGCGGTAAAGCTCTGAGCAGGCGGTGCCTACCCCCCGGTTGTACAGCAGCTGGTACATCTCAAGCGGGTTGTTATGATAGTCAATCTGGAATTAAATAATCCCTATTAACAGACAAACCTAAAGGTCATTCGTGAGATGCCAACGGTTGAAACATAACGTAAGCAATTAAAATAGAATTTTTTAATGTGATACTTCAAAAGAGCGCCTCTGTCTGCACAGTGTAAAGAGGGGAGCCATGTCACCACCCGGTTGGGCAGTGTTGTGGGGCGGGTTAAGGTAGGGGCTGTAGGAAGGGATTTATTAATGTAGGTCTTGAACAGATGCCAGTAAATCGTTCCACATACGAGCCGTCTTACACAAAAACCAGTCAAAGAAGTGGCCCGTTCTCATGGAACATTTCAATGGAGTCTTTATTAGTGAGGGTGCTTCCATCAAATTGCATCTCCCTCTCTACTGAAGTCAGACACGCTTGGGTTTTTGAGACATTGAAACTGACCAGATTGAATTTACCCAAGGCATGAACCATCTCAAGGTGGTGGTCAACTATTTGTCTCTTAACCTCCCAAGCTGTTCGGACATCGTAAGTGGAAGGGGGCTTGTCAAAAAGATAACCCTCATGAATGGTGCTGTCGTCAGCGTAGCGGTGAATTGGAAAATGTATGTGCCTTGCCAAGCAAATGGGGTCATAAAGAAGAGGACGGAAGGATAGGACTCTTTAGGGGTTCCTTGGAATACATTGGAGCTCCATGTTTTGCTAAATCTTTTAATATTCAAGTTTCAAATGGCAAACAAATGAAACCTTATGGAAGTATTCTAAATAATGTATGTAGGTAATAAAAGCTATGTCCCCAATAATCTATCCATTGACAGAACCAATGAAATCTGATCTATTGACCAGCTCAGGCCCGTGCCACCATTGAAGCCAGAGTTACTACAAATAAGTTACTTCTAGTTGCATAGGAACAGCGTAAATGTAAGAGGAATGGTAAAACTTACAAATTTAATCCAAAGTCTGACAAATCTCCTGTCTTGTACATAGCGGGGGTCATTTTCGAATTCCGTTAAACATGTTTTCAAAGCCTTGTCAATGCTGCCCTCATGCCCATGTTTGGGGAAGCTCTGTTCAAGCCATTGAATATAAGAAAACCAAACATCTAACGGATCGGGTCCAGCATAATTTTGTATGTTTGCTTCATGTTCTCTGAAAAAGAATAGAACCAATTATAGCTTTTACCAATGTAGAAACAACGTTATAATCATTAATTTGTGTTAATATACACAAATGCAAGACTCTCACAATCGGGATATGACTCCGTGATCAAGAAAAGAGTTCCTGTCATTTATAATACTCAATGGTGTATTATCATTTTAAAATGTGACAGTTCGATTTCAGATACAAAAAAATGGGTCAACCATACAATATTTACAAAAAATACATTGAAATTGGTCCAAAAATTATCAAAACATTACAGTCACCACCCTTCCTTTACCGAGTCGACATGATGAATGTACTCACGCTTTTTGTAATATTAACTGTTTTTGAGCATCGCCGTCCGATTGAGCTTGCAAGGCGGTAGTAAGTTGCAAAACATTTCGTCCTCCTTTGAGAGGCTGAATGTTTTCTTTACTTTTTTCAAAATCCATTCTGAAATATCACCATAGAAAGCTGACAGCTAGGAACACACACATACTATATTACCAATGAGGAACAAATAGGAATTTACTGTAAAAACACGGCTGAACATTAAATACGTCTTCAAAACATGGTTAAGTTTTTAATTATTTCACACGATACGGCTTTATGTGTAATGAGTCGTCAATAGAAAAACGGTTGCAGTCGAAATGGACATTTCGAACAAAAAGGAAGTTCAAATCATAGTGCAAAAAACATTGCTAGCTGTAAAAATACCTTTTTCCTTATTGATCCCTCGACACATCGCAGGTACTTAGTACTTACGTACTCTTCCCAAAACGTGCCATCTAGAATTATCTCAATGTCTATGGTCTACTCTATTCACAGTATTATACTCTATTCCACTCTATTCTATGGTTGTTCGTTGATATTTATGGTTGTATTGAGAGTGGTTTATTTATGGTTGTATTGTGTTGTAATTGTTGTTCTTGTTCGAATATTGTTATTGTGTCGTTCTCTATTATTGTCATTATTATTCGACCATTTGTTGAATTGTTGTGAAGTTACCAGAAGAAGTATAAGGTAAGACTTATGGTCTTTGACAATTACTTTATTCTTAACTAATACAATAGAAGTTCAAAATCTTCTTTCCACGTTTTCATGCTTTTCGTTCCTTATTATTTCGTTTCAGAAGTTTAAGTCTATCTAGTACTCTAAAACAGTGTCTTGAATTTCAATGAAGATAATTATCAAAAAAAAAACTTTGAATTCACCTTACTATAGAAGGAAACTATCTGCACTTGGGAAAATTTTATTTTTAGCATTCTAATTTTAAATGGGTAGTTAGTTGCCTTTTATAGTAATTAAGGTAAATCAAAAGGTTTTATTTGAAATCAAATCGTATTAAGCGTGGCCAGCGATCCCGAATATTTACGAAAAGTAAAAACTTTATCATATTTCGAATGACATTTAACTTTTTTCAGATTTGAACCACCCACGATGGATGATCTTATCAGATGCCCATACGACAACAATCACCTCATGAAGAAGACCAAGTATCATGGCCACCTCATTAAGTGCATGAAACAACACCCAGAGTTAGCCATATGTGTATACAACGCTAGTCACAGGATGTCCAAAAAAGACATGGAGGCGCATATCGATATTTGCGACTCGAAGCATCGACTGAAGTCGACCAAACCCTGGGCAAACCAAGACAGCAAGCCATGGACTGGGGGATGCATGACAGTCGACACGAGCAGAGAAGTTAAAGTGGTGTCCAATGAATGTTGGGATTAAAAAGACTGGTGTTTTAATATACAGGGTGTATCGGCAAGTACCCGACAAACTTTATTAAAAAAAAATGTTACCGGACAGCAAAGTGCCCATAACATTTTTTACTCCAAATGTGCTAAGGAATAGCTGGTTAAAGTTTGTCGGGTACGTGCCGATACACCCTGTATATATTATTGATTATATATATATTATTGATTTATATATATATTATTGATTTATATATATATTATTATATATATATATATATATATATATATATATATATATTATTGATTTACATTTTTCAGCATTTAACAATGTCATAGTTTACCTACTATGCACATGTATGTATACATTATATACCTATATCTAAATGCTAAAATATGTAAATAAAGTGAAACTGTGATGATCAAATAGATTTAGACTGTCTCCACACATCCGACTTGGGATCGAGCAATGGGCTTGACAAGGAAAGGATGGCCAAGCCTTTCGGTGCAGTGGCTTCAGTTAATATGCTTAAAAACAGTGTTCTATAGGCACTATTATAATATTATAATTTTCATGGTTTGATGATCAAAAGCATACCATCTCAAAATTTTTAAGTATCATTGTTGATAAGCTACCGGGCTTACTAAGCCCGTATCGTGTTTTGAAATTTAACATTTTATGTAAAGTTTCGATGTCGATGAGCAGGAAGCCAACGCAATTTATATTCTTTGTCATAAATAGTATGTCAATAAGTCTCATTTGCCCACTTGTGCCTAGTGAAAAATTTGGGATGCCAGAATGTGCCTTTTTCGGAAAGCAGACCCCTGCAAATTTAATTGGTAGTAAAAGATTGTTTTGATTTTTAGTTGCGGTGTGACGTTGTAAGGCTGCACCATTCCAATCACTGCAGCCAGCGTGATTAAGAGAAAACTACCACTATTGGTGTTTTCTGCAGTTTTTTTTTAACGCTGTGATGAAATATGTATTTTTATTTGATGACCTACCCTTTTTTTTAAACATGCAATAATAATTTTTTACTTTGTTTCAACCAGTGTTCAGTTGAAATTTTGAGTCGCTAATCACTTTGTGGTTTAACATAATATATATATAAAAAATAAAACAATATCTTTATTTTGACCACTAATTTTATTTATAACCAACTGGTTTTGTTTTACTCGAGCTTCATCACACGTAGATACAATGAATTTTTATTTTAAGTTTTAACAGAGACATCTTTAATAAATAGTATGTACAAAATATAATGTTTTGGTTTTTCATAAATTTTCATTTGATTAAATATATTTTTAAATAAATAATAAATATTTTTTAAATGTGTTTTTATTTAAAATAATACAATAACTTTGAAAACACCATTTTTAAACCTAATGCTGACTGCCGACCAGGTTTCGGTACAATTGTAGCTTGGTCAGTGTCAATTCTCTACTAAAATCTACAAGTAAAATTATGCTTTTACAGTGGGTTAAAAAAATGGGCTTAGCTCCATTGGAGGAAGTAGGGGTAGGTAGAGGAAAATTTTTTATTTCTTGAATTTACAAAGGTTTGTAGGAAATAGTGTTTGGAGACACGACGGTAGATATTGACAAATACTGCTTTGGGCCGGTATTTCGGTTTCTTTTTAACCCTTAGAAGACAGCTAATATTTTGTAAATATCTCAAAGCCAAATATAATATTGAAAATTATATTTGAAATAATTGACAGGCATCTACAATGTCAACATTTTACTTAGGAATTTTCATTTAAACTTCTAAAACCTAGCTCTATACATTGCAGTGCACCTGAAAGTAGTCCTGATTTCACTAAACTGCTATTGTAGTTAGTCGTATCCTAAGGGTTAAGCTCGACTTGAGAGATAATATTTACTTTAGTCAAGTTGTCATTGCGTAGTTTTTCTGACGTGAATTTATCTCAAGCCGAGCTTAAAAATCGACTGAAATACAGGCCCAACAGCTTAGGTATTTTATTGTTATAACCTTTATAAATAAACAAGTCTTAGTGTGTAATTATTATTATGCATGACAGCTTTTTCGCCTTCTTCTCTTATTTTAATTTATTGGAAGGTCACCGCTCGTGAGTACCCGCAATACTACTTTGCTAGTGTTCGGCCCTCCGTGGGGGGGGGGTGCAAAAAGTCTATTTTGAATGTGTTTTTAAACAACAACAAAAATACACATAAGAGGAACGGCAACGCCGCATTTTTCATTCACACTGAGTTTTTGGGCACATCACAAAACAAAAAGAAAACAGTAAACCTCAAAATGTTAGATCAATTTTATTGAATTATTCATGCAAGACAGTGCTCTGACACCTAATCGTGATTTGGAGATATGTGAGCCTTTAAAAGTTAAAATTTCGAAATACCACTATTATTATTTTGATTTATGTTATGAATACTATATATTGCAACTGTAAAGATGAAATATAAATGAAATATTTAACTCTATAAAAAAGACTTGGAAACACCAACACGCAAATTATTGCAAATACCATTTGGATGATTTGTATAGCACCGTTTTTGTGCAAAATCACCTCAAGGGCGCTGTACAAATATGCACTTAATTCATTTCAACAAATGTACATATATTTTTATTCTTATTTATTTATATTTTGTACATATTCATTATATTATAAACAGCCCCGATTTATTAAGCCTAATCACCTTCAACATACCAACTAGAACTACTTCTAAAATTAATTTTTAATTACAACAATTTCAGGACTGAGTCATTTAAATACTCACTTGTACCTAGATTACATGCAGTTGGTAATTATTTCGCAGAAATTGTAAATGTGTTCAACTGCACTCAATATAGGTTACATGAAGGCTATAGTAACATACATCAATAATATTAATAACTAAGCTAAGCCACTTTTAAAAATGAATATAACCAGACTTCTAAACCTATCAGATAGAAGAATTTTAACTGATATATTATTTTAATTAAAATTTATTAAATCTCCAATTGACAGCCCTGAATTATTGGCATTGATTTATAATATAAATATATTATGTATGTGCCTGCCAGACAAACTCGAAGCAAAGACACTGTTAAATGTAACAATAACCTCCATTTCAATTAATAAGAATGCATCACCTTGTAAACAAACGCTGTGAGCTTATTGATATATTTGGTATTAATAATTTTGTGGGTTTCAAATTAAAAGGCAATTCATTTCAGACCTAATTGCTTGTTATTTCAGACCTATTTGAACTTTTATCATTTTCTGTATTTTTTTAATTTTATTAAATCTTGTCTCTATAATATTTGGCTAATTTATATAGCGCAGTTTTCGTGAAAAATAACCTCAAGGGCGCTGAATACTTCTTTTTAGTTTTTAACACACATTAATTACTGTATGCATGTAGGAACGTATTTGATTTTTATATTGTTATTTTAAAAATAAAAACCTTCTGTTGGCAATTTATTATGCAAGTAAATCATGTAAACTATGCATAATGTAAAAGCCCATCAGGGAGTTTGAATTAATAAATATTAGTGCTAATTCCTCAATAATCTCGGAGCCTGTGGAGCTATTTTTTCAGTTTCAGTTTCAGTGCCGGCAACCCGGGCGTTTATTTAATTTTATTGTTGTTTACATTGTTTTCTTTTCTTTTACCCGCCTCACTAGACAAAGTCTGTTCCGAGGCGGGTAAATCACATATTATATTTGTTCCAAAAGAAATGTATGTATTTAAAAAAAAAATATATATATATATGTATGTAAAAAGACAAAAAGATACAATTATGTGGTGGTATATTAAATATTTACATACATACTATTTTTTTTATTTTTTTATTTTTTATTAGTTACATTCCATGAGAAGATTGCCTATGTAACATAGATAAAAGTAAAATTAAATTTTGTGACAATTGAATATAGATATAGCGGTTACATGATAATTAGTATTGCAAAATTGCAGTTTCTCGCATTTGTTTTATTTGAATATTATATAATTTTGTGAGAAATTGTATGAAATGTTATTTATTTAGAATATTTTGAATATCTGTTCTTTCCTTTTCATTCAGCCATAATACAAATCTTTTGAACAGCCAATTCAAATTATTTGGGGTGACGTAAGTTTTTGTTTGTGTTAGGAAGGTATTGAAAATGTGTGGTGCTAGGTAAGATTCGTGTTTTTTTGCAAAAGTTGATTTGATATGGGGAACTTGAAAGTGCTTATTAATTTTTGCTCTTGTGTTTTGCGAGTGAGGTATGTGGAGATGTGAAGTTTTGATACAGTTTTTGTAAATGATCTTCCTTATGAATAGTTTATTTACGTCTAGTAATTTGTTTTTGATCATTAGCTGTTCCGTCGGATGTTGGTAAGGTTTTTTAAACATAATTCTAATTATTGTTTTGTGATTTATTTTAAGAGAATTGAGGTAAGTATCTGCTGCTCCTCCCCAAACTGATATTCCATACGTTAAAATACTTTGACAGAGTGTGAAATATATATTTTTGAGTTGATTTAATGACATGATGTTTCGTATTGTTTTGAAGATGTATGATAATTTTCGTATTTTTTTTGATAATATATTAATATGGAGATCCCATTTTAGTTTATGGTCAACAGTTAAACCTAGATATTTAATATTGTCTGCATAAATAATTTTGTCACAAGTACAGCATGTGTTATTTGACGAAATATTGGTGCAGGGGTTAAGATGTAGTTGTGGTTGGCTATGTGGTTGACCAGCCTTTGTTTTGCTAAAAGTTAGATATTTTGTTTTTGAAATGTTCAGTGTTAGTAGATTATTTTGTAGCCATTTATTTACTACAGTCATCCCTGTTTCTGTGTTTTTGAATACCTTTTCCCATGATTGTGCCTTGAACAAAATTGCAGTGTCGTCTGCATAACTGATTACTTTGTACTCAATTTTTCCTAGGTTTATCTCAGTTAGACTATTTATATATATGAGGAATAGTATGGGACCCAAAACGCTGCCTTGCGGTACTCCATACCTGATATCTGCTTTGTCACTGCTGTATTTATTTATTTTTACTATTTGCTGTCTCTTTTCAATGTAGCTGACAAACCATTTTAGCGGTTGACCAGTTATACCGATATTTTTGAGTTTTTGCTGTAGTAAGTTATGCGAAATGGTGTCGAAAGCTTTTGCTAGGTCTAAGAACACCCCAATCACCTTTGATCCGCCATCTATGCTTTTCACTATGTAGTTGGTTAATTCTGATAAAGCATCTTCTGTACCCATTTTGGCACGAAATCCAAATTGACGGCTTGAGAGCAGGTTGTGTTTTTCAAGGTACGCAAGTAATCTTTTTTTCATAGCTTTTTCTAGAAGTTTAGATAGTGAGTTTAGCAAAGTGATTGGTCTGTAATTTAATATCAGAGTTTTGTCTCCCGATTTATGTATTGGAGTAATACATCCTATTTTTAAGTGATCAGGGACAATTCCGAGCCTAAAACTTTGGTTGAAAATGTGTTGAAGCGGTATAAGTATGTATTCTCGTAGATTTATCAGTATTTGATTGGAAATGTTATCCGGTCCCATCGCGCAATTTGGTTTGAGAGATTTAATAAGATCCGAGATTTCCTTTGTATTTACTTGATAAGCATTAAACGAGTGATTTGGTCGTATGGAAGAGCAAAGTTTGGATAAAGAGACTTCTGATGTACAGTTTTTTTTAAGAATTTTTTCCGCTAAGGTAGAGCCAACTTTTGAGAATTGTGTGTTAATAAAATTAGCTATTTTATTAGGTTCATTGTTTGTTAAGACTTTGTCTCCGTTTATTAATAGTTCTTTGATATGTGAATCTTTCTTCAGAGTGGAATAAGTAATATTTCTTACAATTTCCCAAATTTTTTTAGGATCATTTTTGGCGATTTTTATTTCTTTTTTGTAATATTTGTATTTGGCTTGTTTAATTAACTTATTACACAGGTTTCTATACAGTAAGTAATCATTCTTTAGTTTGTTATCTTTCGGGTTTTTGTGGACTCGCATATGCATTGCATCTCTTTTATGAATACTGTTGACTATTCCTTTTGTGATCCATGGTGTTATTTTTTTTTCTTTATGTGTGTAGTTCTTTTGTGGATTTTTTGTGGTGTGTTTGGTTATGTAGGTTTCAACCGTATTTATAAATGTGTTCAGCGCTGTGTTTGGATCTATTTCATTTAGTACGTTAGTCCAAAGTTCATCGTGAATATCCGATTTTAGGGACTTAAAGTTTATTTTGTCTTGCATGTTGTCATTTTTGTTTTTACTTTGTTCTTTGTTAATATGTATGTTTAATGTAGTTGTAAAATGGTCAGTGACAGTTGAGCGAATAATGGATGAAAAAGTTTTTCTTCTAGTTTTAACGAATATATGATCGATGCAGGATTTGGAGTGTGATGTAGTTCTTGTTGGCGAGTTTATTGTAGATTTAAGTCCGTAGTGAGTAAAAAGATTTAAGAATTCCGTAGTTTTTGGTAAGCAGTTTAATATGTTAATATTCATGTCACCAGCAATAATTATTTGTTGAGTTTTTTTATGTTCTTCAAGAAGTTTATTTAAGGAATTTAAGAAAGGGGAGAGATTGTTGTAGCAAGGTGGTCTGTATATAGCAAATATAGAAAGACATGGGCCAAGGGATATTTGAATGCAGTTTGCTTCAGTTATGTTAATTTCTGATATGGAAGATTTAATTGAATCTTTGACAAAGATTACTATACCATCATTTTGATTTATGTGTCTTGTGGTCTGGAATGTGGTATAGTTATTTAAGTTTAATTTGGTGTAAGAATCACCTAACCAGCATTCACTTAGGATAATGATATCGAAACTTATATCTATTTCATTTAGTAGGACACAGAAACTATCAAAGTTCTTTTGAATACTTCTTATGTTTTGACATATTATGCTTAAACTGTGTTTTCCTGAGACAAGGAGTTTGTATTCTTTTGCTTGGTTAAAAGTGTATTCTGTGTTATTTATTGAATCTAAGTCAAAATTCAGTGCAGAAACCATTTGTTACAAGGATAAAAATAGAAATTTGGATGGAAAGCCAAACATGATAATCTACATAAGATTTGGGAATGTTTATGGTTATTATTAAGTACGAAGTAATATAAGGATACAGTTTGGCGCCTACTTCAGGAACAATTTCTTCCGCTGTTGTACTTATGTCATCAATTTGTTGGTTTTCCTCTAGTTGTTCTTCAATGAGGTTGGTGGTATTTTCTAAGTTAGATTGAATTGCTCGCGAGTCGGTTGATCGATGGCGAATATATACTCGCCTTGTTGTACTCCATAAGTAGGTGAAAAGGTAGTTTCTTGCAAATAGTTTGTAGAGATATAGTTTTCTTGTTGTGTGAGTGGCTAGATGTTCATTAATGTGTATAGGTCCACGCCGTCTTGCGAATCCTGTTTTGTTAATGTTCCGTCTCACTTCATTTTTCTCTGTTTTTTTATTGCAATTTTTATCTGTTTCCAAAAACTTATCTCGACCATTTGGATTTTTAAATTTGATTATAATCAGTTTTGGAGTTGCATTTCTCAGAGATGCAAATTTTTTTGGTATATCAGGTGTTGGTATATTACGGTTAATTACCGTTAAAAAATTGTTTTTTATCTTTGTAGAAGCCATAATAAACATATTGAGTAAATAGTGTAATAAGTTTTTTTTTTCTTCTTTTTAAATCATCTTAGTAGGTAAATCGTTTAGGTGTCTTATTTCAACCACCTTTGAGTATTGCATTCCCAATTGGAGTAGGTGAGTGAAGGAAGTGGAAAAATTGTTATAACTTTAACAAAGACACGGAAAAGTCCGCTTAAATAAAACAATATAAAATATTTTTTTCAAGTCCCGTGTCCTCAATGTGCTCCGAGTTTGGAGCCCCACAGAAAATTTGACATAAATTTCCGAGTCCTGTGACCTCAATTGTATAATTTTTATTAATCATTTTGTTTATGATCCAATGATAGAAGGAATGAAGACAAAAATGTTGTTATATAATATATACATAAACAAAAATAACAGTAATTTATAAACGACTACGTCAGTTCTGTTACAGCAGTAAATACTTTTCCAAAATAAAACAAAAATTGCATTTTCTGAAAAACATGTATTTGGTAAACTTGTCGAATTCCGCTGCACGCAAAGGCTCTTTGAAGAAACAACACTTAATTTCAACTTAAATATCTAATGGAGACAACAACTATCCAAGTCGGGGCTTAAGTAAACATGCGAAACATAGGTTTTTAGGGTGTTAGTTTGGGTTATTTGAATAATTTATGCATATTTCTTAACCTTCAAACTTAACTTTGATTGAGAAAAATGGAAATTTATTACATCTTTTACCATATCGCTCGACATAAATACATAGTTATTTCTTGTAGTAATTAAGTTGAAACCAATTGCTAATTATATGTTTTTGCATAGCGTGCAGCGTAATTCGACAACTTTACATTTTTTTCTTTCTTTGGAGATATTGCATTATGCCATAAATATACCACTCTCTAGATCGATATCTTCGGGCTTTTTGTATGTAACGGAGTTATACAGTACTTAACCACAGATATACAAGCAGCATACAAGCAGTACCTACCGTGCGGAGCAGAGCAGTAGACAAGGTAGAGGAAACTCAAGGCCATTTAAAAAAAGATGCGACCATAGACAACATTATTGCTCTCAGCCTACTCTATTCATTCACTAGCCCAAAAAAACTATTTTAAAAATAAAAATGTCCTTGAAGCAGAAAAATGTCGAAATGTTTTCCAAGGGCAAGGTTCATCTGAATAAGAAAATAAACTTTTACAGTGCATTTCCTTAAGATGAAACTTGTTAATCTGAGAAGAAGAAACCCAAAATGACAAGAAATTTGGAAAAACACTGAAGAAAATTTCCAAAACATGATTGTCCGACAGTACGACGAAGAATTCCGACATTTTTCAGCCTCATGAACTCAAGGTTACATATGTTTAAAAATCTTTAATTTCACCAAAACAATAAGATAATACAGGATAACACTAATCAATAACATGAATAAGTTTATCGATATAATAAATAACATTTATACGTTGTGGAGGAAGACATAAGTATGAAGCATTGTTCAAAAAACCGAACGAATAACCTAAAAGCTGTCAATTCACTTTAAACTTGAACTTACGTAGGTAGGTTGAATATATGTTTGTAACTCGCTAACACTATACTGGCTTATATTGTATTTTTATCACGAACAACTTTAACACGCAATATTTTCGACGGAAATGATAGTATTTCGGCAGCAAATGACAACCCGCGTGTATAAATAAACCACACTCATTTTGTTTGAATGATTTGAAACTGTCAAACGGCAAAATTCCGTCATCTCTTTCTGTTACACGAGTCATTATGGTAGAGAGCGAGAGATCAAACCAATCCTTCTTTTCTCACCAATGAGATCTGAGCTTTTAGCCATATTATTCGTTTTCTATAAGAATTTTGAGGTGGGCGTGGCGGTTTCAAATGAGTTTCAAGGCCAAAGTTTAGTTAAATGCCCCTGATTGTAACCTTTTGAAATACTCCCTATGTTTTTTTTCACAGCTAAAACTAAATTAAACAACAAAACGTGCTCGATTCTCGTGTCTCATAAATAAAGTGCCTGCTCGTGGTGGCTAAGTTGGCTACTACCATAAATAAACCACGTACGCTATACTACGGAATTTGAATGAGTGGTTTATTTACGCATCACTTTGTATCTATGGTCACTATGGTACAACAATGTTTGACGTATTTTTTTTGTTTTTTCTGACGTTTACGTTTACGCAGTAACCTAAAAAGAAGCGTAATTGGGGAATGGTTTATTTATGCGTAATTGTTTATTTCGCATAATAGTACAGCACCAATTAAAAACATTGGATAGTTTTTCACGAACAATTCAAAATGTCAGCAACATTTCGCCTTTCAAAGAAGAAGGTGTCTCAGGATGATCTTCGAAGACTTATGACAGATCACAAGGAAAAATTACAACTTCAAAGGGTCACGAAAAGGATTGATTCGCCTTTAGCAAAATACAACGATATTGGACAACTTACTTGTGTGTTGTGCAAAACGGTTGTCAGGTCAGAAGGTGTATGGAATGTTCACATAAACACAAAACAACATAAAGAAAACATTGATTACGCCAAGAAGCTCAAGGCCCATACAAAGAATTTTACCAGCACAAAAGCCCCTGTGACTACCCTCAAAAGACCCGCGTCACCGCCTCCCGGGTCATCTAAGAAAATTAAGGGAATTTTGAAAAACTCCACAAGCTCTATGGCAGTTCCAGCTGACTTTTTTGATTTGAATAATGGTGCCGTAAATAAAAATACTGACAGCCCACAGAATGAAATGGTACCTAAAAACGAATATAATGAGAGTTCAAAGACTATGTCTAATGATGGTAAGACAATTCCATTAGTTTAGTTTATTTTTGTAAAATCTACTGACAGTGAGTTAAGAATTTGGCACTGCATGATAAATGTGTCAAGGGTTCTCTTACAACAAATTACGGGTAATTATTTACCTAACCACCGCACTTTTATGGAAATTACACTTTGTTTCAACAATTACTATGAGAAACAGTAGTAAATATACAGAAAATAGAGACACACTTAACACGTTCCCGGACGAGCATGCTATAGCATTCGCATTGGATAGTTTAATTATGTCGCGGATGCTATAGCATTCGAAGTTTATTGAGTTTTTTTGTCAGATATGCTTGAGCAGTTGCTTTATCCTTATAAAATATAGGTAGTCTATTTCTTACTGTCACTGCTGACACAACCACAGATCGCTTACTGTCACATGAGACCTTTTCTGCACACAAAGATAAAACAGTGTTTACCCCTTCCCCTACAGCTCGCCCGGCGTACCCCGCGTGGTTACGTATGCTATAGCATGCGTCAAATGTATTGAGATACGTCTGCTAGAGCATTCGCGTCGCACTTGATGGTGTTGGTTGGTACGTATCATGACGGAAATGCTAGAGCATTCGCAAAAATCTAATACAAAAAAATAGTGCCAAAGTAGGGTGTCTCACTGCCCGTGAACGTGTTAATATGCACTTTTTCAATAAAATCAACCTTTTGTAATAGTTAGACAATAATGAGAGGTAAGTATTTTAGTTTCCGGAATTGGAAAATAATACATGTTAATAGTTATTTTTCTCCTATTTAACCCAAATATGAACCCAAGATTTAGATTTAAGAGTTCTCAAGGGTTTAATTAAGAAAGAAATAAAAAAAAAAACTAAATATTATTATGTCAAAACATGGAGTGAAGAAAAGATGTCAAATTATTAGTTTTTTAACATAATAGCTATTAAAATGCATTATTTTCCATTTTTGGTTACTGAAATAGTTGTTTTAAAATAAAATGTGCATATTGACCGTGTCCCACTTGTCAGTATATTTACCGAAAAAAGAATCTTTACTGAACCATTAAAGCAGCTACCATCTTGAAATGGAAACGAAGCGCAGACAGATGAAATGTAAAACGGTCGAGTTAAAACAGGACTTCGCTAAGCTCAATCAATTAGAAAACTCCAACTCAACAGATGTTTCTAAAGTTTCAAAACTTTGAATGTTCCATGTAATGGACAGTACGTAATTTAAAATTTTCCAGAAGTGGCAGATGAAGCTAATGCTGAAATAGAAGAAATTGCAGATGGTGAAGAAGTCCTCCCTGAAGGATTTTTCGATGATCCCAAAATGGATGCAAAGGTATGTATCAAACAAACTGGTATTTATTTTACAAGCAATAATTATTCGCCTGAAACACTCATCCACATTGAAAAATCTCCTGATAAAAGATACATGACGCCAACGGGACTCGAACCCGTGTCCCTTCGATTTCCGGTCGACAGCTCTGACCACTGAGCTATGGCGGCTTATCTCTTATCCGCGAAATAATTCAATATATACTAGTGTTTCATTCAACAATTACTGCTTGTTACATTTTTTCACTTGAAAAGTTTGTTTGGTTGTTTTCAGGTTCAAAAACAACCAAACAAACTTTTCAAGTGAAAAAATGTAACAAGCAGTAATTGTTGAATGAAACACTAGTATATATTGAATTATTTCGCGGATAAGAGATAAGCCGTCATAGCTCAGTGGTCAGAGCTGTCGACCGGAAATCGAAGGGACACGGGTTCGAGTCCCGTTGGCGTCATGTATCTTTTATCAGGAGATTTTTCAATGTGGATGAGTGTTTCAGGCGAATAATTATTGCTTGTAAAATAATTGTTACCCTTTGTGCTATGCATAAAAAATCTTGTCTTAAACATTAGTTTACCAAAAAAATAATAATTAAACTAGTATTTATTTTATCTCAAGTGAAATTGACTGCCTTAGAGGTAATAATCATCGGCTACGGATCTCGGGCAATTTTATTGATTAATTTGTCTTATTTTACAATTTATTCATTAATATGTATTCACTTTTAATGACTCTATTTCACTTTTTAAAGGTGTATTGAATTTTCATTTTGATGAAATATCATGGAACCCTTTAAACCATCTCTTTTCCTTCCCCACTGTCTTATCGGGGCCAGCCCTAAGCCAAACGGCGCCTGGCGCTAGTAAAAACCCCAACGGCGCTTTATTAGGTGTTAGGTATTCTCAGAGCTTTGGTTCCTCGTAGCCTTGCTGTCGGCGCCCGGAGCTGACTGCTCCAATTGCACCTGCACAGGGCCAGCCCCGGTCACTCACTCACAACATATCACAATTGGGGATGCCTTAACTAATACTGCCTGGCTGGCTGGCCCTTGTACGGTACTCACATTTAAAGAAAACGGTATTCTTAATCACAATGAAATCTCAAATATTAATTTAAGTTCTTTATTAAATTTATTTATAAAAAAATGTTTAAAATATTATATATCCCATAATCATAATAAAAAATTGTCTTTTTAAGAAGTGTGTTCAAATTCATCATCAAAAGCTTGGTGTATTTTTTCAATCATATCGGAGCAAACCATACTCCGCCCCTTGGTAAAGAAAGCCTTTTGGTTACAAGACCTGGTGAGTCTAGAAGCTGCAAAGCACGCCACTGCTGCAGGAACCATGGAACCCTTGTAATCCAAGTTCCTTAATGACCAGTTGAAGAATGTGGCCATGGATCCTGCTAGCAAGTCTCCTTGTCCTCCACACCGTCTTGCGGAACCACCTACACTATTTGTCCAATGAGTTTCAGGATCGATATTGAATGTTTCATCCGTGCTTCCCTTCCGTAATACCAAGATATTATTTCCCAATTTATTAAAGTCTATCGCCACTTCGTCGGTTTTTGCGTCCGGGGACTTTATGACTTTATACAGGCGTTCAAACTCAACCTTATTTGGTGTCAGGATAATTCCGGGATGGGGGTAATTTCTGATCAAGTCAATGTTTTCCGTGATGAGGAACAGACCGTCTGCATCTATTATCAGTGGCTTCTTGAGTGACCTGCAGAGTTGTATAATTGCTGAAACGTTGTTGAGTATTTCCGGATCTCTGCCCAAACCTGGTCCGATGACGAGGACATGGATCCTGTCAAGCCACGGAGCCACCGCTTCTACACTGTTTTCCACGTCTAACAATGGATGTACGATCAGTTCCGGGCTGTAGGATTTTATTACCGGCGCTGCGGCTTTTGTGCAGAATACATGAGACAAGTCAGCTCCCACCTGTGATCAAAAAAAATAAATGAACTATGCTGAATTCAATATTATTAGATCTTATTCTACCTGAAGTCCCCGATATTGTCCGAGTTTTACACAGAATTTTTTAAAATCATATGTAAACAGTGACCTTCCTATTATTATGAAGGTCCGGTGTGCAAAATTTCATCAATCTCGGAATAAACTGTAGATTTGTATAAAAATCAAATCCATGCTGTCCGCCCGCCACAGACACTCTTCTTTATATAAATAGATAATATGGTTTAATAACACCTAAGTTTGAAATGTTTTTTTAATACAATTAAACAATGTAATTTTGGATGTGATTGATGCATATAATTCTTCATTCAGTACATACAATGAAATTATGCCGCAACTCTTACAATAGTTGGTGGTGTAAAGGTTAGCGAAGTTGCCTTCCAAGCATTTGATCAGGGTTCGATTCTTGGCCATAGTTGGCTTTTTTATTATTTGATACTTTTATTTTTATTTTTAAAAATACATTCTTATTTCCTGCGATTTTTGACAGGTGTGCATATACATAATATGTAGTTGATTACAATTTTTAAAAGCCACAATTTACACTAACATTCTATACAGGGTGTCCGGTGGTAAAGTGCAGTAACTTCGGGAGGTGATTCTATTTGATCGTAGGAGTAAAAAAGATAAATAACTTTTTCTGAAATTCCAACTTTTAGGTGTACTTTTAAGCTAATAACGAAAAATTTCTACGACGTGCGTAGACGGCATTATTTTTTTCGTCGTTGCCAAATCTACATCCCGCGCCCCCCCGGTAACTAATACCCGCTACCCCCGGCACCCGAATTCAGTCGGTCAGCTGGTAAACTGTCCCCCGCACCCCCTCCTGCAACCCCCGCTATTAGTAAATCGTAATTCAGTAAACAAACGTCTGTGCTTTGAATGTAATGTGTCACCTAATTTGACGCGCGGAGTAAACAACTTTGAAAATTTAATTTATCTAGTGTTAAAAGTCTCATTTAAATAAAAACTTGTTAATTTAGTGTCTTTATCTAGTGTTTAAGTCTTACTAAAAAGTACATCTTTATTCGGTGCGTGTTTTCCTTAAACATCGAGTTTTATTTAGTTTAAGAGTAACCTAACTGTTAAAAATGTGTTTCTTTTGTGCGTAATTTTAATATTGAATTATTGTGACAATGCCTCGCTTTACCAACAAAGAACGGGCAGATATTCATTATTTTTATGGACTACATGGTGGAAATTCCGAAGCGGCGCGCCGGGAATATGCATGTCGTTTTCCGAATCGTAATGTGCCCAACGCTCGTGTTTTTGTTCAAACGCATGCACTTATTCGCGAACAAGGAATTGGCCGAAGACCCCGAAACAACAATGCTATTAATTTACCAACAGCGGACGAAGACTTCATCATGGCTACAATTGTAAATGATCCTACATTGTCGCTTCGTAGAATTTCCGCAATGACTGGTGTCCCTAAGAGTTCTATCTGGGATCTCTTCAAGACGTACGGAATGCACCCGTTCCATTATCGGTGCGTGCAAGGCCTTCTGGAACGTGACCCCGTATCAAGGATTGCATATTGTCAGTGGCTACTTCGTAAGCAACTTAATAACCCGAACTTCATTGGGAACATCCTTTAGACGGACGAGGCCCAGTTCAACAGAACTGGTGTGATAAACCTGCATAACTTGCATGAATGGGCGGAAGAAAACCCGCGCTCCGTAAGGCAGTTGCACCATCAAGTTCAATTCTCCGTTAACGTTTGGGCTGGAATTATTAACAATCAAATTATAGGTCCGCATGTGTTGCCACATAGGCTTAATTCAATAAATTACCTGGATTTCTTGAAGAATGACCTTCCCGTTCTTTTGGAAGAAGTTGATTTAAATAGAAGACGTGAAATGTGGTTTCAACAGGATGGAGCTCCACCACATTTCGGACTTGCCGTTCGTCGCTACCTAGACGAACAATTCCCAGATCGTTGGATTGGACGAGGGAGTACTTCGCCATGGCCGGCGCGTTCTCCAGACTTGACACCGTTAGATTTTTTCTTTTGGGGTGCGATGAAGGATAAAGTTTACGCCAAAGAAGTAAATAACGTCGAAGATCTCCGGTTACGTATTCACGAAGCCGCAGATGAAATACGCCACAATGTACGAATTATAAATAATATTACTGTACGTTTACATACTTGCCTACAAGCAGAAGGTGGACATTTTGAAAATATTTTAAATTAGTAAAAAGCGATGAAATTAGTTAAGTGTTCAATTAGTTATTAATATTTTTTATAATAAAAAGTGTAACGTGATTTTAGTGTAGTTCTCTTTTTGAATTTGGTAAAATATCAAAACATACGGCGAACTCTGTGTTGTTATTGTTTACAATTCACATGCGGTTTCCATGGATACGCGCCACTCACAAATATGCAACGTTGCCACGTTCACACTTGCGAATTTATCGGGTAAGTTTGCACTTACACTATAGCTTTTTAGCAGGTATGTCTTTTTGTATGAAAAAGAAAAAATTGGAATTTCGGAACAAGTTATTTATCTTTTTTACTCCTACGATCATGTAGAATCCCCCCACGAAGTTACTGCACTTTACCCCCGGACACCCGTGGTAGCACCCGTGATTTCACTCTTAAACAACGCTGTATCAAATTATCTACTAATAATAATACTAACTGCAATAAGTTAAAAAGTCGTATAAAGTGATAAAACAATTTTCTACTGGTGACCTGTTTAATTGGTGTCTTCTCAAAATCTATCGAGGTAAAATCTGGTATCCCCCAAGGATCACACCTAGGTCCGCTAATGTTCAACATTTATATAAATCATGTTTTCTGAATTCCAAATATGAACTTTATGCCAATGACATGAAAACATTCAAAGTTATTCATTCTCTCTGACTGTGGAGCGTTACAAAGTGACCTAGATAAGCTTTGTAAGTATTGCAAAGTTAACTGCATAGATATCAAAGTTTCTAAATGTGAAACTATAACATTCATCAGAAATAAACATCTACTTAAGTACTCGTCTTCTCTAAAACAGAATGTAAAGACCTTGGTGTTTACCTTGATAGGAAACTTATATTTAATAAGCACATTAACTCAATCGTTAAAAGATCATATAAAATGGTTTTGTGCCAGGTGTAAGTTAAGTGTTTTTGTAATGTTATATCTCGCATTAGTCAGAAATACACTGGAATATGCATCGCCAACTGCGGTAACTATTCCTAGTTTGTGTTTCATCACTTTTAATGACTTTATATCACTTTTTAAAGTTGTGTTCAATTGTCACTGTGTTGAGTTATCATGGAATCATTTAAATGAGATTGTTTCATTGACAATATTAATCATAACCGGTCAGTGGCTGAGTTGGCATCGCGTATGGGTCCCACCCAGGCGTAGTACTCCATCAAAACACAAACAACATTTTCCGCTTACTGTGGTGGCAGTTGGAGATTTTCAAATGTTGTCAGGTTATTCGTAACCCGGGAATGTTTGTCTTTCTTTTTAACCTTTCCTCATCTGTGGTGTGTATTTACTACACATTGCTTCTAATAACTTTAATAACTCCATAAATATAATAAATTCTGGGTTCAGATTTTAGGTATTCCTCCGTTATACATTTATGCACTGAATTAAAAAATAATATATTACATAGTTTTCAAATTTAATTAAAAATCAGAGTTTTTTGTTAAAAATCGGGAACAAATACACCAATACAATCAACCGTGTGATACTAATAAGCGAAGAGTGTGCGAGGAAATGACACGCTATTGATGTCCCGCTTTAATTCGCTATGCGGGAACATGAGACATCCATACTTCTGCAGTTGTAGTTTATGATTTAGACCAGTGATTCCCAAAGTGGTCTATATCGACCCCCAGGGGTCTATGACAACCTGCAAGGGGTCTACGTCAGCGAAAAAAAAAATTGGGGGTCCATGAAATGAAAATGGGGGTCCACGATAGTGGATCTCAACATACACTGATAGTACCTATTTACTTACACTTAACCGACACTAAAGGTGAATTAATATTTCATATTTTGAAGGATTACTTCATTGAAAAAGCAATCCCTTTATCAAATATAATGTCAGTAGCTACAGATGGAGCACCTGCCATGGTTGGACGTTATCGTGGATTTATAAGTATTTAAAATAAAATGTTCCAGGGGTGTTAGCAATACATTGTGTCATCCATCGACAACATTTATTTGCTAATAATTTGAGTGTTAGATTACATGAATCTCTTCAATTAGTCATTGATGCAGTAAACCGAATCCGAAGCAACGCGTTGAATACGCGGTTATTTGCGCAGTTGTGTGAAGAAAATGACGAACACTTTCATCAATTAATCCTTCACACTGAAGTACGCTGACTGTCAAAAGGCTTATGTTTGACAAGATTTTTTGCACTTTTTGAGACTATTTTAGAATTTCTGGATACTAAAGAAAAAATTTTAAAAGACAATTTAATGAAGTGGAAAACAGACATCGCCTATTTAACAGATTTGTTTACAAAATTTAATATGGTTAATTTGCAGTTATAAGGCGACAGTCTAAATTTGATTAAAACAAAGTCCATCTTATCAGCGTTTCTTGCCAGAGTTAAACTAATGAAGCAAAATATTGGACGGGGCGAATTTTCCCAGTTCCCCAATTTGTCACAGACAAACTGCCAGGAAGACGACGTTTCAACCTACGTTCAACATTTAAATGCCCTCTATTCAGATTTTGAAACTAGGTTTGAGGATGTTTTGACTATGGTAATACCACCGTGGATAATTAACCCATATGGTGACATAGAAGAAACGAATGTCATAAAACAAGAGGAACTGACTGAAATAAGTACAAACGAAGAACTTAAGGTTCAGTTTAAGCACGGATATCAGCACTTCTGGCTGCAAAAAAACATACCCGTTACTTATCCCGTATTATGGAATATAGCGAGGAAATTTTTAATTTCCTTTCCATCGTCATACCTAGTGGAAAGGGGGTTCAGCGCTGTTACCAATCTCCTAACGAAAAAAAGAAACAGACTGGACATCATTAGCCGAGGAGACTTAAGATTAAACCTTACAAAATTGACGCCAAATGTTGATAATTTATTATTAAAGGTTATCAGGTTCATCCTTCCTACTAAAAACATTTACTTATTGCTTAGTTTATTTTATGTTACGTTTATTTTATATAACAGATACAAAATTTTATTTGGAGTAAATTTAATTTAAATTCAATTCATAAATGTATAAAACTGAACATATGTTTTTACTTTAAGTTTTTAACACTAAACTTCACTACAGTTAGAAATTTACAAAAAATCAATATCAGGTAAGTAGGGGGTCTACCAAAAACAGAAAAACATGGCAAGGGGTCTACGACACAAAAAAGTTTGGGAACCTCTGATTTAGACCATCGATACCTACGACCGCACAGCTGTTTTTGTGCCAGCCGCTAGCCAGTTGGCCGGGAACCGTTGTTAGATGTGAACCCCTCGCACGTTTTTTTTAGCATCTGCCGATGGTTTTTTCATGTTTTCAGCAATTAAATTACAATTTTTATCACTTTTGATATAAAATAAAATAAACATAATCGATTAGCTATGAATATTCATATTTTTCCGATATTAAATCGCTTATTTTGAGATGTGTATTGACTACACAGCACCGGAACGCGTGTATTTTTTTAGCACAGTAAGGGAAAGGTTAAAAACAAAAACAATAAAATTACCAATTTGCAAAATATTATTAATAATTTAAATAATTCACATCAATCAATTTATTACACAAAAACAATATTATTTTACCACATAATTTTTATTTATTTATTTACTTGACTGTGGTTAAAATGCATTCTACAAAATAATATTGCAGCGATTTACTGATAAAGTATAATAATATTTTTGTGGTGTTGATTTGTAATCCAAGATAATATTAGAATTTAATAACCGCAATCATTATTATTTTTTATTCATCATTGTGTAGTACAAAACAAAATTCTGAATGTTTTTGATCAATTGTCAAATGTGATTGTTTTTTGGGGTATTTAGGCGTGTTGCACTTCCTAATTATTTAGCCAACATTTCGGACAGGACAGATAATGGACACTGTAATTCTATACGAAACGTTGGCTAAAGCAGGAAGCGCAACATGGCATAATACCCCTAAAATAAAGCATGATAATGCTTTTGGCCGTGAAGATCTCAAATCATATCCCATCGAAAGAGTGCTTTACATTATAGTTAGATATTGTAACAAATTTGAATTTAAAATTATTTGCTCATCGCACAATATTATGTACAGAATTTTCCTGTTATTCTATAGGAAGTGAATAAATTAAGGAAATCTAGACTCGCTTAATATGATTATTTTTAAGAAATAACACTTCTATTCAACTTAATTACTATAAAAGACAACTATTTACATCAGGGGAAATGGTAAAAGATGCATTAAAGTTCCATTTTTTGTAAAACAAAGTTTGAAAATTTTGTGTGTTTTGACAGTTCGGCCAAATTTTTTTTCTTGTTTGAATTCGTATTGAGCGTGTCCGGTTACTCTAAGACTACCAAAATTGATAGTAATTATTATGAACCAAACATTTTTATCATATTAAATTTATCGTCCCACGGGTCAGTAAGAAATGGACATAAACTTTTAATTAATATAATAATAACATAAATGTACCCTTTTAATTTTAAAATGTGTATTCTTAAGTGTTGGGATTATTGGGAAAAAAAAGTTTTAATACCCTGTGTAGAAAAGTTACCTTACTATAACGAACTTCATTTTCTGCATAGGGTCTTACAGCACTCGGTTTATGACTATTGCTTGCCGACCTGTGGGTAACGGGCTTAGACTAATTAAAATATCAGGCAGATAGCTTGTTTCTGCACAGAGTCAAGAGACTCCAGACCAGGGGTGACCACACAACTCAGCAGTAGCTTGCACTTGCGATTTGTGCAGTTTCAGTAGTTATACTGTTCTATTATAGTATTTTCAGGGTCTGCCCAGATGCAAAGATTGTTGGAGGTTAACTCTACCCTCATTTTGATGGAGCCCCTAAGCCCTAGCCGGTCATTTTTGGTTACACCGAGTATTAATGGCATGCTTGTTTGGACGATCACTTCTTTGTTACAATATTATCCATGCAAATGCACTAGGTTATGTTGTTTCAATCGTTTGCTTATGAAGATGAAATTTGTATTTTTCAAGAGTGAAAACGAATAATTAGAATATTATATTGCATAAATCACTGCTACTTAACTTCAAAGCGCTGATGGCGGCGAAATATGGAGCTCCGGTGTATTCCAAAGATCCACCAATGATTCCTATCCGTCCATCTTGTCCTTTATGCTTGTCATTATTGAGATAGGGCACCGCTTGCTTGGCAAGGCGCATCCATGTTACAGTGTCGTTGTTTTGTGAACTGAGATCCATTTTAAATCGTTTAACATTCGATAACAAACTACTTCCGAATGTCCGATTCCGAATGACATTAGATAAAATCATAGTATGTACATATTTATACTGAACTGACAGTTGACAGGCAGTGTGACCAACTGAATAAAAATAAATATCATTGATTACCTTTTCTACACTAAAATATGTAGCCAGTTAAAATGAATTATTGTCGGGGCAGGTTGTTTCAATACAAATTTGATTTTGTAAATATAAATATTTTTTCTATAGTTCTAACTCCTCAAGTTAATTTGTTCAGTTTTGGGAACAAACAACTAGTAACCATAGAGTCAATTTGTTCGCTTTTTGAAACAGGTCACATGGTCTGATAGAAATCGTTGTGTCTCCCTTACCATCATAGTTAGAAATATGAACCAAACGGTGTTAAAAAAAAAAAAAAAACGCCAACTATATTCAAATATAGAAGTTAACCATATAATAATTAAAACGTACACCTCTATCAAAGGTTCCGCCCGCAATTTGAGAAATAATGATGATATTTTTAGAATTTTTTTAAAATTATTTTTATATGAAATGATAAAAAATTGAGATGGCTATAATGTTTAGAATACATTTGTAAATTAACATATGTTTTTTTTGTTATCTGCAAGTTTTGTTCAGATGTTTAGATGAAAAAAAGTAAGGCGAGCCATTTTTAAAACATTTTTATGTTTGCATTCAAAATTTTAATATTTCCAAAATTATATGTTTATTTCAAATAATAAAATTTGAAAGTGTATTTTATCATCTTTCAAAAACAGTTTTTAGTTCTTGGATACATTCATAATTATCCCATTATTTTTGGATTTTATTGAGAAGCGGAAATACACACAAATTCTCCGACTTTCTGACAGATTCTTAACGGTCCATATGTCAGAGGTCTGAAGGGTTAAATAGTAAATCGTCAATGTCCATTCCTCCCACTGCGGTGCAAGGCAATGGCTCGAGAGGGTCCTGCTGGAGAGGCAAAAAGATCTCCCTCAACCAGTCTCTCCAAATCTGTACCACCGCTCAGTTGGTGGGCAGACACATCCGCCACCAAGACCTAGACAATCCTCACCCCATGAACCCGGGCACCCCTGCTAAGCCAACAAACGTATCGAACCACTTGGGGTTTCCTATGGCACAGGTGTTGGCTATCCAATGAATGGTTCCTGGGGCGGTGGTACCCATACTCGCCTCCCAAAATATTATAATCTAAGTAGTTTCCCCAGAATAGCTGAGAGAAAGCACTTTTTGATTGATCCATATGGATATGGTGGCACACAAGAAGGTAATTAACATTGGTAATCATGTTGGCAGTGATGATTTCATCTGCAGCTTGCCTGATGAATTGCAGTTAGTGCTGCAAATAACTATTATTAACATTGGTAATCATGTTGGCAGTGATGATTTCATCTGCAGCTTGCCTGATGAATTGCAGTTAGTGCTGCAAATAACTATTATTAACATTGGTAATCATGTTGGCAGTGATAATTTCATCTGCAGCTTGCCTGATGAATTGCAGTTTTAACCTCATCATTATTTATTGTATTTACTTACCCTTTTTGTTTTGTACAATATCTTAGGCCAGAAATGTCCAATACAAAGATCCCATAGAAGAGGAGTGGGAGAAGTTCCAGAAAGAGATGAAGGAAGAGACCAGCGTATCAGCAGCCATTATAGCGGGGGAACATGAGGAAGCAACGGCAGAAAGACAAATAGATGAGATTGATGAACAACTTAGGAATTGGTCCAGGTATTTTAATACTTTTTTTTTGAAGTTTTGTAGTAAAATTAGTATAATACATACTAACATTCAGTGTAATACATACATTTTTCATTTCTCTTTAGATACAAAACGGATAAAATTATGGAAGTTTGGTCATCAAAATGTTATTATTTTTATCTTGTAATTTTATTTATTTACTGTGCGACAGATGAATTATCTATTTACAGCATAAGATTTCTTATTTTAACATTTGGGAAGACATAGATGTAAAAATGTTTTAAGGTTATTTAATTGTTGATGTGCCGCCGCAAAATTTCACCATGCGCCATTTGATTCTTCATCATAACTTACTTGTTTTTTGTAAAATTATGTTTTTGTAAATTATACCATCTTACCAGATAATGTGTTTTTCTTTTTATGAAAATAGTGGATAATCTACCACATGTAGTTAGTTACCCCAGAATAGCTAGTTATGTTCAAAGAAATGTTTATGAGGATACACTAGCGTTTGAAAGGTTAGAGAGTATTTAAATATATAGCACCATTCCTGATGGCATTCTATGATGTGCTAGAACATTTGTTCTGCCATGTGGTATCTTGAACAAGTTGTGGCAACAACTACAGCTGAAGTTTCGGAAGGCACATTCTCTGACCATGTGCTGGGTATGTCTTGTAGTAAGAAAGGAATATAGCTTTGATAAGATAAGCTTGCAGGACTGAGGATATTTGGGTGGTTGGGTTGTGAGGGGGCAACACCGCAGCCTATGACTTAAAGAAGTACTAAGAACCAACTTAACTTAACATCCACTGTGGTGGCAAGATTCCGGACATATTTAGTGATAGACCTCAGCTTTTACTAAATTCCTCAAATCTCTGGTTTTCACCTGACCTGACCCAAACTTTACCATCTCTTGTTTTTCATTTAACACATTTATTGTTTTATTTTAATATATTCTTGTATACCGTTATGAACGTTTGTTATTTCTTTAATTGTCTTATGGTAACCATCTGTTGTTGTATACACTGTAAAAATACAAATAAAGAACTAGCAGACGAGAGAGAGAGCGGGAGAGTTTAGAAATGTCCTTGGGGTGGCCGTTATATTGCCAATGACAAGAATAATTCATTGTATATTTATATATCTTTCAGAGTTTTGGACCTTGAAAAGAAGAAAGAAGATGCTAAGAATCAGAAAGATTTGGAAAGTACGGCCAGCATGGATATCGAAAGGGCCAGTTCAGATGATGAGAATGAGTTTGACGAATATTTGGATTGGAGAGCAAAGAAATCTTACCGGTGAAACAGAACTTTAGCACTCTTTCAAGTGTGCCATTTCAAATGTTGTAGATAAGCAATATCACCAAACAGAATGTCTTGTTACCTGCCTGTATCGTAGTGTCAGTATTTTCTTTGTGTATACATTTATATTATTCTGTTCAAGTCGACGAAATAAAAGATATTTTTATAGAAGTAAGAGTTTTATTAAAAGATTTATGATTTGCAGTTATATTATAATTGTGATTACATTTTATTATTTAGCAGTACACTTAAAAATCTGAATCAGAAGTAAAAACAGTTCATCATCGATCACATTTGTTTGAAACAAAATGAAAACAACCCACTTATTAATGGGCACGCAAAACGGCAAATAATCACCAATCATAATCAAAGAGTTGCATTTTATAGAGAAATATCAAAGTGTTATGGTAAATTAGCAGAACAATTTTATTGTGACTTAAGTTACATAATATTATTAAACGATTTGTCTCAATTTCTTCCCCAAAATTGAAACACGCCATTTAATGCTTTTTTAATATTAAAATTAATTTGAGTAAAACAGTGGAAGCATTCAAACACACATACACGAAAACATTAAAAATTTAATTAACATCTAAAAAAAACTATTCTTAAAATATTGTTAGAAGTAAAGAAATTTTAACTACTGAGTATTTCCTTATTAAATTAAATCTACCTACTTGATTTACAAAGACCCGAACTAGAAATGCTTTGTGTAGCTTATTTAATAAGTTTCTTCAGAGAAGCTTCTTCCTTATCGCAATCCTAAGAACTTTATGATAGATATCAAACCGAGCATCAAAACTTTATAAATTAAATATAAAATTGTAGAATTGGACGTATAACTGAGCATACATAAAGTTTATAGAAAATGTGTAAATTAATTTGACTTGATAAATACACAGTTTGCTTTTAAAATGAATAGTATCTTCCCCGTATATAATTCATTTTAAAAGCAGATCTCCTAATGCCTACGTAGTTGGTACAGCGCCGGGCATAGCAGCCAGAGGCCAGCGACCAGCGACCAGAGCAGCCACCGGCCAGATATATAGCAGAGGCCGTGTGCTCCCTACGGGTAAGCGGACGTGTCTTGACCTATTCCGAGTTACATTACATACAACAAACTTTATATAAAACATTGATGAATTCACAGCAAATTGCATATAATCTCCCCTTGTGAATAGCTTATCCAAAAGGCATAGAAAATTACTCTGCTATAATAATTATATGTAAATAGATCTTAAACGATATTCCGTCGTCCGTGGCCATAGAATTAAACGTAAATTATTATTGGAGAATAGATAGAGCTTCTGCTGGAGACAGAGTAATAAGGCTTTAGTGCTACCCTTAGAGCAATATATTCACTTTAATCTTAGATCCATCTTACTTAACTTAACTAGGTTACGCAATTGTAATTTGTGTTAGAATTATTATTTATCCTGTGCAAAAGACTTTATGTAGATCACAATTAGAATACGTTGTATAAGTATGTTGTGCTTTATGAGTAAATACTACATAGTAAGATTCAAAGAGTAATCATTTAATGTTGATTATCAAGCATTATGTCAACTCACTTATTGTAACACATGATTATTAGACTGGTCTACTTCCAGGCAAGCGCAAATCTGTCAATCGTTCTAGTAGAATTCTATGTTCGGGATATTAACTGCCTTACTGCGCTACAATGCAATACATGCTCCTTTATCCTAGCTTACTTCCTAAATATACACTAATGCTGTTTGTATTCAGCACGTAATGTGTTTAATTCGATTATGTTAATGGTACTTGCACAAGCTAATTTAAGCTAAGGAAATATCCTATACAAGAATGACTATGGAATCTTTGGATAATTATTCAGCGAAGGTGATGCATCACTAGCGGTTGTAGAACAAGCAAGCGTAGATCGGTGGTCCCTAATTTAATAAATTTTAAATCACATGGGTAAAGAGTCAACCTCCATTATAATGGATGAACGAAGCAACACACACTGTTATATTGCTTCATGCATTAAATTGTGATACTGTATGGCGTATAGCTAATGGCTGGTCTTAAGGCTTCAAAAGATGTTTATCCATTTTATGAGGTGTTGTGAGTTTATTCAACTTGTATTTTTTACATGTTGCGACAATGATTTTGTGAAAGATGATTGCCGAAGCAGATAATTTTTTTGGATAGAGATAGAATTTTGTTAGTTTTAATTTTATTTTATCTCACTACTAATACTCGCTAGAATACAGTACAATATTATTAATTTTTGCATCAGGCATTTTGCTAATCTCACGTAATGCATGTTACGAATGGTTTAATGGTATTTGTAGATGGTCACATAGACCTACAAATGGTTTAATGGTATTTGTAGATGGTTACATAGACCTACAAATGGCTAATTTGTATGTGTGGATATTCACATTGACTTACGAACCTTACAATTGGTTAAATTGTTTGTATGGATGTTCCCACAGACTTACAAACCTTAAGATTGGTGAAATGGTTCGTGTGGATGTTCTCACAAATTACGAACCTTACGATTGGTTGAATAGTTTGGGTGGATGTTCACACAGACTTACGAACCTTACGATTGGTTGAATAGTTTTTGTGAATGTTCACACAGACTAATTAACCTTACGATTGGTTGAATAGTTTTTGTGGATGTTCACACAGACTAACAAACCTTACGATTGGTTGAATAGTTTGTGGATCTTCACACAGACCTACGAACCTTATGATTTGTTAAATCTTTTGTGTTGATGTTCACATAGATCAGGCGGATTGTGGTTGTGTAGGACACTGGCTCATGTCTAGGTTTTTTGCTCTTGGACCTCTATGGTCACGTTTTCTATCTTGGGATTAATGTAGAGATGGTTATGATTCCCTGTGGGACTCCTGTTGGAGCGAGAGGAGGTGGCGGAAGCGTTGCTACTAGCACGAGATCCTCGGCGACCTGAAACATTCATTAAATAAAACTTAGTAAGAAAATTCCAATTTTAATACGAAAGATTTTCGTTAACATTCATAGTACCTGATTATAGAAATTTAAGAAAGTTAATTGAAAAAAATTTGTTAAGTAAAAAAATAATTAAGTCAGTATATAATTATTCAATTAAAGATATTTTTTGTTTTTGCCATTCTTGGCTTTTTAGTCAAGAATATATGCGTAAGTATATGTTAATTTCTACCTACACAGAGTTATTCAAGGGAATAATATTTATCTAAACTTAATCCAGCATTAGTGAGGTGAAAAATCTGAGGCCAGGGATGAGGTGAGGTTTATCCCTTTAGGTAAGAAGTGTCAATAATCCACTTAAAAATAAATAAATAATAATTATTACCTCCGCGACATTTGATTATTATTATTTGCTAAATAAAAGAGTAATATAATTGCCAATATTTCCAACGTCAAATGAGCATGTGACAGGGATATGTGTTCCCATTTTTAATAGCCCAGCCTGTATATCAGCTCGCCACACTCAAGAGGCATAAAGAGGTATTTCGGCATGCCGCACTCAAGAGGCATAAAGAGGTATATCGGCACGCCACACTAAAGAGGCATATTGGCATACCGCACCTAGAGGGTATATAAAGGGCATACCGCACAAAAACCCTACATGTTTGGTATGCAAAACCCCCATCACTTATTTGTACTTAATGGGAAATGTGATAACTTTTTTAAATATTATTCATTGGTTATATTTTTTTGGCGCCGTTTATCAAAACCAATAGACGCCCTAGATAGATGATCAATAATATTTGTATTTTTGTGTAGAGCAGTTTTTATGAAAATAATCTCGAGGGCGATGTGTTAGGTGTTACGAATTATCAGCGCCTTGACGACTTGGCAATTCGGCGCCCAGAGCGAACTGCCCCAATTACGCCCGCTTAGGGTCGGCCCTGGTTACATACATTGTTCAACATTTCCTTAGGGTTTATCAAACCTCACATTACTAATGCCGGAATAAGAACATACTTTGAAACATACTACTTAATATTATGTCCAGCAAAAATTAATTTAGAAATTTTTTGTCTCAGTTTTTATTTTATTTTGGATTAGTATGTACTTACAAAATTCTAAGAAAAATAGTTAGTTATATGTGATTGTCTATGGTTATGGTTTTCATAAACTACAGCAAGAATATGGCCAGGCACACGCAGGCAACTTCTTCCGCGGCGACATTTGGGGGCGACTACTTAAAATTCCATTGCGGCACATGGAGGTCTGACTTTTTGGATTTTGAAATAGTCGGCCAACGGTCGGCCAACTGTCGCCGCGACACAAGTTGCATGTGTGCACCTGGCCTATGAGAGATAGATCAGTGAAGGATTACCAGTACGTATTCTAATTATTTTAAATTTTTTCAGTTATGTTGATTCCAGTTTGTATTATACCTTACACAGAGTGCACATATCAGAACATTCCACAATATTTTGCCACAGATAAATATTTTTTGTGCAAAAATTTATATAATTTATTTTACTGAGGATTTTTTTTTAGTTTGTTGGTATTGTAGAAATATAAGAATTTTTGTCCAATATTGTGAAATGTGATGCCTCTATATTGAAGTCATATACTGTTAAAAAATCTACCATAAATCTGAAAATCTGTTACACTCGGAAACTGTTATTTAGAAGAAAGACAAACACATTCGCCCTTTAATAAACCATTTACTAATCTTTAAACGCCAATAAAGATGGCTTTTATGGTTTTAAAAGAGACATTTCAATAAGTTTAGCATGTGTTATATTTTTAAAAAATTGCTGCAGTTTTGAAAATATCTTTTAAAGTATAAAAATCACCCTGTAAAAAACAAAGTTTTTTTACTAAAATACATCTGTTTTTTTTTTGGTTTGGCTGAGGATTGAACGTTCCTTCCCAGTGACTTTTTGAAATACTGCCATACAGAGCTCCGGGCCAAAAAGGCCCCTTTCTCTTTCGCACGTGTTCGCTTGTGTCTTCGTGATTGACACTTTCTTACATTGACATTGGTTTATAGAATGCATTGTCATCGACAACGAGTCCGGCTGCCGAGTTTCAGCTCGATCGAATGTCGGGAAGTAGGTTAATTTCCGTTTCCAAGATTTGCATTCATTCATTATCGATAAAAAGTGATTTCAAATAGATTTATTTAAAATAAACGAATATCTTTGAAATAATTTCCTTTGTCAATGCATTTTTATTTGAAATGTTGGTAATTCTTTGACAAAGCTATAAAATAAAAATAAAAATAAAACAAAAGATTTTTCCTCTCGTGTATCAGATTTACAAAAAATATAGTGGATTGTTTCTACAGCAACGACAATAATAATCAACTGCTTTCTCTTTCACCACTTTTACAGTAAACACTTCTAATAAAAGACACAGTTAGTAGATGTTTAAAAGAGGAATATATATGCATAATATATATTTAACTGTTTAGATCAGGCATGGGTAACCTTTTTTTTTAATCTGCGGGCCAGAATTTCTCATAAAAAAATTGCAATGGTTCAAATTCTATGCAGACCATATCTGTATCAATAAACAACTTAAAAAATTGATTATTGATGTAAAACAAATATTAGTTGTACGATTTATTCTGTATGGAAATAAAACGCAGATACAAACGGTATGCATAAAATCACATTATTTTAAATAGTAGGTATCTTGAGTAAAGTTATTAACAAAACTTAAAAGTTCGTGGGAAATAAACTAACATTTATTTGAGGAAAGAAAGGTTGCCCACAACCATAGATTTTATTTCTGTTCCATTATTTATTTATTGTTTTATTTATTTTGTTATTTTATATGATTTATAGTGAAAACATAATAATTTGAAGCGATGATGAATGTTGCGCCAACAGTATAAAAAGCATGATTGATAAACTAAATAAATATGACATTGAACATTGTAATTATGGTACACAGTACAATGCAGGTTGTATACGAGTATCTATATATCTTGCAAAGTTTTCCACGAAGTTGATAAGACAGTAATAACATCAGATTAATAAGTACCCTGGTAATCCTCTTGAGTATGTTATTTCAACTAATGTACATAGTAAGACTATGAAGGAATGAGTAGGTGAAGCATTATTTGTAAAAGAGAAGAAGTAGAAGAAGTTGTGTCAGTGCGAAATTTAAAAACAGTTTGCTAAGATAATAGGTTTCTTTTTTACCTTAATTCTTTTATTTTACTTAGGTCCATTTTGTACAAGTCTTCGTAAGTTATCATAAATGCAGAATCGGCAAACAGCGGATGAGTTAACAAGCTGTCATCAGAGCTAGAGGAGTAAAAGCATTGTTTTTAGTCTGAAAGTAGCGTGTTGGTCTCTCCAAGCGAAGCTGACCATATTATATAATCATTGTATCTACAAAACGTGAAGAGGTAAAAGTCAGATCCGTTTTGTGCTGGTAAATAAACTAACAAACACACGTGCACACCCTGTATGTAGCTCCAGGAATGTTTTATATATGTAATAACATTGAGGAATTCATCATAAAGACGATTCTTCTATAGCGCTGCGCTGAAGCAAAATAAGCTAAAGATGAGTTTTGTTACAGATGATTATATTTTGCAGAATGGTTGGATGGAAATGATTTTTAATGTTTAGGTATAGTTATATTTTATGTTACCTACATGGTGATTTACAATTTTCAATGTTTACTCCTGAAAAAATATTATGAACTAAAGCAATGGTTAATTATTAAGGCTAACCATTATATTAAATTCTGAATATAAAAAACTGCCAACTCTAGGCTTTTGGAAAGATCGAGTTCTCATTATTCTAGCGAACCAGATTTTCCCACAAATCAGAAGGCTAAATAACACGTAAGTATAATATACAGAGTATCCGGGGATAAAGTGCGCTAACTTCGGGAGGTGACTGTACATGATGGTAGAAGTAAAAATATAAATAACTTTTTTCGAAATTCCATCTTTTTTTTCCCATACAAAAATATTTTTCTGTAGAAGAATATTTATTTTCCCATACAAACAATTCAACTTTTCAACCTAAAAACTACATTAAAATTTTGTTTATCTTTTAAACTTGCACTCATGTAGAATAACCCCCCGAAGTTAAAGCACTTTACCCCGGACACCCTGTATAATTTTAATCCAGCTACACAAGATGACGTATGCATAACCTCATCCTAAGTGTTCAGATTTATCTTACTTTCATCTAGTTACCCTAGTTGAAATTACCTTTTTTTAAATATGTCCCATAATACAACCCTTAGTAATCCTAAACCTCTCATTGTAATCTAGCAACCCTAGTTGAAAATACCCCAACCCAAGAATGGTGTTAAATCTGGATATATCAATCTAATTTAGCATAACCCATCTTGATAAAACCCATACTCTGCGTATATGTCGGTCAAATTTAACAACTGCAGTTGATATAACCCCAATCTACGTATTGATACCTATCTCGTTCTAAACTAACATACCCTCACGTTGAAAACTTAATCCTATACTATTTGTGAAATCTCATTATATTTTAGCAACCTTGGTTGAAATTACCACAGAGAATATTCATCTCATTCTAACTCAGCACAACCTTAGTTGACATAGTAGCCCAGCCCAAGTAAAAACTGTCCAGCCCAAAACTAGTCTTGCATTATCTAAGTGGACATTATTCCAATTCTATAATTGACATCATAATCTAAATTGACATAAACCCAATCTAGCCTTACCTAAGTCGAAATCATCCCAAGAAAAGTTTACATAATCGCAATCTAGCCTGATAATCTAAGTTGACATCATCCTAAACCATTGATGTATTATATTTAGATGAGACATGAAGTGAAAAAAAAAAGAAAACTGGCCTCCAACGATCCCAACGCTCTAACTAAAACTATCAAATCCGGTCTACATGCACTGTTTATCGCATTCTAATAGTGGTACACCTTTCGCAATAGCGCCTCTATGACCCAAACTAGCTTTTTCTAAGTAGAAACTTTCCCCATCTAGGCTAAAAGCTGACATTCTTTCAAACTAATATTGTTTAAATTGACACTATCCTTATCTAGTCACAATATCTACACCTGTCATCACCTCCCCCTGCTGGCTCATCCCCACCTAAGCTAAGTGTGGTGTATCTCACCTTGCCCGGCGTTGGGTGAGTGTGGCCTGAGCTCGGCCTGGCTGGGCTGGCGAGAGGGGGCCCGCATGGAGGCACGGGAACCCCTTCGCTCCTGTCCGTGCAGCAGCTTGGAGTCGCGCAACAGTGAGACGTTCATCAGACGGGGGTTCGGCGTGTTGAAAATCGTTCGGTTCTCGCGCCAACGGGCCCTGGAAAAAAATGTATTATTTCTCGGAGGAACTTGAATTATGGATAAAATTTCTCAATAATAATCATAACCATCAAATCAAGACCAAAATTTCCTCTGAAATCATAAGATGTGTAAGTAGGTACTTAATTATCTACCCACTTAATCAATAAACACGGTGATTTCACATTTGGAAAAATAATCTTTACTGAACAATTAAAATGGTCACTATCTTGAACAGTATATAACAATCAAATTTACAGAAATTTAAAATTCCAAATGTTTAATATTATTGTAGAAAGCAATCACTTTGTGGTTTGACATATTTAATAAAATAAAATAAAATACTTTTTGTTTTAAAACCGCGAGTTTTTATTAATTTTTAGAACCGACCGGTTTCGCTTTACTCAAGCATCTTCAGGGTACAAATTATTACTAGACAAGAAGTACAAAGTGTGAGCTTATATATAAAATTTATTTTTTATTTTTTTGAGGGAGACAACATGATATAAATATAACAAACACAGAGAAATCATACAATACATTTACACAAGTATAAATTATATTAATTGATTATAATGATATATATGGAGAAACAAAGCATCAACTGACATGGTGATAAGGAGAACTTGGAACTTTATAAATTAAATTGTAATAATTGTGCGGCATTTTATATCGGTAAGACAACACGTATGTCAGTTGATGCTTTGTTTTTCCATATATATTTTTATAATCCATTAGTCTACATAATTATCTTTCGGTTTTTTCCATGTCTTCTGTACTTGTGTAAATGTATTGTATGATTTCTCCGTGTTTGTTATATTTATATCGTGTTGTCTCCCTCAAATTTTTATATATATAAGCTCACACTTTGTACTTCTTGTCTAGTAATAATTTGTACCCTGAAGATGCTTGAGTAAGGCCAAATGTTTAAGTTAAAACAGAACTTCGCTATGCTCAACTATGCAAAAATTATGAACTATGTTCGCTATGAATTCAGAGTCAAAAATTGTTAATTTATTCAATTTATGATGAATTTTTTCCGACATAATGTCCCCAGATTTTTACGATTTGATCAAAACGTCCTTTTCTCTGTGAAACTATGTTTCTGTTTGTCGGTAGTTCTGGGTAAAATCCTTAGCAAAATGCACGTTCCCTCGGTTAGGACTTGGGACACATGTGAGGTATTACTTATAAGCTTTGAATAAACATTAGTAAAATTGGCTTCCGAATCAAAATATTTTTGTAGTTCTGGACTGTTATGTTGGGGTGTTGTAATATATTGTACTTACTTGCTAAACAGTCGCAGAACGACGCAGATGATGACGAACATAAGAGCCATTGCTGCTAATATCCCTATCATAGCCGGGTCGATGTACTGCATGCTCGGGGTGGGGTCATTTCTCGCTGGAACATTCAATACAATACTTATTAGTCGATCGATTTGTGTCCTGTTCAGAACTTATTGAAGAAATACCCAGCCAAGTCCAACCACTAAAAACATCAGAATTTACCTCTTACACAAACATTATTATCACCATAATCTATACATTTGCTCTGGTGATGGACACTGCAAGGCTGTCTAAAGCGACAATAAATAATTAAACAAAATAAACATCATCTTAATAACGAAGCTCATTGGCAAGAAAATGACGTTTTATTTGAACTTTTTGAATTCCTTTTTGAATACGTCTTTATTTTGATCCCGAAGCCCTGATAATTAATATTGTAGCCAGGCGTGCTTTTACGTTTTTTCTTATAGGTATTGTTACTTTTGGTCAGAAGCAAAACTGAGCATCAATATCTTGGTTTGAATTTGGCTTTTTTCTTTTTTTAAACCTGAAAGGTTTAAAAAAAGTTGAATGTAAGTTTTACTACAAACAGGTGTTTTAATCCCGCTGGGATATGTTCCAGACTCGAGAAATAAGGCTAAAAAACAATCGATAAATGATCGCAATAAAAATAGTCGGTTGAAATTCAAGAGAAAAATTACTTTTTAAAAATTTACAACTACCATTCGCACCAGAGGCGGGATAGATGTCCCTAACCGGGCGACGTTTTCAGAAGGGCACATGAATCAACCGGCAAAAATTGAAAAACAAAACTTAACTTACACCTGTGAGTTTTTTTACAAGATTGAATTTCTTTTTATACTTTTAACATTTTTCACTGCTGGAGGAGCTCAAAACTGCTGACGTATCAAATAATTTCTTATAGGCGTAGTTGCGTGTTTGAGCAGTTTTGCGAATTCTCATTCGCAGCATTTGCGAATGAGAATTCGCAAAATTATTACCAGCAGCACGTAATGTCGAAGAGATAAGAAAAATCTAAATTTAATATCGTTGATTAAAAATTAAGTTAAATATTATTTTTTATTAATTACGTGTAAATTGGTATCGTGGGATGGGGAGGCTGTGCAGCTTCAATTATTTATCCCATGATCTTAATTCAAAAGCTGCTACTAAGGATTATATTAAAATGGTACCCATCTCACCCATCAGACCCACTTTTTAAAAAATTCGCAATCCTAGACATTAGACGATTATACGTTAAGACAATTCTCATACACATAAGGAAAAATGATTTAACACTCAAAACTAAACAAAATATTTGCACCCGCTATTCATCGCTATTCGAGAATAAGTTGTGCATATTACATTAAGTTAAAAGTAGGTAGTATAGTATACTCACTAATGCACTCGGAGGATCCGTCGGGCCTAAAGTTGGGGACCATCTCGAAACGGCAGATGCAGCGGCCGTCGCGGCACTCCGTCTGGAAGTTGGTAGACTCGCACTGCTCGTTGAAGAAGCACGACTCGTTCACTACGGATTCTGGAAGAAGATCAAACACACCGGCTTGAACACAACTGACACAGTTATTAGAAAAATGTATTTTGTAAAATATCAATCTTTTTTAAAATGGGGAGACCAGATTGAAGAGTTATAGTCGACTTTCAAACTAAAGAAGTATACAAAGGTTGAAATATTCCTAAAGCCTTTGAAATCTCTTATCTTAATACATAGCACAAAGGATAAGAAATTATTATATCCAATAATTTGTTATCCTGCATTAAAATCTAATTCCAATGATACATTAATTTTAAACTCTATATCACCATTGAAAGCATAAACTATAATTGTTTGATGAAATAATTAAAATTTATTAAAACAGATCTCAAATCAAAGGATTACATCCGACTTAATTTTGATGTTAAAAATTATAAACGGTAGTATAGACAGCTCGGATTTACTTAACCTCATTGAATTTCATATTCATATACCTACGAGAGTTACCTGTTCCAAAAATCACGTTTAAATGTAACAATACCGGGACACTCGCTTGAACGGTGACCGGATAAATCATCAAAATGATAATTCATCACATCTTTAAAAAGTTATATAAAGTCATGGAAAGTGATGAAACAAAAGCTTAGTTAGGTTAGGTAAAAACATTTTTTAATCGTTTCTAATGACTTTATATCACTTTTTAAAGGTGTGTAGAATTGTCACTGTGTTGAGTTATCATGGAACCCTAGTAGCTGTAAACATGTTGTAATTGTTCAGGAGTTCAAATCAATTTATGAGTTTCAAAATATGTTCCAATTTTCTAAATCCTTTTTATATTCCGAATATTTCGTAGAGGGATTTAATAACAGGAATAGGTAAATCTAAACACGCTACAACATAACAAAAATAGTTACTAGCATGTATTTTTCGGTTTAGGAAGAATATATAAGTTATTAGAGGTTCTAACGGTCAACCGTATTGAAAAAAATAGTGCTTATGTGACCTACTACAATAGGTCACGTGGGCACCTTTTTTATTGCCTAAACTGTCAATTTACATAACTGAAACCGAATAGTATTGTAAGGATATAATGAACTTCATTGAATCTTTTAATTTTGTCTATGGGGATACCGCACAGGAGTCCCAACTGCTCCCAACCATCTGGAGCCTGTGAGGCAATGTCTTTCCCTATTGGGTTTGTTGTGAGACTGAAGGTACTAGGGAGGGGAAGGAGACGGGGAAGAGGAAGGGGGGAAGTACCCGGCTATTCAGATCTGGTCACCAAACACGGCTAAATACGTTTCAAGTAACGTTTCAATTCTGAATGGTGTTCTTACACCAGGGCGATACTGAGCGTATAAGTAAATCAAGTAATTAAATTAAAGATATCATTTTTGTTGTTAGTTTTTGGGGTGTTATGCCGTGTTGCGCTAACTCCTTTAGCCGACGTTTCGGACAGCGTTGCAGTGTCCATCATCAGGGCAGATCCGGTAGATCCGAAGATGCGAAGATGTGTCGGCTAAAGGAGTTAGCGCAACACGGCATAACACCCCAAAAACTAACAACAAAAATGCTTTTGGCCGTGAGAATCTAAAAACTTACCTAAAGATATCATGTTTATAAAGTGACGTCACTAGCTAAAAACAAAATCCAAGTAATGAAAAAAAGTTGTAGGTATTTCTGTATTCTCAGAATGAATTTGAAAATATGAATAATCAATATTCGATGGAATTTATTCAGAAGAGGACTTGTCACTTGCTGCAGGGGGAGATAATTACTCATTTTGGTGAGAAGGCTTTACTTGTCAACAATTTCATTTGACAGGAAGATCATTGAAAACTGGGATTATTATTAATTTATTACCAGCCTCTAAGATGACAGGAAACAGGTTTAAATAAAAAAACCTTTTACCAAATATTTTTTGGAAGCGATTTTTTTTATAAATCTGAATTATTTTTCGGCTTAAATTTTGTATCCCCCGAACTGTACCAACCTTCTCTGTAAATCTGAATTATTTTTACAGTTTAAATTTTGTATGACAAACTGAACCCAAATACTACGAATAATTATATAAAAGTATTATTTTCTATGGTCATGCTTGTTTTGTTTACTTTAGGTAGGGACTTAGTATGTACATAATATTGCATGAAATTAATTACAGTATCATCTGGAAATATAGTATCGAAAACAATAAAATTGATGTTATTAGCATTAGAGAAGTTATAAAAATACTATTTGATACAATATCCGATCGTAAATTAAAAATAACATTGAGAAAAATCGGTATTACGGGCAACGAACTTAACGTTTTTAAAAGTATCTAAATTGAGGCAAGCAACAAGTTGAAATAAATAAAATACTTAGCAACCAGTGCTCAACTAACTACGGTATACCACAAGGAAGCATATCAAGGGCCATCTTTGTTCCTGTTGCATACTAACGACATTGCAACATTAATATTCTGGGGATTATTTTTAATGCTGACACTAGTGTCTAGCTACTTAAAAAAGTTGAAACGAATATAAGCATTGTAAAAAAGTGCCTGGATAGAAATACGCTCACACTGAACACTGAGAATACTAAATATATCACATCAAGTATAAATATTAAATCAGCGTAATCTTATTAATATGCTACATTTGTAAAAATATGAAATGTTGCTGTAGGAGACAACTTCTTTATGAAAAGATTATCAAAATACGTAGGCAACTGAAATATAACTCCAATATTTAAAAAAATATCATGCAAAAACGTTAAATAAGCTCTGTACAGACGTAATTATCGGGAAATTTAGATATCTGCTTTTTGTGGTCTGTTTGAACGCGTTTCATCGATGTCGTGCGATTATTAGTAGTCTTATCGGATTATCAGTATCGGCTGTGGCATTACCAGCATTGATCCCTGGAAATGATGCCCATCATCGTTATGGATTTTCTAAATAGAATATCAAAAAGACATAACGTATTCAATTAATATCATTTACAGCTACACATAAATATAGTATAAAAAAAATATTCTTATTAACAGATACATTTTTTTGTCCTCCTAAAGCCCCGAGTTTTTACATTGACTTATATAATTATAAGTATAGTAATAATTTATTATTTATTTATTTTATTTATTTATTTATTTTATTTTATTTATTTATTTTATTTTATGTATTTATTTAACGCCCAGGGGGTTTTACATGGTTGGTAGTATAATTTTAATTTGACAGATACTTTGAAACATAAAAAATAAGAATAAAATTACATTTGATAAAAGCTATGCAACAAGTCATATAAACACAAGAAACAAAAACAGAAAATTACTTTGCTATTTGTAGGTTTACATGATGTGTTTAGGAGTATTGTTGAAATAAATGTTTTAAATGATCCACAAAACTTGCCAAGTTGGTATTGAATATGTCAACATCACCCAAGTAATGATTTCCCATGGTGTGAAGTCGTTGTATCGGAGAGTGGGCAATGTAGTTACGCTTATGTGTGCTGCTGTAGAATATTGTATTTTGTCGTGTTGTTACTGTGGGTGTATGTACCTATGTTTATAAGTTACAGGAGTTCACAACAGTCGAATTTAGAGTTAAGTATTTTGAATAAGAACGTTAAATCAATTAATTGAATTGAATTAGTACTTTAAAAAAATCTTTTTTTTTAAACTTTGGAGTTGGTTTTAGAACGAAAACTAATGAAAAAAATGTTTTAACCTACAAAATGGACTTTGGGTCCATTTTACTTAAGGCGATGCACCTCGTCGTGTAACATTTGGAGTGTCGCTAACAAAAACACTGCTTATGTAGATGGCGACAAGGTTTACTCGCCTGTTTTGATGTCATGAATAACCACCCAAAAGTTCTAAAGTTTCGCTGTATGAGTGCGGAACACCGTGTATATTTTTAATATGCATGAACTGCGGGCCTATAATGAATGAATTGAAAGAATTCGTAATAAAGTATCATCAAAAGAAAATGTTTTATGCGGACGGCGGAACACGTGTTCATACAAATACTGATACTGACACTGACATACTTATATCGTAGCATTCTGTCATTATACCTATTTGCGAAAGAACACGTGTTCTCGATATATTCTGAACGACTAATATTTTATCACGAAGTTAGCACGCTGTTACTTTTTTAACAGGATCATTTTTCTCCGTGCACTAATGTTCAAGCTAGTCTCGTGGGAAATGTGAGTGATTATTTATGAATGTGTACCATTAATGCGTTACAGGTTAATTAGATGATTACATAACATGTGGTTAAACTAGCTACTTTACTTAAGAGATATCTAACCAGCATAGTTTAGAAATACATAGCCAGTTAGTTCGGAAGTCCAGGGCACAAACAATCAAGTTTACGGTGTGAATACCTCGGGGATACCAGCACTAAGAACAGGTGAATTTGCCGGTGGAATATTAAGACGGTGTTGCCACAACCCGGTATTAGGTGATACATAAATAAATACCTACTCAGCAAATAACCCAAGTATGAACTTTGCTTATAGTATCTAATAAGTAGTCATAGTCCAGTGGTAACGCATTTGACTGCCATTCCGAAGGTCGCGGGTTCGAACCCGGCGTGCGCAAATAAATTTTATTTGATTAATTTGTGTTATTTCACAATTAATTAATTCAAATAATATATAGTATATTTGCGGCACGTTCCAGAGTGGAAGATACTACCAGTATCGCCCTGGTGTAAGACCACCATTCAGAATTGAAACGTTGCTCCAAATGGCTTTAGCCGTGTTTAGTGACTAGATCTGAATAGCCAGGTACTTCCCCACCTTCCTCTTTCCCTTCCCCACTTACCTTCAGCCTCACAACATCCCCCAATTGGGGATGCCATAGTCTCACTGGCTCCAGACGGAAGCAGTTGGGACTCTTGTGAGGTATTCACTATAAACAAAAAAAAAATCATAGGTACTGGGTTAGTAAATAATATTCTATTTGTTTGTTTATTATTCACATGAAGAGTATTGTGATATTTAGCATATTTTTTCTTTATTAGGTAGAATTATTTTTTCGTTTACATATATTACATCATTCTGCAAAGTATAATTTTGTGCATTAGTATTTTTTTTCCAAATGTGAGATTAGGAAAAAAAATCATTGTTAATATGAGAAAAAAATTGTACTTTCAGTAAAAATAAAATAATATAAAGAACATTTGGTTAACAAAGTCTAAACAGAGGTAGATTAAGTATATATAGACATAGATAATCAATTAAAAAATTTAATAATTAAAGGTGTTAAAAAATTTGTTCCCGACAATTTAGTTTTTTTTCTATTTGTAGGTTTCGTAGGAAGATAATTGAATAATTTATGCCTTTATACACAAAATGATGTTGGGCTGCTGTTGTACCTACCCGTGGTGCCGTTAGTCCTCTTATTGTGTTATTTCTAACACTGGTAGTTATTTCTGAACGAGCATATATACTGTTACTTTTTATTTTTGTAAGACCTCTAAACCCACCTCTATTAAAAATGATTTTATTTGATGTGACATAAGTTTCTTTTTCTAGTGAATCATTTTAATCTGACGACCAAGTGCATAATATTGTTACTGTTCGCGTCGAGAAATCAGATCATTGCGACAGATTGCAAGTCCAGCCCGTATAGTATAATCTACGTAGGCCCAAAATTTAAAATTGCTGGAGAACGAATCCTGACTTACATATTATTTGATGCTTACATTAATAATATTTGTAGGTATTTATGGAGTTTATTAATTACCGTAGCTTTTGAAAAAGGTTTCCATTCTGTGAAAGGGGGTAATCTCAAGATTGCAACCACGAAAACACAAATGTACATCAAAATGGCTTTGTTTTGCTTTCTGAAGAATCTGGGGAATTTTTATGTCGGTGGTTCTTTTGTTTGTTCTGGAACAATTGTTCTGCTTTCGCTCTGCAAACCATACACTCCACTGCATAGTCATACCGACCTTTGTAAAACTGGAAAACTTTATCTGTAATCATGGTTTCGTGGAAAACTACTTCCGCTTTGGCGTTTTTGTGTGATTAAAGTTTTTTTAAACACGTACTTTACAAAATGGCAAAAGTGTGATTTTCAACAGAGAAATGAGAAGTAAATTAGTTTTAAATTGCTGCTGGGAGTTACATAGAAAATGCAAAAATTTCTTAAAAAACGCTTAAATTTTTTAAGAAGGTTATAACAAATTTGGACGGCTAAAGCTTATTGGAGAAATTGCCCTAAAGCTAAAATTCAGTGTGAGGAGGCTTGGTAAAAAAGTACAAACTTTTTTCTAAACATTAATCATGTTGTTTTGTTCATTGTTAGGTGTTTTGAATTTACAGAGTTTTAAGGTTTAACCTGTTTGCGACGCAACCTTTTTAGGTTTAACTAATTTTTATGGACCATAAACTGGATAATATTACAACTGCTGGTTTTTTTAGATTTTATTAATATTATCTTGCTCTTCATTAATTAAATAAGGCGAAAAAGCTGTCACTTTAATAATTGCACAGTAGAACTTGTTTATAAAACTGTTTTTTTAGATTTGATGATTATATAATAGAACTTATAAAAGAAAAAATAAAAATGGAGTTCTGAAATTATACTTTCATAAAAAATCCCCAATCAATTCCCACGTTTTTTTTAACTTTTAATTTTTTTTCGTATGTTTATTATGTTCAAACAAAATATATTTGTATTACCTAGATAATGTCTTGGTTTTACCAATCCAATTTTGTTTTTTAAGTCGGATAATAAGATTATTGAATTTATAGAAGAAATAGTTTAAAAACGAGGAAAATATTGGTAATTCTTAAATTGAAATATATTATATATTAGATTGATTGAAATGACAGAAAATAATCAGATCTCAATAGCTCAGTGGTTGGAGTGTTGTCTCGACAGGCCAAAGATACTGGGTCTAGTACTTGACACATTTCGTAGGTTTATATGTGAAAACAAAATATGATCGGTGTACGAAGGTACTTTTTTCAACCATTTTCTCACGTCGCTTTTTATACTCTTATTCAAGATAAATACTAATCTGTTATTACTTAAGATAAATATCAATCTGTTATTAGTCATTTGCTGCATCCTTTTCGAGTAGCATCCTTTTGTGTTTCTTTGCCGGCTCCTAAATCTGGGGACGCGTCATTCACTCCAAGTATAATATTTTGTTTTTAGATTTTTGCAAGCGATTTAAATAACCAAACATACATCTATTGTTAAACATAAACATTCGATACTAATTTTGTATTTTAAGATATTATTTTTTCTTTTCGCTTATTACAAAATTTTATATTTAACTGAAGCTCCAAACAGGAATTCAATCTTAACACTTTTTTCCTTCTATAAAATAATATGTTCTATAATTAAACAATGTAATATGAACTAAATTAGTCAATTTGACTGGACTAAAACGGGATCCATTCCTAGTTGGCTTTAGTCAAAGTTTCCGCATATGTTTTATTGTATAATTTTTTGTGAGAAATATTATTATTATTACTTACCAAGATTATTTTAGTAATTGTATTTCAAATGAATTTTATTTCTGTACTGTATTTTTCTAATAGATGTATGAATAAAATTGAGTATATCTAAATGAAGATTAAAAAAACAAAACCAAAGATGCGATCGTTATCTTTTTTATCTTCCGTGTCTTGTTCTTTTTCAAGTTTCATTTAGATTTATTGATGTAATCTTCTTCTTTGGTGATTAAATAATATATAATGCTTTATTCTCTCATACGCCCATGCTTGCTGTTTCGCGTGCTTAGTGAATTAATAAAAACTGAATTATTTATGTCCGTTTAAACCCATTTAATTTACTTAGTAAAATTAGATTATCATTTACGGACTTAGGCAGGAATTAAAAAAAAATGTAAAGGGTTCGGTTCCCTCGTGCATTTGTTATAATAATAATCGCATGATAGGAGGAAAATGCATTATTTCCGAGTAATGTACAATGTACATACAAAAATACTGCACGCACATCGCATACACGTCACCCATTGCACCCGCTAGATAAATATATTTGCCATCATTACTTTTAACTACTAAATGAAATTTATTAATCATATTGTAAATTCGCCCATGGTGAGAATATAACATGACGTAATTACAAAGGTGAGAATTTCACTTACCAATATAACACTGCCAGAATTATACACGGACGAAATTACACATGTAGAGATTCAAAAAAATGTTCCCTTAAGGCGAAGCTTAATGCTAAATCACTATTTTGATTAATCTTTATAACGAATTGGTGTACATTATGAATACCAAAAAATATGATTTAGACAAATTAAAGGTTTTCCTATCGTTTCGCTTGAGTAGAATACAAATAAAAAAAAATTACTCTATCAAATCAAAAAAAAAAAACTACTAAAAAATATTTTTTTTCAATAGAAATGTATGAACACGTAAAGGAAACAACTTTAAAAAAATACAGTATTATAGCTAAGATTATCTGTGACAGTTTCACTTGATTAACTTTTTTGCTTTCTTATAAAATTATTTACAAAATAAATGAAAAAACTGTTTTGTGCTTGAAATCGAACGTTTCTAGACTCCGTTTGTCAAGCGATTTTAATGCCTACTACCTACAATATAAGGTATACCAAGAATATACACATTTTTGGCTTGTAGCTTCTTCTTAATTAACTTCAGTTTTTTCCGATGTGAAAGTGATTTAGCACATACTTAAACACTCACTCAAACAATTTATAACAGATTTTTTGACATGTAATTCTCTCCATGCGTATTTCCATCCACGTGTAATTCTGGCAGTGTAATGGTAGTGTAATTTACACCTGTTTGTTTTTTTAAATATATTATTTAGAAATAAAGTATGATTTAGCACATACTTAAACAGTAAAATTTAGAACAGATTTTTTGAGATGTAATTCTACTACGTGTAATTCTTTCCATGTGTTTTTCCATCCATGTGTAATTCTGGCAGTATAAAAAACAAACAAACTCAATATTTAGAAGTACGCAAATGTTTTTTCATATATTTTTTTATTTAGTGATCATTAACGCCCTATCGGGCTTTTACATAGTAAATTGACAGTTTATGTATGTAAGTGTACCATAATGATAGCATAACTAAATACAAAAAAGATATAAATCGAATGCTAATACTAAGATTAATCCAAATAAATAATATTGTTAATTAAGAAAAGTAAGTATGTACATTGTACATTCATATATGTATTTAATTATTCACGTTTGTTGCAAAACCAGTAAGACTGAAAACAGTAAAATAATTTACTCATCAGGTAAATAGAAAATAAATATATATATATATATATATATATAATATACTGATATATTATAAAACAAATGTTTAAAAAAAGAAGAAAAATAATGTCTTTTGTATCTATAGAAAAAACTAATAAGTAATCGCAAAATACCAACGCCGTAATTAATATCGAATTTAAATAATAGTACTTGAAATTGTAAAGTAAATCAAAGTATAATATACATATCAAGTATGACCGTACATGCATACAGTCATTGATATGCGTCCAAAAAAATAAGCTTTTTTAAGATTTTTTTTTAAAGGCTTAAAAAAGATTTTTTTTTAAGTTAATAAATAATACAAGTTAATAACTAGCAAATAGGTCTGAAATTAGTTGCCTTTTGAAACTCACAAAATTATTAACACCAAATATATCAATAAGTTCACAGTATTTGTTTGCAAGGTGATGAATTCTTGGAATTGGTGAATACATAAAGTAGTTAGTATTGAGGTTATTGTTACATTTAAAAGTGTCTTTGCTTCGAGTTTGTCTGGCAGGCACATTCATATAAATTAATTCCAATAATTCAGGGCTGTTAATTAAAGATTTGATAATTTTGAATTAAAATAATATATCAGTTAAAACTCTTTTATCTGATGGTTTGAGAAGTCTGGTTTCGGTACGTAAGTTATTATAATTTATAAATTCGATGGAAATATTCATTTTAAAATATCTAGTTATTAGAAAGTAGATTAATACATAATGTACAAGAAGAAAACTTTGTGATATATAATATTGATAATTTATTTAAAATCTGGTAAAATTATTCGTATTTCTGTTAAAAACGGGATATCGATGTATTTTTGCGGGACTTTACCGAATGGATTGAGAGATTTCCTAACAAATCATCAGAGGAACACCGATGTGTACGAGGATGTCGGAACACGTGTTCATAAAAATACAATTATTTTCCCATTTCGTCATTATATAATAACAGGGTAAGCGCAGCTGCACGAACACGCGTTCCAATATATTATGAAATAACTATTATTTTTATATATTACGAAACACAGGATTTTAATAAATTAGCCATACTCATTTGCTCCGTGTACAAAATAAAACGACAGTTAATTTGTACAAAAGCAAGTCAAACATATATGTATACAAATCATAATATTTTGTTCAAGGAATTCACACACCGGACGGAATTCCTTAAAGGAAGCCACAAGACTTGCCACTTTTCGTAAGATATAAGTAGTGTGACTTGTGGCTTCCTTTAAGGAATTATGTCTTGACACCGGAGAGATTGCAAATCGTTTGACAAAAAAAGTAAAGAAATTGACAGAATTGACGCCGAGAGGATTTTTACCATCGATGTGAATAAGAGATATTGTTGGATAATAATTTAGTTATATGATCTGTAACTAGTGATATAATTGACGCAGAGCGGGTTTTCACTTTCGATGTGAATAAGGAATATCGTTGGATAATAATTTAGTTATATGATCTGTAACTAGTGATATAATTGACGCAGAGCGGGTTTTCACTTTCGATGTGAATAAGGAATATCGTTGGATAATAATTTAGTTATATGATCTGTAACTAGTGATATAATTGACGCCGAGCGGGTTTTCACTTTCGATGTGAATAAGGAATATCGTTGGATAATAATTTAGTGATATGATCTGTAACTAGTGATATAATTGACGCCGAGCGGGTTTTCACTTTCTATGTGAATAAGGAATATCGTTGGATAATAATTTAGTGATATGATCTGTAACTAGTGATATAATTGACGCCGAGCGGGTTTTCACTTTCGATGTGAATAAGGAATATCGTTGGATAATAATTTAGTTATATGATCTGTAACTAGTAATATAATTGACGCAGAGCGGGTTTTCACTTTCGATGTGAATAAGGGATATCAGTGGATCATAATTTATTGATATACAATTACAATTTAGTTTTCACTGCTTTTGATTTTTTAATGTTCCTCTTCTATAGAAGCTGGCGCTTGTGTCTAGAAGAGTGGTGAGCATCAAAATTAAGAATATTTAATGTTTGTAATTATGGATATTAAAATTTATAATTAATTAAAAAGATGGTTTCATCATTTTGGTATTTTTACATTGAACTTCTCTTTAATTGATTTTAGCAGGTGTTTATCGTTTTCTATTGTTCTGATATTTTCGGGTAGGCTGTTGAAGTATTTTTTCCCTAGATATATGTAATGATGTTGAGCAAAAGTGGTGTTACATTTTTGTGTTGGAAATATATGTTTTTGACGAGTACGACTTTCAGATAAAAAGCTGTGATTTTGTTTTCTTTTATTATTTGAGTTATTATGTTTTTTTGGACAAGATCATCAAATTTTAATACTTTAAATTCTTCAAAAATTAGGTGTGTTGGATAATCTCTTGGTTTTTAAAAATATTATTTTTATAATTAGATGTTGTACAATTTCAACAAGGAGTAGATTTGTTTTGTATGCAGCTCCCCAGCTGATTACAGCGTATTGGAGATTTGATTGTACCAAAGCGTGGTAGACTGATGTTAGAATTTCCAATGAGAGAAAAATTCGAATTTTCAAAAATATATAAATTAATTTTCTTATTTTGTTGACGGTTTGGTTGATTTGATCTTTCCAGTTTAGATTTTTGTCTGTTGTTATTCCTAAGTATTTTATTTTATTTGAAATTTGGAACAGTTTTTATGTTTTTTTTAAATTGTCGTGTATAATTATGTCAAAATTTTGTGGAACATCATTTGATTTTATTGAAAATGGTATAACGTGAGTTTTTTCGCAATTTAGAGATAAAGTTTATGTCAAACCAGTATTTTAGAGTGTTTTTTTTTATTTTTTTTATTATTTTTTTATTAACGACAATTATAATTACAAAGTTAAGTATATTATTCGCAGTCCTCCTCACTAGGTATTCTTGTTCCGAGGCGGACTGTAGGTTTTTGTATAGGTGTAGATCGTGATTTCCTTGTTAATTTCTACAAAAAAAAATTAAAAAATTGTCTTCACATTTGTTCAGTTCATAATTTTATTCATTTCCTCATCTTCATGTTTACTTAGCCATAATTTGATTTCGTTTTTAAACTTTTGTGTCTCCGTTGTGTTTTTGAGTTCAATTGGGAGGGCATTATATAGTTTTGTAGCATGGAAATGATGATTTTTCTGGCCAAAAGACGTATTTAATTTTGGGATGTTCAGTAGTTTTGAGGATTTCTTCCTTGTAATATAGTTGTGTTGGTCAGCAGGGTACTCATATTTTTCTGTAAATTTGATTAGTGCATTTTTTGAGTATAGTTTTATAATACTGAACACTTTAAAATTTTTAAAAATGTCTTTTGATGGAGTTCTTATGGGTACTTTCAGGATTATTTTTATTATTGCTTTTTGAGTTTTAATAAGCTGCTTCATGTGGATGTTTGAGGTTGATGTCTTCTGTTACTTTTAGTTTTACTAATTCCCATGTATTGTCACTTTCAATGATGACTGTATCGTCAGCATAAGAAGTTATATTACCATGAAGTGTTTGAGAAAATTTCCCGTTTACATATAAGATGAATAATATTGGACCCAGTACCGTACCTTGTGGGATTCCATAATTAGATGTATCCTCATTGCTATATACATTGTTTATTTTGACATATTGAGGGCGATTATTTAGGTAGCTTTTTATCGAATTTGCTACATTCTTTTTAATGTTCAGATTATCTAATTTTTCCATAAATTTTGTGTGGGATATACTGTTTAAAGCTTTTTTCAGGTCTATGAAAATACCAGCACATTTTTTGCTCAGTCTTGGCTTTCGTATATGCGAGATATGAGATTTGCAATTGCATCTTGTATTCCTCGCGCATTTCGGAATCCGTATTGGTTGTTGTGAAGTATTTTGTTGTTTTCAACAAATTCCATTAGTTGAGACTTTACAACTTTTTCAAATATTTTGCCTATGTTTGAAATAAGGGAAACTGGTCGATAATTTGTTACATTTTGGGTATTTCCACTTTTAAATATAGGTGAAATAATTTTTTTCTTATAATTAGACGGAAATATTCCATTTTTGAGACTTATATTAATTAGATGAGTTAATGGTTTTATCTCATGGACTTCAATAGATTTTAAAATTTGTCCTGTTATATTGTCATAACCTCTAAAGGAGGGTCTAGAGTCTAGACCCTCCTTTCATATTTTCAATAATGTTTAAAATATCTACTTCGCTGATCATTTTAAATTGGGATAGTGTGTTTAGATTTTGTATATTTTCTATAATTGGTTATTTATTCGACCTTTTTGTAACATTAATTTTTTGTCTAGGTTTTGTCCCACTTTTGCGAAAAATGAGTTGAAACATTAGCACTTTTTTAGGTTTTCTTTGGCATTTATTATTACGTTATTATCATCTATAATTTCATTGATTGACTGTTTTTGGTTGTTGTTTTCTATTGCACAGTTGATTGTGTGCCAGATTATTTTCGGGTTGTTTTCAGAGCTTATTATTTTATTTATTTATTTATTTAAGGAGAAAACACAGATACAGAGAGTAATTAAAAGATAATTTTGTAAAAAAATAACTTGAGAATTCGCCTGCATCCTAACTATTTCTCACAGATTTACGACTGGTAGATAACAATTATAAATATTTTAAGTAATTTTCAAGTAATTTAAATATTTAAATTTAATTTAAATATTTTATGTCTGTAGTAGTCATCTTTCTGATTTTGATTAGTCGCATGAATTTATTTTTATATTTTTTGTAATTACTATCTAATTCTACCTTGTTTGGGAAATTAATTATTTGTTTGTAAAGCTTACTTTTTCTCTTATTGAATTTAATAGACCCCGAGTGATCCACGGTTTCAAGAATTTATTTTTTGCCTGATTACGATTTGGAATTTCAGTTTAAGATTTTTATAATGTTTCCAAATATCTAGTTTTTGCACTGTTAATTCGTGGTGGAATTCCATTGTAATAGAATTAAAATTAAAAAACTTTTTCACTTTGTTCCACTTATTTATTATTACCAGGACCGGTTTCATCCTACTACGGACATTTTCAGACTGGTAGTTGAAACTCTTATGCTACTGATTTTATACAAACTTAGGCAGGGGTACACAACATTGTTTATATATAATGAATGATTCTATATTGTTAATTTGAGGTAGGTATTATGAGTTATTTTGTTAATTTAGGGTACATTAGGTAATTATAAAGTTTATTTTTACAAATTATGAATGATGTTACAAAGCAAGTAGATATTTATAGTTCACATGAATATAAAAGAATTTATATAATTAAAAAGGTTTGTGATTTCTGATATTTTATTTTTGTAATGTTGGGATATTCCCTCCTTGTTGCTTAGGGCTTATTGTTAAATATTGATAGCAATTAAGTAATTATTATTATTAGGGTTCCCCACATATTTGGGTTATTACATCTTTAAATTGCATACTTAAATTATACCACTGCTCTCTGAAGTAAAATTATTCTAAGTGAATTATAATGGGTAAATTAATGGTGATTGAGCATTATGTTCCAACTGTTTATTCATAACATATTGGCGATCTATTTTCTTCGTTAAGCGATTGATTTCTAGTGACTCTAATCTGTCTAATTTTTGTCCTTTGTTGCAAACATGAAGGATTTTTACATCTCTATCTTTGTCAAAAGTATGTTGGTTTTCTAGTAGATGCAAGGCAACGTTCGATAAATCTCCTTTTTGATTAACCCAACTAGCGAAATGTTCTTTTATACGGGTTGATACTGCTCTTCCTGTTTGTCCTACGTAATACGCGGGGCAATTCGAGCAGTTCACCTGGTAGACTCCAGAGTTTTCCAGATTACCTCTTTTATCTTTATTGTTTATAAATATTTTACCCAAAGAATTTACATTATAAAAGGCTGTCTTACATTTTTTATGCTAAAAAATATAAAAAATGTAAGATATCGCTTAACGAAGAAAATAGATCGCCAATATGTTATGAATAAACAGTTGGAACATAATGCTCAATCACCATTAATTTACCCATTATAATTCACTTAGAATAATTTTACTTCAGAGAGCAGTGGTATAATTTAAGTATGCAATTTAAAGATGTAATAATCCAAATATGTGGGGAACCCTAATAATAATAATTACTTAATTGCTATCAATATTTAACAATAAGCCCTAAGCAACAAGGAGGGAATATCCCAACATTACAAAAATAAAATATCAGAAATCACAAACCTTTTTAATTATATAAATTCTTTTATATTCATATGAACTATAAATATCTACTTGCTTTGTAACATCATTCATAATTTGTAAAAATAAACTTTATAATTACCTAATGTACCCTAAATTAACAAAATAACTCATAATACCTACCTCAAATTAACAATATAGAATCATTCATTATATATAAACAATGTTGTGTACCCCTGCCTAAGTTTGTATAAAATCAGTAGCATAAGAGTTTCAACTACCAGTCTGAAAATGTCCGTAGTAGGATGAAACCGGTCCTGGTAATAATAAATAAGTGGAACAAAGTGAAAAAGTTTTTTAATTTTAATTCTGTTTCCAAAGATCTTTGAACATATTTCAACCTCTTCACAATTGATCACAGACTGCCAATTTTCCGTTTTCAAGTGATCAATTAATTTCTGCATATTTAATTTGTTCACTAACAAGTTTTTTGACTGTGTTTTTTTTCATCCCAAAATATACACGTGTGATGATCGGTAATGTTATTTTTCCAAACAACGGTTTTTATTTTATTGAGATCTTTTATGTTAATATTTGTCCAAAAATGATCTATACAAGATGGTTTCTGACCTTGAATTTTCCGCGTATTTTCATTTATACATGATTTAAAATTGTTTTCTGTCATACAGTTTAAATAATCATGTTTAAGAGTATTATCTATATTTTTGTTAATGTTGATATTGAAATCCCCGGTGATTATGCAAGTTTTGTTTTAGAATTTTGATTTGTCTTATTTTTTCGATAAATAATTTGGCCTTGGATCCATAAGTTCTATAGAATACTATTAAATAATAATTCATTTTATTGTAGTTGAGTTGAGTTGAATTTCTATGCAGTTAGTTGAATCTACATTGTGTTCTAATATTAATACGAAGTTGTTATATTTGTTATTAATGAATATTGCGATACCAATGTTTTCATTAAATTTTTTTTTGTATGTAAGTGTAATCACATAAATTATAATGCGGAGAGTCACTATTTGTATATGTTTCCGTTAACACTATAATGCCCGGCTTTACTTGTAGATTATTTAAATTGAGAATAAATTCGTCTATATTTTTTGAAGGCTCCGTATATTAAGATGAAGTACTTCTATACCACAGAAACTATCAGTGATGATTTCGTTGCACTCTTTTGCACTTAGACTCTTGAATTCGTTGATTTTGAAGCTGTTTTCCAGTTGCGTGCTTACGAAGTCGTCCATTTTGCTGTACATATAATATTGTAGATGGGTATTGAAACGATGCATTGTTTTCACCATTTCATGTTGCAGGTCATTGTGATTTTTTATTTCAATAATGCGCGAGTCTTCAGATTTACGAGCTAGTAATTTTCCGTTTTTAAACCAGATGTATTTGAATTTTTTCTCCTTTGCCAAAATTTTTGTATTCCATAAAATATTTTTGTAGTATGGCGTCAGGGCTTCATTTACATATTTTTTTTTATTAGCGTCTGTAATTTGGAGGACGACATTGGTTTTTTATTGGCACTCATCATTGTTATTTTTTGCTTTCTTAAATTTAAGTATTAGACGTGTATGATATGATCTGTCACTATTGGATTATAACGATTCATTTAAAAATTCTGTAAATCAAAAAGAGGACGAGAAGAGAAACAGTTGAAAGCTGCTGAATATTAAATTGTATAAGTTAAATCAATTCGTTGAAGCCCTTTAGAGAAAACACAACGTTTCGCCCTTGAGTGTCAGTCTCTCACTTGCGAGAGCCTTCCAGTTTGTAGTGAGATGAAAAATTCTACGTAAATGATTGAAGTGAGAAAGCCCGCTTTATATTAAATAATGTTCTTTCCATTCAGTCAAAGAGTTTGTCGGAGTTCTTTTTACTGATACACCAATGCAAAATCGAAATGAATTTAGAGAATGAATGAATTGTTGCTTTGAATTCAAACATTCACAAAGGATAACATAATATAATCACATCCATTGAAGAACCCACAAAGAACATATTATTTGCAAAATTTTGTTCAGTACCAATACGGTATTATTCCTTGCGAGATCTAGGGGATATATAAAAAGATTTAATATCTCCTTTCTAACATTTTTATCACAAAAACATCAATAGAATCAAATATTACAAAAAAAAAACACTCAATAAGGGGGGGATAACATTCTTTACCAAAATGTGTTTTTGCCATTACTTCAACTAATCTTATGTCATTCCTTTCAAATGATGTTTCTGAATCATTTTGAAGTCAGATATTAACTTTAATAACAGGAATTACACTCTAACCATCTGGTTTGTCCCACAAGTTACACTTAGGTAAGAGAAGGGTTTAAAAGGGGTTTTTTTCAAGCGGTTATAGTTCTAAGAAACTTTATTTCATTTAAAGGGTTGGGAATCTAATAGATTGGTTCACAGAAGCCATGAGTTGCTTTGACAGGAGAAGTCCAGTTCTGAGAGTGGGTTTTTTTATTTTTCGTTGAGAATAAGGTGTTACCATAGGCCTTGGGGTCTATTTGGAATCCACTTAGAAAACTAACTATTTTTGAAAATGATTTTTTTATTGGCTTTCCAAAAAAAACCGTTTTGATTTATTAGAAAAAAAAATCAAATGCAACAGAGTGGCAAATTCTGTAACTTCAGAGTTGGGGCAAATAAAATAAAATCACTCCGTAGTTCGACGTCGTTTTTAGTACATATCATGTTTTTTCAATTGATTACTTTGTGTGAACAAATAAACCTTTACTGAAATTTAAGTATTTAAGCCCAGGGAGAAGCAAAAGTGTTAAGCCTTCTGTGATAATTTATTTACTTTTGGGAACAATCACGCAGTTCTCATAGAAATCGTTGTCTCCCTTACTGTCATGGTGAGAAATCTGATCTGAACGGTGTTAAAAAGAGAAAAAAACCACAATATATATTCAAATCTAAAAGTTAACCACAAAAAAATTTAATGCACATCTCTAGTTTCCCACCGCATTTTAAACAAAAATTATGAAGTTTTGTGAATTTTTTATTGATATTATTTTTACATGAAACGACAGTAAAGTGAGTTAGCAATAATGTTTAGAATACATTTATCTAATAAAATATGTATGTATTATAATTTTTTCCTTTATCAGTAACGTAAGGTGAGCCACTTTAAAACTTTTATATGTTTGCATTCAAAAATTTTATATTAAAAAAAATTATGTTAACTTCTAAGAGTAAAACTTTAAAACCCATTTCATCACCTTTCAAAAATAGTTATACTAGGATACGTTCAGAAAAAATCCATTTATTTGATTTTTATTGCAAAGTCATATTAGGTCATATTCTGACAATCAGAATATGACCTAAATGTTAACAATTAAAATTAACTTAAAAATAACTTTGAAAAATTCAAACATTTATATTAAATAGCCAACAAAATAAAATAAAACTACAATTTAGAAAACATTTGGACGTCAGGTTATAGCGGTAATAGCTGTTTTTAGCCATTTTCCTTGCATTTCAGGTGCAAAATTACAAGTCATTAAGTCATTACACATTATTGAGCTATTATGGCACTTATTGTGCATTAGGACCCCCGCACCAAGTCATTTTGCACAATAGCACAACGTTGTAACAACAAACAATAGCCACAAGTAGCTATTGAGCGTGGTCATCAAAAATATATAACTACACAAAGCTGACTATTAGACTGCGTCCATTTACTAAATACACATCAATAGTAATAAAAATTCAAAAGTTAACAAAAGTGGTAGTTTCTTAAGTTTGAAACATAAAAATATCAGCTCGGTATAAATATATGTTTTACTATAATCCATACATTTTAACATTTTACATTAGATAGATACATTTTGAACTGTTTTTTTGTGAAATATTGAATCCTCCTACCCAAGAACCGGTAGGACCGAAATTTATATCGTATATTAACTGTTGTAAGAGACTGTGTATGTTCGCGTGTGTGTATGTGATTTGCCACTAAAAGTTGAAGAATGCATTGCCATCGATAACGTATCTATCTGCCGAGTTTCAGTTCAATCGAATGTCGGGAGTGGGTTAATTTCCGCCTCCAAGAATTGCATGTATGCATTCTTCCAATCATTCCCGGAAACAAAAGTGAAATTGAAATAGATTTAATTTAAAAACCACGTGAATTATTGAGAGACATTATTTGCATGTCTTTTGAAAACTTCAAGGTTTATGTTGGTTTCAAGAGACATGTTATTTAGCAGCACAATAACCCATGTCATGTTGTGCTGAGCATATAATACATCTGTTCTGTCAAGCGGTATGCATAGCAGATCGTGGCGCGGTCCATGACAGCAGTTGTTAGGTACAAACAACTTATGTTATTTGACATGCCATGAATATGATAAAGGCGTTTACTAGTGATTTACTTTTCCCCCACTTGTGCAGGTGGTTGGTGACGAGTAGGTCGGGGATGCACTGACCTCTTGCCGGGGTCGCACACGGATCCCGGGAAGTGTCATGTCATGTCATGACATGCCAATAAAAGGGTAAGGGTGTTGGTTGGCTGGGTTTACCTTACTCTCACTTGACCACAGGGAGAAAAATGAGTATTGCCGATTTATTAAAACGGGACAGTAACCGTTTCCTAAAATATGTTAACACTTTCCGAATTCATCAGAACACGTGTTCATGCTCCTGCGTTTGCCTGGTTAATATTTAATGACGAAATGCGAAAATATAATGATTTTTATGAAAACCTGTTCCGACGTCACGTTAATACATTCCTTATTACTAAAAGTTTAACATCAAACCTGTCAATTCATTCGTTAAAGGCCTACAGTCCTGTTTTTAAGAAGATTTCAGAATAATTTGAAGAGATTTTTAAGAAATTACTAATATTTTAATCAGTAAGTTTTCTCCGTATAGGTGGTTAGTAACAGGTAGGTCAGGGGTGCAAGGGCACCACCTCTTCCCGGGGTCGCACACCGACCCCGAGAAATGTCATTTTATGACATTAGTTGGTTTTTCTTTCCCGCACTTGTCCAGGTGGTTGGTGACGGGTAGGTCAGGGGTGTACTGGCACGATCTCTTGCCGGTGTCGCGCATGAACCCCGAGAAGTGTCATGTTATGATATGCCATGAATATGATAAGAGCGTTTGTTGGTTGGGTTTACCTTTCCCGCACTTGTCCAGGTGGTTGGTGACGGGTAGGTCGGGGGTGCACTGGCACGACCTCTTGCCGGGGTCGCACACGGACCCCGGGAAGCCGCACTCCGCCGTTATGTCGCATCGGTCGCCGAACTTCTTGACGCCGCGAGATGAGTAATCTAAAAATAAAGAAGAAACATTATTATTATACAAAAGTAAGAAAGAAACTTCCAAAGACTGTCGCCACAGAGAAAATAAGCATAAGGATAGACGAATTTCAATTGAATCTCGCATATTCCTACAAAATTATATGAATTCGAAATGGGTCGTCCGTTTTTCGCAAAACTTGATCAAGCCGTACTATTACGCTATGAAATCATTATAAAAGTAAAAAAAATAAAAGGTTGTAGATCTTTTTTTCAAATAAAATAATAAACCTTTTTAAAAACATCGTAAAGGCTTTGTTAAAATATTAACAACTATGGTAAAGTCTTTTTGGGAGGCGGGTGTTGGTACCGCCGCCCCGGGCACCATTTATTGGATAACCAACATATCTGCATAGGTCACATTTGGTGAGTTAGCAGGGGTGCCCGGGTTCATCGGGTGAGGTGCGTTCAGGATGCGCCTGCCGACCCGTATATAGATAGAGTTTACAGTAAGATATTTATGCTGATATAAGATTTTTAACGTTGAAATGTTTTTAAAGTGTCTGTCATTACGGAGAATGAAGTCAAGAATGTTTAACCCTTTATTTGTTATTGTATTGATGCGAGAAAGAAAATTAAATTTGGAATCGAAAATAATGCCAAAATCAATCATTAATGTGATTGACAGAGATGAGGAAAATATTATTCATTTTATATTGATACTTGAAAGGTTATTCTTAAAACCTTTTCATGTGGCACTTACTTATGTTTAGATAAAGTTTATTAAATTTGCACCAATCTAGTACTTTATTTACACGTGAACACCGGTCAGTGGCTGAGTTGAAATTTGGGTGCCACCCAGGCGTTGTGAGTTCATTTTCTCGGCTGGCTAAGTCCCCCATCACAGCACAATCCACATTTTCACTTACTGTGGTGGAAGTAGGAGATTTTCAAATATTGTCAGGTTATTCGTAATTCATACACACATTAAGAAAATAGCAGAAACCACGGATCCAAAATTGAGTTGCATATTTATTAAAAATGTCTGGAATTTTTATTTAAAATAATAATTTTATATGCAGTATATTGTGACACGCGCTTATTCAATAGAGTATATTGCCACACTAATTCTTTATTGAGATTATCCTGTTAACAACATTGGTTGGGTTTACAAAAGTGTGTCATTACTTTTATACAATAACATATAATATGGAACCTAATGCATTATTAACCGCATAATTAATTGCATAGTAAACCTTCCACACGAAGGTCAACACTCTATTTATGTTTGTAATAATCCCAGAGGACAGATAAACACACACAATTTTGGTTATGTTATGTTAAAATTCAACAAACATTGTTATATAAAAGCATAAATATTAGAAACGCTGGAAGCTGTTGAAAAGGCTAACAGTCAAAGGATAATGGATGTTTAAACATAGTTCAAAAATCCATCCGTAAAACAAAGTTTTTTTAACAGAATACACATTTTTTATTAATAGAATTTTTAAATATACCTACTGTTATACTGCTTGAATGAGGATTGAACCTCCCTCCCAAGGGACTGGAGCCAACTGCGGTAATATCATTATCACCGATAACGAGTCTATGTGGCGAGTTTCAGCTTGAACGGGTATCGGGAAGTGGGTTAATTTCAATTTGCAAGATTTGCATTCATTCATTACAGAAAACAAAAGTGAAATTTAAATAGATTGACATATTTCAAAACGACAGTGTGGAGCCTAGTTTCCAGTGCAGGCCATACTACTAAACTTTAATGATATGTAAATTAAATCCTCAGCAAGGAAGATCGAAGTACGTATATTATTATCAAAAGGCAGACGATAAAATATTAAATTATTATTATTATTGGAGGAACACGTATAACATGTAGGAGTAGGCACGTAAGGGTGCGTATAAACACTCGAGCCGAACTGCCTAGCTGAACCACGACTTATGGGAAAGCAAATGGCGCTAAACCCCACTTGCTGTTGCTTCGTTGCTTTCCCGTAATTCGTGGCTCGGCTCACGCGTTTTTTCTCATGTCTATACACAGCAAAATGTACAGATTTTTAATGATTTTATCCGTAATCAAACAAAAACATAATTAATATGTTTTTTCTAGTGGTGTCATATTCGTAGGTCGTTTTTATCAAATAAAAATGAACACTTATGACCCTTTACAATAGAAAAAGTATTTCGGATTTTTCACGTAACGCATTAGCTACATATTTTTAATAAATATTATATAATACGATGTCTGAAGTCGACAAACTCCCGTAGAGCGGATCCACGAATCACACATTATCTCAATATTCAATCTCACGATATGTTCGGATAACCGGGAGGGAAGAGGGGAATCAAGTCACTGTCGCCAAGTTAAACCACAAAGTGATTGCTTTCTACGAAAATATAAAAATAAAAAATAGAACAATATTTGTTTTTTTAAATATTTTTCTTAGTATAGATAGCAATTTTTTTCCGGTGGAATTTCATATAATGAATTTTTCAACTCAGCAAATGTATAGAGTTTATCTTCAAAAATAACAATAAATAAATAATGTGTAGTAGTTATATTATAGAGATAATTTAGTTATAAAGTTTAGTCGCGTGATCATCGAAATGTCTATGCAATTAGTTTGTAGTGATAATATGAATCGCAAACGAAGTTAATCAAAACAACCTGTCTTCATACCTATCAATTAGTCAACAGTGAATCCTTTGGGAGAGAAATCTCATTTGACTAACCATCATGTATGCAGGAATAGACCTTCATGCTGCGGTGCGGACTACCAGCCCAGAGGATCTCACGGGGATTACAGAGTCGCATGTCGCTTCTCAGGTACTAATTTCAAAATGCAATCGAGAACCAAGCTCGGCCGGTACAGAGTTGAGGGCGGAATATTATAGTTGGGGAGTGGTTCAGTAGGAGGGCGATATGCAGTTGAAGGGCAATAAAGGCTACACGAGCGCTGGTGTGAACGTACATTAGAAATTCCATTGTCTGGACAAGATTATGGCACCTGCATAATAATAATGTCATAAAACCAAATTAGAAAAATGTTTACAGTTTTATATGTATCAGATATAAGATATCAAGAGAAAATCTTGACTTCAGCCTAATCCAATTAGATTCCGATATTTTCCAATAGATCGCGACTATAATCATTTCGTATTATTTTCGTTGAAGAAATGGAAAAAAGCGAGGTTCGAATTACAATTATTATTTTATTTTTATTCACAAGTTAGCTAGCATTATGCTTTCAGTTAGTAAGTTAGTAATGTGAAATATTACTGCGTAATGCGTAATATTATTCAAGTTTGATAAACTTTTAACGATAAAGTGGGTACCAAAATAATTTTATTGATGAATAATTCTTTATTCGAAAATATATTAATTATTTTTAGCAAAATATATTAATACACCGTCTATGGTTTACCAATACATCTAGAGCCTTACTAATAAACGTGTTTTAAATTTTACAGAACTGTTAAACAACCATTAATGTAAGGTAAATGGTTGTTTATCAGTTGCGTAAAATTTAAAAAGAGTTTATTAGTAAGGTTCCTAGCTAATAAGTTTCCATGAAGCCGTTTATTTACTAAAACAACATTACTCATCGTTCAACGCACAATAATTTTAAGGCGATGCCATACGTAGTAATGCAAAATGATGTGTTTTTGGTTTGAAAATTTGGTCCCCTGGAAATGTTTCACATGCTTTAATTAAATACTGCGAGTAGAATACATCTTGGCCTTTGAAATAATCGAGTATTTTTTGGATAAATCTTTTTATAAGCCCAGAAAAAAATAATGTATAAGGCCTATAAAAACTGCTTTAAAGTTCAAAATCTCCTACTTACAAATCCATTTTCGGTAATGATTTTATTGTATAATGTGGAAAATAAAGTTATTTATAAAATGATCAAAAAAAAAATTTATGCATGAACATCCACAAAAAAAAAAAAAAAAAGTGGGTGTGTCAAGCCTACGCAAGACAGAAGTGAAACTTCTAGTTTCAGCTGATGCTTGGCGTGGCGCAGTTCGCTGGTGTCTGAGAGAGAGGAAAGAAGAGAAGAGAGAGAACGTTCGTGAGCGGCTCCCCCACCTCAACAAGGTTTCACTTCAAAAATGCCACAGCCGAGAATCGAACCTCGCTTAACTGATTGAAAGCCAACCACGCTGAGCACCAACTGTAAGCAAAGCCGCATAAATTGATTATATTATGTAGGTTCTGAAAATATGAGAGCTTGTTATGTTTTATAATGTTACCTACATCACACCCAAAATATAATATATTTTTAAAAATAATGTACAATGTACAGAAATAGAATCCCACACAAGATCGCGTAGTGCGCTCTAGCGAACGGATATTTTATCAGAGGGAGATAGTTTTAATTTTTTTTTCTGTAAATTATTACATATGATCAAAATAAATAAATTAATTAAATAAATGTAATACAATTATCATAATATACGGATTAGATAATAATTTTAATCCAACACAATAACGCAAAGCGCGCTCTAGCGGAGTAATGTTTTATCACAGTGAGATAAGTGTTTTTATTATTTTGCAATATTATTTTCTTTTAAAAAATGTTCTGACCTACTAAAAAATAAGATATTGAATGAAAAAGGCGTTAAAAACAAAAAAAAAGTGGGTGTGTCAAGCCTACGCAAGACAGAAGTGAAACTTCTAGTTTCAGCTGATGCTTGGCGTGGCGCAGTTCGCTGGTGTCTGAGAGAGAGGAAAGAAGAGAAGAGAGAGAACGTTCGTGAGCGGCTCCCCCACCTCAACAAGGTTTCACTTCAAAAATGCCACAGCCGAGAATCGAACCTCGCTTAACTGATTGAAAGCCAACCACGCTGAGCACCAACTGTAAGCAAAGCCGCATAAATTGATTATATTATGTAGGTTCTGAAAATATGAGAGCTTGTTATGTTTTATAATGTTACCTACATCACACCCAAAATATAATATATTTTTAAAAATAATGTACAATGTACAGAAATAGAATCCCACACAAGATCGCGTAGTGCGCTCTAGCGAACGGATATTTTATCAGAGGGAGATAGTTTTAATTTTTTTTTCTGTAAATTATTACATATTATCAAAATAAATAAATTAATTAAATAAATGTAATACAATTATCATAATATACGGATTAGATAATAATTTTAATCCAACACAATAACGCAAAGCGCGCTCTAGCGGAGTAATGTTTTATCACAGTGAGATAAGTGTTTTTATTATTTTGCAATATTATTTTCTTTTAAAAAATGTTCTGACCTACTAAAAAATAAGATATTGAATGAAAAAGGCGTTAAAAACAAAAAAATAATGTGCGATGGCCGAGAATCGAACTCGGATCAACTGCTTGGAAGGCAACTATGCTGACCATTACACCACCAACGCCAGTTGTCGGGATGAGCTAAGAAGCATTTATATGTTACTTCAAAACTTTGACTAGATCAAATGAACTTTAATCGGTGGTCCCGCATTTTCGTTTCGGTCATGAGTCGGTTTTACTCCGGTCCTCGAAATTGCATGACGCGCGTAAAGAAGTTTCACTTCAAAAATAATGTGCGATGGCCGAGAATCGAACTCGGATCAACTGCTTGGAAGGCAACTATGCTGACCATTACACCACCAACGCCAGTTGTCGGGATGAGCTAAGAAGCATTTATATGTTACTTCAAAACTTTGACTAGATCAAATGAACTTTAATCGGTGGTCCCGCATTTTCGTTTCGGTCATGAGTCGGTTTTACTCCGGTCCTCGAAATTGCATGACGCGCGTAAAGAAGTTTCACTTCAATAAAAGGCACTTTTTTTCTTGCATAAATCAAAACAGGCGGATGGTGTTAAGCGGGAATTTAAACCTTATCGCCATCTACGTAAGGGTTGTTATTGATAACGGCTCATTTTAAAATATTACACGACGTAGTGCATCGCCTTAAACAAAATTCGTTAGACTTGGGTGAGTTCACCGGTTATTACGCGACCTTTATTAAATATTTATTATTTAGTGACAATTTTAAATTGATTTAAACTTTTTATCTGTCTTGTTTCGTTGGGTAAGTTATTGCATGGCTTAGGTCTTTCTTTTGTTCAAATGCTTGATAGATCATGAATTAACAGAGCGAAGACACGTTACTGAGACATCGCGCGTTGTTTCACTGAACTAAGTCCAGTGGACATTCTTTAGAGGCCCATTCATAAGCGGTTCTAATTTTTTTATTCGATAAGTGTGAATGTAACATGTCTTTTTAAAATTCATTCGAGAGCTGTCACAATTTTTCAAGTTTACCAGATTTCAATAGGGAAATTTATTCTTCGAAAGGCAATGATCCTTATATCCTTTATTATAAGGCAAATATTTACAACTAATAAAACGTGTATCATAATGAAGGAAGACGTATAACATCTTTCTTTCCATGGCTAATATTATCTATTTAACCTGTGTTTCAAGTATATTTGTTCATCAAATAATAACATACTAGTTTTGTGATTTAATTTGCAATTTACCTGTGAATTCCCTCCCCTATTTCCCGCTACTGCCTTCTGCAAGTTTTAATGAATTAAATTCCCCCTTTGTAGGTCGTGTGACCACACCATCCATCTAGTTAGTGCGGAACGAGATGAATCAGGTAGCTTCCACCTCATCCTCTTAGAGCAGATTGAATGATAGATGAGAATAAAGCGAAAGATGTGATTCGTGTTAGTTATCACACGTCGTCTGGAAACTAGTGGTTTAAGTGAGAAACTAGTGAATCTGAATCACAATATATCATATAGAGAACCAAAAAAACATTTTTGTTCGATCTGAACAAAAGGGTTAAAAAACCTTTTGTAGCTGCGTCTACACTTATTTTATTGATTATAAATAGCTACTAATAAACTTGTGTCGACCGATTTCAAATTATACTGCAATTGATTATACACCATGAGACACAGAATGAGTTTTTTAGGGCTTTAATGCTAATGAAAAAAAAACTAATTTCATTGATACAAAGACGATTTGTTAATTTGAAATATTTCTTAAATGACCTGATATTATTACTATGTCTGTATGGTCCGTTTTATAGATCACCCTCTTTAAACAAACGGATTGCAATCTTTACAGCACATATCTCAGGTAGGTATGCTGTCATTGTTCTACCGGTATTACAATAAAAGATTCTCCGAGGAACTAGCGTCATTGATCCCACGCCAAACGCGCGCACAACATGTGTACACGATTGACATTTGTCAACGGCTCGCTTATACGATTCGTGCTTCTCGAGTTCAACAGCTCGGCGTGCAATTTGCCAGCCTCTGTGTTTTATCCCTCCTACAACATGGGTTTCTCGAAGACCCGTGTTCATACATTCCTCTGGGATGATGGACATGGTCCCTGGGGGAAATTATTTTCCTCAAGGCCTCCTGTGTGGAGTTAATGTAAAAAAAACTAAAATTTAGTTATGTGTACGGAACCAATGAAAAAGACTGAGCAAAAGCTTTGTCTAGCAAACACACGCAGTATAATATATACGCTTTCATTAGAATGGAGACACAGATAATCTAAATAATCAGGCCCCATTAAAGGCCATGTTCGTTGCATATATTCAGGCGCAGTGGGCGACCTTTCCCGAACTGGGTCAAAAGACGTTTGACCTTACGTAGTTGGTAGGCCTCCGCCTCCGCCAGCCTACCGGAGCTTTCCGTGCATTACGTGAAACTGTCTGAAAGCTCGCGAAATCTACGATTCAGGATGTTTGTACTGCTAACTCCAGATATTACGCAGATGGTACGTGTTTTCTGCAAGTTCGTACTGTTATTATTTCTGATGGTTGTACAAAGTGTACGTAAACGAGAAGCTCGCAGAATTATAATGGTCAGTTTTTATTGCGGGGTACGAATTACACCGAACTTTTATGACGCACTTTGCATACGCTGAAGTACAAACGTGTTCATATATTTTTGAAAGTTTTTTTTAACGCAGACTATGGATAAATGCGAAGTACACGTAAACCTGAGTAGTTTTGCTGTTATATATACTCCCTGCCTACTATTCATGCAGAATAATTGCTCACTAACTTATTTATTTATTCCCGCCCATTAGAAGGCATTTTCGTAAAAATATTGAGATTTAAAAAGAGGTTATTTGTTTTATAATAATAGAAAATTAATTATATAAGCTTAGTATGAACTAAGAACTATTAACTAGAGATGTTCCGACTAGTCGGTAAAGCCGACTATCCGGCCACTATTGTAGTCGGCGATTAGTCGGCGACTAATCGGCAAAGAGCGCCGACTATCCGGCTTCTTACGTTGTATGTATTTCTCAATAATATAAATGCGGGGGAACTACATGAAATAAAAACCTTGATTATGTATATATTTTTTTATAATCAGTCTTATACATTAAAAAATGTAAAGCAATCTTTCCTTTGGTAATCAGTTTTTAAAATTACTTGCTTGTAAAGAAAACATAATTATGACATTTATTGAACAAAATTAGTATCTATCCTAATTAACATAAAAAACAACATAATATCTTCTTATCTTCAATGAACATTTATAAGTATTTCTTATTATTAAAATAAAAAGTAGATTTTCTAAATTAACAAACTGAGTTATATGTATTAAATCAAGATTGTATGTACAAGATGCACAGTAATATATGTATATATTATATATATATATCCAAAAATTCTAAACATGAACTGTTTGATAAAAACAAAAACAAAAATGAAAAAAACATTTCTTATAACCATACCTACATAATCTAATCAAATCAAAGTCACAATTGTGACAACCAAAAATATCATAATCTCCTTATATTTTTTATAACTTACTTATATTTTTTAATTAAGGGTAAATTATGGTGTAAGAAGACTAAAGCTTCTGCCCTTTCTGGTAGCAATCGATTTCTTTTTGTTTCATATATGTTTCCGGCCTCTGTTTACTGCCTCTCACTGTAAACAGAACACTGTAAGCGGGACAGCAGAGGTACACTTTGGCCATGCGCGACATTTCAGGGTACCTAGAACTATCCCCGAAACCGTAATCGGCTTAGCCGACTAGTCGGTCTTATTACAACCGACTAATCGGCTAGTCGGATAGTCGGCGAAAGTCATAATCGGCACATCTCTACTATTAACGTATTTGCGAACGGTAGATAAAAGATACACCGTGACAAAGTTTTAAAGAAAAGTATATTAAAGAGAGAAAATATTCAGATTAATCGGATGAATTAATTATATATATTATGTACTAATATTATAACTAGAAGACAAAAACCCGCTGCTGTAGTTTGAAAACTTCAAGCATTCTTGTTGAAAATAACAGATGGCGCTATTTCCGTTTACAACAATCCTAAACTGCACAGTCATTAATATAATATTACTATCAGATGGTAATTTAATTATTTAATTTATTTTGGATTTTTTTACATGGTTATCTATGTCCTCGAAATATTCGTAAACATGCATCATAAAAAAGAATAGAAAAAATCAATAAATCATATATTTTTAAAGGAGAGTCTTGGTTCAATTTCTTCCTCTCATGTGTGTATTTGTGCTGCAGGCTTACAATTTTTCTTAGAAATTCAATTGATTTTTTATAATTTTTTTTTACATTTTTGCAAACCGTTTTAGATAAAATATTTTAGTCGTAAGGTAGTGTTTTTTTATTAATCTTAAATATAAACATCTTGCATTTGTTTATTTGTGCGCTTAGCTCTTCTTACTTTGGCAACGGATTTTGATATCCCTATTGAAAACCCTATCAAAATTCGTTGCGTAGTTTAAAATAGGTAAGCGCATGAGCAGACAGACGCGGATAGCGACTTTGTTTTATACTATTAAGAGATTAATTTGTAGACGAATAATATCTTCATCTCGTACTATATGAAATCTGTCTTTATGCTGGATACATTCAACGTGTTACAGTAATAGCATTTGCCCAGTCTGTTGGCCGCATAATTCTAACACATCTAGACTAATCGTATAAAAATACAGAATGAAGCAATATAAAAAAAACACCAATCAGCCATCTCGTCTCCTTTTGCTCAGTAGGTGTGTAATATGAGGATATCCGATGAAATAGACTGTTTGCATCCTGTGTGACGGTCGGGAAAAGCCCGACCTTCAATAAGTCAACATACTTTTCTGTAGCAATAAAGATTATTTCCCCGGAAATGAGCTCGATTTGGTGATATGAACAACTTTAATATCCGGTTGCGTGGCAGTACTAGAGCAGTTGGTGTACTTTTTTAATACTGTGAAGGAGGTCGCAAGATGATGTAATTTTACCGATTTAATAAATGTATTATAAGTTATAAAATAATATATACATATATCAAAGAGTTTCAAAGAAGAGTAAGGAGATCAGCAACATCATCAGCTGTAGGCAGACTAATGGAACCTAAGCGCAAGCCGAATACTAAGTTTGGTGATCGCGCTTTCGGAGCATCTAGGCCGAAAGCTTGGAATAAACTCCCTCCGGAACTCAGATCCATAGCAAGTCCAACAGAATTCAGGTCTAAACTAAAAACTTACCCTTTTAAGCTGTTATACCCTTAAATTAAATATACCATTCCTGAAAATTCAATTAAACCCAATTTTCCAATTATGTCCTAAATCCTGTATCTACATTTCGCTAATAAACAATTAGTTAATGTTAATAAAGTGTTAATCTCAAGTGACCTATCAGGTAAGTATTGTACTGTATATTATCTTCATATACAGTTGGTAATAACATAGATCATTGTAGAAATGTATTATATATTTGTACAGCGCCCTTGAGGTGATTTTGCATAAAAATGGCCCTATACAAATCATCCAAATATTTTTATTATTAAGGAGCGGTAAAAAGAGATAAGAATGGGCAAAAACAGTAAACAGGAAGCATAAGGAGATTTGAAGTGCCAAGAAAGGCCAAAAGTGGGCAGGATGACGCATGAATATGCAGGAAGAGTCAAGAAAAAAAAACTATATTCCTATATTTTGCTCATAATAAATTCCAATATTAGCTTATTAGGTTGCTGTGCATACTGGCCAATTGAAACCCACCTACTTTCTATCCTTAAGTTTAAAAAAAATTAGTTCAGTGTTATTCAGTTTCAAAAATAACTTCTTCAATAGTTGTAAATTAAATTAGGGGTGTCATTTTATTTAAATTTGTTTTTTGTTTCAAAACCAATGGTTTCTTCATCATGATAAGTATACGCTGTATTCTGATGAAGAAACCATTCTTGAAACTTTTTGAAAATTTCTATTTAATGGTAGTATTAATAAAGTTTACCATTTTATTTAATTAAAAGTCATTGATACCATCCGTGTATATCTCCAAAGAAATATTCTCAAGAAAATGAAAACACTTCACTCTTCTTTCTTCCCTGTAGGTACCCATCAAATATAAGCGTGACGTTTTACGACGAGAATCTAATTTGTTGTGTACTTATAGGTAAACTGCGCCAGTGTTATTTTTTTATCGATGTAGCTAAAATAAAATCTCCATTTTCTACGCACGCCATGTAAGGAATAAAATGTGACGTTTCTTTTGTCTTAAATTTTAAGATCTCAGCAAGGATAGGCATAGAGAATTGCTTCATTCGAACTCATATTTTTCAGGATATTCGCGTTCAACAGCTCGGCTGTGGAACAATTTGCCGGCCTCTGTGTTTCCTCCCTTCTACATTATGGATCTCTTCAAGACTTATGCCACTCTTTACACACTACCTCCAAACGGCGTCTCCAAAGATGAACTAAGCCTTGATGGAATTTTTTTTCCTCAGGGCCTTCTGTGTGGAGTTAATTTGGTGCTAATAGTACTTCCAACTAACCGAAATTTGGAATTCCGTCAAACAATAACTTTTCTTCCTCGCAGAGAATGGACCGTCCCATAAAAACGTCATTTCAATCAACTTGTTCACTTGGATACCAGTCTTGTATTTACTCTGTTGTCTTATGTAGTGACAGTGTATTTTTGTCATTCTTAATATCAGATCTTATATTTTATCTGTTCTGCTGTAAAATATCACGTCAACTCCAATTATACTCTATCTAACGGTATATAACTGTGTATCAGTGGCGTGCAATCCATAAATCCTGAAAAACTGTGCCTTCCCTAAGATAAAAGAATTATTAAAAGAAATGAAAAGATAATAAACATATGCCGGAAAATTTCTGGATAATAGTCTTTTCCATGAATTGGGTAAATCCGAGTTCAGACGAGGACAGTACAGAAGAAAATACTAAATTGTCTTGTCCCATCTCCGTGAAGAGCCTCAAACGCTCAGGACAGAGGGACAATGGGACAATACAACAATTCAACCGCAGTCCAAGCGCGGAACGCTGCAAAAATGGATACAAGACGACGCGCGTTATAGGCGAGTCCGCGAAAAGTGTTAGGTCTTTTCTACCAAGATGTTTTGGAATTGATGGAGAACGAACATACCTGCTCATGCTAGGACAATGGGCCCGGAGCTGGGACAGTACAATATTGTCCCGTCCTCGTGTGAACTAGGCATAAGTTATTTGTGCACTCATTTACTCAGTTGGCCATATAGTAAAATGGCCACTTTCATTTATTCATTTCCTAATTTGAAAACTACGCTCAGCCTTCCTTTGGTTTTAGATCGCGCCACTGCAAGATATACTCTATATAAGTACAATGTCATGTTACGTACACTACCTACACGGGTCAGATGTGCTCTGAGTTGTGCCACTCTCTCTGAGTCATCTCATGAATTCTTAGGGGGTTATTTTGTATTCACCTTAACCAGACAGTTTGGCATGGGGGGTGAACTATGTAAGTACATTATATTCTACATAGTTCAACCCCCATTTTTACAGTTGTACAAGTTATCTACGCTAGTGTTACTAGTAAAAAGTAGCCAGAAATATATTTTTCTGTTAACCTTCGGAGAGCCGTCCATCTGCGACCTAATACCCTGGTACAGCCACCCCGGTAACCGTTTTTTGGATAACCAACACCTCTGCCATAGGTCACCCCAAGTGGTTCGTTACGTTTGGTGACTTAGCAGGGGTGTCCGGGATAATGAGTGAGGTGTTTTGACGGCAGATGAGTGTGCCGAACCACCGCGTGGCGGGCCGGATTGGGAAGGAGACTTTTTGACCTCCAGGAATAGACAGGCACAATGACCAACCGATTCCTATCCACCCCTCCTACCCTTTTCCTTCCATAACCTCCATCCAGCATCCCCAAAGATGACAGAGGCCCCAATTATTTTCTTCATGGCCTGCTGTGTGGAGTAAATGTAAAAAAGATGATGTTTTTTATATGTAATATTTTTAGTAAAATCTACCCTGTGAAGTTTAGGCAGGATAGCTACTTATATTCAAAGTTTTTTTAATTGTTTAAAAAATCTAGTATAATGAAGACATTCTTGAGTTTTATTATATTTTACAGCTAAATAAGCGATTACATATTTGATACTGCCACACCATAGAATTGAGAGGTGCGGTGAGTTACTAGTAAATCCACGGTGGATTCGTTGGCACATGACCGGTACAAACGTCAAAAACCAAGGGTGGATTTCTTGACACAACAAAGTTTAAACGTTTCATAAATATAACTTAGATAATTTTGTTTGATAACTTAATAGTTATGGAATATTTCAAAGCTTTATAGCAGCTCATGATTGAAATATCAATTTAGAGCTGAAAGTATGGACGTTGATCTAGATGTAGATATTGGAGACAAAAAGCTGTGCAGAGTTCAAATCAGACGAGCTTACAGAGCGAGAGTATTTGCTGTTTCAGTAGAAAGACGGTCTGCTATGTAGTGATGTAACCATGCTAGATAAAATCTGTCTGGGTGTCTATCACGGTAGATCGATAAAGGATTTATCAATAATGTTGATAGCATATCATCGTTTCCAAGAACAACTGGATATTGCTTCGAATAAATTAAAAACGGTGACCGGATAAATCATTAAAATGATAATTCATCACATTTTTAAAAAGTTATATAAAGTCATGGAAAGTGATGAAACAAAAACTTTATTAACTGGGTTAAGTAGGTTAGGTTAGGTTAGGTTAAAAAAAATTTTTTTTCATTGTTTTTAATGACTTTATATCACTTTTCAAAAGTGTGTTGAATAGTCACTGTGTTGAGTTAGCATGGAACCGTGCTGCTATATAACTTGGTATAAGTGAAGTAATGGGGAATATACTAAGATTACAGCGCGTCTATATATATTGTGGTGACCGGATAAATCATCAAAATGATAATTCATCACATCTTTAAAAAGTTATATAAAGTCATGGAAAGTGATGAAACAAAAACTTTATTAACTGGGTTAAGTAGGTTAGGTTAGGTTAGGTTTAAAAAAAAATCATCGTTTCTAATGACTTTATATCACTTTTTAAAGTTGTGTTGAATTGTCACTGTGTTGAGTTATCATGGAACCGATAATTATTAAAATCATATTACGTCAATATAATGAAACATAAAACGATTTAAAAAACTTTTAATGGGGTCAAATTTAAATTACAAATGACCAATTTACCTCGGCACACAAATTTGTCGTAGATTAATTAAAATTTTCACCGAAAGAACGCCCCTTTTATGTGGTTTTATTTTTATTCCATTATTCAAATGGTTGATTGGCTAAGATTATTTTATTTATAATTAATAATTACTGTTGTTATGAAGCCAATATCGACTGTGAACGGGTGTTACTTGCTCGTGTACGTCGAGTTTCACGCACGTGCACCGGTGAACCGGGGATCAATGCTGCTAGGTCCTAAGAGGTCCAGGCTCCATTAAACTACCTTTCTAACAGACTCAGCATACCCATATTGCGTCTGTGCATTAGAGATAGCAATCGGTCTGTTAACAATGGATTGTCAATCAGAGGGACCGCCCGCCTTTGCACAGAATCAAGTAGGTTTATCAAGTATTGCGGGAGTCCCGTCCAGAGGTGGCTCACAAATTCAATTGTTGGGCATCATTGAGATTTGTATACGGTTAGCAGCTGGTTACTATTGAAGAATCTCCTAGCCCTATACAAGACGCACAGTTTCTTGGAAGCATGATTCACTCGGGCTTTTATAGAGCCCCGCTACTTGAGCCGGTCTGATATACTACTTACTCCAAGCATTTCAATGGAGTATTTATTGGATAGGGTGCTTCCATCAAATTGCACCAGACAGTCATTGATCTCCATCTTTACCGAAATCAGACACGCTTGTGTTATTGAGACGTTGAAACTGACCAGGTTGACTTTGCCTCAAGCACAAACCTTCTCGGGGTGGTGGTTATTTTTTTTTGTCTCAAAACATCCCGAGCTGTACGGACATCATAAAAATGACGAAAAAGAAATTCCCAAACTGTACGGTCTTCATAAACACGATGATATAAAATTCTTTAATGGCCTATGTTTTAAAATTATAAACAAAAATAAAATAGCATATTTCCCTACTCTGATTAAAAAAACAATTATTCAGCTTGGTTGTGTATTTTAGCGTCAAATCAAAATTTTAGTTTTGTATGAAAAAGGCTATAGATCCGTTTCCCTTAATCGAAGTTCTGAAATAAAGGTCAACATTTAACTTTTTTTTCGATTTCGCAAACATAGTAGGTAGTATATTATAAGGTACCTGGTAAACATTTTTGACACAGTTTAAAACTACTAATTACCTAATTGAAATAAATATTTTCATTTTCTTTATCAAAAAAACATAGAGCATATAGCACATAGAGCACATAGAGCACATGGAGCAAAATAAAATATGTCGTTCCATTTCTAAGTGAGTATGCACTCTAACTAAAATCATTGTGATTAGGTATATATATAAATATTGATAATAGCAATGACATGAGAAACGAGTATTTAAGACAGTATTTGTATAAATATGAAGAGGCCAGGAAAAATAATAACGGAACAAACAGCTAGTATTTATCCAGCAAAAGTAAATACCGAAGTTTAATGCTCGTATTACGAGTTAATGGGTACTTAACGACATTATTACAAAAGTATTTTTGTCCTTCCATTAATATGGTATATAAATATATGAAAACAGAACTAATTAAAACACAATCGAAGGTACGGGTACATACTTACGTTAATTAGACAGTAAAATACGAAATTAATAAAGACAGATGATAATGTTTAAAAAAATTTGTAATCTTTCGATTAACCACTTTATTTAGTTATTTATAAGAAACAAACAGCACAATACAAAGATCTATAGACACTATGAATCTAATTTATATCAATTTGGGAGGCGGGAACCATTTATTGGATAACCAATACTTCTAAAATAGGTCACCCCAAGTGGTTTGCTTACGACTTAGCAGGGGATGCCCGGTTCGTCGGGTGAGGTTCCCAGCTGCCAGCATGGAGAGACCCTTTGACCTTTCCAGCTGGGATCTCTCGACCCATCGTCTTGCACCTCACAGACACATCCTGTACACACTGACCCCTAGATTCTTACAAACCCCTCATAATTTTTCCTTCCCAGAACTTCCTCTCCTTCCTTTCTATAAAAGACCCCCTACACAGCATCCCGAAGAGGGAAATTATTTTCCTCAGAGCCTTCTGTGTGGGGTTAACATATTTTTTTCAGTCAAAAAAGGTTCTTATGCTTAAGTTGCTTAGAGATAAGAATATTATTATTTCTTAAAACCAATTAGTATTGTTATAATAACTTAACAATACGCCCCTTGTGGGATTTTTTCGTTTACACTCATTTATAAAAATAGTTCAATGAATATTTGTACTTTATGTATTTTCTATATATTACCTTTTGTTTTATAAATGTTCCAGTGTTCCAAAGTCCCCGGAGTTGACCGTGCTTTACACAGAGTTTTTCCAAATTTAATATACACAATGACTTTTCCCTTTTTCATCTGTGTTGTTGTAAATCTGTAGATTTGTATACAAATCAAATGTACGTTGCCCGTAACATACCCATTTCTTATACTTGTTGCAATTCAGATCAGTCAGTATGTGAAAATTTAAGAAACATTTTTTTTAACAAAATTTCAACAAGTATGTTAAGCGATCATGAGATTTGCCGAACGGCTAGTACAAACTGGCCGACAATAATAAAACAGTAAAAACCGTTCGGTAATAGAATTATGTAAGGTGAAAAGAAAATAAAGAAATGGATGCAGAAGCAATTATTTTGTAATCAATTTTGCAAGTTTCTTCTAATTTAATAATTATAAGGTTTATTGGTGTCAAGGATCTCATCCGGTAGTAATTTCCTTGTTCCGGTGTTGTCAAAATTTGAAATTGACTTAACTTCCCTCGCGTGCTTAAGAAAGTGTCGGAACAACGCAATGCGCACTATTTAGGGGCGCTGAGAGTACCCAGGGGTGAACTGCGAGACTCATAAATTCCAGCCGAGTTGTAATTATTAAATCAAGTAACGAATGGGCCGTCGGACTGAGGAAAATTGACAGGCGAAATATTAAATAGCGAACTTAAGGGTAAATATAAAATAATAAATTGTATGCTCGTTCATAGATGGCGGTAATTTCAATATTTTAGGAAAAAAACCCTTTTTGCAAATTATGCTGTAAAATATTTTTATTTATTTTTTTATTTTTTATTTATTTATTTATTTATTTCATTCAAAATACAGTTTTTACATAAAAAGCATACTCTGCACATCTCACTAGGGCATTCCTGTATCAAGATGTGCAGCTTTACAATAATATCATTTAAAAAAATACATATATGTAAATTAAAAATAATAACAACATTAAATTAAATTTAAACCAAAAAAGAAAAGTTTATGACACGGACGTTTCGAGACCGGTAGACAAAAATAAACAAAATTTTAGTAACAAATGTATGAAAAAAATAAAAATAAAAACAAAAGAAGCATTATTAAGTAAGTTGGCAACAATAATATTCTTCTGTTAACTAAAGTACAAGGTACCTGTGCTGGCTTATCAGACACAAGCATAGGGTAACCATACTAACAATTACAACATGGAAAGTATGAATAATAGATTATAAGAAAAAATAAAAATAACTAAATAAAAAAAGGTAAATAATAACCGATAGGTAAGTAGATAATATTATAATAAAAAGTAAGTAAGTAAATAATTTAGCTAGACAATAATTAAAGTAAATATTAATACGATAATTAAGTAGATAATAATAATAATAATAATAAGTAACATAATAATTAACAACAATAATAATAATAATAATAATAATTAGTAACATAATAATAATATTTATTTTACTCATATAATGCACTTGCATAGTGTTGATTGACTAGCTGATCATTTGTGGAAAAGTGAGTGGAAGGGTTTAGTTTTTCCTATGGGAAAGATTTAACCCGGACAACAAAATCGGAAGCATAAAAAAAAAAAAAAAAAATAACCAAAAGTTATTTTATAAGTAAATAAGTACATGCGCAGTAAGTAAATAAGGATTGTATCGAAACAGAGCTTCCACAAGGAATTATGATATAAGCGACAACATGGGTGATCTAAAATCATCACTCTCAGCTAGTACGGAGATTTTGACCATTTTCTTGAATGAATTTAACGTACCTATAGTTTTTATATTTTCTCCAAGCATATTATATAGCAACGGAGCTTTATATGAAAAACTCCTTTGTCCGAAGGATGTTCTGGTATACACCGGCTGATACATTAAAGAAGAACCCATTCTAGTGCTGCGCACTTGTTGAGATCTTTTAGCAGTAATAGTGTTGTTGAAAAATTTACAGAGAGCCTGTATTATGTACAACTGCCTTATTGTCATAATTTTGCTTTCACTATATAATAACTTTGATGGATACATAAAATTTCTCTTATACATTATTTTTAAAATTAATTTTTAAAATTAATTTTAATATTAAAACGAATTGTTTGCTTACGCCCGTAAATACGCAATATGAATATGAATACATAGCTTTGCCCGTATAAAAACTAAATTATTCCAAGAAAGAAATTATTACTACATTTTACACAACTATTTATTCATATTGCATACGTAGGTATAGGCGCAAACAAACAATTCATCCTATTATTTTTAAGAGTATTTTAATATTAACGCCATCGATGAACTATTATAAAATATACACAATGTACGTTATGTTTAACTTTAATGACTCGACTTGTATGTGAGTGATTTTTTATCGAGATTTAAAAAAAAATACCAAAATTCTGATCTCTACGGGGTCTCGGTGATCAGAAATTCTGAGATAAAACAAAAGTGTTTAATTTAGTAAGAAATAAATAGACTAAATCAATAAATATTTTTTTATTTTTATTTAACAATTTTTTTTATATAAGATAATGTGTCCTTACTGGGGTACCCCGTTCTAAGGACAATGCTATTATGCTAGACAAACCAATTGTAAGTTGATTTTCAGATTTTAGAATATATATGTATGATATGAGGTTGACATTTGTGCCAAGCAAGTATTATTATTAAATATGTCGGTTGAAAAAACAAATCTCTAAACGTTGGCACAACGCATCGGGCCAACGTTGGCTCCAACCTGTCATCGTGTAAACACTGTGGGCGAGTGGGCGCCAAGATCCTTTGATGTGTACACGAAAACGGACAATAATCGGATTGTTTAAGAGACAAGGTTTTTTTTTATGCATAACACAAAGAATAACATATTATTTTTAAGCAACAATTATTAGCCTGTAAAACTTAATTATATGTAAATATTATATAAATTGAAAAAACTCTTCCGAAAAAAAATACATGCAGCCGACCGGACTTGAATCCGCAGACTTCTGATTTCCGGTCAGGAGCTAATAAATCAATAAATAAATCACGCTAATTTGTAGATAACGTTACGTTTGCTTCATAAACAGAAATTTTAACAATATAAAGTGTATTAAATTGTTATATTTTGCCTATGTAAGAAGTCAACTTGAGTACAATTCTCCTGTCTCGAACCCACATTATAATATACATGTACAAGCTGTTGAAAGAATACAAAACAAATTCTTACATTTCATAAATTTTAAAATGGGTATTCCTGCAATTATGTTGAACTACAAAACTCTGTTAAATTATATGAATATGCTCAAATTGTCAGACACAAGAATTTTCACTGACTTGGTATTGGTATATAAAATTCTAAATGATTTAGTCGATAGTCCGGTATTGCTAGAATTGATAAGCTTCCGGATTCCACAACGTAATACTAGAACTCAGGATTTATTACAGTGCAGAAATTCTGGTACTAACTACCATATGTATTACTCTTTGCCCAAAATACTAATGGAGGGAAACAATTATACCAAGTCAGTGGACATCTTCAATTTATCTTTAAACAAATATAAAATGTTGTTAATGAAGCAATTCAGTTATATACAATAAATAATGTATATTTCTTAATATTCATATGTAAAAGACCTGAAAAAGGGCGTTAATAAATAAATAATACTTTGATAGGTAAAGGAAACATATAAATTCGTCGATATTTCAAATGCACTACATTAAAATAAGAGAGTAGCTACAGAGTAACAAACGATATGAATTCTAAATGACAGTCTCACGATTTATATTATTTAAATATTAACATCTGAAACTGGGTTGCTAGTATTTTCAGTAAAGAGAGAAAAAGAAAAACCAACCAACTGAGTTGGAAGATCGCCAACAAACAGCGATGGTTTTAAACTTTAATGTTGTAAATCCAGCGGTATCTTTAAGGGAAGGTTTTATTTGATATAGAAAACATGGCTTTAATTTTATGACGTAAATAGATAAGTTTACTTTAGATGTTTCATGACTGCTGTGAATAATTCTTGGATGTTATTACTATTATGTATAAACGCCTATGGGGTTTGTGAAATACAAGTTTGTATATCTTTGGAAGTAATTATACTGGGTACAAAATAAACTTAGACAAAACAATGTAAAGGGAAAACAACACCCGATGGATGAAATTAATAAGGATTAGAATTAAATTTAAATTCGCTTAAAATGTATTATTTAGGACCTTTGTATACCCATAATACACAATTGACACAGTCAAACATGTTGAATAATATAATTGGTCTGTGTAAGTCATTCTATGTTTTTTAAGTATTACCTTTGTGCAATTTCCAATTTTATGCTCCTCTGCAAACAATGATTCCATATTGTATTATGTATTGACGAATTGCAAAATATAGTTTTAATTTGTTTTAGTGTATGTTTTTTATGTTTAGGAAAATGTGTAATGTTTTTGGGATTTTTCATAACTTTTTATATGAGGTGTTCATCTGAATTATGGTCAGTTAAAATTACTGCACATTGATTTTGGTCTGTTTTTTCTTGAGTATAGGGCAATCGCAGATGTTGATGTAAAGAAGTTCGTGTATTTTTTGGTGTTTGTATTGTTTTTTGTTGTCCCGTGCTATTTATGGTGTGAATTTTGTTTTCAATACGTAGAATTGAATTGTCGAAACGTCAAATCTAAAGCCTTCGTAACCTCGCTCACAACCAAAGAGTTTCTGTAGCTATCATTTTAGTAAACTATTATGTTCCTAGCATTGATCTAAAGCACAATCATTGCTACAACATGTCTGCGAAAATTTGCGAACCGAATCGCGAGCCGAGCGACGTTCGATACTAATATAATAATCGCCAAGATACTTTAATTATCAAGGATTTATTCATGTTCTCCATAAAATGATTATAATTCCAATGTATTACGGAGAAGATTACACATTTAAGGTGCATGTAAGCATAAAAGTCTCATTTGACATACGTCAAAAGATAGTTGCTAAACTGTCTGTAAGTGAAGTTGTAAATGTAGATGGTAAATGCAGAATCGTTAAGCAGTTGAGTCGTTCTGTTGATAGGCGCGTTCTGATAGGCATTTAAGTCCTCACTTTCCGAGTATAATTAAGAGTACATGGGATCTCCCACGAGTATACTTGTAAGGTTATGTTAGGTTGGGTCAGGATACTTACGCATCCCCGTGGAAGAAGGACCTAAGAGGTAAGCTGGCACAGGCAAAGATACCAACCCATAGCACAATATTGAGAACATATAGGCAAGAATTAAATCGAGACTAGACAAAAGGGTATAGCCCATTCAAAGTTCAGTCATCGCTACTTTTGAAACTTTGGGCACTAGAATTCAGCATCGCGCTACTTTCCATATTACGTCGACATTGGTTGCTATTTATTTTTATTTTCTTTGAAATTTTACTGTTATCTACATAGTTGCACGCTGAATTAAAAGGAAAGAAACGTTATAGATTAACGTTGTCGAAATTTATGTTGATTTTGGATAAATTTACATGGCACATATAATTAAAAATGTCAGTAGGCAATAGTTAATTTTCTAAAAACTAATGAAATACCTTTAAAAACATCGTGTTACCGAGTTATGAATTGCTATCGATCACGTAGGTACTAATGCGCTCAAATTGATGAGGCAGATAATCTCCAGAGAGTTTATACAAATTTTCTTTATAAAACGGAGCGAATAATCTCGGTATTTCGTGAGAGTATTGGAATATTTCGACACAAAAGGAACATGAAACCGTCAGAAAATAAGGTGTTATTACCGGTAACTGCCACAAAGGTTTAAATCAGGGGTGTTTAACCTGCTGCCCGCGACCCAGATGTTTAACTTTCGACTTAAGCTTAGGAAAAGCTTTCGCGAAAAATCACCTAGAATGCGCTTTACGATTAATTAGTAAAATAAATTAAACAAACTAACATGTCACTTTCTTAGGGTTTCAACATTTTAATACTAGTAGTTCTGTGAACAATATACCTCCTGTCCAAAAAATAATGTTAATAATAAATCAAACCAAAATTTCTTCTTAAATCATTAGAATTACGAGTAGGTTCCTAAATACCGACCTACTTATTTAAAAATATATATGTTATGTAACATTTTTTTAAAATTTCGTTTTATGAATTACACAATTTGCTCAAAAAACCTTAGCATCTCTGTAACAATTTTGACAATCTTTTTTCAAACTTCCTTCAAGAAGGTAGGCACCATAATATTGATTATTCCGATTTAACAGCTCGTAGAAGATTCCACGCTGATGCGAACTTTTGCGACATAAGAAGGCAGTATCCAACACAGCCACCATCTTGAAACGGAAACGGAACGTACAAAAAAATTACACAGACGAAATGCAATAAACGGAACTTCACTACGCTCAGCTATGAGAGCAATACAAAGATTTTTCACGATTTATTCAAATGTTGGGAAAAGTGAAAATCACGCATTACTGGGTGTATTCCTCCGCTACTTTATCACTTACATATTATGTTTTCCGCTCTTCATCTTACAATATCTGAAGAATGTCCTTTTGAATGACGACGTTGCACTTCAAAATTGTCGTAATAATTTGTTCACTAAATCCACTGGATTTCACCAGTTGTGAAAACCAAAAACTTCTAGAACTATGCCCGTCAATTGTAAACAATGCACGAGATTCATGAGAACACGAAATAATCCTGATTTTGTAAAAACACTACGAACCAACGCAATAAAACAATATTTTTGTTTGGTCTAAACGTCAAAAGCAATGCGTTGTTACTCAACGCGGCCCAGGAAAGCCAAAATGTTGAACACCCATGGCTTAAAGGCTGGAACCCTTTCCTTTCAAGGTGTACAAAGCTTTCAACCCATAGTGGGTACGTTCCGCCACTGTAGCTCTGAGGTTCGTAATGGTTAAGGGCTGTTAGCCTCCAGGATCATCCCTCCCGCAGTTAACTAAATCGGGCTAACGATCCCCTAATGGATTATTTCTCATATTTATTATTATTACTCACTTAAGCGATTAATGTTGAACATTTATTTATAAAATTAGTTCTTACCATTAATATTTTCTTTAAGACTTAGTTCAAATGGCGTGTTCAATAACTAATTTAATATAAAGCGTGTTTAGAAACTTGAATAATTGCGGTGAAACCAAGTGTAATTATTGAGATTTATTCATTAAATGTTAAGGAATTATTTTGACCGGTTTAATGAACTGATTTATTGATTAGACAAATTTATATCAAAAAATGAAAAAGAGCACGCGGATACCATCAACCGATCCTTCGGAGAATGAAGGATACAGACTTTCCGTGTAAACTAACTAAACATAAAACAAACGTTTTGACTCCTGCGCGAGATCAGCCTGTTCTTTGTTCGAGTGTTGTTGTTTGGTGAGATTAAAATATATAATCATATACAGTTATTTGGATTTTAAAATAGTTTTATTTGTGAGTGTTTTTGAAGTATAATTCCTTGGAGACTACACTGGATTACCAAGCATGATGTCGCACAGTGGCCAATTTTGATGATTTGGCGCGACATCGCTCCCGGCGTTCGACCATTTGGCATCATTGATGTTTTTTTTAAGTATTAATAAGAAATACCACTTATTTTTTGTTAATTCTTATTAGTTGAAATGTTGATAATGATTTTAATGCTTTTATAAAAAGTAGCCTGTAACTGACATGTCGGGGCGACACAAAGATGAATCCTCATTGTCCCCGCGTAGCCTGCCAAACGTTCAATGGATGCTGGTTAATTGAGGATGGCCTCGCGCACTCCGTCCCACGAATCTCTACCTGGAGCTAACTCATTCGGATTTCGCGGGGACCTGTCGTCCTGCTCACCGCTGGCGGACTCTCCAGACACCCTCAAACAGGACAATATGATCAAGGTTCTTCAATGCTTTCACACATTATGCCCTCCTTGCCTTAGCTCCATCATAGCGCTGGTGATTGACAAGGGTCCATACTCATCAGACATGACATGACAACGGCTATACACCAATATCTATTACGGAGAAGATTACAAATTTGAGGTACATGTTAGTATAAGAGGTAATGGGGACAGTTTTACTATTTTGTGAGGCACGTCAAAAGATAGTTAATGAATCAGCGAGTTTTGTTGATTGACGCGTTCTGATAGACAGAAGTTATCGCTTTTGCAGTATAAAGAAGTGCAAGGGATCTTCCACAAATATACTTGTTAGGCATATATAACTTAACCTCTTTCAATATAAGTGGATAGTATCATAGTTCTAGAGAATAGTTAAAAAAATGTTTGCCTAATCATTTTTTATCGGCGGGTTTCTGAGGTGTTGAAATCGAGCAATCCTGTTAAGATCAAGGACGGACACAGCATTAACCTCTTTTGTACATTATCTATTTATAGGATATGGGTTTGATTCTGATTTAATGACCTCCCTGGCAGAATGTTAAAGTCCTTGATTCCGGACAAGGAGGAAGATTGTTTAAAACTAAAATTAATATAAAATATTTTCTTTACCATCTCCTTTCCCTCCCAACTTCAGTCAACAATGGTGTAGCAAAAGAATTCATATGGGAGGGGTTCTACCTTTATATGGGGGGAGGGGGGAGGTTGAGGGTTGAACATTTTTAGAAAGTTTTTGGAACCTCTACTCTCCCCAACATATTATTTACATCACATTGATAAATGAGGTGAGTGCAAATAATCAAAAATACTAATTTCGGTTGTGGGTCTATCTGTGATCTGGTAAATCTGGTACAATGAACTCGGTTTAAAAAATAATAAGTGTCATTTTCAAAATTGGAACTGATTGTGAAAAAAAAATCAGACAAGCGATAATATATCTCCCTTTAATAAAATATATTACAGAAAATTATTTCCATTGTTATTTTCAAATATGGAACTGATGCGTCAAAAATTCACACTATCCTTTGATTTTCACGGGTCTCTGCCATGATTATAGTATTTTTGAGGAATCTACAGGACTGTTAGTTAATATTAAACTTCAAATAAAATATTCTCTTCGTAACCTCAGCAGTGGTACTTGTGGACTCCGTGTTGGATTCTGAGCGAAATATTTGTGGGAAAATTTAATCATTGGAAGGGATGCAAAATATATTATATTGATCTGAGGTGAGGGCAGAACGTGAAGGGTTTATAGCGGGCAAAGGAAATAAATTACAGACGGGGGGTTTTATGACATTAAATGTAGGTTCATTATGGAATTCATACAAGTATTTCTAGGTGGGTCGCGGGTACATAAATGTCATGGGTACCAATCGACGATCGATAAAATAATAATTTAGAATGATGACATAATATTTAGTTCAAAGTAACTGCACTTGTGAGTGGCCATTCCTCTAGACTAGAATAAAAATGCTTCGTTTTATAATTAGAGCATAGCAAGAGGTCAAATATTCATAAAATGTACGAATTATAGGTAAATTTAGATTCAACACATGCGTATTATGTAGTGTAGCAATAAATAGTAATTCAAAATAATCGTTGAACAATATTGTGATATTTTTATTTATTTTTAGAATAACCTAATGAATAAAACCTAAAATTGTAATATTTGATAATTATTAGCAACTCAATTAAAGACAATATTAGCAACTCTCAAACGAAAATTTCAAACGGTAAGATCTTATAACTTTACTGAATTAAAAGTACTTATTTTTAGTAGTATAATCGTAATCAGAAAAATAAACTCTTAATCTTTCATACATTTTTAACAGTATTCATAGTTTGCGAAAATATCCCATTATTGCAAAGGTATATATTATATTTTATCCTTAACCTTAGTGACGGCACTTATCGAAAAATGATGTTATTTGTCGTTTTTTTCTTATCGATAAATATCGTGAGTTGAAATAAGGATGTCAAAATACATACATTTTTCTTTATGTTTCCAAGAACATCGATATGCACATATCGATCAAATATGATATTGTAGAAGTTAAGTGATAATTCAACGTATCTCATTACATGAAAATTATGAGTAAGAATGGATCTCTGTAGCCTCTGGAGCCTCTGTAATGACAATACATTTATATGGCGCTATTAAGTGATATATCACCCCAAGTGCACTTTGCGCTAATAGCTTAACCCTTACCGATACTCAATTTATAAACATACTTAGTGTATCTATTCATGGAATGTTTTTATTAATAGTGTTTGGTTTTCATCCTTCAATAGCGTTCTTTTTCGACGGTTAATGCTAATCTTATTCAACGGTTGTGATTACGTACTCTTAATATTGTATGAAAACTAACATCACAGCTTTGAAAATATAGATATTTACAAAATTTTTTAAGATAAATTACAAATTTTCTTTAGATTTCAGAAGAAAACATCATTAAATTTTAAAGCAAAATAAAATAACAAACGCAGAAAATCTAATAAAAATCACAAACTTTTGTTACTAATTAATACAACAAATGGAAAATACATACACTACTCTTCCAGACCCAAGCTAACGCTTCCATGGAAGAGTAGTATTAAAATCTCACTATATGTTCCGACATAATGTAAATACTTTTTTAAATTTACTTACCTTATTTAGTTAATAAATAAAAAAATAGAAATAATACATTAATAGTTGATTATGGGAAAAAAATATTTGGCTTTATTCATAGATCTCCAGAAAGCTTTTGACATAATAGACCATAAAATATTACTGTCTAAGCTATGGCTGAAATGACAATGAACCTGTTGACGACATATATAACAGAGTGAAAACAACACGTACAGATTGGCAAAAAAATAGTAAACTATTGCCATTAAACTATGGCGTCCCCCAAGGAAGCGAACTGGGACCGATTCCATTTTTTTAATATAAATGATATCACTAACCCAAACTTAAACGAAACATAATCAGTTTTGCTAATGATAACGTTATATTATTCCAAGAAGAAAACTGGACGGAAACATTTTATGTGGCTGAACAGGGGCTTAGTACACTTCAAAATTGGCTGAAAATTAACTCACTTACATACCATTAATACAAGCAATACTAAATATATTATATATTATTTTCAACTAACTCAAGGGGCAAACCAGTAAAATAACTCTAACTAAAATTACACGAAGGCCATAGAAATAATCTTCAATTTCAATGCCCAATTATAGAAAAATAACAAAGCATAAAATATCTCCGGGTAGTAATTGATAAAAATCTTAGATGGGACCTACATATTTACTTAGATGGGACCTACATTAACTCTTGACGTTAACGCCATCATAAACACCGAGCAAATAGGTCAGCCGTTCGACGTAGTCAAAATTACAGAGGAGGATGTTAAGACGGCAATATCCGCACTGAGTAAGCCCAACTCAATGGGACCTGATAACATACCAACGTTCATTCTTAAAGGTTGTTCTGACTTTTTTTTATTTTACCATTGTGTCATTTTTTTAACACTTGCTTAAAAACTGGATCTTTTCCGGATATATGGAAACTTACCAAAATAACCCCGATACATAAAAAGGGTGATAAATGCGATATCCGTAACTACCGGCCGGTTGCAATTCTTTGCTCTGTAGCGAAAATATTCGAAAAAATCCTTTATCGATATTTGTACAGCTATGTCAAAACTCTTCTTGACGATCGTCAAAATGGGTTTAGACACCAGATGTCAGTATCATCAAATCTACTATGCATTTCCGACTTACTATCAAGAACTCTCGACCAAGGAAATCAAGTAGATGTTACAAACTTTGACCTTGAAAAGGCCTTTGACAAGGTCGATATCGATGTCCTATTAAAAAAAATAGCTACGTTTAGCTTTTCCAAAAAACTTTTATTACTTTTTGCTTCATACTTCACTAATCGCAAACAATACGTTTTTTATAGGTTCTCGCTCTGCTGAATTCCTGGTTTTTTCTGGAGTCCCGCAAGGATCAATTCTTGGACCGCTATTATTTTTGTTGTTCATCAACGATATTGGCTCAATTATCACTCAATCCTCTTATTTATTGTTTGCTGATGACCTAAAACTCTACCGCATAATAAAAAATCTCGCTGACTACAGATAAATGTGAACTCTGTCGTAAACTGGGCAAAAATTAACTGCTTAAGCTTCAGTGCACCTAAATGCAATGTAGTCTCTTTCACAAGGGCAAAACAGACGATCATATTTGAATATTCAATTAACGATAACATTTTTCATCGCTTTAGTCGAATAAAAGATCTAGGGGTTACTTTTGACAGCAAAATGACATTCCACCAGCACATAAATGACTTATGCAACAGAGCATATAAACTGCTGGGCTTTGTCATTCGCAATTCACGCTCATTTCAAAACCCACTAACAATTAGGCTACTTTACAACTCACTGGTGCTAAGTGTACTGGAGTCGAATTGCATTATCTGGGCCCCATTTGAAGCATCCTATATTTTAAACATTGAAAGAGTTCATAAAATATTCCTACGTTTTTTATTTTTACGCCTCTATGGAACATATCCAAATTTATATCCATCGAGATTTATTCTAGGTATGACTAACTACCATTCTCTTGAAACTCGTAGATGTTTTGCGTTGCTAAAATATTTCTTTCAATTAATCAATGGCCTCGTCTCTAACGGTGAGATTCTGGCGCAAATCAATTTATTTGTCCCAGAGTCTCACTCTCGGGCACGTCACCATAACAGATTATATTGCCGATTGAGTCATACAAATTTGTACCCGAATTCGCCCGTGGGAAGAGCGATACGCTATTTAAATATATTAGATAAAAATTTCGACATATTCTTCGGAAAATTCAATGAGTTTGTAAGGTTTTTGGCGCTACATTCTCACTGTGAAAATGGTACTTTTACAATTAGTTAGATATAATATCTGTAATTTTGTAAAATTTTTTGTACACAAATAAAATAAAATATAAATAAAAAATATCAAAGGTATCACGGAAAAACTTAGAAAACTTATATATTTCTTTAAAAATCTAAGAAATGTGGTAAATAAAAAGGACATGAAAAAATCTATTATGCTTTATGTCATTTTCGTATTGAATATGGAATGATGGGGATCTGCTGTATCTAAGTATTCACATAACCTGAACACAATTCAAAAAGGAATAATAAAGACCATACTGAAAGTACCCATAAGAACGCAATCGATTGAAATTTTCAATACTTTTGATGTACCAAATTTACAACAAATATATGCTAAAAATATACTATTGAAACTATTCAAAAATACTGAATCCTCTACAATACCTTGCATTCATCAAACAAGGTCAAATCACAATTACATAAAAAATATTCCAGGTCATAAAACCACGTTCGGGCAAAGAAATAATATTTACTTTGCGTCGAAAATCCACAACATCCTTCCCCCTGATATATTATATGATTGCAAATCATAAATAAAAATCTAGCTGAAAAAACTGAAACGGAAAAAACTTCATAAAAACAAATATGTGCTTTTAAGTAGCCGTAACTCGTGTTTGTCTTTTTTGTAAAAATAAAAAAATAAAAAAAAACACCAAATTATGTTTTAAAAAATAAATTTTGTAACTTACTAACAGCAAGTCATTTCACCGCAGGGGTAGGTAGACAGGATGAACCACCAAACAATTCAGTCTTGGCAAGTACTCCTTGCTTCATTTTCATTTCTACATAACCTTCTGTTTTTTTTTATGCTTCCGATTTTGTTGTCCGGGTTAAATCTTCCCCATAGGAAAAACTAAACCCTTCCACTCACTTTTCCACAAATGATCAGCTAGTCAATCAACACTATGCAAGTGCATTACATAAGTAAAATAAATACAAAACAATACAAGAACAACAACATGTCAACTCACCAGAGATCAAATGGGAAAAAAAAAAATTCACCGACTCCAGATATTTTCATATCAGAGGGTTCGGCTCGGTAGAACTTCTAACAGGGCCTATAAATCCTACTGATCCCTCAACATAAATATTTAAAAAATCTTTCGTTATCCTACATGTATTCAAAATGACCGACTTTTGCATCTTTATATATAAATTTTTTGATAGATCTAATACGCCTAAATTTTTAATGAGAGAGCTAGGTATAATGCCAGTAGCCGAAATAACGAATGGTAATATTTTTATAGTCTGAGAATGCCAAATTCTTTTTATTTCGTTTCCTAAATCTGTGTATTTTCTTATTTTTTCATTAACAGATTTTTGAATGTTACAGGAATTTGGAATAGCGACATCAATGATATAAGTTATTTTTTTAATTTTGTCATGTAAAACTATATCGGGTCTATTATGACTAATCGTTCGATCTGTCAGTATAGTTTTATCATAATATATTTTATAAAATTCGTTTTCTAAAAATGAATTTGGTTCGTATTCATAATATGGTACTATATTACGGCAGTCAATCAAGTTATGTTTAATTACCAAATTTTGGTGAATTATTTTTAAAACTTGATTGTGCCTAAATGTATACTCGGACGGTGCTAATATAGAACATCCCGATATAATATGTTCTATAGTTTCCGGAAAAGCCAAACATTTTCCACACAAATCATCAATTTGATTTGTATCTTTGATTATATGCTTTCTATAATTTTTAGTATTAATGACTCTATCCTGAATGGCAAGCATAAATCCTTCTATTTCTGCGCTCAACTCTCCAATACTCAACCATTTGTTTGACGAAAATTTGTCAACATACGTTTGGTTGAAATAATTGAAGTGTTTTGCGTGTAAAATTTTATTTGACCAGGAATCTAATAGTTCCTGATTGGGATTTATAAAAATGTTGGCATTCTCATCGTATAAATTTAAAGGTGTAATATTTCTATCTGCCTTGCAAATTATTTTGTGCATTTCTGAGCTATGAGCTTTCCTATGGAAAAAAGTTCTTAGCATTTCTACCTGATTATTTTTCAAAGAATTTATTTTGACTATGCCTCTACCTCCTAAATTTCTAGGTAAATTAACTCGTTCTATAGCTGAATTTGGATAGAAAAAAAAAATTTTATATATTATTATTATTCTGTTATTATGGCCTAATTCAAGCATTTGGTTCACTTGCTCGTGCCACGACTTCCTCGAGTGCCCACAACTTTTTCTACCATCCACATTTGCGTCATATATTCTCCTTACATTCCTTTCTTCGACCATTTGCTCTACATGCCTAAACCATCTTTAAATTTGATATTATCATCTCATTCAATTTTATATTGCTTATTCAGTAATGATCAAATAGTCCTCACTCCGTTCATTTTCTATTTGTTATTTGCTTTGTGTTTTATTTGTAGAACTGAATTTAGTTATTTTATTTGAAGCAAATTAAATGTATTCCTGTTATAATTAAGTTCTGCAAGTATTTTAGTTTTTATTATTGTGACAGCTAAAAACTATTACCAAATTGTGGTCAAAAGCCACATTGAGACAATTTATTTATATGATTTTATTTACCCCTCCCAATTTTTTATTTGTACGATTTTTAAAGTGATTTTTTATATTTTAGGTAAAAACCGATATACTTAGAAAACCAATAATTGTGTGGGGTACTTAGATTAATTTTTTGGTTTAACCCCATAAATGATTTAAAAGGTTGTTTTCTGCATAAATCTAAAGAAATACAATTGTGTCTCATTGCGTTTGAAAGAATACGTAAGGCTTTTAAATAGCGAATAACGAGTCGTTTGTGTTCCGTTTCCAGCTCTTTTATCTCGTCTGTACCAAAGCTAAGAAAGGCATTGAGGCCTTTGACTCAAATTCAAGGAAGTTACGCCTTGAAATTTAAATAAGGTCCATATTTGGTACCACTCTTCAGCTAGCAGAAACAAAATGAAATTCCTGAACAACAGCATATTTGTCCTTGGTATCACGAAAATATCAAATTCAAGTGGGTATAGGAGTTGTTTCCTTGCCACAATCAACAAATAAAGAACTGCATGGCTGAAATTCATTGTCAGAAATTGATGATACACTCGTCTGTGACTGAGTAAATAGATAATAATAATAATAATTGGATAATTTTTATAGCGCCGTTTTGTGAAAAATACCTCAAGGGTAAATTATAAAAAAAAATATTAAATTAAAAATTTGATTAAACTACACAAATTGATTCACCTTTTTTATTTTTTTTTTTATTTGGGTGGTATTTACTTAAGAATGGTTCGTTGTAATGTTTGTGGAAATTAAACTTTTAACAAAAAACTTTTGTGTTTTCAGCATTATAAAATTCTACTAAAAAATGAGTTCCTTACTGACCAACCTTAAGGATAAATCTACTAAACATTCTGTTGTATCCTAGATATTGGATTTATTTATCCCCGATATTCAGGTGCAGATGTCACTTGTAGCAGTAAGGTAGAGATGTCGATAGTGCACAAATTAAAGGGTAAATAAATGCCATTCTACGAAGGTAGCAAGAGGGACTAATGGCAGTCCAAGCTGAATTATAACTATCACAAATAAAATTCCACAGTACATTGTTTGATCCCGCAGTTTTATTGAAGAGTGATTAGATACCAGGAGTCATAACACATTCCAAAGTCGAATACACCTTTTGGCCGGAAAAATCATAAAATTCATTCAACAAAATTATATAATGCCATTTCAAATTAAATAATAGATAATTAAATCAATTCATTTCAAATTAGATAAAAATGTCATAGAGATAATTCTTTAAACAACATCAAAATAAGGGTAAGTAAAAAAATGAAGATGAGGAAATCATAAAAATATATGAAGAAACACCAACACAACCACATAAAGTCAACAAAAATTAATATGAAGAAATCGTACAACACACCAACCTACAGTCCGCCTTGGAACAGAAATCCCTATTGGGGATATATATACATACAATATATATAACATACAATGTATCTTTGATAGTCATTTATAATAATAATATCAAAAAATCAAACAAATAAAGCATTGAAATAGCCAGAAAAGTGATGAATGCACACATTCTTGACAGAATGGCCAAATATTACACAAATCGTATTAATCAAACGATGGAGGAAAATTGCCACGGTCACATGAGGTGTAAAATAATATTGGTCGTCCTAATAAAAAAATCCAGGAAAGATTAATGAACTACGAAGTCAAGGAAGTCGTAGCATTTTATAGGAGCTCACAATTTGAAATTTGTTAATTGTTTTTTTCTGCGCATCTCTTGGCTGGGGCGCACTTCCTAACCATCGGCCTAGTTTTATTTCAATTGGCCCTTTTTAAACAAATATAAACTCAAATATTTACCAAACAACATCAATTACCCTTAAACGGTAAGTTAAAACATGAGATTTCTAAGGTTTTCGTGGCAAAACCAACGAAAGACTAATAAAAATAAAGTTATTTGCCGTGAGTCCCTGCTGGCATTCTCACGGCTGATTATGTTAACGATTCGTGATATGCATATCGACATAATAACACAACCCACCGTTAATGATATGGTTTCTATGTGATGAAATCTAATGATATGATGGAGCTAAGGCCGGAATGGTTAGTCCACAGTCGACACCAAAATGGATTGGAATATATTATATATCGCTAACACGAATATCGTGCACGTGATGCCCTGTAAACTTTAAAACAAATATAATTGTTATGCACAGTACTAGAAGGAAACCATAAAATAAGCAGAAAATTAATTTGGTTTCAAGCAAAGGTTTTTGAAATGACGGTTTTTCGTTTGTTTGAAATTGCAAGTGGAAAAGGTGTATTCTACTTGACTACTTAGTAAGCGAGTAAAAGATACTATCAATCGCTTTAGCGAGATACCAGCATTTGGAATATAAACGCCGCTTGAAATTGTTATGCTATGTTTAGACACCAGGAAGTCTAGCACAGACGATCGTTAAAGCCTTATGTCAATAAGTTATTTACGAAATCCTTCATCTATGGTCAATTAGCGATTTTTGCGAGCACGGTCAGAATATGATTTCCGACAGTCGATAGACAAAAGCGGCTGCTTTTAGAGTGGCCTCCAAGATGTCGGATAATCTGTCAATATGCACAAATTTTTCGTTATGCAAAATAACTGGCCTTGAATAATGTAACTGAACTACCTAAGCTCTTGGGATTAGAAGAAATCGTATACACGATCCGTAGACTTAATTAATTCATTAAAGATGCGATCAATTGATTCCGCTCCAGCCTGGAGAAACAAAATATGTTAGTTATGACCAAAAGCCTCATGAACTAATTAACTCTCTTTTTAGGGTCAAAAAGTTCATGTGAAATGCCAACATATATTAAAGATATTATTTCAATCCGAAATAGTCAATTTATTGGTATTTTTTAACCATTACGTAGCCGTATGACGTTCAGGAACGTCAATTCAAATATAAAATACTTTCAGTGTTGCCGGCGTAAGTCAATTTATAATTTATTCATTATAAATATCGGTCTGACTATTAACAGCGCAACCGTGCTGGGGAAATCTGTATAAAATCATTGGTAGTTAAGCCCATTGATTCGATATTATAAAGATATCCATTTCGCTGTGTTAGTTACCAGAGCAGGTTGACCGGTTACTTTCTCAATCTTCTTTTTAACAATTTCCCATTCTTTACCTATTTCCTTCAGTTTCACACCATTCCCTGATTTGGGCACGCTATTGTTTAACTCACTCTTTGGTGTCACGTATACGTCAACCAAATGTGATATTTAAATAATTGCATCCGTTGGAGCATGCACATTAATTTTGCACTTGGCTGTAAATATCAGGATTACAGGCGTAAAGCCAAATAACTGACCACATTGTCACCGAGGTCGAGAGTTTATCGCAGTACCTGCATTAATTTCATGAACCTTTCTGATCAAGGATTTTGGTACAGAGTAACGATCGTGGCGATGAATCACAATTAATATTTGTATATTCAAGTACCAGAAGCAAGGGTTGGGCAACCAACAAAAGCTCCATTTTGTGACTGATGTTATTTAAAAAGACGTTAAAAATCTTTCTTAGATTTACTGGTTGAAAGTTTTTGCTTTGGCAAGCTTAGAGATATTTCTTGGCCCGGATTTATGTTTGTTTTGTAACTGGAAACTAGCGCCCTGAGGCGGCAAACAACGCTTAATGGAAAACCACCAAACAGTCAAATATACCGAGTATATCTTTTACTGTGACGTTGGAACTTGCTATCGCAACCGAACAGAAATGATCGAGAAAATAATGACGTACTTTGCCGACTTCGTAGTTTATGGTTAAGATTGCTGCCTTCTCTATAATTGCATTTGACACACAGAGGAAAAACATTATGAGCCTGGTTTTATTACGATGTTTTCATTTGCATTAGAACTGCGATCCTTGGAGAGTACTGACTGCTTTTAGAAAACGTCTCTACTCTTTCCGGCTTCCAAACACCACTTCCTTTTGTACAATGGTGTGTTGCTATCCTGTATACCATCACGTTACCTATAAGTACTCGTAGGTATCCAATGCTCTTGAATCCTGTTCGATTATTACAAATAAACCAATATGTTATTTTATGTTGTGAGTTATTGTAAAAAATAGACGGCATTTTATTGTAGGTTTCTTGATATATTATATTGATGGAGAGCCCAAAAAATTAAATTAAATTTACGTTTAATTGTCTTTGTATACACCACTATTTGATCAAAAGGATTAACGTGTTTCAAAACCAATGTTTTTTTGTTGTTTAGGTTTTTCTTTTTATATATTCAACAATATTTAATAATAATATTATAAATAAACTGTATTTTGTGTTTTTAATAATAATATTATGAATCAGTCATTTTAAATACATGTAGGGTTACGAAAGATTTTAAAAATATTTATATTGAGGGATCAGTAGGATATATAGGTCCAATTAGAAGTTCTACCGAGCCGAACCCTCTGATATGTAATATATCTGGAATCGGTGAATTATTTTCCCATTTTATCTCTGATGATTCGACTTGTTGTTTTTGTATTATTTTGTATTTATTATGCGTATATAATGCACTTGCATAATGTGGATTGACTAGATGATCATTTGTGGAAAAGTGTGTGGAAGGGCTTAGTTTTTCCTGTGGGGAAGATTTAACCCAGACATAAAGTCAGAAAGTATATTAAAATATATTTATATAAAAGATAAACCAAAAATGAAAATGGAGTTCTACAAATTAAACTTGATGACAATAAATACAATGGTTTCTTCATGAGGATAAACTTACCATAAGCCATCGTTTTCAAAACATGTCAATCCTTTTGATTAAATAGTGGTGTATACAAAGTATTTTTTTCTTCATATAATTAAAATGTAAATGTAATGTATTAATTACAAAGTAATTTTGCACTTATTGAAGATATAATTTTTGGTTATAATTAAAGGCGGTAAAATGATTTACTAAAATCAGGGTTCACACGTCTGTATTTTTCCCCCCAGTTTCTGAATAAATCAATATGAATATTTTGTGTGAATTATTTCACCGTACGGTGAATCTATTTTGGTTTCCGTCGTTACCCAGTCATGGCTTCCTGCAAACACATTAACCATCCGACAAAACTACTTCGTTAGCTTTTTACGCCTTTGATGGATAGACGTCTCATTTAGCATTTGATTAATTCGGTCATGTCACATTTTTCTTGAGTACCACCCACTATGCAATCGATAATGTCATGATGTACGCTAAATTGTAGTTTCCGGATTAGATACTCTCTAGGTCAGGGGTTCCCAACCTTTTTGTACTATAGAGCACATTCTAAAATATCGGTAGGGTGGCGGGCACCACCTATTTTTAATCGACAAACTCTGGGCAGCAATCGCAATCAAAATGACAACATCGCGGTTCCAGGCGGGGAATGCTATTTGCACATCACTCCTTGTATACGCCGAAAACCCGAAGTGAGCCGATGATCGCCGAACCGATCGGGACGGTACGAGCACGTGACTACTGTCAGTTTGGCTGTCGGGGCCATGTTTATTGCTTTTACTGAGAGACAGAGCTGGCAGAGTCATGTGCCATGTGTTTTGGTGCCTTCGGCGATCATCGGCTCAGTTCGTGGCGTTCGTTCACTTCGGCTTTTCTGCGTGTACAAGGAGTGATGTGCAAATAGAACTCTCTGTTCCTGGCTAGCGTGAAGAGTGCAGTCTGGCTCGTCGCTAGACAGGTTGCGACAAGTACTGTCAGCAAAGGATCCACTCATACATACAATATCGCAAACATACAAATGTATTAAATAAATCTAGGTTCTTAAAAAAATTAAAACTCTAACAAATAAATAAAAATAATTCACATTTTTAATTAATGTTTATGAAAAAATTATTTCACTGTCGAATAGTGGCGGGCATATACAAATCGTTCCGCGGGCGCCATGGTGCCCGCGGTCACGGGGTTGGGAACCCCTGCTCTAGGTGAAAGACCGCCATCCTTATCGAAACGTTGCTTAAATTGGCTTTAGCCGTGTTTTGTGACAGTATCTGAAGAGGCAAGTACCTTCCAACTCTCATCTACCTTGTTTCCTTCCCTTCCCCACTCCCTTCGACCTCACAATATCATAGTCATAGTCCCAATGGCTATCATAGTCATAGTCCCAATGGCTATTAATAATAATTTAGAACTGTTTAGATTCGGTGCGCTATTCAGAGAAAAAAAAGAAATATTTATCCACCGTGGATTTGCTGGTAGTTCACCGCACTTGCCTCAATTGTATGGTATTATGAACCTTAAAAAATGATCGTAGCGTAGTAATTTTTTTTTTTCGCTTGACAAGAACATAATGTATTCGATTATAATTCTGGCTTCTCATTTCGTCAGATGCAAAGTGATTTTTTATTTGTGAAAAAGTATGTTACTAATTTACATGTCACAGTCACAATTCCGATTTTCAAAAATCATACTAGTACTGTATTTATTTACAGGAAATCCTCAAATGTTTTATTTTAATTATGAAGAATGCTTGTTTGGCTGAAAAATAATTTTCGAACGTGTTCATTATATAATATTTCTATTAGAAAGGAAAAAAAACATTTCGTTCGAATATAAGTAGGTATCCTGGGGTAACAACATAGGAGAGATATATATATATATACTTTTTTTTTGTAAATATAAACATTATCTGTTACGGTACAATTTACAAAGACATACTTTTGCCAAAAAACAAGTAAATTATTACGAAAATAGTTTCAATACAGATGTAGTAAGGATTTAACCATCTTTATAAATATATCAACTTTTTTTTAAGATTCCAAAAAAGCAGAATCTACAGTTGAGGAAAAATGGTCCAATTTCCATGAAAATAATAGATTATTCCACGTTTGGGCCGCACACAGTATGCCGCAAGCTTCATAAGATATTGACACACGCGTGACGTTAAAACATACGATGTATAGATACATAAAGCTGACACGGCAGAACAAACTTCATATCAAAAACGTGTCGCCGTGGAGTCAAGTTTTTGGATAAAGGGGATTACATTATTTCAATCTTTTTTGTTTCTCATCTCGAATCAGTTCAATTTCCAAGGAGTATGTATTTTATCAACTTGGATTTTTTTACGGGAAGCATGTGCATGAAAATATATGTTTCGGATCCAATGTAGGTACCGAAAACGATCTGTTTGTTCGGAAAAAACACGAAGAAAGTCATGTAATGTTTCTGCCACCTATTCGATATTCGAATAAATAGCAACGAACTTGGGTTAAGTACTTTCTAGAATGACTAAATAAAATTTTCATTGAAATACATCTTTCATATTTGAATGTTTTCCATTTATAAATTATTTTAGGAAGGTTACCTACCTAAGTAAAAAAGTAATTTTGTCGATTTTGAACTGGATTTTTAAAATTTTTTGTGTTCTTATTAAGTACATTTAAATGGAAAATTACATTAAGTTTTTGTTATTTTGTTGTTGTTGTAGGTATTTAAACATTAACAAACTACTGTTGTCACTATATTATGCACTAAACGTCGTAATATGTACTATATATTAGAATTGACCACGGAAGTAGAACATTTTTTTTCCTCTGGGACGTAAGTCTTGGCTTCGTTCCAGTGAGGTGCGCGTAGGCTTGCTTGGGAGTGGGGGAAGCAACAGACATACCTGTGTTGCCAACAACAGCGGCATTAAAAGTGTAAGTGTATACTTTTGGGATTACCCTAGTAATAAAAATAAGAGATAAAGAACATAGAAATAACATAAAACATTTTTAAATTAACACTTATGAAATTGATACAGAAATAGTGATTGTTTGTGAGATTATTATGTCGATATTTAATTTTTAGTTACAGAAGAACGTACGAATATATTGTGCAATAAAATATAGCAACGAGAAAACGAGAGTATATTTTAACATTATATATAAAAAAAATATAGTCAATTTTCTAAATCCTTGAAAAAAGTTGTTTTGGACTTACACAGTCGATAAATTTAATACGAATAATTTGAACCAAGCATTGAAAGTTTTAGGGGAATCAACTAATGAAATTACCAAATACCTTTCCTGTGTGTTCCCAATTAATTAATGAAATCTAATTCCTAACTAGAAATACCAATTTCACAATTCACTTTATCAACAAAAGGATTCCCAAATAATGACGTGAAGTTTTCGAGTGATTTTCCGGTCTTTCACATTAATTAATTTTCGAATATTGTGTTTTCGGATGCGGAATGGGCCCGTGACCATGTAATACGTAATGGATTATGGGTGTCACCAGAGTGTGACTCAAAAAATAGTTTATTAATTTTAGAACAACAAAAATAACACGCAATGTCAACATTAGAATTAAAGAGCGTCTTATATGCTTAAATGACAATGATTTTCGGAATTTGCCAATCATTTTATCGATAAAGATCATACTTTCAATCATAGCGCCGGTGCTAATTTTCTTCACAAAAATGGTCATGATAACAGTTTACATAATTTGTAAGCACTCGAAATAAAGAAACCATTAAATTAAAAAAATGAAATATTCTCAGTAATCAATTAAATTAAAGTCCAACAGCCAAACATAAAGTATATTTCCTCTAAACTCACAACATTCCCACTATTCCTTAAGGCGACACAAGCCTCTAATAACGGGGGTTTGCACGAGGCTTACATTTCAATTAATTCAGAAGAATTCGTAACGATAATATATGTATATTTTTAGAGCGATCCCTACGGATTTAAGTTACTTACATTTAAAATTAATAAAAACAGTACCTTAAAAACATTTTTCAAATATAAAAATAGCGGTAAGCAATAAAATTTATTTTCCTAGACTATGAATTATTACCTTCCCGAGAGATTCTCGAGAAAAATCCGAGATTTTAGTAATAAGTTCATCCGAAATGATCAAAATAAATCGAAAGATCAATTTTCTAGATCTGCTAGGGCAAATTCGAAGGTCCGTCTCCAAATATTGTTTTTACAAGACTTCATCAGTTAGGTCATTAAGATTCCCACTTTATCTCAGAGATTGTCTCGTCTCGTCTTTTCGCTAGAGGCTTGGTCTCTTGCGATATATCGCATTATCTGTCTCTTTCTTTAAATTTCTTGTTATTTCACTGTTCCTTTTATTTATGATATATTTTGTCTAACTCTATTTGTACACACAAACACAACTATTTTTTTGATTAGATTAATTTTATACCGTGATGATGCTTGTGTTAAATTAAATAAATTTGTGGTATTTCACAAAGTTATTATTTTATTTCATTAATAATATGCCAAACCACAAAGTGGCTGATTTCTACAAAAAAACAATGTATCGTTTTGTAACGAAGCAGTGAACAATACGAAGCGATAGTGCTACAACAGTTCTTTTTTATTTTCTAAAAAGTTATGGCCTTAGGAAATCGAGTGAGGGTTTTTGCGCCACCTTGTACTTCCAGTACATAACTTTAACTACAAAGCAAAATATCTGTTTTCTGAAGTAGCTAAAACTCCCAAACTGTGAATTGTAGCGTCATAAATAGGTACTGTTTGAATTTCTAGGTCAATTCAACAAATTTTCAGCTGGTATTTCTATTGGGACCTACAGAGCTACAAAATATTCATTTAACTGTCTCAAAATATGGCAAGACGCCATTTGATTTTTTCCATATATCTTTAGAGTTTAATAAAATAAAAATGTTTAAAAATAAGAGACCGTTATAATTATTTGATTAGCTACCAATTTCTGAAGCACGGTAAAGTAGTCGTAAGTCCAGTAAATATATTTTGTTTAATTAGTGATATATCCTCGATATTAGTGTATAAGCTCACTTATAGATAGCCCTAGATAAGTATATTAGGTAACCCATAAATGGCGTTAGCTGTCGAGAGTAAGATAATAATAGAGAAGCTAAGAACCTCAAGGTATATTATTCCAACCGCCTGAAAATAAAGATATCTGAGCCATTGTCAATCTATCACAATGAAAACTCAATTGTTTTGTTGAAGCCGAAGTTTTATTGATTAAGAGAGTTTGTGAGATAACCCCGAAGATACACCAATGAGGATGTTTTTCAGATTTTCTCACCAGAGAAATGGTGTTGAAGGTTTTAATATGCTTCGATAAATGTCAGTAGGTGCACGGAGAAAACTTACTGAGATAAACGTTAGTAGGTGCACGGAGAACACTTACTGAGATAAATGTCAGTAGGTGCACGGAGAAAACTTACTGAGATAAACGTTAGTAGGTGCACGGAGAACACTTACTGAGATAAATGTCAGTAGGTGCACGGAGAAAACTTACTGAGATAAACGTTAGTAGGTGCACGGAGAACACTTACTGAGATAAATGTCAGTAGGTGCACGGAGAAAACTTACTGAGATAAACGTTAGTAGGTGCACGGAGAACACTTACTGAGATAAATGTCAGTAGGTGCACGGAGAACACTTACTGAGATAAGTGTCAGTAGGTGCACGGAGAAAACTTACTGGGATGAATGTCAGTAGGTGTACGGAGAAAACTTACTGAGATAAATGTCAGTAGATGCACGGAGAAAACTTACTGAGATAAATGTTAGTAGGTGTACAGAGAAAATTTACTGATATAAAATACTGTTAACTGAATAGATGAATTGACAGAGTTCCGAACAAACTATCAGTTAAAAGCGAATGTTTTATGGGGACGACGGAACACGTGTTCATACAAATATTGATATTGACATATTCGCATTCTGTCAAGATATTTAATATGAAAAGAACACGTGTTCTTGAAATATTCTGAATGACTAATATTTTAACAGGAAATTGGCAAGCTATCACTTTTTTAACAGGATCATTTTTCTCCGGGTGCACAGTTTTACAAAGCGAGAAGATTTGTTTTGCTTTCGTTTTCACAAAAGTCAATCTGCCGAAAATGTGCCATCCGAGGTTTTCATTCCAAGTTGACGAAATAAGCAGTTTGCGTATTTTCCCTGTGATAGGGAAAAGACTGTATTTTTGCCAAAAAAAATTCTCTTGGAACTTATTTCCGGGGATATTGTGCATATTTGTATGGTGTGAAGAATGAAGCAAACCAGAGTCCGGCACTCTCCTCAAATCTCTAAAAATCATTATAAATTACTTCCTTGTTAATCATTTTGTCCTAAAAAACAAAAATATTGTCTTCTTTATAAATAAATTAATTAAATAAAAAATAAACCCACAAAAACAAGTTTTTTTACTGCAATGAATCTATTTTAAAATTCTATTTTTGGTTTGACTGAGGTTTGAACCTTCCTACCAGGAAATTGAGTCGACACCTCTACCAACCTCTTCAAATGCAGATCGTGTAGGACCGACATTGATTTCGTATATTAACTGTTGTATTGTAATCCAATTTTAGTGAAATGTTTATATATTCGCGTGTGTTCACGTGATTGTAACCAAAAGTTGATAGAATGCACGGACATCGAAAATCAGTCTATCTACCGAGTCTCACCTAGATCGGATGTCGGGTAGTGGATTAATTTCCGCTTCCAAGATTTGCATTCGTTCTTCACCGAAAAAAACGTGAAATTCAAATAGAAGTATTTAAATTATTGTATTTAAAAGGGAACACAGGTAAGATATTAGTATTCATTATTAAACATAATTTATTTCTTGAAAGTTATCAAAAAAATTTAAATTTAAAAACGATTTTCCTCTATATTTATCTGGATTAACTAACTAGGATCATTATCCATAACGAATGTTGGAAAAGTTTTGGTAATTCGGAAACTTCCGGGTCGCTGCGCAAAATGAATATCCTCCGAGAAGTAATTTATTCAAAGTTTTGGGTCAAGTATTCTGCGGCTAGATTGTTTACCGAGCTAATTATTTGATGGTCGCTAAGCGTTTATTAGTAATTGATATTCGTTGGATCGAACACCTCCCAGCTTAAACAATTGTGCGTTTACTGGTACGAAGAAGTTGAGGAATGTTATTTTTGAAAGATAATCTTCTAAGTTCCAACTCTCAAGAAGAATAATAAATAACGAATCAATAACTTTTTTATTGTCATGAAAATTTATTTTTAGTAGGAACTCCGGATTTTTTTATTATCAATAAATTTATAATTTATTTTAATATCAACGGTATAAAATTTACCATATACAATAATGATATTATTCCTCCATGATTTATTATTCAATTTAAGTTTTTTTTTTGACTGACAATTCGTGGCGCAATTTATTTGTAACAATATGTAAAAAAATGTTAATCTTTTATCTATTTTTTAAAATAAAGATGGCCTAGAACAGAGGTTCCCAAACTTTTTTACCCCGTAGACCACTTGCCAATTTTTTTTCCGTAGACCCCCTGCCTGCTGAATATTGAATTTTCCTAAAACTATTAACCTCCCATGTGATAATCATTTATTTTTTTTTGGAAAAAGATTCTCTTTCCTTGCCTGCCCTACAACCGGGTGGCGGTATAGTTCCGCTGTTTTTGCATTGTGCACACAGGGGCGCCCTTGTGAGGTATTTCACCAAATGAAAATGCAGCAGGATAAGCAACGGGAATTTCTTTCTGTAGCTAGCCCTACGGAACTGCCCCTTAAGTTTTTTGTTAGCGCTTATTCCGATCAGTTCTTCTTGTCATATGATATCCGATTCTTCAACATTCCATTTCCACAGTCAAAATGTTCTCAAACTTAGTTTTGAAGTCTGTGTGAAGTACATCTAAATGTTGAACGTCATTATTACCCTGGACGTTTTTCAAAAAGAAGTTAGGGAACTAGGAAAATTCGCGGCTTCCAATGTGCAATGTTTTGGTTCAACATATTAATTCTGACGAGAAAAGTAACGTAGACTCTATTTATATACCTCAATAAACATCTTTACGATATTTAAATATACAAATATCAAATGAGTAATTTCTCAGTCTATTATTAGTATTACGTAAACTGTGTTATTTGTGTTAGGTGTATTGTGTCATTTACGGAACTCCTAAATATTGAGTTGAGGTAAATGGGGGTCCGCTCGTATGTACCCCCATTTGAATCTCGTGGACCCCCAATTTTTTTTCTCGCTAACATAGACCCCCTGCAAGCCGATGTCAATCCCTGGGGGTCGATATATACCACTTTGGAAACCTCTGCCCTAGAATGACTGAAATCGGTAATGGTCACAAATAAAAAAGTGGATTTTTTAAATTGTTTTAATAAAATTACAATATTTATAAAAAATATTCGTTAATTAATTAAAATATCAATTAATATATGTATATATTTCATCATAAAATAATTGATGAATGTTTTTTGCAATCTGTAATTGCTTTATTCAGGTGTTCCTAATTTGTAGCCAGGTACCTTAAATCCTATTAGTTCATTGCTACTATTTTTCAGTTTGTATTATATGCTTTGTACTGTGTTATTATTGGATAAACAAATGAAATGAAATAAATTAGTTGTGGAAGGTAATTTAATTACCGGTAATGTGTGTATTAGTGTGTAGTGTATACGTATACAACACACTCAGGTGTTTGTAGTGGGAGTGGTTCTGATGAATATATCCAGATAAAATTCAACGCACACTTTTTACAAATTGAAAAATTCAACACGTATTCGATAAAAAAATACTATACTAGTAATGCTTTTGAAACGTGAAAAATATCTATCCAGAGCAACGAGCTTTGATAAAAAAGAAACGAATTATTTTTAACCAACCGCCGCCCGATCTGAAAATGCTCCCTTTAGTAAAATAATTTAGCGAGAAGTAAAGTAAATAATCTTTTAGTTTTGTACGGTATAAAGCGTAAAATAATGAAGAATACAGATTTGACGGCCTCCGTGGTCGAGGGGTAGGGCTCTCGACTAGCAAACTGGAGGTCGGGGGTTCAATTGTGTATTTGCGGCTTGTTACAGAGTGGAAGATATTCTCAGTATAGTCCTGGTGTAAGACCACCATCCAGAATTGAAACGTTGCTTGAAATGGCTTTGTGACCAGATCTGAATAGCCTTGTATTTCCCCACCTTCCTATTCCTCATCTCCTTCCTCTCCCCATTACCTTCAGCCTTACAAAATACCCCAATTGGGGATGTCATAGTCTATCTGGTTCCAGACGGTTGGTACTCTTGTACGGTTTCGAATAAAAATAATAATAAAAAAATGAATTTGAAAAAAATGTAGGGAAAAAAATGTGCCATTGCCTTAGTACCTTTTGGTTCAAGACCATTTAGCACGCGGTCTGTCTCTCTTACACTTGCCTGAAATTGTATATCGCCATCCCATTGGGATTTCAAGATCACGGTGAAAAACAGATTTGTATGGAAATATGTGCCCAAATTGGGCTTATATTTGAATCACGAAACACAATGCACTTATTTTGTTATTCTTTATCCTATAGTGTAAAATTTCTCAGTATAATAGTTTAAAGGAAATGAGTTTTTTTAATATGTTCATTTGAATGTCGATTTTGTTTTCTTGAATGTATGAATAAATACATGAATGAATTGTAAGTCTCAGGGTAAATTAACCCACTAACCAATATCAGAGAAGGAGCTAAAATTCGGCAGATAGACTTGTTGTCGATGACAATGTATTCCATTTATTTGGTGGCAAACACGCAAATACACGCGGACCTATAATATCTGTACCATCAATTTAGGATTTGGCTAAAGTGATAGCGCGGTTCACTCATTTTAGTCCTAGTTATTTTCCTAAAGGAATTTTCATGTTATCTTTGGGGATGCCGTGTCTTGACATCTACAAAGATAACATGATAATACTTTTTCTTCTCAAAAAGGGTCTTTTTGAGAAGAAAAAGTAGTGCACTTACAGGTGGGAGAAAAATAGTAGATGGCAACTCGATCCACAGACGAGATGTTGAATCTATGACTGAGTCGTTGTAAGGACCTGTTCTGACGTGATAAATGTCAACCATGTACAAAAATCGTACGCCCAAACGTTTAGCGTATTTCTCAAATATAGAGGAAGAACACATTCACGAATCACCTGACGCCAGTGCTCTAAAGATCGCAATCCGTTTGTTTAGATAGACGAATCTATTAAAAGGACAGTCAGATTCCGCACAGAGTCGAGGATTTTTTCAAGTATTTTGCGGCTCCAGACCAAAGGTAGCTGCTAAATGGTTGATGGGCAAACACAATATAGAAGAGAAAATTGTGAGGAAATAGAATATGTTACAAGAAAGATTCATTTCCTTCTAGTATCTAGTCTATAAGACCGGTGAAGAAAAAGTCTTTTGTAATAGATTTTTGGTATTTAAAAAAATATGCGTCGGTACCTACTTTTGTATTTATAGATCTGTAAACAAAAGAACTTCCAAAGTAAATTATACGAGTATATCTTGATAAACATCCACTGACAATGCACTGTCCTTAAATGTTGCGTGTTTTTCCGCTGTCAAAATTGTGACGAAATTAATAATTGAATTTGTTTGTTTAGCCCACAATTAATTATGAATGAAATATATGGTTGTAGGTCAAAGGATTCTATGTTACGAATGTGTGTATTTATGTCGAATAAAAAGCGGTAATTAGCTCATAAATATAACTTGGATATTATTAAATTATCTTGTATAAAATATTTCAACGGGAAGGTAAAAAAATACCACGGCTCAAATATGAAATAATTTAAATGGTTGTTAGAAGGGACTAAACGACACTCTTATACACAAATCATATATGTTATTGGATACCAGCTCTCTTTCATTCACATTCAGGCATCTTCTGGTTCGTACTAGTATATCGGATCATAGAGGGCACCACTTCCGTTGGCCTCAGTTCGATGTTCGACATATTTGATGTGACTTCATTTCGAATGATTTTTGACTTTTTACAGTTTAGTAATTGTTATAGAAGTGAATTTTGTATTAGAAAATTGAGACGTTTTTTATTCTTAAGTGTAACCACTTTATATTTAAGGATAGGTACGTCATGTAAAATGTCAACAACTCATCACTATTGGTAAAGTAGTGTGCCAAATGCAAAAAATACCGAATCAATTTTTTCTTTTCATTGAAATCCGTATTCACGTCTTCATAATTTAAAAGTCTATTCACAGTAAACCAAAACAGAACATGAGTAATAAAATTACCCACTATTTCAACTTTAACTCAAATAATATTTATAATACATTATCATAATTTCGGTTGTTGGTTGTCGGTTTGCAATGATTATATCTTTGGGGATCAGGTGAGAGGCACAAAATAAAAGGCGTGTCGTGAAGGTCACAGTGTTTATTGAGTCAGTTGCCGTGACGAGGAGATGACGTAGGACAAATGTTGAATACTCCGGTTGCTGCGGTGATGTGGTCCAGGCGGTAGTTGGCGACGGCGCGCTGAGACCGGACTCGATGACTGTCAGGCACTGGCGATCTGGGGAATCAATACTCCATTGCTGACGGAAGGCCGAAGGTGCGGCGGACCTTGTAGGCGGTTGAGCGGGAACGGCGTAGACCAGTGAGGATGCTGCGTGTCCTCGTGGTGGTCATGGTGGCGTGGAAGAAGCGCTGGTCAGAGACACTGGAACCAGGGCGCTTGTAATCCGAGTAGCGCTTGCCAGGGACGGCAATCTGGACAAGGCGCTAAGATGATGTCCCAATAGAGTCCATGATGGTACGGGCGAAGCCGGGTAAATTGTCCTTTGCGCTAGTAAGAAGAGCGCGGGTATTCACTCGTTGATTCTCGGCGGACTGATGACTGACTGCCTGACTGGCTGCGTCGGGCTTATTTATACGGTTCGGCCGGTGGAAACAGCAGGTAGTTAAATGGCAACTAAATCGAGGCCACTCGCTCGGTCTGGCCCTTTCCCGAAGTTTCGACAGCGCGGCAATTATGCCTAGGCGGTAGACTCGAACCTTCTGGCGAGTTCTCGTAATGTGAAAGACGGCCTGTGACGTATTGTCACCTGGTAGACAAGTAGGTGCTTGTAGTACGTAGGTTGATCTGTTTTGATTTCGACTGCGAGTACGTACCTAAGTAGCAAGTAGCAAGTACGTACCTAAGTAGCGTCGAGCTGCTTATTATTAATGAATTAATCTGGATTCTTCTGCTACATATCCTATCCCGTCATTTATAATAGTTTTAAAAAAAGTTTGATTACAATTTATTACAGAGCTTAAAAAGCCGCCGAAATGAAGTTATGATTTCATCAAACCTAAAAAAGATATACTAATTTATATTTAATATCAAAACATTGAATGATGCCATTAAAACAGTGTTTCACGGAGAAACATGAATATGGCTGATTTATTGAAAACCTGTTCAAAACGGTTTTGCAATCCATTTCCACATAAAATATTAGTCCATTCAGAATATATTATATCGGTACACATGTTCATACAGCTGTGCTGTTCCTGATAAATATAATTATGAAGTGCGACAACGTTAGAATTTTTATGAACACGAGTTCCGACATCGTAGTTAAATATTCGTATTTTGCCAACAGTTTGTTAGAAAACCTGTAAGTTGATTCGTTAAAGGCCTGCAAGAATACGAAAATTTGATTAGATTTTTAATAAGTTAGCAATATTTCATTTTGGTAAGTTTTCTCCATGTGGACAGAAACACCTGAATCCTTGTCAAGGCAATAGGCTCTTGATATGGCAAGGAAAAGTAGAAGTAAATTTTCATTTTCCACACCTGTGCCTAAGGATCTTAGATCAACGGAAATAAGTAGCTAATTTAATCCTTTTAATTCCATGGCTGTTAGCCATATGGTTTATAAAAATACGCACCACCATTGAAAGTTTTTTTAATAGTTTCATCAAAAATAATAAATCAAATGTTTAGTAAAAATAAACAAAACATACTAGATAGTGATAGCAAGTAGGGTAAATATTCATTGAAAGAAAAGCAGCGTAAACAGCAGTTTTACAATTCTATTAACTATTCAACTATTCACAAGTGATTGAATTGAATATTCAAATACGTCGATGCAGCCATGAACATCACATAGTTTCATGGTAGTATTTTTTCACGTGCAATAAACTGCAGTGGTACTCGGCAGTGGCGCGCCGGGTTGTTGAACCGCCCCGGGCGATCGATGAACCGCTGGTGGATGTTTGAACCCCGCGCGGGGTCACTAATAATAAATTCACGGGGCAAATGATATTGATAAATAACCACTTTTGCAATTGTAGCCCCGGTGGCGCTGGAAGGGGCGTGTTCAGACTGTTTAGTTAGTCGCAAAGGAGAACGCGGAGTGATGTTATTTTTATTTTTAGATTTTCAAAATCTCTATAATGCTTAAGCACTGACCCTATCTTCTTAGATTTTTTATAATTATGTTACTAGAGCTACGTAAAAAAATCTCAGCAATACTAGTAACTTTTACGATTATTGTTTATGGTGGCACGTGTTCAACTATTGCTTCTAGCTCTTGCAACTCTTTCTAGTGACTTCCGTTAAAACCAACAGTCGCAAATTGTCCAAGGATGAGTTGTTTCATAGAATTTGAACAATTCACCAAATTTCAACGTTCCTTCAGTGAAAGTCCAATTCAAGTTCTAGTATTATATCATTATAGATCAGTTAATTGAATAAACTCAAGTAATCAAAGAACTTGAAAGGAATTATCACCGAACTTGAAAAGAGCTTTCACAGAGCTTGAAAATTAACTGCAAAATTTAAAGAATTGTTCAAATTCTCTGAAACAACAAGTCATTGGACACGAAGCGCTTGAAACTTAAAATCACTCCCGCTCATCGATTTCTTGATGCCGCACTTATTTACTAAAAATGCCCAACACAAGAAAAGATTTGTCACATCCTGTATTTTACAATCAACACAGTTTATTTACATCATGTTACCGACTTATCGTGATATTGTAAAGTACTATTTGTGGGTGAAAAAAAAATTATTCTTGAATAACGGAAAAGGGTTTCCATTGGAAGAGTTTGTGTAATATAAGCAAACTACATAGAGAAAGTCTGGTAAAAAGCTTCTATTCATCTCCACCTCCAAACCAGAGTTGACTACAAAAATCAAGAGAATGATATACATGCGATTTGCACATTGTCTGCAATAATAATTGTACTCTATTATCGATAACTCAACTACTAAATTCGGTTGACACCCCGTGCCTGAGCTGGTCACCTTGTGTGTGTCAATGGAAGTCTGATAAGGAATATTATTGGCTGAAGGTCAATTTAACCTACAGTATTTTTAAAAAAGGTACAGTTAAGTTTGGTCACCTTAAATGACAATTTATTCTCTTCATTACAGTTTATATCGCAAAAAGTTATTCAGGCATATTAAAGGATACTTTTGAGTATATATGATTACTTATGAAAGCTCAAAATGTGTTTAAATTAAGTTAATATGGCAAAAATAAGATGAATGTATCAGGCACGTTTGATAATGGATCGATCATGAGATTTTGACAAGAGAGAGAGACCTAAAGAAAAGATATATAAAGTACCCTCGAAGTAGCTTGGAATTTAAAAAAAATGTTCTGGCACGAAAAAACTTAGATGGAATATTTGTTGGAATTTTATGGATGGGATGATGTAATGGAAAATCAGACTCCGATTTTTCTGAAAATAAGTTTGGTTTTTGAAGAGAACTATTCTACATCATTATCGTTAAAAAATAATAATACTATAAGATGTTTCAAATGGTGACAACGGAAGATGTGCCACGCTTAAAAAGGGAATATATTTTTAAGATGGGAAATAATCGAGCAAATCGGATATTATTTTGATAGGTACAAAAGATGAAGTAGACTAGAAATTGTCAAAAAACATACAATATAATAAGTCAACAATTTTGCAAGCAAATTGATATTTTAAAATTATCTTAATGTCAAAAACAGTAGCTAAGCGCCCATGAATTGATGTGTATTATTATTACTAAACTAGCGCAGACCTGTGAAAAATCACTGTACATGATTTGTGAAGCTAATTATAAATTTAAAGTATTCATAAAAAAATAGGTTAAAAAAAAATCTATTTCCTTTTTATTAAAATTATTTTTTTTGTTGAAAAATTAGAGAAGACGATCGAAAATTTACCTTCCGAATGAACACCGTTGTCTTTCAAATATTTAAACGAAAGAAATACACATTTGAAAAAAATTACTATTTTTTTACCATCATTATTTTTGGATGATTAAAGGTGTCTGAACAATCAGTTAAAATTTTTCAAATTTCACTTAAATTCAAAGTAAATTTGAGTTCATTGCACATGAAACATTTCACCAAGGAATAATTCACGCAGGAATGACTAACGCACATCATCACAGACAACCGGAATTAGTATGTTTGCTGGAGCTATAAAATTGTTCGATGAAAATTTTCCACATATTTTAGCATGGCTGATAATTTTCAGTTCAGTGGAGTTCGATTTTATAAAAGGACTCTATTCAACAATAAATAGTCCTTCAATTCAACAGCTTTCAACAACCTTTTCAAGTACACTAGAAGAAAAAGGTCACCTCGACAAAGATCGCTTTATATTATTATTTCCCGTCGGAATGACTCCAGCGGAGCTGACTGGAGTAGAAATCGGCGAATTAGTTGGACAAATTTATCGTTCCCCAGTCACAGGTCAATGGATATACTTAATTGGTACAGATTCCAAAGAAATTGATGGAAAATTGCCGGAATATTGCGCGAGAAATGAACAAACCTATATTATAATGATTTTGGGTGAAGTATATATTTGTTCGTTTTATCGGTCAACATTTTTAACTCTATATATTTTAATTTGCTTATTGGATATTTATTTGTACAAAATATAAACATTCCCAGATTCAATTTTATTTTGGTTTTTTTATTATTTGTATTTTAAAATATTTATTTTTATGTTTCCAGTCTGTAGCTACTTACTAATACCCGGTACCTACCAGCGGTACCTACTAACAGCTAACATTTATTCAAAATAGAAGAATATCAACAAAAAAATGTTATAGGCCAATTGTACCAGCAAATTTCATTCTAGTTTCCATTCGTTTTCTCGTAAAAACCTAACTTCTTTCTACTAACTTCAGTTTCAACTATATCACAATTATAATCAGTGTACCTATACATTATATCAACTCGGTACATACCATAATAAACCACTACTATTAAACATAGGTGGGTCGTTTCATTTTCATACAAACTATACGCATATCTCTGATCTTAATAAAATATATAATTTACATCTAAAGGAATGCACCAATCACCCAAGATTAACCCATAAATATAAATGATCATATTCCTATGTTATGATCATATAACCTATAAGATTTTGGGTAAAATTCGGTTTAGGGGAGTCACTCGAATAACCGAAATTGAACTTCATTTAGACTAATTTAGGGCTGGGGAATCCGAATCTGTAGGAATTAGGTGGGGGTCGGCACTATTAACTGAGTTATAGGGTCTTGAAATTTCGTACGCGATACATAGAAACCATGTTTTATTTATCAACTATGAATTAAAAAGAATCAAATTAAGAACTATTTTATATTTTTGACATTTCAGCAGTGCCAACCAAAAAATAAAAAGTGTTGCCATACAATAATAATTTCAATGTTATTAATTGAATGCATGGAAAATTCTTAAAATTAAATATCATTTACCAGATTTGTAGGCAAGTTTTTCTACTTTTTTATTTTTAACTTAACTAACTAACTAACTAACCATCACGCCGTTTCCCCGCAGGGGTAGGCAGAGAGGACGGACCGCCAAACAACTCGGTCTTGGCACACATTCCTTGCCTCATTCACATTCATACATCGTCTCATACATACTCTTCTATTGTTCTGACTGTTGACATGGCCCGACTCAAGTATCTGATTCACTTGGTCGTGCCATGTCTTCCTCGGGCGTCCCCGACTTCTGCTACCATTCACATTTGCATCGTATATTCTCCTTACACTCCTTTCTTCGCCCATTCGCTCTACATGCCCAAACTTATTTTTAACTTAAAAAAATTAATTTTAATGTAGAACAAAAAATATTACCCAAATAAAAAAAAAATTATGTTAACATTCTGAAAATTTAATAACATTTCAACAAGATTTTTAGGAAAGTTTTTTTACATTAAAATAAAATTTTACCAAAAAAAATAAATTATATGTTTAAATACTTTGATTTTAATATAGTATATGGTATATTTAAATTAAAATATATTTTATTCATTATTATTTTTTTTTTAATTATCATTAAAACAAAGTTAGGTAAGGTAACATATTTAATTTACTTAATTATTTACGTAATTTTGTTCATGAACTGAATTTGTCAATAGGTAAGTAGGTACTGTATCCATTCTTAATATCTGCCTAGGTAATTTTATTAGCAATTTATTTTTAATTACTAATCGAGGTAAAAAAAGTTTTCTATTGTTTCTGGCACAATATTTTTTTTGTATTGTTTTGTGTGACGACATCATTGAATTCCAAGATATATTTTTAATAGAAAGTATAAATAACCATGAATTTATTCATAATTTTGAAGATTTGTGACGACAAAAGCGAAATGTTGGCTAAGTTAGTCGAGTGGGGCCTAATTCCTGCGGATGGTAGTTATAATTGTCCAGATTGTGGGCAAGCGATGAAGTTGAGGTTGGAAGAAGATCGGTGAGGGATTTTTGATTGTTTTGAATTTTTGTGTCTGCGGATATTCAATTGTTTATGAAGTGTGTTAAAGTAAGGTTTTTTTTTAGTTCCGATGGGTTCCGATGGGCTTGTAATAGCAAGTTAGCGCGGGGCAAGAAGAAGGCTGAGCGGTGAAACAAAAGAGTAGCGTTTCGAACCGGTACGTTCTTTGCTCGTTCTCATTTGCCTATATGGAAAATTCTTTGATTCGTCAATTTTTGGGTGCAAGGTGCGTCGTTACGGCTTTCTGGCTTACAGTTGGAATTGGCGCAAGAAGCGTTGGTTGATTGGGCCTCTTTCTGCCGGGAAGTTGTACTCGATGCTCACTTTGGTCGCTTAGAAAAGATCGGCGGCCCGGGTAAGGTCGTTGAAATTGACGAATCCAAGTTTGGTAAGAGAAAGTATCATTATGTTGAAGGACAATGGGTCTTCGGCGGCTACGAACGTGGCTCCGGCCGCGTGTTTATGGTAGCCGCCGAGTCTCGGAGCTCTGAAACTTTGGTGCCCATAATCGAGAAATGGATTGAAAAGGGTACACTGATTATCAGTGACTGTTGGAAGGCATATGACTGTCTGTCGGACTTGGCTACACGCACCAGACGGTGAATCATTCTGAAAATTTCAAGGACCCTGATTCTGGAGCCCACACAAATGCCATTGAGTCCTCTTGGCGGGCAGCCAAATCTTCCATGACGTCATCTGATAGAATCAAAGCTCATGTACCTGGTAATCTGGCTCGATATATGTTTTTAAAAACTTGCAAAGAATGCGGGAAGGACCCTACTTTGGAGTTTTACCGTTTAGCTGGACTCTTGTATGCCCGCGTATTCCACAGGAACACTTCGAGACGTGCGAGTCTGATAAGGACACAACGGACGAAGAAGGTTTTTCCGATTTATAAGGTATGTTTTTCTGCTGTTATCTTGTGTTTTTACTGAATTAAGAAAATCACATTAATAACTATTTAATACTTTTGAAATTTCAGTAGTGCCAACCAAAAAAAGGAAAGTGTTGCCATATAATAATAATATTTTTTTACAAAATAGGTTAGGTTTTTAGTTTGGGTTAGAGTAGGCAGAAGAACATGGGAAAAAAGTATTAGAATTAAATCACAAACCAGTCTATACAAACCTAGCGTAGCCCACAAACTACTCGAAAACTGGGATATAACTCTAAAGTGGACGCGAGCAGGCGTTATTAAAGGGGCAATTTTTTGTAACAGGAAATAACATGGAAAAAAGGTATTAGAATTAAATCACAAACCAGTCTATACAAACCTAGCGTAGCCCACAAACTATTTGAAAACTGGGATGTAACTCTAAAGGGGACGCGAGCAGGCGTTATTAAAGGGGCAATTTTTTGTAACAGGAAATAACATGGAAAAAAGGTATTAGAATTAAATCACAAACCAGTCTATACAAACCTAGCGTAGCCCACAAACTACTTGAAAACTGGGATAAAACTCTAAAGGGGACGCGAGTGGGCGTTATTAAAGGGTCATTTTTTTGTTATAGAAAACCACAGTTAGGTTAGGTTATATATAAATATATATATATATATATAACCTAACCTATAAATTTAATATTTACAAGATTTTCAATAATAAACTACAAATCTGGCAAATGATATTTAATTTTCTGAATTTTCCATGCATTGATATTATTATTATATGGCAACACTTTTTATTTTTTGGTTGGCACTGCTGAAATGTCAAAAGTTTAAATAGTTGTTAATTTGATTGGTTTTAATTCATGGTTGAAATAATATATAAAACATGTTTTCAAAGTGTCGCGTACGAAACTTCAAGACCCTATAAATCAGTTAATAGTGCCGACCCCCAACTAATTCTTTCAGATTCGGATTCCCCAGCCCTAAATTAGTCGAAATCAAGTTCAATTTCGGTTATTCGAGTGACTCCCCTAAACCGAATTTATTACAGTTTTTTTTAAATTTGTGCTTTGAAATAATTATAGCTATTATAATGGATCTTATATTTTCTGGTAATTCATAGTACTGTACTCGGAGTGTATTCATGAAGTCTTGTGAGAAACTTGTCCATAGTTTGCTAGTGTAAAAACTCTCGCGGTATGTCTGAAATAGTAGCTTCTTCACCGGAGGACTGCACCGGTTGAATCTCCTGGCGAGCATGTTGGTTCGCCCCAAAGATATTAGAAGAACGAGATATGCTATGTTGGCCGCCGGACCGTAGGCGGAGTACTACCTAATTAGGGTACTTTTAACGGTATCGGGACGTGTACGCACAGAAATCTGTTCTATGTATTAGTGCGGATACCTTAGCGTAAGCGAAGGTGTGCAGTAGTATTGGTGAACAAAACCGGCGACACTCGGCAAAACAATTCCACACAGTATGAACTGCTCATAGCACATCTCGTTCTTCTAATATCTTTGGTTCGCACTGTCAGTACTCTTTTAATTTAAATACGTTCATTTGAATTTCAATTTTGTTTTCGTAATATAATTGATTGTCGTCGACAACGAATCTATATGCCGAGTTTCACCTCGATCGGGTGTCGGATAGAGGGTAAATTTCCGCTTCCAAAGATGGCATTAAGTCATTACCGAAAACGAAAGTGAAATTCAAATAGATGTATTTAAAAAAAGCAATAAGCTTAATACAAAAAGTAGACCCAAACTATAAATAAAATACGAACTAATACTTTGACAATATTGTGAGAAACATAAAAGATTAAGTTTTTCAAAAGTAAATCAAGCGCGTGACAAGGTATATTTTGAGCTTTTGCAACGTGACAAAAGGCATAAACATAAACAAATATTTTTAAATATAGTCATAATATCCAAACTCAGGTGAAATAAGAATCCTGATTGTGTTATGAAATTTTTTATTTAGCTCATTACACAAATGAACTTTTTTCTAACAAATGGTAGTGTGAGACGCACTTCTGTAATATTATATTATAGATGTAATGTAATAATATATTTTTACTATGATTATAGGGTTGGTGAATTGAGTTGTGGCATGGCTAATGGCTATGGGTCATGGGTTCGTCGATATTATACTGACGCTGGGTTTATGTGGGCGAAGTCGATGCGAACGCAACGTGGGCCGACGCGGCGCGGCGAGAAAATATTAAATGGTCTCGGTCACTTGGAAGGGTCTTACATAACAAATGACATGTGACTTCAGCTTCGCGATCGTAGGTATATTTAAATACTATAATATTTCTAACATTGGCTTAGATTTTAAAAAGGATGTTTCTAAAAGCTGTTCTCTTCTCACTTGATGTTTATTTTGTACAGTAAAGGTTTTTTAAATTTTGATCAGTTCGTTTGACTTTTTGCCCAAAATTGATGCGGTTGACATTAGACAATTGTTAATATCTGTTGAGTATTATAATAGACAGAGTTATAATCTAGGCAGGTATGTGCCTATGTAAATTAACGCTCCGTTCGCCGAACCAAAAAGATAGGTATTCGCAAATGTGACTTACGGAAGAGTTGAATGTGATGTTCGATGAAATGGTTATTTTGGCAGTGCTCATATGGTGGAGGAATTCACAGGCACTCGTTTTAATTGATCTAATTATAACTCCGGCTAAAAATCGAATTGACACATCGGTTGTTTTTTCGGTACGGTGTTTTCGTCAACTGTCATTAGCTGACGTTTTTGCTACAGCGCGGGCGGCTCGATTTAACTCAAAGCAACACTGTGCAGATTCAAACCAGTAAAATTTGAATAAAAAAATTGTTATAGGACAGCCTTGCCGCTTTGCGTAGCTCCGCTTTACATCGCTTCAAACCGCGACGCAATCGCGCTCGCATCAACTACGCATATACTGTGAAAACTTTTTACTCCAGTTCCAAAATAATTCTTACAAGATCATCCAGAACAGAAATACTACTTGAAATGAATTTAGCTACAAAATCTAAACAGATTTGCAAAGATGCATTTCATAACCTTCCATATGATTTTTATATATGTCACAAGTGTCGCAATTGCCCAGAGTCAACTGAACTAGTGAGGCTGATGTAAAGAGAAGGGAAACTAAAATGGAGTTCGGTATTTACCTAGTTATATACACTCTAGCGATTCTGGAAAATAAATGATTCTTTGCTCTAATTTTTCAATAATAAAAATGCAATTTGTCTATTCTTATATATCTTAATTTGCAATACTCTTTGTATTCTGGTGAAGAAATCTTTGTTTTGAAACATGATGATTTTTTTTAATACAAAGTTTGCTATTTTCATTTAATTAAAAAGTAAATTTACAAATTTTTATTACACAATTAGCTTTCTCATAACATTTCTCGTAACTAAACACACTGTATCTTCCTCGAGACTCTCTGTTTTTGAAGATACTGTGTTTTTATTTACCTCGGCAGATAATATATTACTAGTCAGGCGGGAAATGTACGCACATTACTGTATAATGAAATAACTAAGAAGAAAAATTAAATCTCAAATACGAATGACATTTCAATAGTTATATATTTAAACACTTCGACTGATTTAAAAATGACTTATTTTAAGCAGACAAAAATAACAAAACAAAAATACGATTCCAATTTAAATAAATTTCCAGATTGCAAATACAAAAGCACATATATAATCAACATTCAGCTGGAGTTGAAGTCTTAGTCTAGCCTTTGGAGTGAACCGATCTAATTTAGAAGTGAAATGCCGAGTGAATCAAGCCGAATAAAGCAGATCGTTGCAGTGCACTACTCCTGAAGCTTGTTTACTTGACTCCCTCGTTTGCCTCAACCACAATTCATTCAATTTATTTTATGAAAAGACGCAAACTTCGCCTCGCTGACAGAATTTTCTCACTTATAAAATTACTTTTTGAAATCGGCTTTTAGCGACGGAAAGTGACATTATTTAGAACTTTTTCATTGTTGTATTTATTTATTCAACGCATGTAGGGCTTTTAAAAATAAAAGACTAGGAAAAAAAGACAAAATGTATCACAATTCTGCAATACATACACAACCAACTATTAGACACACTCACTAATCGATAGGATGCATGCATGATCTAGGCAACAAGTTTGGGCATAATATTGATATAGTATTTGTTGATTTCATTTATAGAATTAAGTGTAATCTATACCAGCACTTTGTTGATTCCTACAAATTATAGTAGCGTTGCTAAAGTAGTTTTAGTAATTTGTAGCATTGTTCTAGTTTCTATTTTATTTTATATTATTGTAATTTTTTTACAAATATTTTTTCATATTTAGTTTTTCAGTTTTTATTTCATCCTTTTAAAACTTTGTGTATAATTTTCGACAGCTCACTTGGTATATTCTGTTCTTTTAATACATTTTAAAGTCCAGTTAGTTAAAAATTACATGGATAATAATAGAAACTTAAAATTAAAGAAATATATATAACATAAATTCAGAACTAATTATTTTGGCTTTGGTAAAGCATGGAGAAGTTTTAAATGCGTCTAAAATGACTACAAATATTAGCACTTCAGTGAAAACGCGTTGGTGGTGAGTTATACAAATAGTTAGTGTTATGGTTGTCACAGTGGATCATATGGTGGAGTTGAGTTGATTTAACAGGAATACATATATATACTGCAATCAACATTTGAAGGCAGTCTATGAGTAATTATTTCAGTAAGTATAAGAGTATTAATGGTTCTACGGGTTGAAATTACGGTTGTTTTAGATTAGACATTATTTTTTTGTAGCAGATATCATTTACACGTTATATCTACTTATATTGAACAAATTATCGAATAAACCTCCCTTGTACTTTTTCTGAGAATTCTGAAAATGAAATTTTTTGTTTTATCATATATCATTTGTTAATTGTTCTTTTAATAACTTTTGATGGTTATACGCACCAATGTAATAAGCCATCGAAGAAGATAATACTAATAAATTTAAATGAAACGTGAAATAGAACAACACACAGAAAAATTACAGTTAACGGTCTTAACTGGTAATCGAACAAAGGTGCTCTGTCTTACGGGGACAATGCATTCATTTAGATTTTTAGAAAAAGTCATTAGGTATCCCACATAAAAAAATAATCACTATCTAGGTTATAATATAATAACTTAAATATATTACCCATGCACAGGCTGCGCCTTAGTGGGTTCCCATTATTCGTATTGATTTATATAATATTGTATGTAATTAATGTAAAAATTGGGAAAAATAGAGGAATTCAAAAAATAATAATAATAATTAGGTCCCAATGGCCAAGTGGTTAGAGGCCTTGTTCCGGTGACGGAGATCCTCAGATCGATTCCCAGTTGAGACCGTTACCTTTCTATTTTTCTGTGTATGTTTCATTTTTCGTTTAGATTTATTATCATTACCATTTTCTTAAATTATCATATTTCAGTGACTCCGTGCACATCTCAAATAACAGCGTAACACGCTGGAAACACCTTTTCCATTACAAAAAAATGTGTATCGCAGAAGTACGCTACCAGAATTTTCATCTGTATAACGGATGAGCTTGAACCAAGGAATACAAATTCCTTCGCAAGCCTTTGATCCAAGAAATGTACACAAAACTTTCAAATCCAATTTATGACGGTGATCAGAATCCGATGAGTTAATCGCTTTTGTATGGCGAGTGGAGCTTAAATGGGTGAAATTTCACTCGGGTAAAGACCGCGGGTAATTCTGGAATTTGCGTACAAAGTAAAGGGATAAGTCCATAAACCTTTTTATGAACCTTTTTGGTTGGTCATAATAATTAGAGATAAATAATTCTTTGTGTTGGCTTTATCCACCTGTTAAAGCAGTTTTACGACAAATGAAAGTAAGGGTTGAAAAAAGTAGTACCTGAGCAACAGGGTGTCACAAGAGGAGGTGCTCCGATAGAAATTTTCCCACCTGATGGTGTCGCAACAAAAGGCGGTCCATCCAGAAAAATCGAAATAGGAGGGGATTTTTTCAATAATTCGCATTACTTCTTCGATACATTTTGGTTTTCACAAAATTACCACATTAAACATGGAGATAGTAATAACGTTTTTTTCGTATTGAATTTAATTACATCTCACTTTTATCGTTTTAAGTATATTTCTTACATTCTAAATAATCAGGAATATTTTTTTTATTACCGAGCTATTCAAGGACTAAGTCGAGGACGCCCGGGGAAGACGTGGCAAAACCAAGTGAATCACTTAAATCACTGAAATACTTGAGTCGGGCCATGTCAAGAGTCAGAATAATAGAAGAGTGTATATGAGAGGATGAATGAATATAAATGAGGCAAGGAATGTGCCAAGAGTGAGTTGTTTTGTCTGTTTTCTCTGCCTACCCCAGCGGGGAAACGGCGTGATGGTTAGTTAGTTAGTTTAACAAGAACTTTTTTCCAAGCATACAATAAAATAAATTTTGGTATGCTGAAAGAGTAAGATTGTTCCACTTACTAACACAATATTTTGAAACATATTTCTGTATATAGTCCTAACTGCTCCCAACAGTCTGGAGTTAGTGAAACTATGGCATCCACGATTGGGAAATGTTGTGAGGTAGTGGTGAGGGCGAGGACATAAGAAAGATGAAGGTGGGGAAATACCCGGCTCTTCAGATTTGGTCACCAAACACGGCTAACGCCATTTCAAGCAACGTTTCGATTCTTTTAGTGTTGCACCAGAACGATAGTGAAAGTATCTACGGAACGTTCCAAAATCGCAACATATTAAGTTATATAACGTATGAATTCATTGTGAAAAGACAAAAATCAATTAAATAAAATTTACTTGCTCACGCCGGGATTTGAATTCATCAATATCAAATGTGAAAACTTCAGAAAGGTGGCCTGCAGGGTGTATGGTAACTGTTGATAGTCAACATTCGATAGGAATAGTTAACTTTCAGACAAAGGTGAGACGTGGCCAGATATATTATTTTATTAATATATTTTCGAATTTGAAAAAAATTTTCCTATTAACAATATTAACAGATTTAAAACTGTTGTGTACAATATAATTCGGCTGAGCCTTCTCCATACTTTCTCTCTTCATACTTTTCGCGACTCATAAAACTGATGCCTTTTTAGCTTTTATTCCCATTGAAAATCACTGAATATATTCAAAATGGATTTTCCGTGTTCGGGCGCTATAAAGTCTTTATCGCCCGATGGGGTAAAACGTCTATTATTATTTTGAAATTGCCATTTTTATGTAAAATTTTATGACAGAATCTCAAAGCCGTCGCTCCGTCCTGGACGCATTAAATCTCCATTCCACATACGTTGCCATACGAACTTCCCGCCGATTTACAAAACTCTGAAAGTTCTATGAATAGGGTGTTATTTAAGAGAACGTTGCCCTGAAACTTTGCCCTTAGTTTTTTCTAATAAACAAGATTTTATTATAATATTTTATTTGTCATTTAGTTATTATCAAAAGTTTCACTACCCAGGTCCAGTTGGGTTGTAGCACTGCCATTTGGCGTATGTAATTCCGTCGTTTTTATAACAACAAGTATTTTTTTCAAAAGATGTATTAAAAATATAAATACATACAAATATTTAGTTTGACTGAGAATTGAACATAAACCCCCAGGGACTGGTTCTTAACTGCTGTGAAAATGTATTTTAAAACTTTTTTGTTTTGTTTTGGTTTCAACGAAGATAGAACTTTCTTCCCCAGGGAAGAAACCGCGCTAACAACTGAGTCAAAAAAGGTAAGACCGATATTTATTTCATACATTAACTGCGGTAATGTCATCCAATTCCAGAGAAATGCGTATAGATCTGCGCGTGTATGTGTGATTGTCACCAAATAGATAGAGTACATTGTCATCGACAACGAGTCCATCTATCAAGTTTCAGCTCAATTGGACGTCAGAAAGTGGGTTCATTTCCGTTTTCAAGATTTGTTATCTCTTCAAATTCTTCGTAATTTGGTTAAAAACAGGTTTGTAGGCCGTTTCCTGATAATTTTTTTTTAAATTCCTCATATATCGGAACACATGTTCGTGCAGCTTTATTTGCGTTCATTGTATGTAAGGACGAAATGCGAAAATATTATGATTATTTTGAACACGTGTTCCGACGTTGTGATAATACATTCCTCTTTCATTAAAAACTTAACAAGAAACCTATCAATTAATTCGTTAAGGGCCTGCAATCCTGTGTTTAATCACAATACGAATAATTTGAAAATATTTTTTTAATGTATGTAGATTTATGATGATTAAATTTAGATTATTTTTATTTATTTTATTAATTCACTTTCGGGAAATCGACAGTTTACATTAAATCAGTGTGTACATAAATATTATAAAGTAAAATAAAACCAATTATGGATTTCCTCCTTGTGACTTTAACTGAGACAGCATAATATGGAATAAGTTATTTAAATTTGTGAGAAAGGAATATATTATGCCGTGTTGCGCTTCCTCATTCTTTAGCAAATGTTTCGGACAGAGTTATAGTATCCATCATCAGGGCAGATGTGTAGATTGTGGTGAAGCGTGTGTTTATGTATGTATAAGTGATATCTATCGTGTTGCGTACATTGTGGTTTTCGGCGCTTAATTTTAGTGTAGCCGATAAGTACCAGATACCAAGAACCGTTAGGCTCTGCCTCGTCGTTTGTATGTCTCACAGTAACCTAATATATTTGTTTTGCCGACCAATTTTTTCGTAATTTTCTTTATCGCTCTTGCAATGTATTGGTTATATGCTGTTTTTGTGAATTTCAATTGCCTCCGTAATTATGCGCGCTCGATGCGATTAGGGTCTTCCCAAGACTTCAGGGACAAATCCAAACTGATGGCCGCTTTAAATTAAGTGCCATACAATTACCTATCAGTCCGTATTCTGAGATACTTTATATCTTATCTCATCCGTTGCAGCTTTATACAGAGTTTATAAGCTTTAACAATCTCAAGAAGAAGCTTTCTTTTTGCAGGCCATAGAAGAACAACTCCAAATATATCAAGATAACATAAAAGCGTGTTATATAGTATGTTGTTATCATACAACCTACTTTAAATTATGATTGTTTGAAAAGCGCATGGCAAAATGTATCTCGCCCGTTCATAAATTTCTACTCTTGTCTGAACGATAATATTCTTTCATTGGCTCAATGCTTTGCTCCTTAGGAGCAGTGGCAGCTCGTAACTTTTGGGAATTCTATAGTGCTAGTATTACAAAAATGGCATTATTGATGTTGTTGTAGCTGAAAACAATTTTTTATTTAATTAAAAAAAAAATTTTTTTATAAAGATTTTGAGGAAATTCACTGCCAAACTGTAATTTCCTGAAAATCTTCGTTCAAATAATCAATTTTCGAAAAGTTTATTTTTTTTAATATTAGCACTCTATAATACCCAAAAGCCACGAGCCGCCACTGCCTAAGAGTTAACTGCTTGAAACACAACACATCAATTGTTATCTCATTCACTGTGAAGGAAAGACAATAGTTCTTACCTTTGTTATGATTTTCTCTGCAATATGTGGATATGTTTCCAAGCGGGTCCCGGTAATTATAATCTGGTTTACTAACAGCATTGTACTCCGGAGAAAAACGGATTTATCTGAAAGATATTCTTAGCCGAGAGGCTGTGAGACATTTTGGCGCCTGAGGCATGAAGACATTCTAGAACGTGCCACTACAATAAGGTGTCATTTTTTTTGGTAAACACTTTCGGGAACGGCTGATAATGCTTTAATATTTCTCCCTTTTCTTACATTAACGTAAGAATTAATGTAAGAAGAGTTAATGTAACTACATTAACTTCGTTAAGGTTAGAGAATCTATCCTCTAATATGTAATGTTTTCAAATCAGTTAGATCTGGTGTAGATTCAGGTTAAAGGGCCGCATTTTTCAAAACTAAGCGACAATTGTGTTATATTTTGGCTAAAACCAGTTATGAGTCGCCCATATCCTTTATAATTTACTATCAACACGATTACAAATCTTATTGGACATGCCACCAAACCGTTGGGAATCATTCCTAGGCTACGTGCGTTGATGCCCATATAAGGTATGATCAATAGAGGATTGTCTTTTAAGGAGTTTAGAAGAGGTGCGAGAAAAGACCATGGAAACGACAAATAAACTCAAACATGCTCAAATGGGTGTGGCTTATTAGGCCAGTATGATTTCACCGTTCGGCGTGAGAAGACTGTTCGTACATACACTTTTGTTACCTTTAAACAATGAAGTGCAGTGTGAAATTTTGTAAAACCTATACAAGAGGAAAGTTAAAAACTAGAAATGGCATTATTTTTACTTATAAGTATTTCACTGTTGTTTTTTTTTATAATGAATTGCTCGTTTCCGTCAAGTGAGTTCAGTACATGGTAGCAAAGATGCCACAACATAACAATAGAAAAAATATTATTACTCTAAGGCAGCGAACAGACCAGAGACCGAAAACATCAGCACTTGAGTACGAGACCTCGGGACACCAGCTTGGCGGTGCACGGAATGTGCCCGTGGAGAATTTCACTTACACTTTGAATTTTTCCTAGCTTCTCCACCATGGATAACAAACCCTGCTCCTAACAACCGTCAACAACAAAATTATCTTTTAATTACTGTCTGTATCTGTGTTTTCTCCTTAAATAAATAAATAAACAACTGCTCACGCAAACTTCTATCAAGTCTAACATAAAAAAAACAGTGATAGTTTCCGAGCCTGTAGATTCATAACTTAGAATTTAATGATTTAAGACTAATGTAAAAATATTTGCTTTGTCCTATAAATATGTGTTTTATTGAATTGGAATCTGGAATAATTCATACGGGTTAGTGCCGAGCTTGACCCTAGGATCGTTTACAATATTATGTTCAGGGCCAGCCACAGGTATTCAATGGCCGAGAGCGTCCACAGAAACGCGGCCGCGTAGCGACGATCCGACGCTTCCCGTCTGAGATGAGTATGTTTGTAATATGGCCGTTTATTGCATCAAAGCAATGTTCTACACCACAATAAAATGTTGTAAAGTATAACAAAACATACATGATTTCAATTTTACTGATTCCTAAGTTGCTGGTGGCTCTTTTCGTTCATTATTAAGTTAAGTTAGCCGTTCGCATATACTTATACGAGTATCGGCTAATCATTGAAAAGAACTGTCGAAAGAGTCAATGCGTCTGCGTGGTTTGTAGGTATTTGTATTTCCGATTGAAGTAATTATGATGTTATTAATATGAAATGCGACATTGGATATATTTCATCATCAGCTATCTTATTTTAAATAACGAATTTATACTTTTAAGCAATCAAAAATCACGTAAATAATGAATTACCAAACCATTTTGGAATGTCGAAACCAGAGCCTTTGAAGTAGAAAAAAACGCGATAGTTGAAACTTGGCACATACAACGCGGCATACTGATTTAAATAAGAAGGATTAGGGACTCTTCTGCCACTTTTATTTCGCCCGAAGCTAAAAGGCTCCATTTGTCTTTAGAATGACTGAACTAAGTGTGTTTTGAACAACAATAATTCAAGCAAAAGTTAATTGATTTTTCCTTAAAATGTATAACCTTTTCCCTCTCGTTGAATGTATGCAGCGTTTAAATTGATCCTCACTCTATTTGATGTTTAGTGTCTGAGTTGACGTATGCGTCAGCATCCCACCCATGCGTGGCGTCATAGGATTATTCTTCGGTTAGCTAAGTCCTCCATCATTACACAAGTAACATCTTCCGCTTTTAATGATGATAGAAATTAACTAACTAACTAACCATCACGCCGTTTCTCCTCAGGGGTAGGCAGAGAGGACGGACCACCAAACAACTCGGTCTTGGCACACATTCCTTGCCTCATTCACATTCATACATAATCTTCTATTATTCTGACTCTTGACATGGCCAGACTCAAGTACCTGATTCACTTGGTCGTGCTATATCTTCTTCGGGCTTCCCCGACTTCTGCTACTATTCACATTTGCAGTGTATATTCTCCTTACACTCCTTTCTTCGCTTATTCGCTCTACATGCCCAAACCATATAAGCGTCCCTTTCTTGAACTTACTCATTACGCTTGCATCAGCCTTGCACTCTTTGCGGATCTCAATATTTATCACACGATCATACATGGTTTTAACACACATACGCCTCAGGGATCTCATTTCTATAGTATTCAGTCTACTTTCATCTTTTCTCTGCCAGTTCCATGCCTCACTTCCGTACATCAGGGTAGGTACCAGCACTTCATTGTGGTCGCTTCTTTGGACAATTTTTTTGTTACCGCCAACTGCGTTAAGTCCTCCATTGATGAAAGTAAAAGTTTTAAAATATATTCAGGCTACTTCTTCGTAGACCGAGAATGAATCTTATTAAAAGAAATTTCACGAATTTGAAAATAAATTTGCCAACTGACGGTTCATAACAAACAATGACCAGAAATGTATTAACATAAGCCAAGCGCGACGTGATGTCCACGAAAATCATGACCCGAATTAATAAATCGCTTTGTAAAGGTAACTAGCGTGCAGATTGCACACCTTGTGGCTATGGTCTCCCATGTGACCCTCGCGTGCCTTATTCCAAGGTATCTCGGTAACTCTACTTTCTCCGTAGCAAGTCTACCGAGAAACCACCCGAGAACAAACACACCCTTGCCAAACAAACTTTGTTTTATCTCAAAGGAGATTTTTTTGCCTCACTTAAACATTTGTTGTTGTGTGAAATCAGTTTTCTTTAAGAACGCCTTTGCGCCTTTGTATATTTTTTCTTTGACTCGGAAATTATTTATAAAACACAGTGGTACTTTTAAAGCAACGTTGTATTGTGAAAAAAAAATTGTCTTCGGGTGCCTTACGTTTATTAAAATGAACAAAATGACGTGAGAACTGAGATTAAGATTTAAAAAATTCTATCTCGCAACCAACACAGAAATTATAATTGAGAACTAGTAATTTCCAATATATGTTTCCAATGCTCCTTGTATTATTTTTAATTCAATAATACGTATTTTCTTTGATATACTTTTTATATTATTTTAAATTTTTCTGTTTTCCACACCTATTTTTTATATTCATATATCTTAAACTTATGTAGATATTTTGCATTATTTTTAATTCCTTTATACTTCATACTTGTTTTAGATGTATAAATTATTTTATTTTATTTTTATATTATTTTGTTTTCATTCAACTTGTTTTTAATTTGTATTATTATACTTAACATAAAATTGACCACTACAACACGGGCATGTGCCTAGTGTGGTGGCCAAAAATTTACCCGTTTACTGTAATGTATAAACTTTACTGAATAAAGAACATATAAAAAAAAAATTAAACACCAAACTGTTATAGCAGTTTATCAGCAAATCAAATCCACAATATTAATTATAACACTGAAGCACACATATAACGAGAAGCAACAATATAGAGAATAAATAAAGAAGAATAACAATTCAAAAGACTATAATTATACAAAGGCATAGAATACATAAGACAGATAGATATAACACAGTCAACATACGCATAGATATATACGCCCTCAACGGCAGACAATATACTTAAATTAGAAGCATATTTACGCAATTACGTACATACAATCAATTAATACTAATGTATTTATAATCCATGTCAAAATAAAAAAGTCTTATCTTTATTCTTTATAGGCATTGGCATCTTATATTGTGATTATGCATCTTATATTTATGTTCGTTGCACGTATTTATTTGCAATTTTTGGAATGGATATACCTTCATTTTGACTAAATCTGTATGTGATCTACTTTTTTATATGGAATCCGACAATATGTTTTGGCTTAAAATTTTTAAGCCATAATATCCCTTGAACAGGTAATTATTAACTGGCTCATATTATAATTTTATGCATAAAAACTTTTGCTTACAAAAAGATTAGTCATAATTTTTTAACCATTTAATGTGGTTTTATCCTATTAATCAACTGAATATCATTGATTCAACAGGTATTATTTTTACGGCATTGAACAATCTAATAAAATAAAATAAATTGTTAAGGCTTTTATTAATGTCCTATATTACAATTGTTACTAATTCTTGTTCATTCTTGGTTCGTTTTTTTCGTGTTCATGCGTTATTATTATTTGTTGATATATTTCTTATGATCAAAGAGGAACCCTCGAAGGACCAAGCAAGTAGAGAAAACGACTTGGCGTAATGCAGTATAATTAAATGTCGGTTTTATTTTAATTTTTCCTAGAGTTAATTAGGTCCTTCACAAACCTTTGTTAGAACAATTATTAATAAACGCGGGTTTCTTTGAGAGCAAAATAAAAAATCTGAAAAAAACAAAGATGTTTGCTTTATTATTTCATTCATTTGTTTCAAAATAGTAATAACATGTTTCAAATTGCTGCTTTTGTCACTTCATAAAAAAAATTATACATGCTTCTTTTTTATATCGTCGTTTTAAGGATGGTTTAAAATAAAATAAAGAGACATGGGGCATGTTTTCATTTTTATGAAACACTTCACAAGAGCGTACCTATCTGTAAATACAGGGGAACTATGTCGCAATCCGGTTGGGCAGCGTTGTGAGGCGGTCTACGGTAGGGGCTGTAGCAAAGAGCTTTATGAATGCGGGTCTTGAAGTAGACCGAATTATATGAAGGAGGAAAAAAAGGAAAACATGTATATATAATATTATTATTCTTACATCTATATATGGAAAACCTGTAACCGATTTAACATCTGTGTTACCTTCTCAGGGACCCGAAATCACCAAAGCAAAATTAGGGTTGATGAAAAAAAAAGTTTTAACATATTGAATATATTTACTTATTAAGAATAGAAACATTTCTGTTCTTACCGTTGTAAAAATATATCACGTTATTGTATAGTTTATTCAAATCTTTCTCAAATTATCTGTACATGTACTTCCGTAATTAATTAAAAATGATTGCTTGATTACAAAGGTCAGAATTCACATGTGAAAAGGCAATTGCTAATGATGATGATAAGACCGCAACGTTAATTATAATTTTATTTATGAGAAATAAGGGTAGATTCTTTACGAATATTTAAGAATTTTAGACCAAATTATTGGCAGGAATTGACAAGCATTATTTAAGAATCATAATACCAAAAAGTAATTAATATTGACACCGTCTTTGCATACCTGATGCTCCAAGAAGATGCCTTCATTGGCGGTTGATGGCAGGAATTTGGGAGGCGTTTTATCTGATAAATAATTAATGAGTGGGAGATATACTCATTCAAGTCTCCCGAAAGGTTCTTCCATTATTCAGCTAAATTCCAGAGTAGGGAAACCCACCCAATAAAAGTGCTAAAACAAGTAGAATATGCCTTTGGTCGAAACATCCCCTAAATTCTTCTGTTGGTGTGCTGGGGTTAGGGAATTATTTGTACTTTTTATACCGGGCATTCAATTTATGTGACGGGGTTGGAATACGTTAAATTGTTTCTGGCGGGTTTATGGCATCGTTAAAAGTGCTGTTAATTTATTTTATGTTTCAGGTATGTGGAGTCAAGTCAGCCAAATAAGTGATTTAAATTGTACAATTCAATGTTATTTGGGGTTATTAATGAATTCTATTCTTATTTTTTTTGTTTTAACTAAATTAACCAAATTATGTGATGAAAAAAACAGAACAAAATGACTCCCGTGGTTGAGGGTCAGACTCTATATTAGCAATCCAGAGGTCGCGGGTTCAAATCCCGGCAGGGGCAAATACATTTGTTTAATACGTGTTATATCACTACTTATTCATTAAAAATAATATGTAGAATATTTGCGACCTGTTCTGGAGTGGAAGATACTCTTAATTGAAAAGTTGTTTGAACTTCAGCCGTATTTGGTGATCAAATTTTACTACCCAAGTACCTCTCCATCTTCATCTTTTTCCTCTACTCCCCCTTCCCTCTACCTTCAGCCTCACAATACACCCCTATTGGGCTTGCTATTGTCTCACTGTCTCCAGAATGTTGCCAGCAGCTGGGACTCGTGTGCGGAAATCACATTAATAGTTAAAAAAATCACTTCTTATTAGATATGCCTCCCTCAAATGGCTTCAATAGCGGCGATTCTTCGCGGTTATCACTCAAACAAAGTCGGCAGTTCTCTTTCTTTTCATACCATTTCCTCTGTGAACAACTTCTATTTTTTTCTCAACCCCATCCAATGATATTGAAATTCCATTATCTGTTAGCTGTGCTCCGTGCCCAATATAGTCCCGATTGGGATGTTTTGGGTTACATCAGTGATGGAGAACACGCGGCCCGTGAGCCCATCTCGTATGGCCGGTTACAAAAATGGCGTTAAGACATTTAAGAGGATTCTATTCAGTTTTGTAAAAGGGTTTAGAGGACAACTTTAGTCTTGATATTTTCATAGGTTTCGTTTCATAAGAGTAGGTAAGCTTCTAAAAAATGTTTCTAAAAAAATCGTTCCGATTTCTGGGTGCTATGAAAAAAATTTTACAGTTTCAAAATCTATGAAATTCCAAAGGGTTTCGCAACAACCTTTTGTCTGTCTATTTTGAATTGCACGCATTTTTCGTATTCGTTCTTTAATATTTCAGAATGATAAAATCAAAAGAATTTATTGGTTTAACCTTGGAGACAACAAATTTTTACCTGTGGCGCATTGTTTTTCTTTTCTATGTTTTTTTTAAAATTTAAGGTTTAAAAAATATGTTAATAGATTTAACAGATCACCATCTGCAAATTTAACCAAGTTAAGCTGTATGTATCCTACCTCCGCTTGCGAATAAATCGAAAATGGATAAACTGGCCCTCCGGTTAAAAAAGTTGCTCATCACTGGTTTAGATGATTATAATTACTATCTTTATCTTGCTAGTGATGAACTTGCTTGTCTCGAAAGGCGAATCCTTATTTATTACTAAGGTATTGTTAGTAAATATTACTAAATTCAAAGTGAAATAGTACAAAATCACGGGATATCGTTAATGTAGTTAACACGCTACTTAGTAAATAACGCTTACTTGAACATTGAAAAAAAGCAGACCAGCGAAAAAACATGTGGCGTTATTAATTTGCGTAACAAACAACATAATTGCGTTAATCCCAAAAATTTTAATAATTTTTAGTAAAAAAAATAAATGTGTAAATGCTTTTTTATATTTGAATTTTTGATACATCAGTTCCATTTTTCAAAATGACGCATATTATCGGCAGTCACAATCAGTCACAATTTCGAAAACGACACTTAAATTCAAAATAAATCCGCGTCCATTGATCAGACTGAAAGACAGACAGACCCACAACCGAAAATAAGTATTTTTCCATAGTTGTGTAAGTGATTCTGGTAAAATGTCAAATTTCGTACTAAAAAAAACTTTCCATTTTTGACCTACTTACCAAAATAAGTCAGAGCTTAAACAAATCTAGAAGAAAAGTCTTTAGTTTGGTAACTTAACATAATCTTCGCCTCAGAATACTTCGATAAACTTTTTCCACTTCAATTAAAGTACAGACGAATTTTTTTCTATCGACTATAGAGCATTTTGCGAAAAATTCAAACAGTTGAAAGTACCTTTTAGATATTTCCAAGATCGAAGTTTCTACTCTGTAATATTCAGTTCCCTAACAAGTTTAGTTTTTCAATCTTCAGAATAAAAGGTGGTATTATAGGACGAACGAAAACAGTTTGTATTGATCAGGAAACTGCGGAAGCTTTACTTAGGAAGAAACTTTAGAATAGTTGGGCGAAGTAACCATATATTAAGTGGAAGAGTTGTTAGGAGATAGTTCGCCGAAAAGAAAATTAATATCAACGTTCATTCTCGAGGGTATAAATAATAATAAATAAGAATGATGGCAGCATTTGGTCAAATTGGATAACAAAAAGGTGAAATATGTGGTTTTACTCTCTTACTAAAGAAATGGAGTATTTTTCAGGTAGTCGTTCTTGTATTTTTTCCAGTTTTAAGACGTAGTTCGTAAAATGAAGTACCTAAACTCAATTTGAATAATTCATCAAATTTCAAAGTTAAATAGGCTTTCACAGAACTTGAAAATTACAATTGGTGAATTGTTCAAATTCTTAGAACTACAGAAGAGCGTCGTATCAAATTGTGCACCAAATGGTAAAACAATACCCAATGATACGTCGCGTGTTCATTGTTTGGATTCTTCTGGAATTTCTGTTTTTTTTTTTAAATTTTTTTTTAATTTAAATTAGCTCTATACCCGAAGCCCTGAAGAAAATAATTCCCCTCAGGGTCTATGTCATCTTTGGGGATGCAGTGTGGAGGATCTTTTTAGGAAAGGTCGGGGAGGAAGTACTGGGAAGGAAAAAGGTATGAGGAGTTATTAGGAATTTGGTGGTCGGTGAGGCAGGACGGATGGACGTATGAATCCTCCCTCCCACTGCTGAGCAAGGTTAAGTTCCGAGAATCCTGCTGGAGAGGTCAAAAGGGATCCATCAACCAGTCTGTCGCCAAGACCTGGACAAACCTCGCCCCATGAACACGGGCACCCCTGCTATTCATCAAAAGTAGCGAACTTTTTGGGGTGGCCTATGACACAGATGTTGGTTATCCAATAAATGGTTTCCGGGGCAGCGGTACCCATAACCGCCTCCCAAATTTAAGTGGAAAATTCTGTGCAGTAGTTCAGCGTTTTACAAAAAAATTGATCGTTTTTTTATTTGCAGAGGAAAAATATCTGACATGCGCTTCGCAATTTCTCAGCAAAATTCAATCATTCCATGATTTGGACGACCCGGAGAAAATTATCTGCGTCTCTTATTGTCATATTAAATATGAATAAAATAAAATTGAATTGAATTGGCTAACAGTGAAACATATGGTGACCTTGAACGCGACGATATTTATACATAAAATAATAAACAACGTGTTACCAAAAAACTTTTCAAATCAAAATTTTATTCAATAAGGACTTTCAAAGACAAGGACGTGCAATGAAATAAGGGTACCAAAAAAGGACAAATCCAATACAAAACACAGTTTACTACACAAAGGAAAGCAATATGAATGGAATGAAACTATAAAGCCTGCGCCAATTGATAAATTCAAGGTGGTTTGTAGAAGCCATATGAATCGAAAGAAAATGTAACGAATAATAATAATGTAAGTTATAGTAAATTATAATAACCGCTCATTTTAATATTTTTTTCTATAGGTACAAATTTGTTTGTCTATTCTTATTTTTTCCAATTTTCATTTTACGTTTTTTCTGACGAAAAACATTTTTTTGGTCAAATAATGGTGTACACAAAGTTAAATATTATATTTAAATTAAAATGACGCTATGAAATGAATTTGCAATTATTGAATGAGTATATTATTATCATTATTTTTAATGATTAACTAATGTTTCAAGACGAGGATTTTTATGTATAGCACAAAGGATAGTAAAAACTGTATGTCACCCTATCTGTCTTTATTATCTACTTTGCTTCTTCTTTTGAATAATGATTAATGATTAGTTATGGTTCAAATATTGCTAAAATATACTGTCAAATTACCCATCTGGTAACACATCTAATACTTATTTTTCTTTAATTTTGAAATATTTTGTGTTTGTATGTAGAATTACTCTATGTTTGTGATTACTCTTATGTTTGCTTCACTCAAATGTAAAATGTTAACCTAGATACAGGCTTAGTCCTAATGAGGTTGATTTTTATGTTAAAAAAAAGTGTTTTATGTATAGTGAGATGCAATAAATAAATAAATTATTTTTAAGCAATAATTATTAGCCTGAAACACTTATATAAAATGATAAAATCTTCTGACGGGAATTGAATCCGCAGCCTTCTGATTGCCGGTCTGATGCTCTATCAAGATTTTTTAAATATATTATTAGGTGTTTATTATTGCTTAAAAATAATATATTATTACCATTTAAATCTAAATACGTTCGCTGATAAGTAATCACCTGTAAGGGCGTATTGGATTTTCAGACAACTTTACGTTACGGTTTGGAATTGAAAATGATTTAGTAATGTTGAACTTATCTTTGAGATACCCAGAATGCAGGTACCTAAGGTCGGGTTAATTACAGTCGACAAACTTGTGCGATAAGCCGCCTGGATTATATGGGTTTACCAGCCTGTTTCTAAGTAATTGCCCGATGAAAGCGCATTTGATACGAGATTTAGCCTTGTTAGTCTTACGTTTAATTAACGCAATTCAATGGAAGAGAAAAATTAAGGCTTTATTTTCAATTTATTTACTGAAAAAAGTGTGTTCTATGAGGGGTGTAGAGACTTGTCCTAATACTAATAATAGCATCAACTAGAAACCCTATATAATTTTGTATCATGGGTACACGAAAACATTTATTTGATTATCTGTTATCTGTATTTGTTAATGTTTACAACAAGGGAATTAGTTTTTTATTCTTCTTCATCTAGAGCTTGTACTAGCATTGTTTGTTTAACACGTCAACTCCAGTGGTGTAAGAAATAACCCATTGTTTTCAAAAATAATTATTACGCCGTAGATAATTCGATGAGATTAATTTACTTTAGTTTAATTTTTTATCAAATATATAGTCACAATTTGATGTAAAAAATATTTAATCGGACAAATTTCAAGTTAGTTTATTAGTATAATTGACAGCCTTCAACACAGTGCATCGCTCGTCCTAACACAATGCGAGTAGATTATATAAATATGTTTTTAAAATCTTCTTATATTCTCTCAATTTTTTTAAAGAAACGTATTGTAGGATAGACGAAGAATTCCACAAGATCATACTTCAAATTAAAGATTCGGATAAAAATTGCGTGCAAAAGTACTAAAATTCGGTTTTTTAGGTAAGCCTATTTGAACCCATCAGTTAAGGAGTTGAAATTTTACATAATTTTACAGCTTTAGCACATATTTATTTAATTATTAACAATATTGTTAGGTACTTTTTCTTACAAATACTAGTATTGTATAATATTATACATCAGAAATACATTGAATATCAAGACAACGCGTCATTCATACAATTTTATTGAAACTCCGTATCTGATAGTATTATTACTTTAGCGTCTGGACGATCTAGGCCCTTTGATTGGTCGAATTCAAATCGTATGTTTCGGGTAAATCCCGAATAGGGGGTGTGCAGGCAAAATTCGACCACTCTGCCCCTCTGGCGGTATAAGAACGGAGCAAATGACTGGCGCGAATATTTAAATATGCAGCTAAGAATACGCATAGTTACGCAAAATTACATGACCATTAACAAGCGTTTAATAAGAAGATTTCTTCTGGAAGCTTATCACTTTGTGATGGCATTATTTATTTTACTAAAACATAAATAACTTTGTTTACATCACTTTATTATATACAACCACTACATGTTTTATGAACGAAGTTCACCTCATCAGGAGTAAGTATACATTGAAGGCGAATGTTAAATATAGATTACAATTGGAAAGAAGAAGTGGAAGAAGGGGGGAGGGGTAAGAGTGGGTGGAGTTTATCAGAATTAGGAATTACAATATTGTTAGACGGGAAAGACCAGTTGAGTGGGAAAATATTTAAAAGAGGGCTTATAATTTTTTTTCTTATTAATTATATCTGATTTTATATTGACATTATTTTCTTATTTCTAAAATTACAATTTTTTTTTATTTGCGATGCTTTATATCCTGTGTGAAGTATTTTAAGACCTGAATTTTTATCAAAAGTGTGATCATTATTCAAAAGATGATCAAACTCAGATTCACTATTTCCATTTAGAGCTCCGAGATGTTCTTTAGTTCTGACTTCAAAGTTTCTATTGGTTATACCTTTGTAAGAGAAATTACAATTATCCCAATTGAGTTTGTAAACTCCCGATTTTTTTATTTGATTATCGCTTTATCTTTATTATTAAGAATATATTTCTTCATTTTGTTATTAGTGTAAAACGCCGGTTGAATAGTACCAGGAATGTTTTTATTTATAATTTTGGAAGTATCGTTATCCACAAATAGAATTCTACGCCATTGTTTATTTCTATCTTTAGAAATATGGTAAATATACCATTTGAAGAGATTATGTTCAATTTTTTATTTAGTATTTCAACTATCAATTTATTAGAATAACCGTAATTAAATGCTATTTGTTTTATGAATATATTGTTTTATGGTTATATGCTATTTGTTTTTCAGGTCTTAAAATACTTCACAAAGGATATAAAGCATCACAAATGAATAATTTATATTTTTAGAAATTAGAAAACATGTTAATATAAAAGCAGATAGAATTAGCAAGATTTATTTTTAATAAACTCTCTTTTAAATATTTTCCCACTCAACTGGTCTTTCCCGTCTAACGATATTGTATCTAATTCCTAATTCTGATAAACCCCGACCACTCTAACCCCTCCCCCCTCCTTCCACTTCTTCTTTCCAATTGTAATCTATATTTCTTACTCCTGATGAGGTGAACTTCGTTCATAAAACATGTAGTGGTTGTATATAATAAAGTGATGTAAACAATGTTATTTGTGTTTTAAAAAATAATGTTTAATAAGATTACATTATTTTATCTATTTTCGTGCATATGTACGCAATAAAATGTAAACATTATATTTATTTATTTATTGGACAATTTGTATATCGCCGCTTTTGTGAGATATCACCTCAGGGACGCTATATTGTAATAATCTATTTACAATATATACTCACCCTCTCTCTGTGAATGACCCAATATCTACCTATCAAATGTAACTTTTGTTAGTATAACTTAAACTGGGCGAAGTCCAACCAAGTGCCGCCCGCAGGGCTTAGCAGCAAAAAACCCGTGGAGCGGGTTTTTCACTGCTCGTTTAAATTATTGTTCTAGTGTTTTATTCTTTTAATGAAACTAAAAATAATAAACAACAGGTCATAAAATAGGAAGATGAGGATAATTTTTGAAATGAAATATTTTAACTAGAGTCAAAAATATGTTACACAATTTTAATATGACGACAACTAAACAACATATTATGATAAACAATTTAAATATAATGACAACTAAACAACATATTATATATTATATAATATGTTGTTTATTTATATTATTACATATTATATTAAACAATTTAAATATTATGACAACTAAACAACATATTATGATACATAATATGGTAACATTGATTTACAAGCTTAAATACGACATGCTTTCTAATTATCTGCATACTAATATTATATATTATCATGATAGTTTTTCCTTCAGAAGACCTTTTAACATTCGAGAAGTTGCCGAGGTGCACACAAAACAGAAAAGGACACAAACTTTATAAGAACCCACCAAAAGCCTTAAAGGAAGCCAAAAGTCTTGGCACTTTTCGTAGGATATATGCTGTATATACGAGTATATGTGATTTTTTGTGATATGCTACCAAAATAATTTTAATTTAAAATTAAACAATAACTTTGTAAACATCACTTATAGGTAAATACTTAATGTCGACCGGGTTTCGCTACAACCGTAGCTTTAAATTATAATGTCACATCACAAAGTAACCGCTTCATATGAAGAAAAAATAATTTTAGTTATTCTTATACTAATTGTTACTGTATTGTTTATTAAACTCTATTTTAATTTTATACTTAATGTTTTTTCTCCTGGCTGAATGAACAAATCTAGGTGACGTATAAATACAGAATAAAAAAAAATTACTGAACTACTTTAGTAACAATCTTTTGTATTTATTTTGTGATAAATTGAAGATGTCCGCAGAATCAGCAAAATTATTTCCTTCCATTAGTATTATGGGTAATGAGGAATACTCATGGTAGTTAGTCCCAGATTTTCTGACTATCAAATGCAAAATTTAGAATTTTATTAAAAAATACCAAGTTAGTGATAATCCTTCTGTCCGACAATTTAAGCACATTTAAATAATTTGAAAGAGTAGGTCAATAAAATTGCTGGAGTAACCATTTTAAAAATTCGCAATACTTTATTTTGTATTCTTTCAGTAGCTCGAACGGTTCCAGACGGGAGAATTGTACTCAAAGTCGACTTCTAACAAGGGCAAAATATAAGTACACATTTCCAGGTATTACGCAATCCACATGATTAGGCTTTTCCCATTACCTAATGGACCGATTGATTCCAATGACAGGAGAAAGGATCACATACAACAGATGGGAATGCTGTTTTTGTTCTACTGAATAAGCTTCGATCTTCATTGATCCATTCGGCACCGGTGCACAGTCGAGAGATACGCCAAACACGATCAAACCTATCATAGTTCTATTCAGTCCAAATTCGTACACGGTTGAAATCTGCCTTGTTATCTCAGTGGTATTATCAGATACCATGTTATATTAATACTATCTCAAACTTCTGACATTTCCCGTACATTCTAATGGCAGCTTGCTACACTAGCGCCTCCTAGCGGCGTGAGTTATGCGCCGTGGTTTTCTTTCATACATTTTAATTGTTTTTTATCTTATATTCTTTACGCCACGCCAATAAATTGTAGAAATCGAAAAAATAAATAAGTTATGTAACCTACACACAACCTTCATGCTTTTTTTGGTGTAAAAAAATAATAAAGCGACTATTAACTATGTCTTTGATGGTTCAGAAAATACTTTGTTTTTCATGGTATAATCCACATTTTACATAATCAAGAACATTTTTTAAATTTTATTTTTCACCAGCCTAACTAAGACTAATCTGTCAACTTTGTTTACATCTTAATAACGACTTGGAGTTTTTATGGTGTTTGTAAAGATGTGTGTGCAGTTTACGGATATATACAAAACCTACTTTTTGAAGCATTTTTAATTACTTTTTTATCAATATTGATCAAAATACAAAATAAAAATTGCAAAACACCCCCACCAAGTATTAAATAAATTCAATTTTCCGCCATTTAAAGCAATGTCAACGCCAACGTGCTACACCAGCTACTGTAGCGGCCAACGTTGTTAATGCTGCCAACATTTTCCTGGAGTTGGACTATTTTAGGGTATTTGGTATTATATAGCAGACACCCGGTTAGTGATATGGTCTAGAATTAAAATGCATTTATCAATCAATTTCGTATTATTAAAGACAATATTAGTACCTCTCAAACGAAAATTTGAAACAGGAAAAATACTTACGCATCTTTGCAAAATTGTAAGAATCTTTGCCTTGCCGAGAGCTTCTTTACCAACTGCGCTAATCCGTCCCTATTTCCTTCGATCATATTTAACTATATCATACTTCGAATAAGAACTACCAACATTATCTATGTTTTTCTTTACGCATATTTTTATCGTCTGCTATCTTTATGTATGATCACAGCGCCCCGGTAAGGAGAAAGTCCCGGGTTCAAGTCCTAGATGCGCCCGTATGTTTTTCCAATTTTTCTGTTTTAAATTTTTGTTTGAGAGTTGCTTTTCTTTAATAATTAAATATTACAATTTAAGGTTTTACTAATTAAGTTATTTAAAAAAATCACATTCAAATCAAGATGGTCCATCATATATAAATATATAATCATGTTTATGTTCATAATCTGCAATAAAATTGTTGGTTTGCAATTGCTACGATAAGTTTTGCTAATAAGTTCATTGTTTTGAAGCACTTTGTTATTTATTTCATATATCGATCGCTTCAGGAAGAATCCTGCCCTTCGTCAGGAAAACGTTTTGTCTGTTAATCTGTCATTCAATTTGTAGTGACAAAGGAAGGGTCCTACCTAAACCAATTGACAGTTAAAATAAACAGGAAAGTTGTTTTAAACAAAGGGGTGGTGTAATTTATTCATTGAATTGTTTATTTCAGTAAAAAAGTTGTTTTTTTTTTAAAAAAAACAGCTATTGATCTTTAGTTATGTAATACTTTCAGAATCGGGATTTGAAAAATTATCATGACATGCTAACTATTTTAAAAAAATAAGTGGTAATTCGATGAGCAGCGTTAAATTACGAAAATTCTTCAGTTAAACCAACGAAATAAAAATGATCCATTTTCGTTCGCAAGAAATTCAATAATTAACAGAATATGTTTGGAAGTCCATTCTTTGCTAACCGGGTACGATTGTAAAATGAATTGTGAAGGTACTTGTATATCATCCGGCTTAAAGATGCTAAGTCCATACGAGGTAATTGCTCCTGACCGCAAAGCTCATCCATGAGTGAAACATGAAATATTAAAAGACCTTCGCCACCAGGACCGGATTCAACAATTAAGCTGAATAAGCTACAACTTTGGGCAAACATTCTTAAAGGCAGAGCACGAAAACAGGTTTTTCAAAGGCTCTTGGAGTATTTGTTTATTAAAGACCCGGAATTCATTAATTGTCATTAAAAATACAGTCTGCAGACCATCCCAAAAAGAGAGTAAGGAAAATTTACCCCTTCCGTGTGGAAATAATAAGAAAATAAAAATCTCATTTAATATGTAAAGCACTCGATATTCCAAGGTGAGCACAAAGAAGATGGTCTAAATGTTATTATATACTAGCTGTACCTCGCCAAGCGTTGTTGTGGCTCAGTCTGTTTGTAAAGATAGAGAAACGATAGCGCGTTTTGCTTTTACGTCCGACAGACGGCGCTGCTTTTTAAAAAACATGTTTGCCCAACAAATATTACTGTTCAAAAAAAACATATTTTTACCTGTCATAGGTGACAGGTAAAAAAAATAAAAATATATATATATATATATTATAAGTATATAGAAATAAACGGGTATTCAAATGCAACGTTTCAAAGAAATCAGTGAAGAATTTTCGTAGATTTAAAGGTTTTGAACAAACGAACATTTACATCCTTATTTATACAGATGTATTGTAGAAGACAGAACTAGTTCATTGGTGGAACTGACATACCCTTGGGTATGACTCAACCTTCACACATCCTTCAGGTGCAATGCATAATGACAAATCTAAAATGAGCCATGAGAAATTAACTACAACGGTAAGAAGCATGTAATATATTAGATATATTATTATTTTATTACTTTAATATTCTCAAACGAGATAATGGCCCAAATATATTTCTTTATATCAATATCATCATAATCCGCACCGATTTATTTAAACTCGCTTGCAGTGCCAAAAAGTCTATATGTTTTTTAAGTCCTATAACGCATTTACTGGGGCCTAAATCACGTCTGAAATGTTATAATTTTTTTCAACAAACTGAATAATAAAAATAAATAAATTTGGTAGAATTTTTTTTGCAAAGTAAAAGTAAAAGTGTAAGAAAATTATCACTTGAAGAAAAATAGGCTATTTTAGAAAGAGGTCTTATGAAAGAAGTTAATAAATAACCTTAATCATAATCTTTATTACTTTTGTTCTCTGGAGAAGGGAGACAAGAAAAGCCTAAAGGGTAAGTTTTAATAGGTTCCAGCCAATCCGGTTCTGCTTCCTACCAAGCTTCGCATTATATTGTAGCTTTCGGTGTTCTCAAATGTGTACTTTGGGTTCCGCTAAGCCGAGCTTTTGATTATGCAGCAGTTTTGCACCTGGCCTGTTCTGGTACCCATTTATACAGGTCAGGTTAGTACCGGGTAGGATTGTACCGGACAGATTTGTACTGATTATATTGGTACCAAGAAGCTTTGTACCAGTGTTTTACGATTTCTACACATAAGTTGTGTTTGCTGCCGCTAATTTAAAAACACCGCATTCGAATAATTGTTAAAATTGAAACCCATTTATCACTAGCTCTTAATCAAGAACCGTGGTAAGATTTGTATACTTTTGAATCCTTTTAAAAAGCGATGCTTCTGTTACCATTTAAATGTACATACATAACAATATTCTGGATATTTTTAAAGTTTTAGTATTTATTTTGGAGAGGACATCTTAAAATTAATGGCGTCGGGAAACTGCAACTCCCAATCTATAAGTTTTTGTTAGACGGTGCTGCTGGGACAAGCCCTTTGCAATAATCTCCAATGACCAGTTCCAAAACCACGCCAACCGCAATTATATTATATATTACAAGTAAATTCTATGCATCCGATAAACTCGACGGACAGTATTCATAAATTAGCCCAGATTGAAATACAAGAGAAGAGAAGAGAAAAAGGACTAGTACAGTAAGGCAGGTTTTGTCATATTATTCTTTCAACAATTTTCCGGTCATTTTCAAATTTACATTGGGTGTATGTAGGACATTTATAGGATTTAATATTAAGACTACCTAATCGAGTGTTTGCGAAAACATATTTACTGTCATGTATACTGCGCGATACATTAACATACATACAATAATAAAGAATTGTGAACGAGGAAAGTGTGAAAATATGTGATTTTTTTGTTACCTAAGGGGGAGGTTTGGTGGGGAGAAATCACAAGGATGAAGGGACGAAGGATGTTAATGGGAAGGTAGATTGAGTGATCTAATTTGAGTTCTGTGTTGTAGTGAATTTTTATTTTATGTCCGTATGGTCGCGTCAAAAATGTCAACGTGGTAATAATATAAGTTAAATATATTAGTGAATCTGTGGATCAAGGAGTTTTGTTTAGAAATGGTCTTGCAAAGAGGGATATGAAAGTAATTATTTGCTTTTTGGAATTTGAAGGATCGTATTTTTTTTGGTGCGAAGGCTTCTGACAATCTGGTAATCAGGACATCGGGAGTATTTAAAAAATATAGTTTTAAATAAATAAGTTAATATAAACATATAAGAATCCTAGTAACTTACCTTTTAGAAGTTTGGGAATTTATATTTATCAGAAATCTTAACCCAAGTAAGACTAAAAGTACTCAAATTGTATAAAATAACGGACTAATTCACCTCATTACCATAAAGTAATAAAATTGAAAAGAAAGTACAAAAACATAATGTTTTTACTTTTGACCTATTTGCTATAAATACCAATTATTTTTTGGGTTTTTGTTCATTCTATTGTATTCGCTTTTATGTGATACCAATTGAGCGTTCCTATGTTTGTTTAATTAAAACGTTCACGAATGTACATACATTTATTCACACCTTACATTTGAATTGTTTGTAAGCATTTGCATATACGAGTATAATATAAGGTACTAAATCATAAATAAGTAATGCCGATAGCAGCGTTAGATCGATCGGCCAAAAAATAAACAAGTAGAAATTAGTATTTTTAACAACATAAATAATTATGTAGGGTTTTCTTAAGGTGATAAGTTGTCGATACTGTTGCAAAGTTGTACGTGAAGTATTTCTCTAGAGATCTACATGATGGATTTCGGTAGCCACACTAGGGCCATGACCACTTACCGAAGGGTGTTGGTGTTTGATGTGGGAAGAGGTAAGAGGGTGTCTCATACCATAGTGGAGAAGATGGATTTGTAGAAACGAATGTAATTTTGATTTCTGTTAAGCTACATACCGCAAAATGTTGATATTATTTATTCTAGAAAATAAAACAGGGTTTTCTAAGAACATAAAAATTATTGAACAGAAATCTAATCGAGTTGCAAAACAGATAGATAGTAGATACATCGTTTAACCCCTCAACGTTTCCCAAAACGGAACATACGCTGTAATCTATACGTCCATAGATGACGCTAATTTCACTGTTAAAAAAAACACTTTTTGCAAGTACTGTACCGGTGATTCAATCCATTGTATTTGTATATTTAAACTGTGACAAAACTATTTATTTATATTCCTAATGTGCACGCGCAAACAAATAATTCATATTGATATTTTAAAGCATAACTTGCAAAAATTGTTTTTTGATCAAATAAGCGCCATTTATGAACGCTTGTATTACCGTTTACCAAATAAGGTCTTCATTAGTAACAAAACAAACAAAAAATGAATGGATTTGAATCAACCAATCTTAAAAATATGTATATCATTTGTATATATATAGTACAAATTTATAAATAATGAATAAACAAATCATTTATGTAGAATTTAAATCGAAGCTTTACACAAAATGAAGTAAAATAATTGAGCATTTATCAACGTTTCAATCAATTTTGATAAATAATTTATTGGGAACAGAATTTCAAAGCAGAAGGGAACTTTTGATAATTAAAAGGAAATTAATAACACAATAATGGCGGGAAATCGATTATCAGATGATGGCGCAAAGTAAAGCGTGCCTTAAACAACGTTATTTGAAAATATCAACAATAAGATCAAATTTATTACTAGAAATCACTAGAAAGATATTAAAGGAAGCTTTGACAAAACTTTGTGTGGAGATCATTGTCCTCGTCACGGAAAAATGTATCTACTTGTAGTTTTTGTTAGTTAATACTTTATTCGAATAGATTTTGAAAGTAGTGGAATATTATTGCGTTTACTTAATCATATTTATTTCTAGTTCAAGTAATTGATTATTTCTGTCATAAAACAAGAAGTCAAAATTTAATACACAGTACGTAAATAATATTTTATTTTGAAAAGCCCATCATGTTCATCATTGTAGCATTGTTTGAATTCACAGCTCTGTAAAGATACGCTGTGAATTGCGATGTGCTTCAATGATTTATCTATCTCTTCCTCTTTCCCAATGTTTCCGTCACACGACCAACCACAACCCAATGGTGCTGCAACAAACCCAACCACAAAAATCCGCAGAAGACAAAGATAAAATGTAACCACGTTGGCCATAAAAAAGTCACTAAAAATGTAAAATGAAAATTGTATTCATGTTTCTCTGCCCTACACAAAATGATCCGGATATGAGACCCGAAATAACCCGGGACTAGAGAGATGTGTATATTTAAAACTTTGTAAAGCCTTCCAAGAGGTTTGAACCAGTCTGAAACATGGTGAAAAGATTAACCTTTGCATAGCCTTAAATTTGTACAGATTTAATATTTCCTTCACGGGTATTCTTATCATTTTAGGAACATGAATTTTATTTCTTCCTTGTATTATGCCCAAATTTTGAGGTAACTTAATATTACTATATTTACAAAATTTATTCGCATGCTTATGCTACCAGAATGCGCAGTCTTGATTTCATTATTATATTTTCAGAAAATTTCTCGTAACATTTAGGTCAATGTCTTTATCCTTGAATACAAATGAAATTACTTACATATTATTTGTGTCTTTAGTTACAAATTCACTGCGAGAAACTAGAGCATTTATTTGAATTTCTTTTTTACTTATTTGTTGTATTATTCTAGGTATAAAACTAAATTATTGGGAGAGTTTCAAATTAATATTCTTTCATTAGTGTTCCAAATAACTAATTTCGTTATTTTCTTATATGTACCACACTTCAGACGAGAACAAAATTATATTTGTAAGTATTACACTATGATAACTGCATAACCGTTTTCTAAGAAGGACATCGAATATTGTTTGGTACAGTTAAAGGCTGTTTATTACTTAAATTCTCACTTAGACTCAAAAGCATTTACTGTGTACATCTTCTTTATCTTATCTTAGTTTATATTTAAGTATATATATTTTTTGGCATTACAATATTGTATTATTTAAGCAGAATGTCATTATCTTTGTTATTTACACATTATTTTCTTAACTTCTGTTTACCATCCTTTGCTGTTTTACATAAGCAAATGTAATTTATTATTATATAACTCATATCTTATACCATGAGTTATATTATGTAAAAGCCAACAATGATATAAATAAATAAATAAAGCACTGCGGAGAAATGTATAACAACCTAAATAATTCAGTTGAAATTGCTGAAATAAGATTCAAGTGCTGATACATGATTCTAGGGCTGATACATGATTAAAGTTCTGAAACATGATTCAAGTGCTGAAACATCTATCTAAATGAAAAACTAATATAAATTTAATATTATAACGATTAGTTAACATTCAATATTCTAAGATTCGAAGCGATAAAACCGTCTTCAAACATATTTTACTGAATTTATTTTAACTTTCGCGTACAGAAAAATCCCTTTCAGATTTTGAACCGGAATTGTTTTGGCCAATTAAAAAAGTGTTTTGGTTCCGCGAATCCGACATAATGCTTTGTTTGAAAACATCAATCATCGCGCAATCTATACCTAATATATGAGAGTACTCGTAAAATGTATAGCAGAATATTTTTACATGTAAATAGCAGTAATCTTTGAAATGAAACATGTTTCCAAATAATGTTAAAAGATACGAAAAACATCTTGAATATAAATATTTTCTAGAAATTACATCATATAAATAATTCTAGCTTTTGATAGTGTGTTTACATGAGTTTAGTAGTTATGAACAAACCCTCATCACGCATCAAGTTTCAATAATTTATTTGCTGATATGTTCCGAGAAGTATTAAAAGAGAGATAACTTGCTATGTGGATGATACAGGTCTGCTTGCTATTACTCATTACGCTCATTCTATGCAGATCTCCACATTTCTTACATGGTTTCACCACACACGCCTCAGGGATCTCATTTCTACAGCATTCAGTCTACTTTAATCTTTTCTCTGCCAGTTCCATGCCTCAATTCCGTACATCAGGGTAGGTACCACCACTCCACTGTGGACTGCTAGCTTCGCTACTTTGGACATTTTTTGCCAGCGCTAACATTGTTCAGTCTTTCATTAATGGAGTTTCCTGCATTTACCCTTCTTTCAATATCTCTATCAGACTTCCCATCTCTCGTAAACGTACTTCCCAAAAGTACAAACTCATCCACCTGCTCCTAGTATTCATAATTCACAATTATATTGCACTCTGTTTTCATACTATCTCTTTCAAACACAATGACTTTAGACTTAATTACATTCATTATTAAATCATTCTTCATACATACTTGGTTCATCTTATACACGAGAGACTAGATCTTTCATACTGTTAGAAATCAGTACCTTATCATCATCATACAACAGGCTGGATACTTCCAGATTACACAGGGTTAGGAAAAGGGGAAAACTGGGTAATTAAATTTAATTATTTTTGGAGTGTTAAGTATTTTTCTTTAACTGTCTCTCCTTTTTGAGCCAATCAATGTTTCGGAGAGTTCTGAAGTATCATTCATTAAGGCAGAAAGAGGAGTAACAGAATACTCGTAAAATTCATTACTCTTAAAGTAACTTTCACTCACGGAAGTGCAAAGAATTGTACAATTTTTTATTTGATAATAAAATAAAATTTTCATTTATTTGATAGTATTTTTAAATGGATTTAAAAAAAAAAAACACAATAACAATAAATAATTACATAATTAGTATTACTACTTTTATATGTTTAAATTTTAATTAAAATATGCATACTAAACGGTATATATATATGTCTTTTTCCACGTTTATGTCAAAATACCTTTTCAAAGTCAAACATTGTCATACTTGATTTTTTGAATAAATTATGAGATGTCATAACGAAAATAAGGATATAATCACTCCAAAAAGTACGTTGAATTTTGAAGTTTAAAGCGAAAAAGTGTGTAATCTGTCGGGAGAAGTCTTAGGGGAATACAAGGTGACGGACTTTATTAGCTGATAACGTCTCACAGGAATATTTAGCTACTCGCTCCCTTACATACTACGATTATCACATAAACCAGAAATAATGCCACAGCATTAAATAAAGAACTGTAAGGAGTGAAATAAAAGGTCCTTTAAAGCTGAAATCGTCGTGATAAGTTTATTTCATTGCTTTGATTTTTTTAGTAACCGATAACCCGGACGTTTATTATTATTTTTTTAATGCACACGTACCCCCTCAATACACAATATTCATGTATAGGTAAATTAATTATTTTTTAATATATTTTATATGCTTATACATAATTATTACAATTTTATAGTTGTGTTTGCAATGGGTCACATAACTGCTTATCAGCAGTTTCAACTAAAACATTTTATATTAAAATGATGTATTAACATGTAAATTTAAACCGGTCAATGGCTAAGTTGGCATCGCGTTTGGGTCACTCACCTAGGCGTCCCAAGTTCAATTACTGTGGTGGTAACTTATATGCCTTTAAGACCCGACCTTTAATCTAAAGTATGTGATTTTAATACAGATTTGAATTTTTCCAACATAACAACTAGTTTATTTTCAATAATTTACAGGTAAATTAATCCCCATAGAATGCGGATTTACTGCATTGAATTAAGGTATTAAATAAAGCCCTTCAGATTGAAGCAGATAAAAAAGGTTTTGACCACAGACATAGGAATTAATAGACGAGAAGATAATGGCGAGGGGTAAAATCAACTGTTGAAGAACGAAGGGGGTGAAGCTGACTGTGATTCGTCAATAAATCAATCTGACAGTAAATAGGCATCTCGCATTATAATATCACCATTTACTTCTTAAAAGTAAAATCTGCTTTTGAATGAATAGACATTTTTACATGGGAGCGCAAATTACCCGCCACGTTATGAACAAATTTGCGAAGTCCAAATTCGGCAAAAAAAATCGGTTTTATTTTCAGAGTCGAATATTTCCTTTAAGTATTTAGTTAAGACACTTTTATAAATGTTCATAATATACTTCCCAGCAACCAACCAGCTTTGTGTTTCGCGTCCAGACATGTTTCTACAACTGATCCATATTATACGATGTGAATATGCTTAAAATAAAGTAAAATAATGCTTGTATATGGAATGTAATACGACAATTGGGTTTATTCTCTTTTTCACATCTATTTTTACAAGTTTTCCTAGCACAAGTCAACATTTTGCCGTGTTATTTCGTAAAATGAACCGATGATGCCTCGACCATAGTTCGCACAAGAATGATGACGTCACGTTTTCAAATTTCACTTGAGGCCATACGCGAGCACAGCCGGCTCCAATGGAACCGATATGGGGAGTGGGGATAATACGCTTTTAATCACTTAGGGCAGGTCTACTAATATTCATATGTCTACGGTTTTGACGGAAATTCGAGTATTTTCATGTTCCATTGAAACATTGAATTCGACCACAATGTTTCCGCATTGCCACCCTTTGTCCAACTTGACGAATAAAATGTTTTTTATATCTTTATTTATGGCTTTATCAAACACACATTGTAGTTTTTATTTCCTCGACAGTTTCGGTCATTTGTTGAAACGTGTGGGCTGACAACACAAACAGCGATTTAAAACTCATTCAAAATGAGAGCGGATTGACAATTCGAAATTTGAAATAAAATAAAATAACTTTTAAGGCTACGAGTTAGCTGGGAAGGGTAAGTTACTAGGCGTGTACTTTTATTTATAATAAAAAGAGGAGATAATCTTCCACGTATGAAAACGTAAACAAATAACCTAATGTAGTCTAAGTAATATTAATAACTAGTAGTTCTGTGAATAATAGGCCTCGCATTCAAAGAAGCATGTTTTAAATTTTATCTTGTTTCATGAATCAAAATCAAAATTTGGTTTTATTGGCGTTCTGTGACTATTACGAATTTTCCAGAAAAATAAAAGCTGCTATGCAAAACTATTTATTCGTATTCGTATTGCGTATGTACGGGCGCAAACAAATAATTCGTCATAATAATGTAAAGCATAACTTGCAAAAATCGTATTTTAATAAAATAATTAAATTAACGCCATCTACGAACGCGTAGATTACTTATTATTATATTAAGGTGAAACGTAACATTCTTAATAATCCACACGTTCATAGATGGCGTTAATTTAATTATTTAATTTAAATACACTTTTCTAAATTATTATTTGCGCTTTGTAATATGAATATGAATAAATAGTTTTGTCCATATAAATCTCAATTCTTCCAAGAAAGGCATTCAAATACAATATTGTATTTGTATGTGAGTCTTGAAATAATTAAGTTTGTATATTGACAAAACTATTTGTTTATATTCAAATTGCGTATTTATGGGCACAAACAAATAATTTGTCTTAATATTTTAAAGCAAAAACCGTGTTTTCATAAAATAATTAAGTTTACGCCATCTATGAAAGTGTAGATTATAACGAACGTTACGTTTAACTTTAAATTCCAAAAAAATCGAGTTCATTGAACCAAAGTTATAAGCACTGATATGTTCAAGCATGTTGTGTGCCTTTGAGTATGTTGACTGTGTTATATCTATCCGTCTGTTTAGCGCCTTTGTATGTAATCACTAGAAATGTTATTTTTCCATAGCTATTTTCTATATTGTGGCTTCTCGTTATATGTGTGCTTTAGTGTTATAATTGAAATTGTGTTATTGACTTGCTGACAAACTGCTTTGGCAGTTTAGCGGATGCTTGTAATGAATAAAATAAAAATATATATTTATATAAAACTCACAGACAGACCCACAACCGAAATTAGTAGTTTTGATTAATTATTCAAAAACAATAAAATTGGATCTTTATGATGCTTTTGCAGAAAATCAGAGATATTGCTAAGAAAGAACATGAAGCAAACAAATTTCGTTCTTCATACACATCAAACGGGGTGGGGGGAGGGATTAAGCCATTTAGACGGTGTATGAAAACAAGTTCTCTGGTAGCAGGGCTTCAGTTAAGAGATTATTTCATATACAACGTTCTGGCCAACCTGGAGAGGCTGGGTTATATGGATTTCTGGGACCAAAAATCATCAGATGTGATGAGTTTTATAATTTTTTTGAATACCAGGGTTACCGTGGTGCCGTTATACGTTATTGCCCATTCTCGACAGTCATAGTTACAATGACCTCTTCTTAGAAACACCCTGTAAAGCTTGGATACGAGAAGCTTTACGTGTTAACCCGTCGTTTTATTAATATTAATTGGGTGCTTATACATTTTAATCGCTTCTGTAATTAGGCATGCTCAATAGGCTCTAAGAATTGCCAGTTCTTTTGGCTCAAATCCAAATAATTGGCCAGTCTCTAAGAAATGCTCAAGCATAGCGCATTTGTTAGGGTGATTCATGTCCCTACTTAAATGTTAAACCTGGGCTATTGAGCCCAGTTTTAAAGACTTGGTATTGACCAAGTCTTTAAAACTTTGCGTAAACCATAATCTTTTCTCTCATCTTTATTGTTTATCTATCAATTGACACAAATTTGTAGACTTTCAATTAAAAACAGCCAAAGTGTCGAGAAAATGGGAAAACAAATGTATCATAGAGCAATGTAATTAGGGGGGGGGGGGATTTCTGCGCACAAAGGTTTCAATACAGAAATAAATGTATGTATAAAGAGTTCTGTCATCATCGCCTCAAATTCAAATAAATAATATTCAATTTTAGTAAAAGAAGGAAGAATTCAGACGAAAAACGTCTGAAAGTAGTTGGCATTAAGATATAAAAAAACGAATCGAATTTGTTGTCAGGTAACGGGTATACTTACAGCTACAAAAACTCTGTATAGAATATTAAGTAAAAACTCAGTTCGACGAGGTAACTAAACGCCAGGATGATTATGTTTATCATGTATATTAATTACTTTTTATAATTATCCAACGTACTCGATCGATCCCTTGATCGCAAAAGTATCTACCCTGTGCGAGGTGTTAAATCCAGTCAAGTGGATCCCGCCCGCCTTTGATTGAATTTTCAGCTCAAATAATTATTTTCCTACCCATTAATTACGTGGCATAATTTTAAACAAGTTTTTCAAATTCTGAACACAACATTTGAATGATTAATGATGTGGTCCTGCCCTGGGAAATTAATTTGCTAATCCTTGATTGTAAGCTAAATTAAGTCCTTAGTTTACCTCAATTAAGGAACAAAAATCCTGCCTCGGATTTGGGGAGTATTAATTCATGTAAAATATTTCTGATTTTTGTTTGATTAGGGCATTTTGAAGGCCTCGATTTTTAATGGAACATTTCAATCACAGACCTTAAATTAATTATTCTTTGAAATGTGTTCCTTTAGTGAGATTAATTGATTTGAAACGGGTTAATTGAAGTTGATTATTTGATTTAAATCGAATTTGTAAATCCGTAACATTTACCTTTAGTTCTAACAATGTAATATATTGATAGATTTATAATGATACAAGTACTATGGTTGTAGGTGGGAAATTTACTTTCCAAAAATATGGAAAGTTTTCATTAACTATTAAACTACTCATTTCCTTTAAATTTTGTTATAAAAATATTTTTAAATCTTTACAGGGTTTTTTTATTTTTTTTTATTCTTAAAAAAAATTACGAGATTGAAAGTAATTTTATGTGATCGGTATAACGATTTAAAACGTGACATTTTGGATTTGCCGCGAATATGACATGTTCGTTTTTATTGGTGAATTCGCGAAGCACCGCGTGATGGCATTGTACCGGACAGCAGATGGATGTACCTAAATAATAATTGTTAATATTTATCTGTTATCACACATTTTACGATGCTGAATCCTTTATGAGGTTTATCACCGGATACGTATCATGTGTCAAATGGGATCTGACCGTAGTAATTAAAATTCGTTAATTTTTTTGGTTCTTTAATGCTCTCTCATGCATCCTTTTTAGAGATAAAAATAGTTGCTGCACATTAACGCGTGTAGAAACTGTTAAATTTTAGATCAATAAATACGCAAACAATGGCCCGATCAGTCATTTGTCCGACGACTTTCATGAAGTTGTGTTTCATTGCAAACCCTTCCCCATTTTATGGTCAATGTCACTGGCGTAGGTGTCCAGTACAGGCATAGTGGCCGTTTTACCAGACCTTCGCATTTTCTATGTTATAATCGCGTTGCCAAAATCGTTTTTAAAATCAATAATTTTGAACAAAAATATTAAAATCACACGTTTTCAGTACGATACTCGTAACCGGACAAATAAACTTTTAATCTTCCAAACATATTTAACGTTATTCACTGTTATTAGCTATATTTATGTATGTATATTTTATACTTATTTGTTTATTACAAAATAATATAAAATTTCCAATTACAACAGTATGCAAAATTATATATTTTTTTCCTTATTTTTCTACTACTCCATAAGGTGAGCCCCAGGAGCTCGTGTTTGTGGGAGGAGTATTTACATTCAACAAGAAAATAATGCTTAAAAAGCGATGTGTAAACAATATATATCAAATATTATCGATTATCTCTTACAATCTAAAAGACAAAATTTTATATTTGATGGCAATAAAATTGCATGTTTGCATATTCTTTGCAGAAAAGAAATGGTTTGTTCCAAATTTAATTTTCTACTACATATAATATCCAAAAATGGGTTTTAAAAATATTTATCAATTATGATTTTTTTCAAATATGTATGAATTGACTTGAAAATCTGTTTTAATTTTGAACCGCCGATATTTGTGTTAATTTTGATGAAACTAATACATTTAAACGTATTTACATACGAAATATCATATTTGAAACAAATTAATTATCAAAATAACTCATGCGAAAAATTGACCTTGTAAAAACTAGAAACTGAGGTCTTCCATTAAAAGGGCGACTGATTTTACTTCTGAAATTTGGGAATTTTTAAAACCAGAATTGAGAACTAAGTCTAAGAATTTAAGAACTTAAAAGTTAAATCACAGCACAAAAGGGACTGGGAAATTTAATTTCTGCTTTGATTGATTTGTCCGATTTGATACAAGAAATTAACTTAATGGTATTTAAATCAGCATTTAGATAACTAATGTCTTATGTAACTAGGTTAGGTTAAGAATAGTGACTTTTGGACATTGCGTATTAGAAGTTAACATTTCTGCAGCGCGCAATTTACATAAAGGAAATGTTCCTTGAGATTTGCATATCAATCCATTACCTTGTTTCCTCGCCCTTGGCATATATTATCATCAAACAGGACATATATATATATTGCTTGTACACACTCCCACGTAAGATCACGTTGGATGTGGGTGTGTGTATCAGAACAAGCCACTTTCATGCGTGTTAGCATTAGTACCTTTATATTTATTTATTGACTAATCCCGTTTAGTTCAATACATCATTACGAATATCTAAATGTTGAGAATTCCAACAAATCGTTTCACTGCAAAGGAAGGACAAGATAAAAGGCTTCCTTATTTTATATTATACAGGGTTTTCCAATAAGAGGTGTTATTTTGATATTCAATCGTAAAGGATCAATGGTTTCGTTACTTGTGTGGCACGTAGCGCCGTCTTGTTGAAAGTTAACGTGTTCCAGATTAATACCATCCAATTCCGGCCATAAAAAAATCATTAATCATTTCTCGATAGCGCAATCCATTCACCGTAACTGTTGCTCCCGCCTCATTTTCGAAAAAGTAAGGTCCAATGACTCCGCTGGACCATAAACCGCACCAAACAGTCACACGTTGAGGATAGAGAGGCTTTTCAACAATAACTCTTGGGTTTTCCGAGCCCCAGATGCGACAATTTTGCTTGTTGACGAAGCCACCGAGGTGGAAATGGGCCTCATCACTCCAGATGATTTGCATTTGATTCACTCAAGTAAATTTTAATAATTTTAATACGTTGTTGAAGCGTATATCGTTTTTATTAATGGCGTACTTGTCAAATGTCAAAAAATGACAGCTTTAAAAGTAACATCTACTGAAATAGCGGGCTATTCAAAATAACACATCTTATTGGAAAACCCTGTATTTAAAAAATATTAGTTTCTATGGCTATGTTTGTACATGATGTAAGTATAAAGCGTAATGTAAAAATACAAACTAAGTTTTTTCACAGTTTCCTGCTCTGATACATGCTAACTGTACACCTAATACACCTTACATTAAATGCGTACTTTTAGTTATTACAACTCTGGAATAATTGTATCCCGTTATAAATATGGGATGAGGGTTTAGGTACCGCCGCCCCAGGAACCATTTATTCGGTAACCAACCACGTTGTTGATAATCCTGCCCACCAGCTGCGTTGTGTGCCAGATCGGAAGAGGCTGGTTTGGGAAGACCCTTTGACATCTCCAACGGGTCTCTCGATTCATCGCCTTGCGCAGAAGCGAAAGGGGTATATTCATTCGTCCGTCACTCCGGGACACTCTGATCCCTAGATTCCTACCCACCACCCATACCGTTTTCCTTCCCAGAACCTCCTCTCCCTAAAAATACCTTCACACAGAATCCCCAAAGATGACATAGTGACTTCTACTGCAGTTTTAATTCAGTTCTCCGTTAATGGTCGGTAATCTGAAAACTCTAAGTAGATAGCGCTAGTGTATTAAGAGGTCATTTGCATGACATGACAGATATGTGAAGCCATCCTGTTTTAAGACATTTAAAAAAATGGTTGATTTATAAGGTGGATGGAGTGTCAAGAATATTAAAAAAAATGAAATGGAAAAGTACCTAATTGGGAAGTAAGTAGTTTATATCAACACATACTTTTAACAGAATAAGATTAGAAATAAGTTTTTTGTAAAATTTCATATTGGTTGCGTACGAAAGAAATAACAATTTTCAGACGAGTTTCTCAGAAAAAGAAAGTTAAAAGTAATTTTTGTCCATTTATATTATTTATCTCTTTTTATAGCAAAAACACACTCTCTTCTGTTCATTACTTGAGACCGTTATCCAGACGTTCTCTAGGATAAAAAAGGCATATTAAATAAACTTTTTAAAAATAACTGTAGTTCCTGCATATAAATAAATAAAGATTGACAGCTGACATGACCCCCAACACACTAGCGCCAGCGGCTGATTTGAGCATTGCAGATTACCTGTTATTGAATTACCTTTCTGTCAATTCTCTTCCGTTTCTCGTAAACATATTTTCCAACTACATAATTTCGTCCACGTGCTCCAAAGTTTCACCGTTCACCGATTATAATATTACAATGTTTTCACAGTTATATTATTACCACGTTTTCACAGCTATATTACTATGAATTTTTCACAGCTATATTATTACAATATATTTATTTGAAATACCACGAATTTCATTGTTAAATCATTCTACAAACCCAACGTTCGAAATAGTATAAGCAGAGCGAATTATTCGGTTGAGTTGTGTGGATTAAATCTGTGGAAATTTATTTGCAATTGAAACATGTACCAATGTATTTTTAGAATGTTATTTAAGCCAATTTAAGGTTAAATTTATCTTCAATCAATTCAATTTTCACACGAAATCACTTGTCAATCAAAAAGCAAAACTAACCACTATAACTATAGCAGAAAAACTTTCGATCATTTTTTTAATACTTTCCATTACAGTGTTTATTGGAAAGCAAGGTACCTAATTTGATTTGCATAATATATATTCACCTTTAGACCCAATATAGTTCGGAAATCCAAAAATCAGTTTAAAAAAAAATAAAAAAAAACAACTATATTCTGTAATATACCATATCTCAAGACTATTCCAACCGAAACAGTTTAGCCGCAATTCAAAACGAAAGACAATGGGAATAAATCATTGCGTTTTTGTATGTGCACTTTGCGAGTTTAAATCAGCGACCTTTGGGCCCAGCGCCAAGAATGTAATACCTAATAATAATTAATTGACCCAATCTACAAAAGACAGTTGCTCCCCTACTGAACCAAACCTTGGTTACAATAATTCCTAAAACAAACTGATCCGTTAAATTCCATGAACAAACCGAAGTAATTAATGGCCTACAGAACAGAACATTTATTCGAATATATTCTGCAATGTATTATATTATTATTGTACTAGTAACACCTGCGGGTTCAATATGGAGAACAATCTCAATAAAATATTCATACCGTGTTCTTATTAGAGCAAGGGACGTAGGTTGGGGCGACGGGAATGTGGGCAGCGAGCTACCCAATATTGGGACGTAGAGAGCAACAAACAAAGAAATGTATGCAGAACAAAGATGTGAGGGTAAATAAGGGTTTATTGGATTGAGAATCATTGGAAATAATAATTAATTGAAGTTTTTACATGTCAATAATGACTGCGAAATTGTTTATTAAATATGAAGAAACACTTATATAATTAAATATAAGACAGATGTAAGTGAGGGCTATTATTTCTTATTGTTTTATACTTATACAAAATAAAACAAAACAAAAAAGATGATAAAAGCAAGTATTTACATTACAAAATTATCATACAACAATAATCTATTTAGTAAAACTAATAACATATTTAATATACTCGTACATGCTAATTAAATTGTGTTATGTTTGGTTTGATTGGATAGGTTTTGGAAAAATTGTGTACCTATAATTTTTATCATTCTATGATTTTTTTGTTAAATTTACATAATATAGATGTACTACCGTGTACACTGTACACCTACTTATGATGTGACGTATCACCTTTATATGAAATACCTTTTAAGCGTATTAATACATTTAAATGAAATAATACCGAACGTTAATAATAAAGCGATTTGATTCAGCATTGAAACTGATCTACACAGTGACCATTGGCATTATAGTTCTGCAAGCTAATTTTGTTTGAATGAAAACTGTCACCTCTCAAAAACACCATCTAATAGTAGCGTGTAGCCATTATAAAGCCTTGCATTTTGACTAGTTTAAGCCCAATGTATCAAAATGAACAACAAAAGCGTAAGTTTCAGCTTGTTTATTGAGTTTGTGGTCATAAATCTGACTGACCACTCTAGTTAGGTAGGTAGTCTGTGCTGCAGTAATCCAGTTAACAGCGATACACAGAGTTAGCGAAGCGAAGACCCTGTCTCTGGTCTCTACTGCATCTAGTCTGTATAGCGTTCTGTGGACCGCTGAGCTTTCGAAGTTCTAATTGACTGGAAACACTCAATTGATTTTGGTGTTAAGGTAATTTGTTATTGGTGCTCTTGGACGGACAAATAATGTTTGAATGCGGTAAAACACGGACTTGAAATTAATTGGTTGTTATGTTTGAATATTTTGAAGTGGTCGGGGCTTCATTTTGAGAATTGCACAGAATTTATATCGATTTAAAAACAAATCTGATTAGGTTTGAGAATTATACTACTTAGAATTACTATGACTAATATTCATTGGTCAGACACGATATAAGATTTTCATGGCCAAAAGTATTATTATGATTTATTTCTGGGGTATTATGTGTCGCATTTTTTCCTTGTTTAGCCAACATTTCGGACTATATTACAGTGTCCATCATCGGGCAAATGTGACGCTGTAAAGCTCTCTGTATGATTGGCTAAAGAAGGAGGAAGTACAAGACGGCACAGTACTCCAAAAATAAATCACTATAGTTATAATTAGTCCTTGAAGTAAGTTTACGTAATACTTATTTGTACTCAATTTCTGATACTGTACAAATCGCAAGAAAGTCCCTCGCAGAATAATACAAAGTCAAGCTATCGCTAAGTAAACTTGTGATGAAAGGCTTAAATCACAGCGAAAAACAGATAAACCATAGCTGCTAAAAATATACAAATTATTAATGAAAACCGTCATTCTAGCGACATCTGTTGAGGTTAAAATTGTTTCAGTTTGTTTTTCAGTAGGCACCTGTAATAGTTGGAATTATGTTGAGATTCTATAGTATAAACACAGAGGTCATTAAAATCGTCTAGGAACGACTAGGAACCCCCTTTTGAGGCTTCAAAATAAACATTGAATTTTGTCAACCAATAGATCTGAACAAAGAGCTATAAAATTTTGAGTAACCAATCAGTGAACGAAGAGGCGTACATCAAATGCAGACAAAGGAATGAACTGTGGATCAGGCAATAAAAAAGATAATTAACGACATTTCGATTCTCACAGAAATTGGAGGTGAACGCACTTTAGGGTCAACATCGACTTTCAAGGTGACAAACTCCTGGGAATGTTTACAATAACTGAGACATTTATGGGGTATCGAACCATTGAAATCGGGTGCTTGGAAGTTTTACAGGTTGTAAAGCGCACACACAAAAATGCAATGAAAAAAATTATAAACGTGATAGTATAAAAAAAGGACGGGAAAAGCAAAGGAAAGTTACTGGCGGAATTTCAACTGTAGTGCAATTATTTATGATAGAAGGAGGGTGTCATGTTCGATAAAAATCGTACTAAAGAGAGGAGTGAGTGTTGGAAACAATGGAAATAAATCGTTATCAATTTAAGATGAAACGGACATATTGGTAAATCAATCTTGAATGAAAATCTCGCAAAAAAAATAGACATTTTAGAAAAGTGCGGCGACCGAATGGAAGGATAATACAGAGATTTTAGCTGCTACAAAGGTCCTAGGGGCATAAAAATTGAGTATCAGAAGAAGACAGTAAGACTGAACATATAGCGATAGATTAGATTCAGGAAAAGTAGACATTTTACATAATTATTGGGTTAGATATATATTAGAGTTACCCAATATTACGGAGGGATCGAAACAAGATAAAAGGTTGGCGGTCTCATGTATATTTTGAAGGGTAAACAATCGAAATCCGAACATGGTTTTTATTTACGTTAAGGTAATAAATGATTAGAAAAGCGATTAACTTTAACGTTGGGCTTATGAAGTATTTAGATTAGGAAAAGAGATTAAAACTAATGGCTCTAAAATTAAACTAAATTTACGGCCGTAGTACATAAAATCTGAGACGTAAACATATGTCCAGACGTATAATTTATGTGAAATCTTGTAAGTGAGGGATGGAGAATGGGCGGAGATTGGGTAAAACAATAAAAATGACAGATATCCCAGAGTCTAATTAGGTATATCTCCCGTAGAAGTGTGGAAAACTATATATTAATTAATAATAAATGAAGTATGAAATTTCCTGGAGACCACACACATCGGGAAAAGTGAAGAAAAGATAAAAGGAAGGGTAAAGAACGGAGATAGGAAATGATCCATGTGGAGAAAAGCGATACAATTCGAATTTATCCGTGAAATTAATAAATACGACTTGGAAAATGAGTAATTATAAGAGTTATGAGAAATGACATAAGAATCAAGAAGAAATTGTGCAAGAAAACGTCGCGGATAAATATAAAATTCAAAGATAAAGGAAAAACTCAAATCTGCGACAGGGAGATAGAAAGTACGGGTGGAAATGGAAAAGCTCATATAAGTAACAATGAAATTAAGTAGAATTTAAACAAATCGAAATTCAAAAATGCGTAGTAAAGATTTCGACATGGATTTAAACAATTTTCGCACGAGATGCATAAAATTGAGATGTATATATATATTATTGAGGACGGACCTATCGCGAATTGAGAAAAAAAAGGGAACGCAAAATCATGATATTTTAACTACATTTTGTATGAACCATAGAACAAAGGAAGCTTGGGCAATGAACGCAGACTTACCCGATTCGGACCCTATCAAGTTAGCGACGTGAGATAAAAATTAACCGCCGCCCAAAGCTGGACGACGAAAGATCGTATGAATGTATAAACAATATTAGTGAGAGAGATATTCAAGTTTACGAGTTGATAGGAAATAGAATTAAGCATCAAGAGAAATTCAGATACGTCTTTTGGGACCTGAGAGGGGTATAAAAGATGGAACACATCAGTCAGGAGGCAGTCGCGCCGAGGATTCGAAAAGTTGTTACGTGGCGGTACTACGTTCTTTGGTAGGATTAACAGTGAAAAATCTTTAAGTGTTAAATTTTAAATAAGTCCCTGACTTAGGAAAATTTTGTGAAAAATACAAGTGCTAGAGTCAGTGAAATTTAATAAGTCAGTTAAATTAAATTAAACAGTGAAAATAAATATAATTTAAACGAAGTGCTTAAAAGTGTTAAAAGTGAATAGTGCAAAAAGTGTTAAAAGTGAATTATTAAAAATTTAAAAATAATTATTTCATTCAAAGTGAAAACATTCGAATTAAATTTAAGAGTTTGTTATCGTTAAATTAAAGTGGATGTGCTCGTGAATTGATATTTAAAAATAGATTATAATTTTGTTTAAAATTATTAATAGTAAATACTTCATCTTAGGTTAAAAGAAACACAAAAACAAAAAAAAGGATTCGATAATAATAAACGTTTAAACCTTTGTTCTAAAATTAATAGTTAGAAAAAAATTTAATCGAAATAAATTAAAAGTTTGCACAATTCGGAATAAATTTTCTTATCAATTTATATAAAAAGAAATTTAGAATTAATAAATTGTTCAATTAAAATCCATCGTGCGTATAGCGACAGTGTTAAAAGTGTTTGTCGTTTTAACCGGAATTTTAATCATCAGTCTATCATTTCGAAAAAGAATTTGAAACAGCTATCATTCAAAAGCCTAAACTAGAAAGGTGTTATTAAATCAACGGGTTTTCTGAATTAGGATTTCGTTCGGAAGAAAAATTAAATATCAGCTAATTTATACGATTCAAGCGAGAATAAAATATTAAATAGGAATAAATAGTCGAAAAGATTTATTTTGAAATTAGTTGAAAAATACAATTAATTAGGTAGGATTTCTTCATCAAGGTTGTTGTGTACACCCGACCGGAAATACCTTGACGGGGGGTAAGTTTTCTTTTTATAAATAATTTTCAGGACCTAGGAGTGAGGAGATACAGCTGATTATGGTATATCAATTAAATTATTAAAAACAACAAAACAAAGCATTACACATTAATATATGTATATTATGTATTTATTTATATAAAATAAAGTAATATATTGTATATAAAGAATAAATATATGAGTAATGTATTTATATATATGTATTTTACTTATTAATCGAAGCATCGAAATGGTAGCGATTTTAATACCTACCCGAGGACATATCTATATTATTGAAAAAGAAAATATGTATTTATTAATATTCAAGACTATGTAGATTCATATATTTTATATTTATTTATTAATATATGTACTCTTATTTAACATATTTTGACAATCGATATATGTGTACTTATATTTATATTTATTCTTCATTTAACCTCTTAGTAAATTTGTGTTCAAAAAGTGAAATAAATAGTTTAACTTCAAAAGGAATTAAAAATATTCTAATTAATTATGCACAATAAAAGGTAACATAACTGAATTATAGGGAGAAGTAGAAATATTTCTTAAATAAACAATCTCGCATCTAGGTTAGTGTGTCAAAGAAGGTGTTTATATTATTCGATTTGTTTACAAATAGAGACGCTGAAGATCTGGGCCAACCGCATAGTTTGAAAACGACCTTGGCCGTAACTAGAAAATTTATCAGGGTTATAAGGATAACCATCAGGATGTCATTGTGCAATGTGCAGCGATATGGGTCATTTACAAATACCTATCATTCACAATCTACAATTGAAAAATCATGGGTTAGCAAGATTTATATCGAATATTACATGAAACATTTGAGTACCATTGATTAGATAGTCATATAGATTTTATTAGTTACCTGAACCAGCTGGAAGCTGCGTGCTCTCTAATGTCTATCAATCACAAACGACAATTGAAAAATCACGGGTTAGCCAGATTTATATCAAAATATTACATGAAACATTTGAATACCATTGATTAGATAGTCGCATAGATTTTTATTAGTTACTTGAAACAGCTGGGAGCCGCGTGTTTACAATTACCTACCATTCACAATCTACAATTGAAAAATCACGGGTTAGTAAGATTTATATAGAAATATTATACGAAACATTTGAACATTATTGATGGAGTGTTCGCATAGATCCCATCAGTTGCCAGAGACAGTTGAGAGTCGTGTACCCTCCTATGTGGCAATCAATTACTTGAAACAATTGAGAAATCACGGGATAGGATGAACAAAAATTAATGTTGAACCCTGGAGGTAAAATTTAAAACAAATACAGTTCACCCAATAGGAGGCAGTGGTCGCTCCTATAACAAGACCATTAAACAAACCAAAATAGAGATGACAACATTACAACTGCATAGCCGTGATCAGGAGGTTCAGGTTTTATAAGATTGGAAAAAAAAAAAAGGTTTTATGGGTCAATCTATTGCAAAAACGGAGAAAATAATAATAATAAATAGGACGTAATTAATTAAAGAATTAACAAAAAAAAAAAAATCAGAAAAGTGCGACATTACATAAATACACAGTGAAATAAAAAGAAATAATAATAGATTAACGTAAATAAACAATAAATCCAAAAAGAATGTGTTAACGAATAAACCTATAATACAAAGTGTCCTTGTAAATAAAAATGTGTCAAATCAAACGACCATTAACTCCAGAGTTATTAAAAATTCCTTTCATACGATAATGTAAACAAAAACAAAGGATATGTAGGTTAATGATGTCATTCAGTCAAAAGGAATGCGTTCTGTAAACAAAAACATTGTTTATGTTTTGGGTTCACCGAACAGATCGGAATGTTGATATGAAGCAAGTTTAATAAACAGACAAGCCCGAAAAACATCGAACTTATTGTGAAAACAAAGAACATCGAAAAAATTGATAAGATAAACATCGGGCGTAAAAACATCTATATATCTTAAAAGTCGGAAACATCGTTAAGTAATACGTATCACTCCGAGGAACAAAAAATTAAATAACAAACGTCGAGATTAAATAAACAATGACACAAAAACGAGATAGCTGGAACAAATATAACATAAACATTGCATTCGGATATCGTGGAGTATTAACGTAAACAATTATTGTTTATCTTATATTCAAAAATACAGACCAGCGGCGGGCCGTGGTACTTAACAAATTATTCACAAAGTCAGGAAAAGATATTATTATTTTTATCACTAGACATTCGACAGATTTATTAGAAGAATAGAAAGGTTTAGAGAAATTAAATTGATTAATGTATTACAACACCCAATGTACCTTACTAGATATCATTGGTTTTACAAAAATAATGATTACTTAAAATATAAAATTGATTGATAGCAATTGATTAACAAAAAAAAAAAATATATTTTTTTTTTGATTAACATTAATATCATTATAAAACAAAAGAAAAAACAATTATTATGACATGTTGGGGTGTTATCTATTATGACCATCTGTAACATAATAAATAACGGAAATATTACACCCATATCGTGTGATAGGTAGATCTATGAAAACAATAATATCAAAATAGAGAAGTGTAATTGTATTACATCATAGTTAATCATTAGGACCACGTGTTAGATTCAAATGGTCGCGCTACGTGCCGCCAATGTAGATAGTTGTTGTCAGGATCACAAATCTCGATAATCGACAGAGTCATTAATGAGGGTGAAACATTTGATGTTTTGTTTTGTGAGGTAAGATTAATCTTACATAATATAATTTACCATATAAACGGGTAAGTTGAAATAACGTAAGATTTACTCATGATAATTTTGTTGACATTCGGATCAGGTTGTTGACTATTAAGACATATTTTAAGACACAGAGAACCCAGTCAATGGATTCGATAAGGAATTCAAGTATAGGCCAAACAAATAAACGTTGTTTTGAAAAGACAAAATGTTAGTTGAGAATTCGACCTTCAATCTCAAAGGAAAAAAAATACAATTCAGAGTCGGCTCGAGACTTTAATGTCATTGACGAATGTTTATGATGGATATGTGTGTATACATGTATATATATATATATATATGTGTATATAGTATATATGATATACCTATTTAAAGGAAATTCATGTTAGGCATTGCAAAAAAAAATCATAATAGATTTTGCAAATTTTGCAAATTGAATATAGATTTGAACTTAACCAAAAATCAATATGGCGGAGAAAAGAAAAATCGATGACGCGAAGGTAAGCACCGAAACAGTTCCTATAGTTGATGAACTAAGAGAAATATTCAAACGATCGCGAAAAAGTTCGTTACAAGTCGAGAATTTGAAGGCACCTGAAAATATGGGTCAGTCAGAGGGGGAGGCTAGAACATATTCGGATATCAAACAAGACAAGGGTATACAAGAGAGTGATGTGAAAATCATAAACGAACTTGAAATTTTACAGGAACAGCCAGGTGACAAAACACAGGAAAAAATCTAGAAAAACAAAAAAAAAAAAAATAAGAAAAACGAGAAAATTTGAAAAAAGAAAAATATAGAATAAGAAAGGCAACATGTATATAAAATAATTAAGAAAATTAAAATAGGAATATTGAGGTTGTCGCTTAGTAAGAAAAAAAATAGATACATAAGCCGGTAACATTCGGAAGATCTAAGAAAATGGTGGGAAAACGTGGAATGGGGAGGCAAACAGAAGCTTTAGTGACGGCAATCGAGGAAAATGCTACAGCTGGGACGTCAACAGTGAACATCGGAGATATTACTACAATAATTCAAGCAGCTTTAGCACCGCTTGTTGATAAAATGCAGGAACTTGAGAAACAATTAGGAAGACCAACAACAGTGGCGGTAACAGGAGAGGATAGTGCGCCGAAAAACGTTCTCCAAGTAGTGAAAATGCTACCGCAGCAGGAACGACCTTCATTTTCCGGTGGAAACCAAAACCCCATAAGTTTCTTAGAAGATTTAAAAGAATACACTAGAAAAGTTAAACGTACAGATCCATTAATTGTCGTACGGGAAAATTTGAAGGGAGAAGCAAAAACGTGGGCCAAGTTATACAACAAGCGATGGGAAACAATGTTGGATTTCGAAAGAGATTTTTTAGCTACCTATTGGGGAGATATAAAGAAGAATGAGGTTCGCCGTCGTCTTGCGGAAGGGGTATATGATTCCAAGAGAGATATATCCATGCTCACTCATTTCGCAAATTATTGGGATTTAGCGAAAGCATTAAAAATTACCGAGACACCGTTGAGCGTAGTTGACGAGATTATGAGACATTACCCTAAAGAAGTTCAATCGCTATGGTTTTCAGGACAGTCAGGAGATGAGATTGTCGCTGCTGAGTTTCTTCGAAAACTAGATACAATGGTTTGCACACCGGAAGAACGGAACACAAAGAAAAGGAGTGGGGAGGAGTTCACCAAGAAGGACAAATACCGTGACCGTTACCACGCTATAAAGAAGAGAATTCACGCAATAGAGAGTGTGGAAGGAGGCGCTAGCTGCAGTAAGTGTGCAGAAGCTACGACATCTTCACAGGGAGGTTCTACAAAAACTACAAGCGGCAAGGAGCTAGTAATCGCAAACAATTCGGGAAACGGCCGAGGGTTGATTCATTAGCCCTCATGAATACGACTCACACAGGGAGAGGGACGCCGGCACCAAAACACAACACTGCATTGAAGATTATGATGAAATGGGGGTGGAATCCAATGAAAGGATTGGGAAGAAATGAACAAGGGATGACTGTTCCAATAAAAGCAGAAAGGAATGTGAGAAGACGAAAGGATGGAGCGGAAGAAACGAGAACGGAAGCGGAAATAGATGTGGAAGTATGTGTCAATTCCTTACAACAAATAACGGATGAATGGAATCAATTGAAAGTGAACGAAGAGAAAACAAGCAGGGAAATTAGTGGGTTCAACAACATTTTCGAAGACAGAGATTATGAGGAAGTAGAAAAGGGTAGCACTTTACCGTTATTACCGGAAGCCAAAGCACAGATAGATAACACGGAAGTTCACTGTTTAATAGATACCGGAAGTCAAATCACGTGCGTTTCTCAAGAGTTTTATGAAAATTATTTAAATGATCAAACAATTTATCCTATTATGCCTGTAACGACTATACAGATTAAAGTAGCGATAGGACATAAAAGTCAGAGAATATCTAGGTTGGTTCTAGTACCATTGCGATTTGGAGATGTTATAATAAATACGCCGTGTTTAATAATACCGAAGTTAATTAGGCCAATTATATTGGGTATCAACTGGTTAGACGAATATACAGCTGAATTTAAATGTGGAGAAAACAGAAAGTTAAAAATAAAAACAGGAAATGGGAAGAAGGAAATAGAGTTAGTAAATTCAACCGTAATTCATAGGAAACCTAAACACGAGATTAGAAATCAAAATTGCACAAGTGGAAAAATAATTAATATTGAAGTAAACCCTGAAATAAATAATACGGCGTGCCTCGAGAGTAGAATAACGACCTTTGTGTCCGAGTTAAATTTAGATTCAAAAGGAAAAGAAGGGTTAGAAAAGATTTTAATTAAACATAAGAATGTATTTATAGACAAACCGGGCCTAACTACTTTGTACACTCACGAAATAAGAATGACGGACGAGACGCCTTTCGTTAAGCGATCCTACCCAGTACCTTTTGCTTACAGGGATAAGATTGATGAAAAGATTAGAGAATTGGAGTCATTAGGAATCATCAGTAGAGAGGCCACGCAGTTTTCTAGTCCTCTAACATTTACCTTGAAAAAAGATGGGACGGTTAGGATACTCTTAGATGCTAGATTCTTAAACACCAGAATGCAGGCGGAAGTAGAAAAACCACCATTAACTTCAGAAATTATACAGCGTTTTCATGGTGTAAAATTCATAACCACAATAGATCTAAATTCAGCTTACTTTCAAATACCTATCAGTCCAGAAAGTCGCAAGTATACTGGGTTTGTATACAATGGAAAATCTTACGTATACAAGGTATTACCGCAGGGGTTAAAAACATCAGTAGGGAGTTTTTCAAGAGGAATGGACAAAATTCTAGGACCAGGGGTGAGGGAATTCTGCGCTAATTACTTAGATGATTTAATAATATATACGTGTGGTAGTCAAGAAGATCATTTTGAACATGTAAACGCGGTACTTGAGAGGTTAAAGGAAGCAAACATGACTTGTAAACTTGAAAAATGTCAATTTTTATTCACAGAAGTACGTATGTTAGGACATATTATAACGCCTTTGGGAGTTCAAATGGATCCGGAAAAGATTGATGCTATAAAAAATTTTCCGGTACCCAAGAAAATAAAACAAGTTAGAGCTTTTCTAGGACTTTGTAATTATTACCGTAGATTCGCGAATAAATATGGGGAAACAACACGGGTTTTGTGCGATTTACTTCAGAAAAATAGAACCTGGCGATGGGGTGACTCAGAACAGCGCGCATTCGAGAGGGTGAAAACATTATTTTTAGAGACAGTTATTTTACATCATCATGACCCAAATAGTACTTATTATTTACAGACAGATAGTTCGGGGTTCGCCATAGGAGGAGAATTATATCAGTTGGATGAGGAAGGAAATCACCACGTTATTGGATTTATTAGCAAAGCTTTAAGAGGACCGGAGTTGAAATGGACCACGTCAGAACAAGAGTTATGGGCGATAATATATGCTTTACACAAATTTGAGACATACTTAAGAGGAGTACACTTAATAATTAGGACGGATCATCAAGCATTGACATTTTTAAAGAGCTGGAAGATGTACAGTGGCCGACTAACACGGTGGATTTTGTATTTAAACCAATTTAACTTCACTGTAGAATACGTCAAAGGGAAGGAAAATATAGGGCCTGATATTTTATCTCGTTATTCTTGTGATGCAAGAAATGTACAGGAGGAGAAAAACACGTGCCCAGAGATAGCAGCTTTTGCAGTTAAAGGTAGACAACAGATTCGGAAACACTTAGAAAATATAACTGAACTACAGAAACAAGACACATTTTTGGGAGAAATTTTCGGATATTTGCGCAAGGGAAAATTTGGGCCGCCGACAAAAGATGTTAATAGGTATTTGAAAAATTACAAAAAAATAGGCAAGACTTTATATTACACAACAGGACTAAACAAAACGGTGTTAGCAGTACCACAAGAGTTGACTGAAGAACTAATTAAAATGATACATTTAGAAATTGGACACGGAGGAGTTTTTAAAACAGGGACAGCTTTGGGAGATAGGTATTATTGGCCAGGCATGCACCGAGATATAAAACGCATAGTGAGAGGGTGTCACCTATGTCAGCTGGCGAAGCGCGAAATTCGACCAACTGTAGGGCCGAGTAAATCCATAATTACCAAAGAAGTAGGACAATTAGCTATGGCAGATTTATACGGACCTTTACCGAGAGGAATAGGAGGGGTTAGATTCATTTTCGTGATCCAAGATTCATTCAGTAGATTTGTAAAATTATATAAATTGAGGATAGCAAGTACTAAGACCGTGTTAAATTGTGTAGAGGATTTTAATAAAACAATACAAATAGATGCTTTGCTAACTGACAACGGATCTCAATTTACATCGAAGAAATGGGAAAACAACTTAAATAGGATGGGCATACGAATCGTACATACTTCAATACGAAATCCCGGACCGAACATAACAGAGCGCGTGAATAAAGAATTAGGTAGAATTTTCCGTATTTATTGTCACGAAAAACATACCAAGTGGGCGGCTTTCCTTAAAGAAATAGAACAAACCTACAATAATTCGATACACTGTTCAACAGGATTCTCACCTAATGAAATAGCTTTTGGGAAATCACCAACTTATAGTTTAGACAGGTATACTCAAGGCTGCGGAAAATCTACGAAAACAATAAATGAAATAAGACTAGCAGCACGGAAAAATTTAGAGAAAAGCGCTGCAAATCGACAGAAATACTATAATCTCAACAAAAGATTAATAACTTATGAGATTGGGACCCTGGTCAAGTTGAAAAAATTTACACAATCAAACCTACTCAAAAAAGAAATAAAAAAATTCAATCTGCTTTACGATGGACCTTATGTAATTGGATCAGAAGTTTATAGTAACACGTATACGCTAATTGATCCGGTAACTCGGGAAATAAAAGGAGATTATAGCGCAATTCATTTAGCGAAATATTATACATGTAATAAGGAACAAAAACCAAGTTTAGAGATAGTGGAAATCAACGAATAAAATGCGAAATTTACAAATATTTGAAACCTTAAATAAATAAACGATTGAGAAAAATTTAAAATCTGTTAGGATACGATATAATTTAAGGAGAAAGAAAATTACTAAAATATTAGACTATCAGTTCGTTTGCGAGGGGCGGGTCGTCCTTAAGTCTTTAAGGTTGAGTGAACAAATCTCTTAATAAGCGACAATCATATTCTAATTTACTAATAGAGTAAGAGGAAAATTTTTTCGATAATATTGATTTTCTAGTTTAGGAAAAAAAATTGTGTGTTAGTGTGTAGGAAAATTTTGTTAGATAAGTAAGAACACAGAAGGAAAGCGTATGGGAGTTATATACCCACAAAAGGAACAAAAAAAAATACATATATTATAAATAGGATAGGGTACGTTTTATAAAACAAGATTTTAAATTGACAATGCATAGAGTTAGATTTTTTTTTTTTTTTTTTTTGAAAACTTGAAATAAGGCTATCTATAGATTTAGAGTAGACATTAGGTAAAGATAAAAAGGGAACATTAGAATTACGATATGGTTAGGTTAAATTTTCAAAAAAAAAAAATTTAAAAGGAAACAGGAACGATGAGAAAATTGGAGTTTAGTTAAGAACATTTATGAAATTTAAAAATTAGGGTGGGTAACACCTAGGCTAGAACAACTTGTTTGAATGATCTATGAAAAGACAATTAGAAATTACACAAAAAAAAAAAAAAAAAATTTGCGAATAAGAAAAAAAAAATGCTGGAAAAGTTTAAATGAAACATGTATACCACTGATTTTTGGATTGGGTGAGGTCGTGCAAAGATACATATTTCACAAAAATTATCATACTTACAAAACAAAAACAAAACGAAAAATTATTTGCACACCAAGAGACCATCCACTTTTCAGTTGGTCAATAGACCGCGAGATTGCAAACAATCTTTATCTGAATCATTGTAAGGGAGGTCTTAGTCCAACCAGGTTGAGGACCACCTAAACACGCGAGTCGAGGGGCGTGTTTTTCCCAGAAAAAAAAAAGAGATTAATTTTGAGTTTATCAAAATTAGAGAAATTCCATAAAATAAAATCTACGCGAAAAGAAAATAGAAAATACAATGAGATTCAGAGTCAAGGTTGTTAACAATCCAAACAAAATGGAAAGAGAGATAGGGAAAAACAGAATGAGGGGGGGGAGAAAGGAAAAAACAGAATGGAAAGAGAGATAGGGAATAACAGAATGAGGGGGGGGGAGAAAGGAAATAACAGAATGGAAAGAGAGATAGGGAATAACAGAATGAGGGGGGGGGAGAAAGGAAATAACAGAATGGAGAGAGAGATAGGGAATGATAGAGTGAGGTAGAGAAAGGAAATAACAGGAAGTGATGTAGGAAAAGGAATAACAGAACGAGGGGGGGAGAATAGCTAGACTACATTTGAACACAATTTCGATGTCTAAAGTAGTATACAACGTTAGCCACAGCAAATTGAGTTCAGAGGGGGGAACTGTGATGAAAGGCTTAAATCACAGTGAAAAACAGATAAACCATAGCTGCTAAAAATATACAAATTATTAATGAAAACCGTCATTCTAGCGACATCTGTTGAGGTTAAAATTGTTTCAGTTTGTTTTTCAGTAGGCACCTGTAATAGTTGGAATTATGTTGAGATTCTATAGTATAAACACAGAGGTCATTAAAATCGTCTAGGAACGACTAGGAACCCCCTTTTGAGGCTTCAAAATAAACATTGAATTTTGTCAACCAATAGATCTGAACAAAGAGCTATAAAATTTTGAGTAACCAATCAGTGAACGAAGAGGCGTACATCAAATGCAGACAAAGGAATGAACTGTGGATCAGGCAATAAAAAAGATAATTAACGACATTTCGATTCTCACAGAAATTGGAGGTGAACGCACTTTAGGGTCAACATCGACTTTCAAGGTGACAAACTCCTGGGAATGTTTACAATAACTGAGACATTTATGGGGTATCGAACCATTGAAATCGGGTGCTTGGAAGTTTTACAGGTTGTAAAGCGCACACACAAAAATGCAATGAAAAAAATTATAAACGTGATAGTATAAAAAAAGGACGGGAAAAGCAAAGGAAAGTTACTGGCGGAATTTCAACTGTAGTGCAATTATTTATGATAGAAGGAGGGTGTCATGTTCGATAAAAATCGTACTAAAGAGAGGAGTGAGTGTTGGAAACAATGGAAATAAATCGTTATCAATTTAAGATGAAACGGACATATTGGTAAATCAATCTTGAATGAAAATCTCGCAAAAAAAATAGACATTTTAGAAAAGTGCGGCGACCGAATGGAAGGATAATACAGAGATTTTAGCTGCTACAAAGGTCCTAGGGGCATAAAAATTGAGTATCAGAAGAAGACAGTAAGACTGAACATATAGCGATAGATTAGATTCAGGAAAAGTAGACATTTTACATAATTATTGGGTTAGATATATATTAGAGTTACCCAATATTACGGAGGGATCGAAACAAGATAAAAGGTTGGCGGTCTCATGTATATTTTGAAGGGTAAACAATCGAAATCCGAACATGGTTTTTATTTACGTTAAGGTAATAAATGATTAGAAAAGCGATTAACTTTAACGTTGGGCTTATGAAGTATTTAGATTAGGAAAAGAGATTAAAACTAATGGCTCTAAAATTAAACTAAATTTACGGCCGTAGTACATAAAATCTGAGACGTAAACATATGTCCAGACGTATAATTTATGTGAAATCTTGTAAGTGAGGGATGGAGAATGGGCGGAGATTGGGTAAAACAATAAAAATGACAGATATCCCAGAGTCTAATTAGGTATATCTCCCGTAGAAGTGTGGAAAACTATATATTAATTAATAATAAATGAAGTATGAAATTTCCTGGAGACCACACACATCGGGAAAAGTGAAGAAAAGATAAAAGGAAGGGTAAAGAACGGAGATAGGAAATGATCCATGTGGAGAAAAGCGATACAATTCGAATTTATCCGTGAAATTAATAAATACGACTTGGAAAATGAGTAATTATAAGAGTTATGAGAAATGACATAAGAATCAAGAAGAAATTGTGCAAGAAAACGTCGCGGATAAATATAAAATTCAAAGATAAAGGAAAAACTCAAATCTGCGACAGGGAGATAGAAAGTACGGGTGGAAATGGAAAAGCTCATATAAGTAACAATGAAATTAAGTAGAATTTAAACAAATCGAAATTCAAAAATGCGTAGTAAAGATTTCGACATGGATTTAAACAATTTTCGCACGAGATGCATAAAATTGAGATGTATATATATATTATTGAGGACGGACCTATCGCGAATTGAGAAAAAAAAGGGAACGCAAAATCATGATATTTTAACTACATTTTGTATGAACCATAGAACAAAGGAAGCTTGGGCAATGAACGCAGACTTACCCGATTCGGACCCTATCAAGTTAGCGACGTGAGATAAAAATTAACCGCCGCCCAAAGCTGGACGACGAAAGATCGTATGAATGTATAAACAATATTAGTGAGAGAGATATTCAAGTTTACGAGTTGATAGGAAATAGAATTAAGCATCAAGAGAAATTCAGATACGTCTTTTGGGACCTGAGAGGGGTATAAAAGATGGAACACATCAGTCAGGAGGCAGTCGCGCCGAGGATTCGAAAAGTTGTTACGTGGCGGTACTACGTTCTTTGGTAGGATTAACAGTGAAAAATCTTTAAGTGTTAAATTTTAAATAAGTCCCTGACTTAGGAAAATTTTGTGAAAAATACAAGTGCTAGAGTCAGTGAAATTTAATAAGTCAGTTAAATTAAATTAAACAGTGAAAATAAATATAATTTAAACGAAGTGCTTAAAAGTGTTAAAAGTGAATAGTGCAAAAAGTGTTAAAAGTGAATTATTAAAAATTTAAAAATAATTATTTCATTCAAAGTGAAAACATTCGAATTAAATTTAAGAGTTTGTTATCGTTAAATTAAAGTGGATGTGCTCGTGAATTGATATTTAAAAATAGATTATAATTTTGTTTAAAATTATTAATAGTAAATACTTCATCTTAGGTTAAAAGAAACACAAAAACAAAAAAAAGGATTCGATAATAATAAACGTTTAAACCTTTGTTCTAAAATTAATAGTTAGAAAAAAATTTAATCGAAATAAATTAAAAGTTTGCACAATTCGGAATAAATTTTCTTATCAATTTATATAAAAAGAAATTTAGAATTAATAAATTGTTCAATTAAAATCCATCGTGCGTATAGCGACAGTGTTAAAAGTGTTTGTCGTTTTAACCGGAATTTTAATCATCAGTCTATCATTTCGAAAAAGAATTTGAAACAGCTATCATTCAAAAGCCTAAACTAGAAAGGTGTTATTAAATCAACGGGTTTTCTGAATTAGGATTTCGTTCGGAAGAAAAATTAAATATCAGCTAATTTATACGATTCAAGCGAGAATAAAATATTAAATAGGAATAAATAGTCGAAAAGATTTATTTTGAAATTAGTTGAAAAATACAATTAATTAGGTAGGATTTCTTCATCAAGGTTGTTGTGTACACCCGACCGGAAATACCTTGACGGGGGGTAAGTTTTCTTTTTATAAATAATTTTCAGGACCTAGGAGTGAGGAGATACAGCTGATTATGGTATATCAATTAAATTATTAAAAACAACAAAACAAAGCATTACACATTAATATATGTATATTATGTATTTATTTATATAAAATAAAGTAATATATTGTATATAAAGAATAAATATATGAGTAATGTATTTATATATATGTATTTTACTTATTAATCGAAGCATCGAAATGGTAGCGATTTTAATACCTACCCGAGGACATATCTATATTATTGAAAAAGAAAATATGTATTTATTAATATTCAAGACTATGTAGATTCATATATTTTATATTTATTTATTAATATATGTACTCTTATTTAACATATTTTGACAATCGATATATGTGTACTTATATTTATATTTATTCTTCATTTAACCTCTTAGTAAATTTGTGTTCAAAAAGTGAAATAAATAGTTTAACTTCAAAAGGAATTAAAAATATTCTAATTAATTATGCACAATAAAAGGTAACATAACTGAATTATAGGGAGAAGTAGAAATATTTCTTAAATAAACAATCTCGCATCTAGGTTAGTGTGTCAAAGAAGGTGTTTATATTATTCGATTTGTTTACAAATAGAGACGCTGAAGATCTGGGCCAACCGCATAGTTTGAAAACGACCTTGGCCGTAACTAGAAAATTTATCAGGGTTATAAGGATAACCATCAGGATGTCATTGTGCAATGTGCAGCGATATGGGTCATTTACAAATACCTATCATTCACAATCTACAATTGAAAAATCATGGGTTAGCAAGATTTATATCGAATATTACATGAAACATTTGAGTACCATTGATTAGATAGTCATATAGATTTTATTAGTTACCTGAACCAGCTGGAAGCTGCGTGCTCTCTAATGTCTATCAATCACAAACGACAATTGAAAAATCACGGGTTAGCCAGATTTATATCAAAATATTACATGAAACATTTGAATACCATTGATTAGATAGTCGCATAGATTTTTATTAGTTACTTGAAACAGCTGGGAGCCGCGTGTTTACAATTACCTACCATTCACAATCTACAATTGAAAAATCACGGGTTAGTAAGATTTATATAGAAATATTATACGAAACATTTGAACATTATTGATGGAGTGTTCGCATAGATCCCATCAGTTGCCAGAGACAGTTGAGAGTCGTGTACCCTCCTATGTGGCAATCAATTACTTGAAACAATTGAGAAATCACGGGATAGGATGAACAAAAATTAATGTTGAACCCTGGAGGTAAAATTTAAAACAAATACAGTTCACCCAATAGGAGGCAGTGGTCGCTCCTATAACAAGACCATTAAACAAACCAAATAGAGATGACGATTCTCTTAAATAAAAACGTCAAAACCAAACAAAAAGCCTGGAGTTCGATAGCTCTCCAAAACAAACTATCAAATAATTTCTTATTCTACTAGTATTTATTAGTATAACCTTATTCTTACGTATATATTCGGTTACCAAGCTAAGAATTGTGCAGAATTCTTCGTGCGAGATCCGAGCTCGGAATGCGAGGTAGATAGCCTCGTATTGCGAGTTATAAACCTTTCCCAAACTGTATGTATACATATATTTATTCGTATGTACTGTTTACTGGAGAATGCGGACCTGCATACAGCTTGCATTTAGGTCGGTAGACCACTCTCGCATTCTCTTTTAAACGTGGAATGAGGATTCACGACCCGTAAGTCCACACCAACCGTGAGTATATGATTGTATATAGGACGAAACCGGTTCGCCCTAAGTAAATTGTAGTCCAAGGAGGTGTTGGAATTTGGAGGTTTCGGGACCCGAGGGAAGACTTGAAGGCAGTGCATGATGACGTGGAAGGCTTTTTGGGACGCGATAACTAAGGTATCAATCAAAGAGCCGTGTCAAAAGATTGTGCGAATTTCTTGTCGACTCACGATCATCTCGTTTACTTGCAGGAGGAAGGAGCCAAATTTTTGCTAGCAAAGGGTTATTCTGAGTTCGTCAAATATACAATTAACTAATAACATTACCATACTAAATCAATTTTACATGTACCTTATAGCAGCTGAGTCGTGGAGGAGTGGCGCCAACCAGACACAATAATTAATCATTGCCAAATTTACTAACAATTAACCATTTGAGTTATATTTAATTATCTGTCCAAATAAACATGTATAATATCTTTTATCAGCGTTTAACTACGATTTTGTTAGGGTGCAGGGAATCAATAATTACATTAGGAAAGTTAGCTCATTCAGGGAATTCATGTAAGTCTAGGTTTGCAATGGAAAGACCAATTAAATTGTGAAACTCAACACCTCGATCAGAACCAAGGGGGTTACCACAAAATGAAAGTAATTAAAATCCTATATCATAAATCAAAAAAATTACACAACGTTTGATGGAATTTAATTACAATATAAATACGGGTATATTTGCGTTCAAGATCGTAAATAACGTATTAATTAGTTAAGTACATATGTCTATAAAGATATATAGTACAAGAGAGCTTTAAGTAGCTTTCTGAAGTTATCAAAGAAATTAAGGGTCCAATTTTCATGGAGGCTTATGTGTTGTAGGGGAGGAATTTTCCATCCCTGCGAACACATATGCAAAGCCTTAGAAAAAAAAAAAAGAAGTATCGATCATAGCCAAGAGAGAAGAAAATTTTATATTGTTTTAAACAAAGTAAAAGAAAATGGTGAAAAGGCGAAAACATTACAAACTTCACAGTTTAAAACAGTCTAATCCCCGTGTTTCTTTAATGTGCTTCAACAATAAGTATCAACAAAATGTGTCATTGCTCGATGGCACTGACTTGATTACGTGATACTTCAAAATCAATGCTGTAGTCGGCCTTGAAATTAAAGATTCGAAGTTATGTTATGTTTTCTTAGAACTTTTTGCCAATTATTGGCAAATACCATTCATATAGGGAGATAAAAACATCGATTATGACTCTCGATTTGCCGTCTAGCTCCCCCAACCTCCCCAAACCTCTTCACGAGAGAAGTTTTATGAAGATTTGATGCATAAATTCACGAAATCCATTGAAAAGAAAATTTATTGAAAAAGTACCCATTTTATCTTTTGAAAACCCTCCGCAGATCTTTAAGCTTTTCCTCGTTGCACCGATGTGATAGATGCATTTCTAAGGGATGCAATTGGGAGCAATATTTCGCTGAAAGTGATCTCTAACGATCTGCTTTGAGCCTAGAGAGCAGCCGTTTCTCGAGCGAATGCATTTCACGCCTCATTAGATATGCATTTAAGCACCCGTGGTGGAGAGGCCAGACTCCAAACAAAAGTGCAGTCAATTAGTTTTATGAATACATTTCTGACCGGAAAGAGAATAACTAGACTATTTTGCAATGCTTTGTTTTCAACACAGTAAGTAATTAATACTTTATTTTTAGTAATTTTGTTACGACACGTTTATACCTCGATATTTTCCTATCCTAAAATGTTTTCAGGATTAAAAGTTTACACTTTTACTTCATATTTCAAATTTGCTAACAATGGAAGTCAACAGATTTAATGTTGGGTTTACTGAAATTGACAATGATATAATATAAAACATATTTAAAAAAATTATTAATGACTTTTTATTACATATATTTAAGAAGAGATATATTCTACAAAACAAGCTTTTTTGTAAACAATGAGTAAAAACTTATATTATTTTAAATAAATATTAATGTAATTAAACAAAAAAATTAAATAAATATAATATGCTATTTAAGAACAAAAAATAAATTCTTACGTTTTCTACGTTTTAAAATGGTTATTCCGGCAATTTTGTTGAACTAACTAACACCCTTTTAATTTAAAAGAATATGCTTAAATTGTCTGACAGAGGATTTTCACTGACTTAGTATTTCTATGTAGAATTCTAAATTATGCATTTGATAATCCAGAATTGCTTGCATTGATAAGCTTTTGGATTCCCCTACGTAATACTAGACGTCGGAATTTATTTCAGTGCAGAAATTCTGGTACTAACTACCATGTATATGTAGGGAAATAATTATATCGAGTCAGTGGACATCTTTAATTTATCACTTAACAGATAGAAATGATTGTTACCGAGACAATTCAGTTACATACAATAAATATTTAATGTTTTTATACATAATTTTAACCGTTTATCTGTTAAAGTCCCATAAAAAGACGTTAGTAAAGTAATATGTAAGTAAAGAAATACTTGGCTGATTGTTTAGCGCCATTTTGATGGAAAATTTCCTCATGGGTGCTAATAATAACTAGTGACTTACATCTAATACTTGAAGCTAGTGACTTACGACTAAGACTTGCTAACTTGATGACATACATATTTACAACTGTGACTCAAAGACTTACAACTAACATACTCAACCTGTTTTAGATTTTGCTCGGTTTCGCTAGTGTTGTTGTCAGTGGTAACTTATTAAAAATCAAAACTCTGTATAGTGGCAGCTCGTAACTTTTGTGTATGATGGAATGATAATTTTGAAAAATTCGACATTATTGATAGATATTGCTTAGTCTAAACGATTTTCAATTGTATTCCGAAATTTTTGATTTTTGAATGAAGATTTTCACGTGTTCGATGTTCGATTTCCTGAAGAACGTAATACAAAAAACCGAATTTTCGAGAAACAAATCAAAGGTTTTCGGCTACAACAATAGCAATAATGCTATCTTTTAAATATAAGCACTCAGTTTGAGGTTTTTATACACATTATGTGTTTTCTACTTGATGATTACGATACAGCTAGAGAGAAAAGTTTATTAAAATAGATTTTTAAAAAATTCACAAGATCAGTGGGTATACTTGTATTTTTAAAAGCAGTAAAATTTACTTAATATGGTGTATAAATAATTTATTTTTTTATGATTGTATATTATACTTAAATAGAGAATATCGAAGAAGGCAAATTTCAGAAAGAGAGAAGCATAAAGAAGGTGAGAAGAAAATAATGTCCTTGTAATTCAAATAGGTAATAAGGAAATGAGATTTAATTCTCTTTGATTTTTTTTCAATTTCCTTGGGTGCTATTGAAATATGTGTTACAGTGGACCAATTTTACTACATCAAATATTTTATTTCTACTACCTCCACGGAGGTAGTAGAAATAAAATATATTAAATTCCTTGACTTTGGACCGATTATCACTCTTGCCAGGAGAAAATAGCCTACATAGTTTTATAAAAATAAATATAAAAAGTCATTGTTTTTCAACTTATAGAGTACGTAGGTATTGTCAGTATTGTCTGGGTGAGAGACACCACTGAGTATAAAAATAATAAAAATGTTATAACCATTGACGTTACAATACAATCTAGACTTGTTATTGTCTCACAAAATTAAGATAAAATGTGGTAAATAAGAAACACTCTTATGTTTCCAGTAAATTTTTAATTTACACATGCTTTGTGTATGACAAAGATAGGAAATAAACGATAGTGGGCGGCGTTTTCGTATTTTCCTTGAGTATAAGATACGCTTACGCTGTGAGACGAACACGGGATACTGTACAGGACCATATATGTTGCTATGTTCGCTATCTCACTCTCTCCAATGGCGCTGAAAATCTTCGGGAAACAAAATAAATCATTTATTTTTTTATAGTCATAAAATAATTTGCCCATATTTACAAATGAAATCTTATTTCTTGGCTTTTACTAGCGTTTGCCGTGTAATGAAAACATTTTTTAATCACACGAGGGCGTTTTCGAACTTTTTTATGCAATTTAAATAGAACGACCTTACGTGACGCGTGACAGTTAAGTACTAAAACTACGACATCGAAAGCTAGCTTTTGACGTACTTTTCGCTAGCCACTTTGAGATTACAGCGCGTCTATATGTATTGTAACGTCATTGGCTGTAACCATTTTTACTGACCGGGTTAGTTCGTCCCTCGCCAAATCCTTTCAGTATTTAATTTTATGAAATTTCGTTATATATATTTAAATAAATATAGATTTTTTTGCAGACGTGAAACCATTAAGAATCGTCATAAAATAAGTAAGTAAATGAATAGATAAAGATACCGAGGACATGACCCACTTGGAGATGATTACTTGGCCATGTGCAAAGACGTTAGAACATAAAATAAATGAAAGCTACCCTAAACTAATCTGCTATTTGAACGCCGAATGAAAGCTCTTAGCCAATAATGTGTCGCGACGCTGGAACCTCTATCGAAAAATATACGCACTTTGTGGCAGCTCAACCGAGAAAATGAAACCAGATAGTCGTTTGTAACTGAGTAAAAAAGCTCTCTCCATTGGTATTTTTAATGTATTTGAAGTACATACAGCAATGATCCCTTTTGGAATGATGGTGTATATTTCTTACGTCTCGAAAGCACTTTGTCTGAAAGAAATGGGGCGCCAAATAGTCGGGCGGTCTGGTGTATGGGGAATCAACAGGGCGTTCGAAGCCTTTTGGAAATACATCGCAAAATGCAAATAAAAGGCTTGCAATTCGCAAAAAAGTTGCAAACATCTCTTTGATCTCAATCCTTACAGAGAATGGTAAATACAATATTGTTATAAAGTGTCTCCAAAACGTGAGAAGTAAAATGGAACAGTTTTGAAATGTTTCAAGATGTTAATAAATTGTCAACGATTTGCAAAAAGTAGCAATTATTTCTTCGATCTCAATTTATTCAACGAATAGTTAGTAAAACATTGTTACGAAGTGACTCAACAAATGTGAGAAGTACATTGGAAGCGTAGTAACATTGACACCCATATTTTTTGACCATTTCTAGGTCAATGCGGGTCTTTTCAAGTCTGCTTTTGTAATATATGACGGTAATTAGTACTAGCTGCTTATTATTTATGTCGGCTTTCACGAGTCAAGTAAACTGTTTAAACACACAATTACTAATTACACATGCGTTTGTACCTTCAGGAGTAACGCCAAACCTCGGGAGAGTTGTAATTACACCAATTATGTTAAGTTATATAAATGTTTCGTTATTTTACAAGAGTGCTTAGGACGAAAGCTTTCAGGTGATTACTTGCGGTTTTAGAATTTTTACTGGACTTTTACTTATATGGGTCTTAGAGACATTTTTATTATATTACCAAGTAATATGATGCAGAAACAATTACTATTTTTTAAACACATTGAAAACGATATTCTGCTATCTAATATAAAATATCTTGGTATCTTAATAGATAAAAATGTTAAATGGAAAGACCACATTAATCTCACTGTTGAAAGAATAAGAAAACTTATCTATATTTTCTATAATATACGAAATATTTTAAATAAGAAAACTATCAAAATTGTCTATTATGCATTAATTCAGTCCATATTGCAGTACGGGATTATCGGGTGGGGAGGGGCTTTTAAGGCTTCTTTACAGCCCATAATTACAATTCAAAGAATAATTATAAAAATCATCCTTAGGAAACCATATGACTCCCCTACTTTAGAGATATTTCGGGAATTTAATGTACCATCTGTCACAGAATTGTATAAAAGAATCGCCTTATATCAAATTTATAAAGAATATTTTATTTATAAAATTCACCCCTCAGATAGCATAAGCAATAGATTCAAAACTAATGGCTTAATAGCCATTCCTATGCTTAGAACGACCACGGCTCAGCACCACTATTCATATTTAGGTGTAAGATGGTACAATATATTATTGTCCAAAAATAAAATTAGTGCAACCGAAACTGTGAATTATGAACAATTCAAAAAGTTAATTAAGTCCCTAAAATTGGATACTGATATATTGTACCCCTAATTTTCTTACACTTACTCAATTTGTACAAAAATATATATTAATTTAATTGTTGTTAAAAAACTATTTTTCTAATTTGTTTACCTGATATATTGTACCCTTAATTTCCTCACGCTTTCTTAATCTGTAAGAAGATATATTATTTTAATTATCCTTAAAAAGATACTTTTCTAATTTGTATACCTATGTTAATATTATGTTTGTATTTATATCAAAAGTTATGGATTATTGTTTAAAAAATCATTAGAACTAAATGTAAATACTCCTCCCATAAACACGAGCTCCTTGAGCTCAACTTATGGAGTAGTAGAATAAAAAAACGAAAAAATTATGTATCTGTCTGCATATTGTTATCATTTATAATGTTGAATAATTTACAAGTAATAAATAAATTTACTTCTTTTTTTAAAACTTGGCTTGACTGTGGAAAGAACATTTTTTCCAGAAATTGGAGTGAATAACTACCAACCGAGCAAAATAACGATTGGATAAGACAGAAATTTATTGCGTATAGTAACTGCTGTAATGTCTACCAACTTCAGAGAAATGCGTAAATGTCCGCCAGTTTGTGCGTGATTTAATAAATTAAATTAAATTCGACTACAAAATAGGCACATGGTAATCTTATCACTTGGGATATTTAATGTAGATTAAACGATGCCTTAGTGAAAATGAACTTAGTCTGATATTAACTTATATTAGTTTCGCAAAAAATTCTCAGATCTAAGAAAGCTTTCATAAATATAAAGGCGATTTGAAATTGAATAAAAGCATTAAAAGTAAAATGTTTATGTTTTTTAAACAACAAGGAAGTTTAATTTGTGGATTTAAAAATGTTTATTTGATATTCAAGCAGATTCTAATAAAACGGTTAGAAATAAATCTAGATTTTTAGTTAATTCTAAAGATACATTATGAATTTACTGCTGTTGATATAATATAAAGTTTCTTTTCGGATGTCAGAGAGAAGGAACAGAAATAGTAGAGACATACGACACTAATGGGTTAATATAATGAAAGTATTGGTAATGGAGAAAAATACGAGGGTTTTCCTTTGGAAATGAGTTAGTAATAAGTAAGGTTATATGCAAGTTGAATTGGTTATACAGCTTTAAAGATTATTTTGCAAAGAAAAGTAGCAGCTTTTTTTATATTTTTATGGGCTGATTCCAAAAATAAACCTGTTTTCCGTAACAGCTCTAGTTTTTGAGATAAATCTTCACGTCGGGATGTGAACCGCGACCTCCAGATTTATAACGAAAGCAATAACCACAGAGTTTATGTTTAGGCTTAATGCGGAATTCGATACTTCGTTGGCGTGAAGAAACTGTGAATCAAATTATTTAACATGGAATTTCTAAATTTGTAGAAGCAACTCATCCATGAAGCATAACAATTTTTGTAATTAAAATAAATCGATCGAACTCGATCGATCCCACTGCAAGCCTCCATGGAGATTCTTGTGTGCACCTAAAAACCGTGAGACCAAATAAATTATTTTGTTCAATTATTTTTTTTGAATTTCATTCATTTTAGATAAATTCATTTTAACATTCAAGATGAAGTATTTCTTTCGTGCCAAGATCTGGTTAACATTACAATAAAGACTAAACTTACAAAGCGACCGTTTTCATAAAATGGCTACCTGCAGAGAATAAGGCGGTATATCGTGTTACTAAATACGAGCATTGAAATGTATTTCTTTGTACGCAGTGGGCGCCATTCTCGAGCTATACATACAGAGCTATAATGTACTATTTAATGCTAGATAGGCTGTTCGTACAGTAGGTATAATTTTTCGATGGGACATTATAACATAGAATTGCTTTACTTTATATTAAACTAACTGATGTCCCCGGCGTTGATCGAGCTTTGTGCAGAGTTCTTAGAAATCATATATTGGCGTGAGATACTTGTGCGGAATTCATAGATATATTTTCTTTTACAAATGCACAGTAAGAACTATATACAGTAGGTAGAGGGTGCTGGGGAAGGAGCAACACAGTAAGGGGGGAGTGTTATAGGTATACCCCTCGCGTGACTGCGCACACGACAAATTCACAAACCCGAACATTCTTACACGAAATACTACATTATGTTCATAAACAGAAAATGTTTAACGGTTTTGATGGCAAACCCTTTCAGGATTACACTGCAAGTTGCACATGTTAGCTTTTAATAGATTTCTAAATTGTTTAAAGTATCATTCTAAGCTAAATCTACAAAAGAAATAAGATTCAATATGTGCCAAAATTTTCCTCAGATTACCTAACCCAACATTACACACGAGATGGAATATTATGTTAACATATGAATATTATGTTAACATTAACCATAGACATATAAATATTAGTAGACCTGCCCTAAGTGATAAAAGCGTATTATTCTCCACTCCCCATACCGGTTCCATTGGAGCCGGCTGGGCTCGCGTATGGCCTCCCGTGAATCTAGAAAATGTGACGACATCATTCTTGTGCGAACTAGCGTCGAGCTATAGTCGAGCTTCATCGGTTCATTTTACGAAATAACACACCAAAATAGTGGCTTGTGCTATTAAAACTTGAAAAAATAGATGTGAAAAAGAGAATAAACCCAATTGTCGTATTACATTCCATATGTAAGCATTATTTTACTTTATTTTAAGCTTATTCACACCGTATAATATGGATCAGTTGTAGAAACATATACTATCACATCGAGATACATCTGGACGCGTACACAAAGCCGTTTGCAAAAGAATCAGGGATGTGCCTTCGCCTTTTGCGCTTTGATAAAATACATAATCGTATCATTTGGAACGTCTATTTTTTCATGTGTTATATCTTGCTGGAACTCCGTCGTATTAATAAAGGATAATAAACCAATAATTTTTAAATTTATTCCATTTTAATGGCGTTATTACTAAACGAGTTTTGAATTTTACACAACTCATAAACAACACTTAAAAAACTTCTTAAAAGTGAAATGTTATATATTTTCTTAAAGATTTAATTATTTTATTATAAATAGGAACAGAGCGGTTGTGACAACCCTCCAACATTGCTCGAATGTAGCGATTCTCAAGTATGCTCATCGTTGTTAACTGGGAAGTAAATTATGAAACATTTATAAAAGGGTCTTAACTAAATACGGAAACAAAATATTCGACTCTGAAAATAGAAGAAATTTACTTTGCCGAATTTGGACTTCGCAAATTTGTTCATAACGTGACGAGTAATTTGTGCTCCCATGTAAAAATGTCTATTAATTCAAAAGCAGATTTTACTTTTAAGAACTAAATGGTGATATTATAATGCGAGATGCCTAGACATACTGTCAGATTGATTTATTGACGAATCACAGTCAGCTTTCCCCTCTGCGTCCCACAACTGTTGGTTTGACCCCTCGCCTTTAAGTTCTCGTCTATTAATATTTATGTCTATGGTAAACACGCATTCCAAAAGTTCTGACATAACCATGTGTATTACGGTAAGGCATGCATTAGGGAAAACCGAGTAAAGTAGACTGAAAAAACAAATTAGATTTCTAAGGCAGATGCGTGGTGTAACCATGTATACAAGTATATACGAATACAAGTCAAGTATAATGAAGAAGAATAAGAAAGAGAAGCTCAGTTGGTTTGGATGCATGAAGACGATAACATCATGTTTCCGTATGTTAATTAAAATGACTTTTTCATGACTGAAAGACTTAAGACAAAACAATTCACCACGTAAACAAAACTAATTGGGATAAATTTCGTAGGTATTGTACAATCGATGTCATTGTTGTCGCTACATCCGACTGGCTCACTCAATGAGCAATGGATGCAGACGATGCGGCGGTTTTTTTGAAGGACGATCCTTTGATTCTACGGAGAAAAAATACTGACAAAATATTAATAATAAGTAAAGAATCTTTATTCGTATTTCGGTTATATACGAGATTTCAATCCCTTAACGAATGAATGATAGGTTTCCCGAAAAACATTTTCGCATTTCAAGACAAACGGAGGTGCATGAACACTTATGCAGATATTTTTACGAAATTAACAAAAATTTATCAGGAAATTGTCTGCAATCCCGTTTTTAACCGGATTACCAATAATTTGAAGAGATTCATAGAAAATTTCTAATTTCCATTTTTCTCGGTGGGAATTTATTTTTTATGTTTTTATTCTATGTTATCATTACTTAGGCTTGGTGTGTTTCAAATTTCTTTGATTTCCCTTTAAATATAATAATTTTTATAAAAAAAGGGCTAATTTTCCTTCATTGGATTATATTTCATAGGCTTTGTTCTACTTCAAATTAGTTTCGAAGAAATAATATTAAGTCTCTTTCAAAAAGTTTGCTACCGGACATGCCAACTGTCACTTGTCAATTTTATGATTGTTAAAATCTTAAAAAATAGAAAGCTCCCTTCAGAATAGGAGAATTTAAGCGCGATACTATTTTAGCCATTCTAATTTTGTAACTTGAATGAGAATCTCGAATGTTCACATACTATAAAGTAGCAGCCAAAATATTGTTCATAAGTTTTTTCTTCTTTATCGATACTTTGAACACTGGATGCCGAAGTAAATATTTACCTTATATGGAATGTCAATATTCTAATTTCATCTTGGAAATTGATTCAACTTATCAAATTCATCGTTACGTTAATGTATAATGAATAATGAATTATAACAGCGTTGTATCCACAGAAAATGTCAACGTCAACTGATTAAAACACACACGCATAAAAACGCGTCGCACCTATCAAATTACTCGGCGTCGCGTCGGTCTTTTTATTACCGATCTGAAAGAGGTAAATTTTAATGTTTAGAACGCGCTACGCCATTATTATTCAGTAACAGAAGACTAAGTTCGGCCACTATGAGTAATGCAGTAAACTTAGCAACTTTCCACGGTTTAAAAGTCACTGTTTTAACATTCAATGATTCCACAGTATGGTACCGAAGCGTGACTTCTGCCAATGTAAATATAATAGAGCCACGACTGGGAGGGTTGGGGGATGGCAGAGGGTAGCAAGTCGCAGGCAGGTTTGTTATTACTGAGCCTAGTTTCACGAGTGTATTATAATCGACACTTAAACGGTAAGTCATTGCCTTTCCAAAGATAAGGCCAAACAAAAACAAATCATTTAAATAATACCTTGCTCTGTGCCTAAAATCAAAAACAGATTATCATTTACCCACTACCTACTCACATCAAACGAAAATACCTGATCAAAGATTAGGTGACGGGTACTCGGGTCGCGCACATCGATCTCTCTTTTCTACTCTTTTGCATTTTCGAAGAACGGGTTCTCTCGACGAGATTACTTTACCAGTGGGTCGTGAATGATCCGGATCGTGTAAAATGATCCAACTCTGATCCAGCTCTGTTATAAGGGAATTCTGGGTAAAGGAAACTATTTATTGGTTGTTCTTTTTTTCAAGAACTTAGTAACTTATCTTAGGTCAAGGATCATCCCAAGAACTCCAATTTCAAAAAGATTTATTCAGGACTATCCACTACCAGTCTGTAAATTGGGACCATTGGTATTTTATATAGTCGTTGTCATTTTTGTATATATATTATTATATATACAAAAATGACAATTATAATATATTATTTGATTAAGCATTAGTATTGGCCAATGTACATATACTCGTACGTGTAGTTTCGTATTCCTAGACAAGAGTTTCGATCTTAAGAACTTTTTCATGTAAGCTGCGGAGCGAAGGCCTTTTTGGCATACAAACATGACTACGGAGAAAGTGAACAAAATAAACACGCACACATAATACATAATGGCAAGGCTGCCATCAAGTTCTGATATATCGGTTAAGCTATGAAACCTAGCCTCCTTCCAAGAAAAATAAAAAGTTTTTAGACTAAGCCCTCAGGAATTGGAAGCAAAAGTAGTATTGTTTTTGAAATTTCTTTAAACAAAGATCTTATAAAACGGTTCTGCCAACATTGGTTAGATTCCTGGAGAGGTGCGTCGTTTAATTATGCAATCACTACGGGGTATAAAAATAACAAAATATAAAAGAAAACACTTAACTTTTTTTCACAGCGGCTTATTAACTGTATATTTCAATGTAGAAACAAATTAATTATTTGCTCTTATTATGTTCTACGTGATTTTATTTTTACGCGCCAAGAAATTATCAAACAGTGGCACGACCACGTTTTATTTATTTATTAATTATTATTGATTTTTGCTACTTTGTTTGTTCAGGAACCTAATAATGCATATTGGTGTTTCATTATTATCCCCAAGACCAGCATATCTATGTTTGCCTATTTTCAAGCTAGTTTCTACAAACGATCAAATAAGGTTTATGCCGGAAAAATATAGAAACTCTTAAAAAAAATCGCAACTAATAAGCTTATTAAATAAACAATTACATATATCGAATACCCAAATTTTAAACATGTTCCCCTTCCTCACACTCACTTTATTGGCGCAAATATATGTATCTCCTTTTAACATTAGTTCCTGCATTCCGCCACCCAATCACCTATCCCTGTCTGACAGTGTGGAATAAATACACACCTACTTCAGTGAAATTGCAACTATTTATTATATATTACCAGTCTGTTATGAAAACCTATGCAATGAAAATGTTACATTAGTTCGTTAAATTTGAGTCTATTACGGAAGATTGTGCAGTGATCACCCACAGTGTCTCCCAAGGCCATAACATCGATTTGCAAAAGACATATACAAGACCAAAGATAACTGAACTTGTTCACAGCTACTCCAATAGTTGCGTCAAATATTATTTACGGTCCAGAATAAAACCAAAAATTGATCCACATACAATATTTGCGACACTACACTCTCAACCACTCTCTCTTACCTATCCCCTTCCTCTTACAAAATATGATGTTCCATCTGCCTCTTCTATGTTTCCTATGCACTGTAATTCACAAAGTATTTTATTATGCTTTTATGAAACACTGAGGAAGGTTCAGTCTGAAACGAAACCGGTTGATTTATTTATTATAATAATTAATTAGAATAGGAATTGTAAAATTACGAAATGTCAATAAATAAAAGACTTAAACCAAATTGTCGTGGCAACCAACTCGTAAATAATAGTAACCTAAAAAGATTAACAGTTTCAGAATAGACTGTAATCTATGGTAGGTATCTGTAAACGTATCTCTGAGGGTATCAAGCTTCCATAGCCACGAGGAAGTAGAAACAAAATTTATACAAAAGTTTAACCCGAAGCTGTCCCAAATGCAAGCTTCTAATGAACTAACTTTATGGCTGGAATAGATCTCGATTGATATATGAGCTTGGGTTGAACATCTACCAACTTTATCGCTGGAGTACATACTGCAGAGATTTAAAATTATAAGGAAAATATATTACATTTAAATTTATATTTTAAATGCCTTATTACGTAGAAAAAAAGTTCAAAATAAGTACAATTCAAAATTCCACAGCTATTGATGAAAACAATGTTCCAAACTGAAAATACGTGTGATGATCTAACATTTATTGGAAAGCCAACGCCTCTACCATAGGTCGCCCCGAGTGGTTCTTTGTGAACTTAGCAGGGGTGCCTGGGTTCGTGGGGTGAGATTTTTCTAGGACTTGCGTCTGCCTACTTACTGCGCAGCGGGCTGGATCGGGAGAGACTGGTTGAAGGAGACCATTTGAACTATCGAGCAAAACTCCCTCGATCCAATCACCTTGCACTTAAGTGAAAGGAATGGATTCATACGTCCGTCACTCTTGGACACACTGACCCCCAGATTTCTACCCACCACTGACACCTTTTACTTACAAGAACTTCTCCTTCCTTCACTTAGAAAGACCCTCCACACAGTATCCCCAAGGGTGGAATAGGTCCCAAAGGAAATTACATTACTCAAGGTCTCATGTGTGAAGCTACTGTACAAAAATACAGCTTTAAAATTTTCAAGTCTTTCTGATTTTTCCCATACGTTTTGTTCCTAGTTAATTTTGTTTAATCAATTGGATATTTTCACAAACTAAGAAAAGTGTTAAACATGTGTGGACCTTTTAAAATTTAATCTTTTTTAATATGATCATACTAAGAATGTGTCGTTTTAACATTTTAACATTTAAATTCATCATTTTTAATTTCAAAACCGATCTAAGACTACTTTCCGAAAGACATAGAAACCGCCAATGTGTGGCAAGACGGTTGTCACCAACGTTGCTCGACGAGACGTCAACGCCGCTGAATTCACGTATAAAAAAACATGTCGTTTTGGAGGTAAATCGAAAATGGCATATTTTAAATCATTATGGAAAATATATTCGTCAAGATCAAAATAAATTAAAAATCATCATAATTTACATCATTTTTTTTTCATAAATAAAAAAGTGGTGAAAATACACTATTCAACCAGGTTTTCTTTTTTCTTCTTAAATCAATTTTATTAATCAATGTGAACCTCAATCTGAACAATAAATAAAAATTAGTCACTTGTTCAATCGGACATTACCCAGGGGTTTACACGCTTCACGGAGTATTCGTGTCGAGGAGAAAATTAAATTCCCCGTTTTTTATATTAAAATTGCCGGCGAGCCTCCCAGACCCGAATCGAATGAAAAATTTCAATTTATCAATTAATTCAAAATTTTATTCGACGGTATATATATTTTTTTCTCTAGTGAAAAACGCAAAAATAAATAATTTTTCGTCATTAATAACTGAGTAACGAGTCTTTTCTCCGCATGGGTAGGCAGAGATAAAGGAAGATCTATTGTACTCTTTGCTTCATGCAAGTTCATGCAACATTTTGTGCCAGTTCGATGTCTTACTTACAACAGAGTTAAACAGACATTTAATTGATTAGTAGCCGAGTGGACAACCCCGGCGTCAGGTATCCAATCATCCACTAGCGAAGACTCATCTTCCACAGGGATACCCAAGTATCGGATACTCGATAATTCAAGAATCTTGACGACGGTTTGAAATTGTATGCAAAAACTTATTGTCTGATTCCATAAATAAAGAAAAAGTAGATCATACACACAACGCAAGATTTAGTCAAAATGGAGGCATGGCTATTCCACATTACAAAAAATACGGGCAAAGAACATTCACTTATCTTGTCTCTGCTATATTTAATACGCAAGCGAATCAAATTGCACCACTGAACTCAAAAAAAAAAATTAAAAAAGTCTCTAAGCACCTATACATCAGTTTCTTGTTATATTTGTGCTTTAGTGTTGTAGTAATTATTGTAAAATTGACCTGCTGAAACACAAATATTAAAAAAAAACTACCGAAATTTTGCAAACTCGTCGCGACGCCAGTCTCCCGCGACAGGCGAAGTTGTAGCACTCACGTGGCCGAGACTTTAAACATGGCATCCCCTGTGGCAGACATTATGTAACAATGTTGTGCATTCACAACTATAACTGTAACGCTATATAAAAAAATAATTAGAGTGCTTTCATAATCTCACTAGAGTAAGCATTCTAGTTTTTACGTTTTTAGAATTCAACAATGATTGGTGGCTGCACGACGCGTAATTTCAGTAGCGACCTGTACGGACTGTGCGCTACAAGTTGTTTGCGACATGAGTATTTTAAACTTGTGTAACCCCGTGAGAGAAGGGTCTAAATTTTTCACATTGCAAAGCATAAGCATAATTTTATTCCACCTATATCCATGGAAGTAGGAAGAATTTAAATATTGTCGTCATATTCGTAACCTGGGAATATTTGTCTTTTATTAAAAAATATTCACACTTCTATCAGCCTTCTCATGTCAGCCTTCCCTATAAACCCCTCCACTATAATTTTGTTCACTCTAGTCACGAGAGACTGGACGAGAGGAACAAATAAAAACGATGGCCAAGCTTAAAAAAAATGATATCACGTAATAATAAGATTCCCAAGGTACCAGGAATTCTTATAATGAGTTCATTTCGACTTACCCAAGGTGATTCGTTAAATTCTCCGATTCAAACGACGATAATCCCACCCAGAGAACCTTTTCGGTATGAAATCTCATTAAAATGATCCTAGAATCACAGATAATTTAAAGAAAATTAAATCACAGTAAATTTTAAGTAGACATAAATGGTATCCATAGGCTTAAAGATGTTTATTTTTCGTAATTGTAAAAAGCATTCACTTTGTGGCTCATCATAATTTATAATAAAAACACATAAATTTGTTTTTGACCACGATAGTTTTATTTTCACTCTACCGGTTTCGGAAGATCCCTTCCTTCGTCAGGAGAATATTTAAAACTAATTACGTTTTAAATAATTATGTTTTAAATATTCTCCTGACGAAGGAAGGGATCTTCCGAAACCGGTAGAGTGAAAATAAAACTATCGTGGTCAAAAACAAATTTATGTGTTTTTATTATAAATGTTTATTTTTATACAAGGTTAGGTTGGGTTACGTTAGATTATATTAGGATAGGTTTTTATAGAAGGTTAGCCAGGTTAGTTTGGGTTAAGTTAGGTTAGGTTATGCCAGATGATTTCTTCGATATGACCGGTCGCATGGCCATATTAGAATATCTCCCGCACAGAATCCCTAAATATGGCAACGGCCCTATGCAAATGATGTCCCTCAAAGCCTCCTCTATGGAGCAATAGAAAATACGATACCAAAAACATGGAACATATCTGGATGTGATTAAAATAAAGTAATTAAAAATAAATAGATGTTAATTAATTATATTGTTAATTCATTCAAACTCAAGATTTAGACTTAAACCATTGATTAATTTCTTACAAATCAATTATAGATATTCAATTCACAGGCAGCCGGCTTCATGTTTACCAATTTGCCAACAAAGAAAGCACTGTGCCTGTATATCGGAACGATTCACAAAAAGCTTTGCTACTATTATTTTCAAACGGTTTTCACAAATGGGATATAAGCAGTAAATTCCTACGAATAATCCCCTGTCACTACGGACTTAGAGTGTAGATTGCGTACAATTTTTTTATCCAATTTTAGGCTCTCGACCATTTATATCGTTCCAAGTGGAATCGTGTTTTATGGAATGGTACCTTTGGATAAATTTAAGGCTCTCGACCATTTATATCGTTCCAAGCGGAATCGTGTTTTATGGAATGGTACCTTTGGATAAATTTAAGGCTCTCGACCATTTATATCGTTCCAAGCGGAATCGTGTTTTATGGAATGGTACCTTTGGATAAATTTAAGGCTCTCGACCATTTATATCGTTCCAAACAGAATCGTGTTTTATGGAATGGTACCTTTGGATAAATTTAAGGTTCTCGACCATTTATATCGTTCCAAACGGAATCGTGTTTTATGGAATGGTACCTTTGGATAAATTTAAGGCTCTCGACCATTTATATCGTTCCAAACGGAATCGTGTTTTATGGAATGGTACCTTTGGATAAATTTAAGACTTAAAACCTTAAAAAAACATTAAATTCTTAAAGTCATATTTAAAAATAATACGGTTCAAGCTAAGACTCTTGATTATTAAAAAAAAATAAAAACCTAGAAATTTAGCATTTCTAAAATAGTTTTTCGGTTGTAAGTCAGATATTACATCTTTGTCTTCTTTAAGCCTGGTCCTTAGCTAAATAGCACCCGATAATTGCATTTTTAGCGCTTTTTAATATTAAAAAAAAGCACTGTTCTGTGAGTTTTTTTCACCATGAATACTTGCATGTTTAGTCTGCGTTGCATTGTTTCTCCCAGTGCTATTCACTGTCTAAATTCTATCTGTGTTAAAAATATTATACTCGAAATTGTATATTATAAAAGGCGCTGGGGTTCTCGTTAGTGCCACCACCTGTTAGGTCATGATCTTCAATGGCTGGCAAATTCTGGTTCAAATCTGCATCAAGATTTGAGCCAGAAGATTGAATGTTCGATTCCCGTGTCGAACCGAAAAAATACTGACGACTGTAATAGTTAAAACACAAATAAAATATAGCTCAATATGTTAGCTATATACAAAACTCAAATAAAAAGGAAAAAAACCCAAATCAATCAACGAAACATAAAAGGTGTATCTTTATTTTAGATAGGTGAAAAATACGTTGGTATCTCGTATGTGTTTGGTATTCTCAACTGTGCAGTTTTGCTTGGGTTGGTGTGAGCTGTTGTAACGTATTACCCCACAGGGATCCCCGCTGGGTGTAATATCCCTTAAGGGATGGAAAAAGGTTCCTTGGCTTTCGGGTGATTTAACGATATTGAATACTTGAAGATGAGTTTCAAAGTGGAGAAGTCAATCGAAAAGATATTGATTTTAATTCTCCAGATGGCCGAAAATATTCACCGAATACAAACATTAAGCAATTAGGGCCTCACTAATAAACTTGTTTTAATTTTTTTCTCAGCTGAATGTAGGGCAAATGGTGGTTTATCAGCGGTGTAATATTTAAAAGACGTTCATTAAAAAGGCCATTCAAAAATAAAGCATTTCCAATTTAGAAGGCGGGTATGGGTATCGCCATCCCGGAACGATGCTGTAGGTCATAAGTGGTTACGTTTGGTGACTTAACAGGGGGCCCAAGTTCATAGGTTGAGGTTTGTCCAGGTTTTGGTGGTGCTTCTGCCCACCAGTTGTGTGGCGAGCCGGATCGGAAGAGGCCGGTTGAGGGAGACCTTTTGATTCTCTCAAAGGGTCTCCGGTGCCTTACACCGCAGTTGGAGGATTGTATTCATACGTTGCGCCTGTACACAATGAACCCTAGAATCCTATCACCACCATACCCTTTTCTATCCCAGAATTTCCCCTCCTTCCTTTAATTACAAAAATCCTCCACACAGCATCTCCAAAGATTATTTTCCTCAAGGTCTCCCTGAGTGCAGTTATTTTTTTATTTAATGACGTGTTGCTGGTTTCACGAAAGATAACTTAAATAACTCACGAAGGTCGAGAAAATCACAACATTATTGGATAGCACTAAATAAAAATTTGAGGTAAGGTACTACAGAATTCAATTTAATCAAATCCAACAAGAATAAAAGATTAGTGGGTCGATATTTCGTGATGAAGCAGGTACTCGTACTTTTATGCTGTATTTAATTTTAAATATTAATAAAACGTTGAAAAAATATTGACTTATTACGTGGTAAACAAATAATTTCAAATCCGATTTTTCTCTTTGACCTAATTTCGATTTATTTGTCTACGATGTTTTCTACATCAAAACGTAGACACAAAGTCTACTTACTAATAGAGAAGATATCTCAGTTTCAGACCTACGAACTTTGTACCACAACAAAGAAAACAAACCTTCTTATTTTTTATTATCGAGCTATTGACATGAACTTTTTTCAACTACAGAATAAAATAATTTTCAATTGCTGAAAAGTAAGATTCTTCCACATGCTAACTCAATATTTTAAAACACTTATTTATTATTATGTACACATTTTTCACAAGAGTCCCAACTGTCTTTAGCCAGTGAGACTATGGCATCCGCAATTGGGGTATGTCGAGGTTGATAGCCTTGGGGAGTGGAAGGAGATGGAGAAGAAGAAGACGAGGAAGTTCGTGGGTATTCAGATCTGGTCACTGATCTAAAGCCATTTCAAGCGAAATTTCGATTCTGAATGGTAGTCTTTCACCAGGGAGATACTGAGAGTATTTTTCACTCTGAAATGTTTCGCAAATGTACTATATATTATTTTAAATCAATTAATTGTGAGCTTTGAACCGGCGACCTCCGGATTCATTGCAAATGATTGTAACCACTCAACAACGGATGCTATACAGTGGGTTGCCATATTAATAGGGACAGTTCCAATATTTCCTGATTTTTATGTTTACGTTATCTCTACTTCTAAATAACTTGGATATGATGGCTATTCCTTCGTTATTTTTGTTGCTGGTATCACCACTGATACTTTTAAGAAGTGGCAACACTCGCAAAGTGCCACATCCCTCGAAAATTTAAGGTTTTTTGCACGTGGCCAGCATTTTTGTGAAAATACGTGATTGAAGTTCTGGTAAATAAATATACATTATAATTATATTTACGAGTTTTAACAGTTTAACTATACAAAAATGGTAGTAATTATTAATTATCTATTAATTTCTGTATATTTTTTTTTCATATCTTATTTCAGTGAATAGTTTGTCCATATTGAGTCCAATGTTCTGTTTTTTCAGTATGGCTAGGTCTTCAGACACGTCCCCAAGAAAATTTCCGGAAGTGAAGACACTATTGTTAAACACTCAACATTTCCAAAGGGATATAGCAGCCATTACAGGTATTTTAAAATCTGTGGTTAACAGGATAAATTAGAAAATCAATCAAAACCTGCCCCTTGAATTGGATCACGTTGGGAAATGTGGCAGAAAACGAATCACTACACCTCTTACTGGCCGCAAAATCAAAGACGTCTGTCTCCAAAACCGCAAAAAGAGTGTGGATCGTCTGACTTTGATGATCAATGAAGAAGATATCGAAGTCTCCCAAAGGAGAGTCCAGAGGATATTGGCTGAGGAGAATCTCATTAGTCATCGGCCAGCTAAAAAACCTCGCCTCACAGTAGATATGAGGAAAAAACTACTGGAATGGGTCAACGCGCACCAAAACATGACTATAGAGAACTGGAATATGGTAATTAACATTTTCGTGGTTACCAAGCATTCAAAAAATTCCATTAGTTTGATTATGGCCCTTTTTTTAAGGTGTGCTTCTCTGACGAGTCCATATTCCAAATTTTGTTGGATTAATCATCGTTCGTCCGACGACGCCCAGGAGAGAAATTTCATCCGGACTGCCTTGTAGAGGCTATCAAACACCCTACCAGTATCATGATGTGGTCATTCATCTCTTCCAAAGGGATGGGGAGCCTCCACATCGTGCAAGGGGCTATGAGGCAGGATCAGTACAGACAAATACTGGAAAATCGATTACTGCCTCAAGTCGGAGAATGGTTCCCTGGTGGCCAGAAATGCGTCTTTATGCACAACTCCGCACCCTGTCATAAAGGCAAGACTGTCACTGCATTCCTGGCTGAAAAAAATGTGCAGGTTTTACCTTGGCCGGGGACTTCCCCTAACATGAACCCTATTAAAAACCTGTAGGAGCTCACCAAGAGGGAGATTGCCAAGGAGGTGGTCACAACGAAGCAGCAGCTCATCGAAACCCTCATCCGGGTGTGGCATCATTCTCTTGACCCAAATATTACTGCAAAATTGTGCATTGAGAGTATACCACAGCATGTACAAGCTGTTATTGCGGCTAAAGGCGAAATGACGAAATATTGACTTTTTGTTCGATAATGTTTAAAAATAATAAAAAAATAATAAAATAATCGTAGATTAAGGACAAATACAGTGTTTAATTTTTCAAAATTCAATTTTCTTGTAAATAAATAATAATAACCGCACCTAAAATCATAAACATCTGTGTTTTATGAACACAAAGTGTAAAAAACACATTTTCCATAGGTGTCCCTATTAATATGGCAACCCACTGTAGTTCTTCTTTCTTCAGAATTTGTGGAATATCTACTTATTTATATAAATAATAGTGTCAGTGGCGGACGGGCGATATGGATTTGATTCACCTCAAGGCGAATTTAAGACCTCGTTTTTTAGCTCGACACTTTGCATTTCGTCTGTCTGTAAATTTGAAGATATCACAAATCCAAAACATTTGTTAATATTGTACGAAACACATGTATTTAATACGATAAACATGATATTTTAGTGTAAAAACGCCGCATTTTAATATTGCGCAAGCTTTTAGTAATATTTGGTTCGCTGCGTAGACATGGTTCATACGAGGCGGCAGTTAGCCGTTAAGGTTCTTTCTAAGGCTTTGAAACTGTTACATTTGGCAACCTTCCATGAAAAGTCTGTAGGGGTAAAATCAAGTACGTAATTATGGCATTGCTATTCCGTTGGAGCTAGTGTGTGTTCTGCTTTATGACGTACATTTTGTTGGATATTTTATACTACCACTATTTGCATTAGATGATTATTCATCATACTAACATAGTTTAACATGGTAGTTTAAGAAGTATGAGACAATTAAATATGACCAAAGGAGATAGTGTTCCATTAGCTCAGTTGGTAGAGCGGCGCTCCGGCAAGACAAGGGTCACGAGTTTGAGTTCTAGATGTGACCGTATCTTTTTCTGTTTCAAATATTCGTTTATGACTTGTTGATATTGTCTTCAATAATTAAATATTAAAATTTCAGGTTATTAAAAAAAAAAGATAAGTGAATGTTCGTTGCCGTAATTATATGTAATTTTTGGACTGGCCATAGTGGCCATGCCTTTGACTAAAATTTGCATTGTGCGTATGATCTATTTTTCTTTATCTATGGAATCAGAACATAGGTTTTTGAGAGGAACTTTTCGAGCTGTCGATTGTGCGAGTAGCTTTTTACATTGATGATTTTCTGATAAATGTCAACGTAATGTGTGATGCTCGTCAGAAGCGGTTTTTATTAACGTTTTTATCGGACGTACAATTTTTTTATTTTACTCAAGTTTATCTTTTAAGTTAAAAACACAAATGCAATTCAAAACTTGTGGCATGATCTATGAGCCGAGCTATCAGAATGGGTTTTAATATGAACTCTAGCAATGTTAAGTGTCACTGTCAAAAGTTCTCTGTGTTGGCACAAATGTCAGGAAGTACAGAATATAGAATAGGTACAGGTCCCCTTGACATGCCGCGTGAGTCGCTACAAATATGTGAGAAGGATAGAAAGGAAGAGAGAGGTTAAGGGCTGCCTTTATTGCAGGAAAGATTCCGATCTTTGAGATTCAGGTCATATCTTTCACAAGTGCGAACACTTTACAGTTGCGAGCAATTTTTAAAGCGATTGGTGGAAAAATATTTTCTGCTCACTCGTTTTTACAAATAAAACAATATTATCTAGACCACGTTTTACGTTTTAACAGGATTATTTCGGGTTTACCACCAAAAATATATTTTTGGTTGTGAGTCCGTGATTGCTAAATGAACTCGGATTTGCTTTGAATATAAGTGTCATTTTCAAAATTGGAACTGGTTGTGTCAAAAATTCAAACCAGCCATAAATAACCTACCTGATGTATAATGTATTTACATAAAATTATTTTAATTGTAATTTTTTAAATTGGAACTGATGTGTTAAAAATTCAGACGTTTCACGGGTTGCGCTAGTATATTATAATAAAAATACACTGGTACTTTGAACACTTAAATCTAAACTAGTGTTGACAGTAGGAAGGATCCTTTGAGTACCGTAATCCGTTGAAAGTACCCAGGAAGAATCGAAGATAAGGTTCATATAGTATACTCAAATCATAATATATTAATAAAATAATGTTTTCAAGTCATAATATATTAATAATATAATACATTCAAGTCATAATTTATTAACAATAGAATATATTCAAGCCATAATATATTGATAATGTAATATATTCAATTAATTAATATTTTACATCGATATATAAAAGCAATAGATTATCCCTCTCCATTATAAAAATAACACCACTTACGAGTAATTTCATAATACAATTTCCCATCGAATTCTGATGCCTCACTTCGAAATCCTAGATATAAATTCAAGTTCCCTACAATAAAAAAACCGAGCACAAAGTTATAATCTATAATTAGCTATAATCCCATATTGTAATTTGGTAATTTTTCGGCGATTATTAAGGCTGAAAGGCTTCGCGACATAAGATATAGAGATGAACTCAACAATCTAACTTTATGTGAACTTGTTCTACAAGCTTCTAAAAACGTACGCGAACCTAGCGAAAATCGTTCACTCTTTGGCAAAAGTATTGCATTAATTTGTTGCGCAACGTAGACTATTGAGCGTTGTGACGAATTTTCTGAAGGAAAAATTAGCTCGGTGCAGACCAACAAAAGTTAAAAAACAATGCGTCTTCCGATGTTTTGACCGCAAGAAAATGCTTTTTCTTTTTGATTAATGTTTTTTTTAACGATTTTTTTTTTGTTTGGGCTTTAATTTTAAGTTTTATCTAGATAATACTTGGTCGATGATATGATTTGATTAATCTTTAATTCTGCTTCATATCATAATCATAATCATCTTGTAGATCATTTGGTACTTCACTCCAACAAATGACGCATATCCTATGACCTAATAAGTTACATGCTCACTTTTTTGTAAATACTGCATAAAAGTCCCAAACTACTCCCTGCTAACCGGAATCAGTGAGGGCATTAGGGCACAAGGGCATCCGAAATTGGGGCGTGATGTGGGGACGAAGGGGATGGAGAGGAGGAAAGTTCGGAAATAAAATATTATAACCTTCATACGGGAAGACTTAGCTGGAAATACATTGAACATCAGCAAAAAACCTATAACCCTATTCTAAACACTGTCAGCCTTACTTATAAAAAATCCCTAATACGCCATTGCAGTGTTGGTATAGCTATACGAGGAAGAAGGCCGTATACTGCTCGGGTCAAAATCACACAAACACAAAAAAATGTCATTTTCGCATTTCACGTTTTGTTGCTAACATCACGTTTCTTCAGATGACATTTGTAATGTCATTAGCCCGGTGTATTTTGATTTGCGTCAAAATCCATCCAGTTCGAATATGCATCCCGTATTTGATGCGATAAATCGATATTTCAATTTAAAATATCTCTCTGATAGTGCTGCAAATGGGTAATATTTATTTTTACTTGTCAAGCATCGCTAAAAAACGACAACAAAATCGTGCATTCTTCAGATTGCCGGCGCTATCCTAATACTATACTAAGTGGCCCGCCGATATATACCTGACAGCCACTAAAATGGCATTATGAGTAAAGTTTTCCACTTTTCCGACCTTATAAGCCCGTATAACATTTATGCTGCGATTATGCGTAAAACGGTGTATCATACGTAATAATATATTATTCTCATGAAATCCATTGAATTTATGTCACGCACTTTTCTTCTAGTTTTCCGTCTCTTTCTGACTATTTTATCACACAGCATGTGTTCGAGTATGTAATTATCTGGCTAGTTAGTTACAATCCAAGTTTCAGTAACAGTGTAACCGGGTCGTTGTCTAAAATATCAATAAATGCTGGTTTTAAAACAAAGTTATTTTAATTCGTGTCACACGACAAACTAAGCAAAGAAAATAACAAAAAAAACTGTAGGTATGTAAGCAAATAGTAGGCGTGTTGTAAAAGCAAGAAAATTATATACTGAAAAAGGTTTAAGTACCCTTTACTCGGAAAATTATAATCCCAGGAAATATTATTTCCTGGAACACGATAGCTATTTACAATTTTTCTTGTGGTATCCCTGTAAAATCTACCTGCCTTTAATACATAAGCCGGATAAACTTTCAGTGAATTAACCCATTTTACGGTACAGGAAAACACCATTTACATTTAGAATGTAAGAGTCGCAATTAAACAAAAATAATAACATAATTTTGTAGATTAGTTTGCGGTCTCACAAAAGGCTTAGTTACGTTTTGAACTTTTATGGAAAAGAAAACAAGTTCACCCGAAAGACCAGTTTCGTTTCAGCTTTTTTGCAACTTAAAAAACATTCTCCTCGAGAAAAATAAACCAGAAAGGTTTTAGATATGTTTTATACTGAAAAAATGGTAAATAAATTAGTTCAAAATTTTAACGCCTTTTTCAACTTTTAATTATTTTGTGTTTTTGATACGTTTATGTTGTATGTGTTGTTCTGTTTAAAATTTATGGAATAGAAACAAAAAGTAATCATTTTGGATAATGAAACCAATTTTAAATCATGTTCGCTTTACGTCTCCCAAAGGGTTAGACTGGTCAGGAAGGATAATGGACCAAACCATGTCATTCGCGGTAAAATACAAAGCCATTCTGACGAAATTTGTTTATATACGTTAATAGTTACTTTCCCCTAGTGGGGTGGTGAAGGGTGGTTAATAATGTGCAGACGTTGGGGAATAAGCTTTTGATTTTAGGTAGTTTATTTTAAGTAGTACTTGTTTTGTAAAAAAAAAAAATAATAAATATGTATTCAAAATCATTATTTTAACCCTGCGATTGAGCAAAGGATCTTTACAATCAAAATCAAAAAGAAAACTTCACTTCATGTATAACAATGGTAGGAGAAATTGGACAAGCCCGAGAAAGACATGACAAGGTAAAGTGTACCAGATACTTGAGTCGGGTAAAAGTAGAAATAAAAGAGTATGTGACGATGTATGAATGTGAATGAGGCAAGGAGTGGGTGCCAAGACCAAGTTGTTTGGCGGTCCGACCTTACGGGAAAACTGCGTGATGGTTGGTTAGTTGTGTATAATTATATTAAATGCTACGTTAATTCTGATTCGAATACAATATCACTGGATATAAAATAAAAGAGATTTTGTAATATTCTGCAGGAACAAGTTAGAAAACTAAATGTTGTACTATTATTGAGTAGATTTTTACCAAGAGAAAAGTATGAACATTTCTGTAACAATATTTCAAAGAAAATTGATTTTATGACGACCTACCGACGACAACGGTGTAGGCACTTGTAAAGTTTGCAATATGTGTCACCCATATACGGAATTAATAATTTTCAGATCCCCTTTAAATTATATATAATTTTCACGTACCTAAGTATGATCAAAGGCTTATTAATATCCCATCCTTTACCTGTCAATTTTACTATGTAATTTATTTGATCACAAAGCATGGTAATAAGACAGCCATGACATACAGCTTGACAACATATTACTTTAGTCCCATAAGTGAAGGATAACATATGTATCCTCCTGGTTAGATAGAAACCACCCGACCCCCAAATGAACCGACGCGGCAACCATGGCTAACAAAATCAACGACCCTTCTGTTGATTTTGGTAGCCATCAAAAAAATGGTTTGTCCTGTTCAAAAATTGTAAATGTATTAGGTTCTACGTAAGAAGTGGCTTCATAGACCCCTTTTTTTTTTTTTTTTTTTAAGTCGGAGGCGGTTTACTTACGTTCCCCGCGAGCACTTAGGCCATAGGCCCATTGTACTATCTCCCATTTTACCTCATTCCCTTGCCAGTAACCCGGTCCCTTTTATGAAGTTCACCAGGGCTGTCATTGGATATGTGGCGATGTCTTCTGGTTCCACACTGTGTCTTCCCAGGTATCTGAGCCTTATTCCCAGCAGAGCGGGACATTGGCACCATAGGTGAATTGGAGTCTCTTCCTCCTCTTCACATTTCCTACAGATGTTGGTGTTTTCCACTCCCAACAGTTGCATGTGTCTCCTGAGATGGCAGTGTCCCGTTAATAGTCCTACCAGTTCCCTCAGTGAGTTTCTGTCCATATCGAGTAGTTGCCTGGTTCGGTTAGGGTCCGGTCCGTTTATGAGTACTTTAGATTGCCTCATTCCGGGTGCCTTCTTCCATTCCTTCCAGTGTTGGGATTTGACCCACCTCTTGATATGTAGTTTGGTGTGGCAAGCTGCTACTCCTACGGCCGGCTCGGATCCCGCAAGTGGTGCTTTCGCCCCTTTCCTTGCTAGTTCGTCAGCCCGCTCGTTGCCCTCAATACCTTTATGTCCTGGTACCCAGAGCAGGGTTACTTTATTGATGGTCGCCAGTTCTATAAGGATAGTCCTGCATTCCATCACCAGTCTGGAGTCGCATCGGTTACTTTCCAGTGCCATTAAGGCCGCCTGGCTATCTGAACATATATTTATGTTCTTATTTCTGTACCCGATACTCATATTCTCCTGTGCGCAGGCTAAGATGGCTTTCATCTCAGCTTGAAACACAGTGCAGTGCATTCCTAGAGGTATACTGAGTTCCCTCTTAGATCCCTGTAGATAGACCCCGGCCCCTGTTCCTTCCTCCATCTTGGACCCATCTGTGAACCAGATTAGTTCCTGTTTGGAGTTTGGACCTGGGACCGAGTCCCATTCCTCCCTTCATAGACCCCTTCGTCATCGGTGTTTTTTTTTTCTGCATAACAAATCGCACTGTCCGTTGCTGCACCCTGTATGTAAATGCTACAAGCTTTGCTGGCTCTAGGGGGTAGTTTTAAAATCGAGGGACAATTTAATTGTTCTTATGCTGAGAAAACTGTAGGAGGTTTTTTAAAATTAAAACGAGTTACCTATGAGGAAATTACCACTTACCAAAAACACTAGAATCTCCTAAAACTGTGATTAATAATATTTTGCCCAAACTAAACATGTAATACGTAGAGTATAGTTTATCAGGATTGGGGTAGAGTTTACTAGACGTGGTGCCATTAGTCTATCGACCCATGACTTGGCAAACCGCAAACTTCTTATAAATTCTAAGCTCTTGTAAAGAAAAACAAATCGGCCTCCAACACGTCTATTACATTTTCCTCCTGTTCATTAGATGCTACAAAACGAAGAAGAAACTATAATTTAACACAAAAGTTATTAAGACATTCAACAAATATTTTTTTACAACTCGTATTTCATTCCCGTAAGAAGAGAAAACATGTTACATTGCACGTGCATGTGGCTTACAAAAATCTGAATTTTCCAACACGTGAGCACAAAGCACGCATACGTCGAATAATTCTCGTGGTCTATGTGCGTTTATTTTATTTATACGCCCGAATAAATCGGTATTTTTATGGCACAATATAACGCTCGAGATCAAGATTGCCGGGGTTGAGTAGAAAGCGATGTTGCCGTCCTTCATGGGGAAGGAAAATACTAGGAGCGCATAAAATATAAAGGAAAATGTATTATCGAGGCGGCTGGGTAAGGAAACCCCGTCGACATGGAACCGCGGTAAAGCCAATGCGCTTTCTTGGCGCAAATTTTACCGCTACTCAGTATGCGCTCCTGAGGCGTTTTGCAAAAGGGTTTCCCCGTTAAGCAGGAAATCGGTAATAATTTATTTATTAATCCGGAGTGTTTTTAAAGAGACATTATATAAATAAATTGTTTTTTACATTTAAAAAGATGGTTTGAATCATTTATTTTTTACAATTATCCCTCTCTTTACTCGGTTGTTTTTATTTGATATTGACCTTAGGGTGTACTGTAGATAGTAAATACTGTAAATAGTGTACTCTTAAGGCGATGCACTACGTCGTGTAATATTTTAAATTGAGCCGCTATCAATAACAACCCTTAAGTAGATGGCGATAAGGTTTAAATTCCCGCTTCACACCATCCGCCTATTTTGATTTAGGCAAGAAAAAAACATGGCCAAAAAGTGCCTTTTATTTTATTTTGTGGATGTTCAGGCATAAATATTTAATTTTATAAATAACTTAATTTGCCACATTATACAATAAAATTATAACCGAAAATGGGTTCGTCAGAATGAGATTTTGAACTTTAAAGCAGTTTTCATAGGCCTATACATTATTTTTTTCTGGGCTTATAAAAAGACTTATCTAAAAAATACTCAATTATTTCAAAGACCACGATGTATTCTACTCGCAGTATTTAATTAAAGCATCTAAAACATTTCTAGGCGACCAAATTTTCAAACCAAAAACACATGATTTTGCATTACTACGTATGGCATCGCCTTAATTCAATTATTAATTTGCAAAACACTTGATGATAGGGAGATTTCAATGATTACTTCGGTTTGATATTATCTTCAGTCTGAGATTACGGGTTTATACATCATGGTGAGATATTTAAAATAAATAACTTGATTTACGTCCATCTATATTAGACTCTCTGTTATACTGTTGTGGAAGGGACTCGTTCTGAGCTTCTCGCCTGAAGATAGGATGTACTCGTAACCTTTCGGGTATGGACAACATGTTGTCTCTGTCATGTGGTGTTACTATATGCCATCTATGGATACATGTTAAAACTACATAAACTAAATATCATAATATTAATCTATATATTTTGAGCGGTATTGAAACCACAACTATTTATAAATACTGCGGATAGTAACTAAAATAAGTGATCACCTTAAGATTTGAGGTAATTTTTTCGTGACATTTTAAATATATTTATATAATTCAACATGTGGGAGGGAGGGGCCGAAAGAAAAACCGTATTTTAAAGCATTTTGGAGTAAAACTAGGACTACTCCTTTTTATGAAGGTATACATAATTTAAATCAATGACATTATAATACATCTATTTAGACAGGCTTATGGTCTCCCAAAATTTAAAGAAAATATGGCAAGTAACAAACACTCTGTTGTTACTATTTTATTCTTAATTTAAACGTTATTAATGTATGAAAAAGATAGACATTTAAATAATACGTGTGTATGAAATAAATAGATACGGGATCTGGCAGCGTTATCAGTTGCGGCGAATAGTAGGTACATTCTACAAGATGACAAGTTTCGCTTACTCGCCTCCACAACGACGAATACCTACTGCCAGTAGGTTTTGCTTCTTATACTTACGTGTTGTTACGTTCGCTATCTCGTTTTCACTAATAACGTTCAAAATATTCAGGAAACAATCAAAATAAGTGAATTATTTATCATAATAAATAATTTGCTTGTATTTAGGAATGAAATTTTACTCCAGGGCTTTTAATATTGTTTTCCGTGTAAAGAAACCCTTTCTAATTATACACAAATTTTGGCACTCATTTAAGCAATTTGATTGGAGATAGCACACGAACTGATGCGAAGCGTGACAGTTTAGCACTGAAACCACTAAATTGAAAGTACGACAATTACCGCGTCTTTCGCTTTCCACTTTTGATATCTATATAGCATGTCTATAATTTGTAATGTAAATGATTTCAACCAACCTTACATGAATACCCCCATTGACAGATTATATCGGAGTAATTATATTACCTGACCTACATAATATACTATTGCGGGTTTAGTATTATCTCTATGCGGTACACGAGTGATGACTGAAAAGCAAAGGATATAATACTCCCGCTTACTGCTGATAATCAATCATTTCCCATCGGGTGTACCTAATACCATCTAAAGATAGATCTCTAAGTTCGTAATCTATCGTGAGTATAGACTCATCCAAACGTACACATTGGAGCGACAGTACCATGAGCAAAAAAGTCTCACAAATGGACTGCGCTGTAAACTGTTATCTTTATTTCGGACATAACTTTTCTGTGCGGCTGCTTGGAGTGGCGCGCGGTACCGTCGCCCCGAATTGGATGTGTAATAGCCGCTAATGTATGTGGACGCTAAGAAAGACGTAACCTAAACATAGCAAAGTACCAGTTAACTTATTTGTTACCTTGTAACGTGGAACATTAAGTATAAGGCGATGCACCACGTCATGTAACATTTGGAATCGGGCGGCTAGAAATAACACTCCTTATGTAGATGGCGATAAGGTGTAAATTCCCGCTTAGCACCATATCCTTCCACCTATTTTATTTAATGTAACGGTATTGTGAAATGTGAATATCTTTATTCGTCATTTTCATCATGAGCTATGTAAAGGGTAGGAATTAGGTATTGTATCGAGTAAAAAAAAAATGTGTCATATGACTAAATCTGAGATAAATAGTGTATTCAATAATTTAAAATGTGTTATTTTTCAAGATTTTGTAATGCTTTTGAAAACGTAGCCACTATCCAGTTAACCAAGATAAAAAACTACCATCGTTTGTTCTTCACCAGCTTTGCTCTTAAACCCAAGATTCTTCGTGGCAAAACATTATCAAATTGTGTTCTGCTCAGGGGACAGCCCTGTTGATCGTATATCATCATAATCGGGAATCCCCCGAGTCCTGGGGTGAACCATCTAACACAAGCGTATGTGGCTAAAAAGCAAAGTGCAGAAAAAGTGCACAGATTGCCAACACTTCAAAACGAAACAATGCGGATACGTGTAACATATTATGAGACAAAGGTGTTTTGAAAAGAAAAAGGTTGAAAAAAAATTGAAAATGGAAAAGAAAAAGGACACGAGATATAATGAAATAAAGATAGATAAAACGCTTAAGAAAACCTACACTTAGTAGAAATAATATTCTAAATCTATATAACACCAAATCACGGACATAAAAATCTATATAATATGAAATCTATAAAATCCCAAATCATGGACATGAATATCTATATAACACTCAATATATAACACCAAATCATGGATATGAAAATCTATATAACACCAAATCATGGAAATTAAAATCTATATAACATGAAATCTATAAAATCCCAAATCATGGACATGAATATCTATATAACACTAAATCTATATAACACCAAATCATGAACATGAAAATCTATATAACACTAAATCATGGGCATGAAAATCTATATAACACCAAATCATGGATATGAAAATCTATATAACACTAAATCATGGACATGAAAATCTATATAACACCAAATCATGGATATGAAAATCTATATAACACCAAATCATGGACATGAAAATCTATATAACACTAGATCATGGACATGAAAAACACAAATAAGAAAAGGAAATAAAGATTTTTATAACGTCTTCTGAAAACCATCTGTAAGTCGTGATATGCAGAAAATCGCGTTTGAAGTTTTCCTTATACTTTGAATTTCAGCAAAAGGCCAACAACTTATCTAATTAACTTTAACTTTTTATGTTATTTCTTGCTTTTAGTATTTCTAAAAGGTGCAAGTAGTGGTTTAGTTGGTATCAAATCTTCCAAAAATCACCACGCTAAAGTGCGTGACATTTGGAAGTAATTGGAAAATGTTGCTTGTGTTGTGATGGAGGACGTGGTCAGCCGAGGAATTGAACACACTACGCCTGGATGCGACCCAAACTCGATGTAAACTCAGCCACCGACCGGTGGTATATATTGTGTAAGTTATTTAATAATCACAATATTACTGAAATCAAGTACCAGAGCGGCAGAAGTGTCATGTGCTAATTTCGCAGGCGACAGACAGTGACATTTTGTAGCGGCGCGTTTAGCGCCTAACGTGACAGATTATTCTATCGATACGGGGCGGGTAGAGGGAGAGGAAACACCCCACAGCTGGTACCAGTTAGTAGGTAGCCGGGCGACAGGAAATACCCCGGAGTAATGCCTCACTAGGTTAATTTATAGGCGGCTTGTTCCCGGGAATAAGATGCTTCCTTCCCACTGTCAAATCAGGGGAATTATTGAGGGCTTACTAATTTTATATTATGCAAATTCAAACGTGGAAATATGATTACGTTCTATGTATTGAAATATCAAAAATGTTCAATTATTAGTCGGTAATTTCACGGGATCTAAACCAAGCTAAATTTCAAATAGTAAAGTCATGAAAAAGAGAGTACGAAAATCATTAAAACGGACTTATTATTACAATCCGTTTTATTTCTGCTATTTATATATATATATATATATATATATATATATATACGAGTATTGATAAGCAACCACTTGTATCTTGACTTCTGGACACAAGTCAAGATACAAGTGGCAAGATTTCGCGTCCAGTTTTAGACAAAACTCAAGACATAAGGCCTCTGAAATAGAGACGGTGAGATCTGTTCGAAACGTCAGGAATTAAAAAAGTCCTTTTAAGAACTACGTTACTCGGGTAAACCGAGAAAATTATTCTACATATATATATACTACATACATACACACATACATATATATGTACTTATTACAAAAAAATATGTAACAATGCATTAAAAACACAACCCTTTTATTCCCAATAGTCAAATTGGCGATCTTAGTTCATATTACATAATAATAATATTATATAAGAAAAGAAACATACTATCATACCTTAAAGAAACATGGTTATGCTATATGAGTTATTGGGATATGGGTACCAGAACAAATGCGGTAAACTGTTAAGTGCAATTTGTAAGAGTTTATTTTCATTAACTTTAACATATATACTACTTTAACTACGCTAGTATAGTTTTTTTCTTATATAATATTATTATTATGTCATATGAACTAAGATCGCCAATTTGACTGTTGGGAATGAAAGGGTTGTGTTTTTAAAGTATTTTTAGATAATTTCTGTAATAAGTAAAATGTAAATGTGAATTCTTAATACTTGCAGCAGGCGGATGAGTTTGTATATTTTTGGGAAGTATGATTTAATTTAATTGTAAAACTCTTTTTTATTATTTAAATTAAATCAAATTTAAAAAGGGCATTATAAAGTTCTGCAAGTATATAAGTTTTTATTATTATGACAGCGTTCAAGGTCACATCAAACTTCAGAGGTCTGGAGGGTGACGCGGTTGATGCTTATAAAAAAATGTGCAAATAAGTGAAACTAGATAACAATTAGATAATTTATAAATTGTAGAAATTAGAAATTGTGAATAGTTAATTGAATCTAATTAAACAATTTTTTTTTTGAAATGGCCGTTTCCTAATTATTTTTACACACTAGCAAGTGTTACTGTGGCTTGGTCTGTTTGTGCAGATAGACAAACAATAGCGCATGTTGCTTCTACGTCCAACAGATGGCGCAGTTTTTAGAAAAAAATAAATTATGATATAAACAGATTATGCTTTTTTTAAATAAAGGCATGTTTTTAGCTGTCACAGGTGACATCTATATAAAGACACGCGTATTCGAGTGCAACTTTGTGTCAAAATTTCAATGGGTGCGCTTACATTTTTATTTATATAGATATATTTATTAATACATATATTCATATTTTTTGTTATTTCGACATCTTGGTTGCTTCTTGATTCCCTTGTTTTAGTTAGAAAGTTTGTTACTAATAAAATAATAATTTTATGTATTTTAATTTTTGTAAGTAATAACTAATTTATATATTTTTTATATCCTGATGGAGAAACTATCCGTTTTGAAACAAGTCGATTATTTTTATTAAATGGCGGTGTAAACTGAGTGTATTATTTTATTACGTATTATTTTAACTTTATAATGAATTACTGTAAAAGAGTTACGTTGGAATAAAATAATGATGATGGTCGTACATAAATAATTGCATGTCATTCAGTATCTGGAGTAGTACTTAAATAGAATATTAGTCAGAAAAAGTAGATTTGTGTACAAAAAGCTGACCCAGTCAGTCCTTAGAATTGTGCAATTTATGACGTGGCGGCTCTTCATGTAAGTTTTTGCAATATTTAAATAAGCTTAATTGCTTAACGTTGTCACGTTAGACAATGTTCTACATATTTAATGTATTTAACGTGAACTTAAAACGCTAACAAAAAGTGCAAATGTAGCTCAAATTAAAATACAAGTTATGCATTTTGATAAAACCTTCTGAGACCTTTTGGAAAATCTTGTTGTCTCTGTTATCTGTACAGATGAGTCGTAATCAGAGACCGTATGTGGATGAAAATTATGCTAGTGTTTTTTCTTTTAAATTACCGTACAAGAAACACAAATATTCGCAATTTTTCAAAGCTAGTAGGACTATGGCATCCCCTATTGAGGTATTTTGAGAAGCTGAATGGAGAGGAGAAGGGTAGGAGTTGGGGGAGTAGAAGGTTCAGAAGTATCTAGCTATTCAGATCTGAACACTAAAACACAGCTAAAGCCATGTAAAATAGTGTTTAGTTTCTGAATGGTGTTCTTCCATAGGGGCTGTACCGAGAGTATCACTATGGATGCATGTTTCGATGGATTCTTCAATACGATCATCAATTCAATTCAATCTTCCCCCTATTCAACGTATATATGTTACTCCAGAAATATTATTTCTTATGAATGAAAACTGAAATATAATCACTGACTGTGATGCGTGTTGTTTACTTATCCATTATGAATTTTGACGTGTCACGTGATCAAGTCAGCGCCATCAAGCAACGACAGTTTGCAGATTGCGGCAATTGTTGTTGATTCTCATTTTCAATGCTGATTTTTGTGTAGTTTTATTGCAAGCATATTAAATTAAATTAAAACATAGTGATTAGACTATTTTAAAGAGTGAAGTTTATAGAGTATGTACCTACTCTAGTCAACCTTTTCCAAATGGTAAATGGTTGTCATTGATACGGTATCCTTAAAGCGTTCCGAATGCATAAACTAGCAACAGAAAATGTAATAACTGCAAACGTTCCAAACAATGCTCTCATAAATTCCACAGAAAGTCGTGATGTGGAACGGAGCCAAAACAGTGACCTTACGAGGTGATTAGTGGAATTTGATTCCGTTAGGTGGCGCGGAGGTGCATCATTCGAAACATAGAGTTTGAATAATTTAACGTTCAAAATTGAAATTTCCGAATATAGAATTAAAGTAGTTCCCACGTGAATATCAGCACTGCTCTCGTGGGTAGCATTGCTAAAAGCAATTAACAGATCATCCCCTAGAAGTGTTATCTATACAGATTTGAAATAAAACTGATGTCATCAATTTATATAAGATCTGTCAAATCCTAGGCCCCACAAAGGTCAATGAGATTTATTATCTGTTCAAGATATATTAAAAAAATGAAAATGTTTCATCAACTTCACTCGAAGTAAGGACACGTTGAGTTTATTTTGGATAAACAGACACGTCCATAATGACGTGGTCGATAGTACGGTGGGTAGGACGCTCCGCGGTCGATGGACGGATCGAGTTCGATAGATATTCGAGCTATCAGTATTGTATAAATTGTGTGGGTACAGATACACACATACGCTCATAGATGCGACAAATTATCCAGGATAATAGCATTTATGTAGTAACATAAAATGTAGTGTACATGAAATATAATAGATTATAATCTTGCAGCCATTGAAATCGAGAATTGACTCAATGATGTTTCAACTCATTAATCTAATTTTCTCTCACTTTTACCTATTTCTGTTTCTGCTGTGGCTGTTATTTCTTTTACTGATAAAGATTTTTACTTAACCTTGTAGGTACCTACTTAACTGTACCTACTAAACTGTACCTACTGAAACAGTAATATTTTATTCAGAATATACAAGTTTTAGAGAGCTGGCAGACGAGACTTTAGTTGCGGAGACAGATGCGTAAAAACGATATTTTAATGACTATATAAAAGATTATACATACAAAACATTAGAGCGAATTTAAGAATGATAATGATATTTTTATTCTTCACTGGGGTGTCCTGTGCTGAGGCGGACTAAAGGTATTTAATTATATTTTATTTGTCTTCTTTGTCGGAGCTCAGCCAGATTTTGTTATTGATTTGTAATAATTAAACCTTTCTATTCGTTTTATATCTAGGTGAAGGATGTTGGAGTTCAGTTGAAAATCCTCACAGCACAAAAGGAAATTTGAAAATTATTCTTAGAGTCCCCATCAAAACCCCTACAGACTACGTGTAAATAAAACTATTTGATATCCTCCCTCTTGCAATGAAAAACCATTTAAAAAATAATTGACTTTAAAAGTATTTAGACATGGATTATGGACACGGGAAGGAAGAATATAGATAAAATGTTGCAACCTAACAAAGATTAACCTTATATTATGTTTTTCTTCTGTATGTTCAACCACTACCATTTTTTTGTATAATGTTATGTTTTTATTCTATTATTTCGCTTTATAATATACCTTTTGCACATTTTAAACGTCTACAAAAATTAACGTACTAAAAAAGCTTGACCAAATTTACAATTATTAATTCACAAAAATTACCATGTACAATGTGACCTTAGAACGGGGTACTCCAGTAAGGTAACATTCTTTTCAACAAATGTAAAAAATAGTAATTTCTTTGTCCGAATGTGGTTTTATAACTTGGAATGTTTATTATGTCATTTTGTTTTGATCTCGCGTGATGGATAGTAGAGTCTAGTAGAGGTTTCCTAATTTTTTAATATTCTCATTTTTTAAATTTACCTATACGAACGGTGTCCTACGAATTAAAAACAATTTTTTTTTTATGAAATATTGACTGAATTCCATTTAAATAACGCGTAATTGACGAACACAAGAATAGAGTAAATACAACTTATTTTTAGATGTAAAAACACATAACTCGCACGTCAATCGGGATGTTTGTTTCTCTTGTTGTCCTTCGAGTAAATGAGTTTATCCGGTGACATTTTTTGTACATTGCTTCCTCCCCAGGGATGGTCCCCCGACATACGTCAGCTAATAAAATTTCCCCTTTTAAAGTAAAACTTTGTAGCCGCTACATAAATATTATAGAGCCTAATTTAACGGGCGACCCTGTTTCGAGCCCTGAAGAATGCCATTCACGTTATAATTCATAATCCTCATTTCGAATGCGAAGTTTTATGATTGAAAAAGACGTAACGAGTCTAGTGGGAAAAGCGAGAACATTTATTTTGTTTGAGAAATTTTAAGCTTGAAAAATAATCTAAGAAAATCAGGTACAGCCTTTCATTGCAGATTTCAACGTTAATATTTGAATGTGTTCCATTTTTAAAGCATACTGTACAAAGGCAATGTAGATTTTCGAAACGTGGATAAAATTTGTTGGTAGGTACCGTGAACATTTTGGGTTGTGATTGGATGAAATTGGTATAGTGCTTTCAACCGATAAATAAAACACGAAATTAAAAAAACACACATACATGAATAAAGAATAACACAAGAAGTGCCTTGTGGGCATGTTCTGTGATCTAATTTGAGAAAAAAAAATCAAATGCGATGGAGATCTACAATTTCTTTAAGAGTGAGATGGAACGCTGAGCGGTTGGGCTAAATTTGTCATTTGTTTCCATAAAAATTTGTATGAAAGGCACTTCTAGTGTTATATTCTTAATTCTATGCATGCTTACAAATATTTTTTTCGAAAAATTAGGTAAATTTTCAGAAAACTTCGCACCAAAAGATTTTATCTGTAAAACAACATTTAACATGTAAAATGTGTCACAGTCGTAAGCAAAGTAAATGTGTCACAGTCGTAAGCAGAGTAAATGTGTCACATTCGTAGGCATAGTAAATGTGTCTCAGTCGTAAGCATAGCAAATTTGCCACTGTCGTAAGCATAGCAAATGTGTCACTGTCGTAAGCATAGTAAATGTGTCACATTCATAGGTATAATAAATGTGTCACAGTCGTAAGCCTAGTAAACGTGTCACAGTCGTAAGCATAGTAAATATTTTGTTTTGGTTAAATACCGAATTAAAATAAAACGTACATTTGATCCTTAATTAGGATTGTTATATCTTTCAAAGTGACACTTTCTGTTTAATACAAAGCTATTACGAGTGAGGGGTAATTTTGAAAAAAAAAACTCGTAATATTGTATCCTTTGTTAAAAATAAGTGGACTGACATTATTTGAGCCATCCTAAATCTCAAATCTGTCATAAATAATTTGCGTAATGCGGATTTATTTGTTTCTGTGTTTTATGTAATTTCGACGATGGAGCAAGAAGGAAAATAAAATAAAATTCATGAACATCTTCCATCTTAATAATCTTGTTACATTCTGAAAAATGTTCGCACCTTTGAAAGTGACTCCGGATCGGATATTTAAGAGATTGAATGACACATTTCGCCGTCGGGGTCCTTAATGGGTTCTGCCAGGGACGTGTCTTAAAAGTTTAAGCTCCTTTCCTCTCCCGTTTCTATGAACTTGTTAAATTTTCTTCTCATATTAAATTCCATCTACATAGCAAACAAATAAGTAGATATCGAGTTCTCAGTTTTGCTTCGGTAAGGTGAAAATACTCGTTGGTGCAGTCTGGGTGTAGCAACACTGGAGTCAGGAACCACAGTGACCGCTCTTAACCCGTGGATGATATAAAGAACACGTATGTATAAAATGTATCGTCAATATTGCATAAATTTCATGAATCTGAGATTCATACGTACGACGGGTAAGGCAAAATTCAATAGATTTTATGATTATTGTAACTCGTTACAACACACGGAGAAAAATGTATTTGCTAATTTATTGAGAATCTCTTTAAATTACTCGTAATCTGTCTAAAACTGGATTACAGACCATTATTGAATGAATTGATAGATTTCCTAGTAAAATGCGAATCTATGTAACGATGTCGGAACACGTGTTCATTATAATCCTAATATTTTCGCATTTCGTAAATACATGTGTTCCAATATATCAGGGATTTAATAAAAGTATATCAGGCAACGGCCTGCAATCCCGTTTTTAACCGGATAAATAATAATTTTCAAAGTTGGTTCTGCAAGGCTGATGTAAGCGTAATTAATAAGATTAAGAAAGGAACGCTTAGATGGTTTGGGCATATAGAGCGAATGAGCGAAGAAAGGAGTGTAAGGAGGACATATGATGCAAATGCGAATGGTAGTAGAAGTCGAGGACCCCGAGGAAGACATGGCACGATCAAGTGAATCAGATACTTGAGTCGGGCCATGTCAAGAGTCAGAATAATAGAAGAGTATGTATGAGACGATGTATGAATGTGAATGAGGCAAGGAGTATGTGCCAAGACCGAGTTGTTTGGCGGTCCGTCCTCTCTGCCTACCCCTGCGCAGAAACGGCGTGATGGTTAGTTCGTTAGTTAGTTAGATAGTCTGAATTTATGGCACGTCATTTCAATTTGAAAATTACAAAAAAAAATCTGTCAAAACATTATATACGTAGGTACTCTGGCGCTAGTCTGAATTTTAGGCTGAATTGCACCCGTTTAGAATTTTGAAAATTTCACTTAAATTTAAACCAAATTCGAGTTCCAGAATTCATTGAACCCGAGTTACAACTACCGAAATTAGTATTTTTGATGAGACATAATAATTTTTTTATTAACGTTTACCGTATATTGATTCCGCTATCCCAACTAGCATATAACATAAAAAAATGAAATAAAAAATTTTTAAATGAAAAAGATTTAATATCCTTTGATTTGATTTCGTTAAAATCTCTTCTTGAATACTTCCAAGACAGAATCAAACGAAAAATGCTGAAGATGGCAGATTAATTTATTTTAAAATTTAAATAGTAATTTGGGAATACTTTGATATCAACATTTAAAGTTGTTTTACCGGAAAAGTTGCATAGTTATAAATAATAGGGTAATACGAAGTAATCGATTACTTTATAAGTAATAATGAAGAACTAAGTATATACCAACATAACTTTAAAAAAACTAACTAACGAATGATAATAATAATAATAACATAGTATTTATATAGCGCAGTTTAGTGTCATTTCACTTCAATTGCGCTTTACTATAACAAACTTAAAAACAAAACAATAAAAACAAATTAAATTTTTTTATTGTAAATTATCACGAGCCACAAAGTAAATGCTTATTACAAATAAGTTAAAAACAGTAATTTATTAGTATTGATGGTCATGTTCTTAAAATTATTCCTACAGTACCCAATACAGATCTAATATTATAACACTAAATATACTGTTTATACAAAGTGATAAAGAATAACAATAACAGTGCTATTATAGCACAAGACAAAACAAGAAGATGAAAACTAAAACATAATATAAAACAGGAGGCAGTTTGTGCTCGGAAATGAGAATCTTCTGAGTAGACATTTAAAAAAGGTACAATAAGGAGGCAACCGAAACCAAACAATTACCGGAAGTTTGAGAATATGGCCTATTGTAAAATATTGAAAATGATGACTTATTTTACATAACATGGGGTCGGGCGTTTCTCATTTACTTGCTTTAAACTTTTAATTCGATTCAATTCAGTTTATTAATTTAAAAATATTACAAAATTGTTAATTTGTTAAGGAAAATTATATAAATATTTACTATGGGTACCAACTTTTACCAGTAGTAACCAGGGCCGGCCCGGAGCCAACGCGGCCATAATATTGGCACCCCTTGTCAAAACCAGTAGACGCCTAGGGAGGTGATTATTATAATAAATAATATTCGGATAATTTGGATTTTTATGTAGCGCCGTTTTTTGTGAAAAATATCTCTAGGGCGATGTGTTAGCGCCTTGACAATTCGGCGTCTGGAGCGGACTGCTCCGACTGCGCCCGCGTAGGGCCAGTTCTAGTAGTAACAGAGCTTGCATTTAAATGCGGCTTCATTGATGCTAAATACGTCGATAACTGAATTGATTCTGTTTAACAGCAAGATTACTCTACCCACCGGCAATACCATTGGCAACTTAGTCCTGCAAGCTGGGAGATAAAACAGTCTGCTGTCGGTGACAGAGATAACCATCGGGAACATAGAAATGTAGGCTCTCCACGATAGCCGAGTTTTCAAACCATCCACGAGAGTCTAAAAAAATATGAAAATATACCTTCATAGATAGAAATTTGAAAATATACCTACATAGATAGAAATATGAAAATATACCTACATAGATAGAAATATGAAAATATACCTACATAGATAGAATTATGAAATTATATCTACATAGATAGAAATATGAAAGTATACCTACATAGATAGAAATATGAAAATATACCTACAAAGATAGAAATCTGAAAATATACCTACAGAGATAAAAATCTGAAAATATACCTACATAGATAGAAATATGACCAAATGTTTTTATGATTACCTTTATGACTTAACGCATTTTTTTAATGTTTAGAGTTTAGACGTTTTAATAAAAACCCAATCATAAAAACATGAACCTTCGCTGACATAATAGGTAAACGAAATAAAGAAATGCAAAGCATTCCGCCTGTAACATTCCTGGAACTACGCAATAAGCAACGGGGATGAAATTACCAAACATAAAATATTATTCCCAGTCATATTTATGTGGGAAGGGTTTCATATATTTCCAAAAAAACCTGGAAGTTGTGAATATATTAGGCCCTTGAGAGGAACACAAATTACACCGAGAGGCCTGCCTTGCGCCCGGCGCACTGTGTGACAGGGTGACGTTAACAAAATATATTCATAAACTGAAACCAATTCTGTAAATAGTTGATTTTTTCAATTACAAAATTTATCAATCAAACTTTTTACTTTTACTATTTTTTTTAAGAAAGACACTCATTCTAGGGTTGAGAATAACCTTATAATATTTGAAAAATTCCTATTACCATCACATTAAGCGGAAAATATTGCTTGTGTCGTGATCTAGGACTTAGCAAGCCTAATGGGAATCAAACACGATGCCGATTCAACTACTGACCGATTTTTGTTAAACTTGGTGAGGGCCCTGTAAAAAGGTGTCGAAGCTTGTATCATAAAATTTCCAGTCAACTGTACTTAAATATACATCCTGTAAAACCTAAAATTGTAATATTTAATCATCGAAGACAATATTAGCGATTCTCAAACGAAAATTTGAAATCTTGGGATCATACATAAAGATAGCAGCCCGTAAAAATATGTGTTAATAAAATGAAGATAATGTTGGTAGTTCTTAGTCGAAGTATGAGAGTTAAATTTGACCGAAGGAAATAGGGTCAGATTAGTTCAGTGGTAGAGCAAATCCACGGCAAGGCTAAGGTCCTGAGTTCAATTCGTAGATGCGACCGAATCTTTTTATAATTTTTCTGTTTCAATTTTCGTTTGAGAATCTCTAATATTGCCTTAAATGATCAAATAGACGTAATTAAAAACGATAAAAATATCGTTTACATAACCTTTGTTTATACGTAGTGCCCGATCCTATATTTTTTTGAAATTCAGAGAAACCTTAAAACATAAGAAAAGGGTAATATTATAAGTAAGCAATGAACGCAGCAATATCTAAAAAAATGAAGTGTCAAAATCAACAAAAACCGTCGAACATCATTATTAACGAGAATCATCAATCATTTTTAAAGAATGGGGTGGTAAAGAATAAGCACACAGCGATTATTTTAAATAAAAAAATAATAATATAATCGTTATTGGTTTTGAACATATATTTTAATTAAATTTTGGAGAGAGTGATATATTTTTGAACATTTTAATAAAAAATCGTTTCGTATTTTATAAATCACATTCTCCGTCACGTTATAATAATAACATTCCGTCAATATTTGATGGTGATTTCGGTGAAAAAGAATTTATTGATGGAGTCTTCCAACCAGAATGTTTGCTTAGTATTTGCTATTTTATAAATGGTGAAAGTTGTCGTTAAATGTTTCATTGAACAAGTAACTCGTTATGAATTACAACCAAACGTATCTAATTAGAACAAATCGGAAGGACGTGCTAAGGGAACCAAAATACGAATCGAATTGGGAACACGCGGTATTTTGTTATAAATGTTCTTGAAAAGGTCTCTATGGTTTCTTTCAAATATAGGAAAAATGCGAAGAAAATACAATGATGGTCCTAACCCATTTTGTATAAATTAACATGTATCCGCTTTGCTTATACGGGGTGTCCCAAAACTCAACGTTATCCTTGAGAGGCCAACTCATGACGGACCAAAATATCATGCCATGACTTTAATAAAAAAGTAATTAATTGGCACTTTATGAATTTAGTGAAAATCGACACCTTCGATAAGTTTTTCGAGAGCCACAGATTCCATGTTCTAAGTTTAATTTTTTTTTCTAAAGCGAAATATAAATAGAAATGTTGTACTGTTTAAAAACCTACATTAATAGAGCATTTAAAAAAATCCTGGTTGGCGTAGTACATTTTGTTCCAAAATGAGTAGTCGAAGATAGCAAAAATGTTTTGATTTTCCAAAGAAATAGGCAATTTTAGTTTTATTTTGAACTCTGATCAATAGCAGGACTATTCAGGGTTGCAATTAATTAGAAAAAAAAATTAGAATATCAGAATGCGGATTTTTGTAGGTGTGGCACTCGAATAACTGATCTGAGGTTTAGATTTTCTCTTAACTCATAAAAGTGCGAATTTCTAGTAAACTAATGATATTTTGGTGTAATATTAAGGATAACGTTGCATTCGGGAAACCCTATATAAAGTCTTATAAGTATTAAAACAGAGTCAACTTTTCTGGTTTTCTGAGACTGTTTACCCAGTTTATAAATTGCTTTCTTCCAAATTTCGCCTTCATTTTAAGCCAATGAAAGAATTTAAAAAGTACGCCAATCAGCAAAAAATATTCTCAAGGTAAGTTTAGTTGCCCAGAAAATGAGAAGTTGGGATATTTTTTACTCCTAATTTGAAAGAAGCCTTATAATAATTATTCACGAAATTAATGAAACTATATTCATTTGGTGACCGGGTAAATCATCACAATGATAATTCATCACATTTTTAAAAAGTTATATAAAGTCATGGAAAGTGATGAAACAAAAACTTTATTAACTGAGTTAAGTAGATTAGGTTAACAATTTTTTTTTCATCGTTTCTAATGACTTTATATCACTTTTTAAAAGTGTGTTGAATTGTCACTGTGTTGAGTTATCATGGAACCAATCATTTAGACGTTTTGAAGTTGAAAAGTAATTTATTGAAAAATGATATTTCTTATTTGACGTATGTATTTAATGTTAAGTGTTCAAAACAGAAGAAAGTACTTATTTTAACAAATTGGAGGGAAAACACAATGTAGGCGGGAAATCAGCCGGGAAATTGAGGGCTAGAGATTGTTGAAGTAATGTGTGTTGGAAAGTGTTATTTGAGGATAATGGAAGGGAGAGGAAGAAAATATTTGAAATTATTAATTTAATAAAAGAGAACTATCTATTTTACGACCGAATATGTAATAACAACATACAATAATGATGGGATTTGAAAAACGCTGTTGTAACCTGTATTTACGCGTTGTTCGAGTTGTTAGGGAGTTACTTTGAGCTGTTAGATGTAATGGTTTCTTTTATGCTTCGTGTTATTCCAGTATGTATTTTGATAAAAGTCAACATATTTTTCAAATATGTTCGGTTTTATTATTTTTTCCAACAAAATACGCTGATAATACATGTCAAAACGTAGATAGTTAGTTAGTTAACATTTTTGTATAAAATCATAAATTCAATAATTTATGGCCATGAACCATTATACTGGATTTCTTTCCATATACCTTGTAAACAAACATCGAAGAAATATCTACCGTATTATTGCAACAAAACCAACACGGAATCACAATTGTATACTCCCGTTCTCCGTAAACAGAATTTAGATAATGATTAAAAGGATGTTATTGACACATTTAATGCATCAATCGCTAAATATAAACAGGCACTAATAGAATTTATATCAGAATAAAAAAAATAATTGAAAATGTTATTGGCGTAAAAATTGAAAAAAATTTTTTTATTTATTTTTGTGGAAAAAACAATATTTAAAAACATGTTGATCATGTTAAAGTTTAAATGTTTGTATTAACGTTCCGTTATTAGTGTTATTATCGTTTTGCGTGTGTATGTATAATAGATGCAAGTACAAAAAAAATGATGTGTTTTGCAGAAGTAAAACAAACTTCGGGTATCCATACATTTTCTAGATATGAATTATTTCAGTGGTTTACATGCGTTGGGTAAAGCTTTCACGCAAAATGACATGTTCTTCATTTCAATAGTAGCTAATATTAATTAAAAAATGTAGCTTTTACAAAACAAACACAAAAGAATTAATTAAAATCAGCTGATTTAACAACGTAAAGAGCGCTTGAAGCTCTTTACAACTTGATGGTTTTGTATGAAATATAATAATTATATGGCTTTCGATTGGTACTTCTGTGTAATAGTACGTATACATTTGCGTAATGAACGCGAACCGAGCCTCGAATTACGGAAAAAGGAACAAAGCAACTGCAAGCGGCGTTTCGCGACATATTCGCGGTTGCTTAGTTCTTTTTGAGTTGAGGTTCAGTTCGGCAGTTCGGCTCGCGTATGTATACGTAGCATTATATGCCCATTTACGCGAAGGCTAACGCGAGCTGGTAATAGTGATATTGGTTCAACAAGGTTCTAACTGACATTTTTTACAAAAATAACTACTGAACCAAAAACCGATTTTTTTTCTCATTTTTATAACCAAAATAATTTTTACCATATTCGTTGTATTTCAGTGATACTTGGATGACAAAGTTCTAACATCAAGCTTGTAACACTTTAATTTATTTTAAATGGTTCTAACATCACGCTTTGAACTTTTTGCAATCGTAATTTTGCTTCTATCTAAGTATATTTTATTTAGTTATAAAATTTAACATCTATTCTAAAACTGCTATAAAAATATTTTATTATCTACGTATTAATATTTGTTCTTCCCAACATTGAGACATAACCCACAAAAAACTGCAAGACTTTTGATTTCCTTAACCTTAAAAGTGAGTTCATTGAACATTTTGAAATTTTAATAAGTTAGCCATTGTTGACGCAATGTAGTTCGTCTTTTTGGGTGGATAGGGTTCTAACTTCGCCTTATCATGTTCTAAGGTTTTCGAAGACGAATTCTCATAATCTATTTAAAAATGTCTGATTTTGAGATTAAATCTTGTGTAAGATATTTTAGTTAGAAATATTTTAAAGTTAGATATTTAAATAGGTCGTGGCCCTGCAACGTAAAGTGATGTCAGAACCCTGTCCTACCAAAGTAACGATTAATTATAAAATAGTAGCAACATTACCAAACTTATTAATTAACTAATCAGTCAATAACTTTACTGGTAAGCATCTAAATATTGAAGTTGCATAAAATAGCTTCGATAATTTTTTTGCAAGTCAGGACAGATTCGAAACGAAACATTATAAAATTTTCAATATTGTTTTATTTGATAGATACTTTAAATCAATACGAATTCCTACAATATTAAGCCATGCTTTTTTCCATCGCCATATGTAAAACCTGGCTTTAGGTGTGATGGGAATATATTTTGAATATAAAATACAATATTTGCATGTAGATTAAATAATAATGTAATCGCGTTTGCCGCTAGATGTCACGACATGTCTTCAACGGGCATTTAGGCCAACACGAAAATGGTTTAGAACTTGGGAAAGTACCTGGCACGTTCAATTTTCAAAGTCGACTAGTATGACGTGTATATTATATGTTATTTTGACGGTAATCGTTTTCTGAAAAGTATGACAAATTCGTATAGTTTAATGGCATGTCAGCCAAATTTCAATACTTTTAATACTATTTTCAGAGAAATTTTGAAAGCTAATGTTATTAAGAGTAAACATAACGTACGTAATAATCGCATTTGCAAGTTATGCTTTAACATATTAAGACGAATTATTTGTTTGCGCCCGTACATACGCAATATAATATAAATTACAATTACCTCTTGGATAAAATGTCTCTATTGAAACTTTCAGAAAGAAGAATAAGCACAGATTTAATACTGTTACAAAGAATACTACATTTTAAAATTGACTGTCCCGAATTACTTCAATGTATCAATATCCATGTTCTCAAAAAATCATGCCGACATTTCCTACCTTTTTACTTCAATAACACCAGGACACTAGCTTACCAAAATTCTCCGATTCCGAGACTTCACAATCTCGGAAACAAATATTCTGATCTGGGTGATATATTTCATTTGAAAACTAATCAGTATAAATGTTGTATATTCTATCACTTTTATTCTTCTAGACACAAATAGACCTATGTACCCATATAACTTCTCCGCTTTTACTATTTTGTTTTGTTGAATCTTTTAAATTCAATTATATGCGTGAGGATTCATTTTTGCCATTATGTTTACATTCTTCTTTATTGTATTAATTTTTAAGTGTTTACTCTGATACAAAATGCTTCTATTTTTTTTAAGAAAAGCCTACTAGGGCGTGTAATAAATAAATAAATAAATATGAATATGAGTAAATAATTTTTTTCCGTATATGCATTTCTTGAAATATACGCATACAAATACAATATTTAAATGAATCATCGATGCAATATTGTATTTGTATGCCTTTCTTGAAAGAATTAAGCTTGTATAAGGACAAAACTATTTACTCATATTCATTTAGCGTATGTACGGGCACAAACAAATAATTCGTCTTTATAATTTCAAAACATAACTTGCAAAAAGTGTATTTTCTTAAAATCATTACATTAACGCCATCTATGAACGCGTAGATCAAAACATACGTTACGTTTACTGTTTCAAGTGTTTATCAGTGGCTCGGTAAGGGTCGACAGTTAATCGACAAAAACTGAAGACCCATACGCAGAAAAGTAAAGATCAATACGGTTTGCATTGCAGCCATTGTGGGAGTTCTCTGTGCAGTCTTCAGTTTTTGTCGATTCCATACCGAGCCAGTGGACGATGGGTTAAGTTATGCTGTAATTTTTTTTATTGGTACGCAGCACAGTAACGTGGTTTTCGATAACACAACCACAAATGCATATTTATTAAATTAAATATTCAGATAAAAAGCAGGAATATATTTTTCACAATCATTTCCAAGTTTCAAGGTCAAGCATTCCAGCCTATAATAAGGAGTGGAACATAAATAAGTGATAGCTGCACTCTTTATTACACAAGTAGCGTAAAATCGCTTTGTATTCAAGGATACTGCGGACGAGTACTTCCAACGTTTTCCATATTGCAATTCCGTCGGATAGGAATCTAGCTTTGCAGAGAAATAATCAAATTATTCATTGAACGAGTATGATAAGAACTATACTGTATTGATGGGACCAGAAAAAAATAAACAGTATCAATTATTTGAGACTTTTTTAGTGGAAGTTTTTTTTCCGAATGGGTAGGGCTGATTATTTATATCGTATATTAACAGCCGTAATGTCATCCGATTTGAGAGAAATGCGAAGATGTTCGCGTGTATACTTGATTGCCATCAAAAAAAAGTTGGTAGAATGCATTGTCATCGATAACGAGTCTATATGCCGAATTTCAGCTCGATTGGATGTCGGGAAGTTGTTTAATTTCCGCTTCCAAGAATTGCATTCATTCATTATTGAAATTCAAATAGATGTATTTGTTAACCTTTCCCTTACTGTGCTAAAAATATACACGCGTTCCGATGCTGTGTAGTCAATACACATCTCAAAATAAGGGATTTAATATCAGAAAAATATGAATATTCATAGGTAATCGATTATTTTTATTATATTTTATATCAAAAGTGATAATAATTGTAATTTAATTGCTGAAAAGATGAAAAAACCATCGGCAGATGCTAAAAAAACGTGCGTGGGGTCCACATCTAACGATGGTCCGCTACCGACTGGCGGCTGGCGGCTGGCACACACACGGCTATGCGGTCGTAGGTATCGATGGTCTAAATCAAAATACAACTGTGGACGTGTGGATTTCTCATGTTCCCTCATAGCGGGACATAACTAAAACGGGACATCAATAGCGTGTCATTTCCTCGCACACACGCGTCACACGGTTGATTGTATTGGTGTATTTGTTTCCGATTTTTAACATGAATCTCTGAGTTTCAATTGAATTTGAAAACTATGTAAAATATTATTTTTTAATTCAGTGCATACATGTATAACGGAGGAATACCTAAAATCTGAACCCAGAATTTATTATATTTATAGAGTTATTAAAGTTATTAGAAGCAATGTGTAGTAAACGCACACCACAGATAACAAAAGGTTAAGGTACCATTATAACTTGACATTCCTTTAAAGAGTGATATAATTTCATTAAAAGCGATGAAAGATAAACCTATAAACCTAAATTACGTAAACTATTCAACTTAGTTTTAGATTCATCACTTTTTATAATTTTATACCACTTTTAAAAGGTGTGTTGAATTGTTATTTACTAATTATCTAGTCACCATTCAATAAAAAAACTAGTGCGTAACACATTGTATAGAGATATTTAATTTTTGTCGCTAAACCTCAAAGTTGCATTGATATATTAGCAAAATACAACAATGTCTTCCGTATGACCAACTCCGTCTGTAGTAATAGGTAATGGCTCTGCTTATGCTGCAGACGGTTCCAAGCTCGGAAGGAGGAGGGTTACCAGAGGGACAATTACCAAAACAGTTTAAAAAAACTTCGATTACTATTACCCAAAGTGCCTAGGAAACATATGTGAAGAATCACAAAAAATGTACTCTGGGAAGTGGCGCTATAATATATATGGGATTATGTAGTTTTGTATTCGCAAAGACTTGATAGATAGGAGGCCTCAATATAAAATTCTGCAACTGTCCTACCTACCCAATGTCATCATGAACGGAATAATTTTTGCAAGAAAAAGAAGATAGTCAAAAACTACCTTACAAACTCACAGTACGCCCAGTGTAAATGTGGGTGGTTAATTTATGGTGTAAATTAATAAATCAGACAGAAAGGATTGATCTGTGATACAAAGTATCCATGTCTTAATTTTGCATGTGAGATGTTTTTTGTTTTCCTTATATTTTATATCGAGCGATTTTATATCTAAGAAGTTAATAATGACGACATTAAAATTAGTTTTTCGATATCTACAAAAATGACGAAGTTATGAGCTTTCAAAATGGACATTGGTAAAATGTGTGCAATTATGTCGGTACAATAACTCATAATTCGAAAAGTAAGCCTTCATTACTCCCACGTATTTGCCGTGATGTCACACGCTTTTCGGGGTATTTTCCAAAAAAAATTAAAATTTTGCCTTCGGCGTGCTCTAATGAATACGATATATTTTGAATTTTTTATGTGAATACCGTACAAGAGACCCAACTGCTCCCAAACGTCTAGAGCCAGTGTGACTATGGCAATTTCAAATTCAAATTCAAGCAACGTTTCAATTGTGAATGGTGGTCTTACACCAGGGTGATACTTAGAGTATCTTCCACTCTGGAACGTGCAGCAAGTGTTTTATACATTATTTTAAATTGTAAAAATAAAACAAATTTATCTAGTAAAATTTACTTGTGCACAGCGGGATTTGAACGCGCGACCTTCGGCTTGCTAGACGAGAGTCTTACCCCTCGATCACGGAGGCCATTTGTCCTTGCATTGTAATCTCTCCATATTTAGAATAAACACAAACAGTGATCACAACGGAGCTATCATCAGCATTCTTAAATTGATAACATAAGTAAAATGAACTCACCGAAATCATTGTCCTGTGCATGTGCGGTGGTCACGATGGTGAAGGCTAGCGCCAGAGCCAGTAGCGCTGCGGGGGCCACGGGGGCCTTGCGGGCCGGGGCCGGGGAGGGCGGGCGCCCGGGCATGGCGGAGGGGCGCGGGGCTTCACTGCCGGGGGGTCACATGGCCGATTGGGGCCTGCAACAAAACAGACATACCACTATATTAATGCTGTGAATTGTGGTGTTTTAATTACTGAAAATATTCCAGGCTTCATCTATTCTTACAAGGATGATATGGGCATGCACTCCACATTCACATCTCGAATTATCACATGAAGCAAATTGGGATTGCAAAGTTCAACACCATACAGATCTGTTTCTAGAACAAATGTACATACCTTCCACAACCTTTTCTCTTATACCCTTACTAATAAGCGTGTTTTAAATTTTACACAACTGGTGTAAAATTTCACAAACAATCCATCTTTTAAGAAAATATTATTAATTGTCAATTGTTTTTTCAGGTACGTAGAAGCTCTACCGAATTGCTGAGAGGCAGAATGAACTCCAAATTCAATCGAAAACATAATTTATTAGGGTCCTACTGAGTATGTCAATAAATGAATTGTTGAGAAGATTAATTACTGTGGGTATAACTGAAGACCGTTTAAACAAATCAAAGCTTTTGAAAAGCTTAAGGAACGGTTCTACGGGTATTGATCTTATTTGGCGACATGTGTACACTTAACATACAAAGTAATACTTAAGTGCTTAACGTTTAGGGGTATTACGGGATCAATTAATCTTATTACAAAGTAAAGTGTAGTTAACTCCTATAATTTTAATACTTAGTATTCCAGAAAATGAAATTTGCTTTGAGACGGTAATAATTTGCCTGCGAAAATAAGGTCGACCATTAAAAATAGATCTCGGATTCAAATAATATTAAGAGTTCAATCACTCTGTCTAAAAATCTGAAAACTTTTTCCAGGAAATTTTCTTTTCTGAAATTACTGAGCGCTTTTCTGTAGTGCTACGCGAAAGGTAATTTTATAAATCTCAGCACTTAATGAAGGCCATTGTCACTTAATTAAGCCAACTGAAATTTACACATGGATATATTTAAAAAAAATGGTCGAGGATAGCTATATTTTTCTTTAAAAGAGGTAAAATCTAAAGGAATTTTGAATTGTTCCTGTAAGTTCTAACAAAACTTATTAAAAATGTAATCCCATGAAATTGAGTTGACCGAGAGTTTCAGCGAGGCGTTGAACAATATGTATGAATTTTTCATATAATTCTGGTGTTTTCTCTGAGCAATCTGGTTTTCGGCAAAAAAATACATTGCGATTATTTGGCGTATGGTTAAAAAAGGTGCTTTGTACAAGCTACTAAAATAAAAATAGGAAGAAGAAACCCCCTAGTCATCCAAATTATTCATTAGGAAACACCTTACTCTAAGGACCTTTAGTCAAGTTTAAAAAAAACAATAATAGGGGAAACTTTATAGAGTAATTCAGAGTACTTAGAAATCAATCATGGTGTTAAAATAGCATTTATGTTTATAATGTGAATACTACTGCTCTCTATGTTGTAAATCTTAAGATATTAGGTTTGAAACTTGACTGAACCCTGCCGTATTACCTATGTTTCCCTGATTATATGTTAAAGTAGTTTCTCTATTGATAAGATAAGGTGGCTGTTAGTACAATTCTGTCAGTGGCTTGTAATTGTGTTAGTTTTTTTTATTTATTTATAAATACAAGGAGCAAAAAAAAGAGTAATAATTTTGCGAAAATGGTGAAAATATTTAATAAAATATGTCTTGTTTGAAATAGAGCTAAAATCTTTCCATAAATGCTTTAGTTGCATTTAAAGATGCACTGTGAATTTTTTCATGTCTATAACATATTAAATAATAGAACGAAACGTGTTTTTAATGATTTTCGGAGCTTACTTTGCGATTTTTTTTCTATCTAGGGAATTTCGGCCTAACAAATGTATAGATATTATATTCAAAAATAATTTTTTTTGTGGAACTTAAAAGTTATCTAGAAACTTGTTATAATTCGAATAAATTTAAACTGGAGTGCATTTCCTGAAAAATTAAAAAATATATTATAGGTAATAAAAATTAAATTAAATTGTTTTCATTACAAGTACCTACATGGACATTATTCAAATATGTATCTGTAAGTAACTTCATCACAGTTTGATAATGCCTTTAGAAGTCGAAACAGCTGACACCCTTAATAATAATCATACGGCAGAATTTGTAAATAAATAAAATTAATTTTTTGTAAATTGAATAATGATATTATTAAATTCATAAAATATAAACTTTAAAAAGGTACTCGGTGATTTGCACGAGAGATTAAAATCTTTAATTCCTTTTCTCAAAACTTTAATAAGGGAACATAATGAAGTAGAAGCTGTATCTTGATTTCTTCCAAATAATATCACCTCAGATAACTACGAGGACTAAACGTAAGCACTCGTAAGTGCTAAAAGGATGGGAGCTTTATAATGTGCTGGTTTCCTTGCGATGTAGAAATCCTAATCGATAAATAGGATTCGATAAGACCAAGATAAAGTAACCAAAATAGTCTCCATAGTCCAGCGGATAATAGCAGATGATCTCTGGGTTTCAAATTTCGTTCAATGGCGTATTTGATTAGAAACCCGGCGTTGCTCGACTTTTCTCTATTTTCTAAAAATATAGAATGCAATTATTATATATAAACCTCTCGGAAGAAATTCTGGAAAACGATAGAGAAAACTCTATTAAAAGCGCCCAAACAGACGGACCCAGATAGCGACTTTGTTTTATACTATTTAGAGAAGAGAAAACTAATGGCACAAGTGTCATTTAAATACATGAGAGATTTTGATAATCATAGTACAATATAGAAATAAGAAAGGCAATTAAAATTATAAAATAATGTAAATAAACAAGACAAAAGAAAAAATATATACATTGGTACAAAGTTATGAAAGAAATGAAGAAGGAACAGAAACATAAAAAAAATTGTTATGCAGTGACGTCGTTAAAATACGCACTGTTAAAATGTTTGATTAGTACAGCTTTATACTTCAATAGAGGCCATCAGATAACATAGTTACGATTAAACAATGTAATGTAATCTATTTACAATAGAACTATAGTCTGAAACCGTAGTGTAATTGTCACAACAATACATACTGGTTAACCTTAATATAATGGTAGGAACATGAAAGAATCAAATTTGTGAACTTGTCAAAAGAATTAGAAAATGTATTTATATATTTATAAGACTTAGAAATATTCTTAGACTAGAAAACCTAAAAAGTGTGTACTATGCAATTGTACAATCTATATTACAATATGGTATTATTGGCTGGGGAGGAACTTATAACAATATATTAAATCCACTTAAAATAGTTCAAAGATTGATAATTAAAGTAATATTGAAAAAACCATCCAAATTTTCTACTGAGATTCTCTTTTCAATATTCAATGTACCCACAATAGACAATATATATAAAAAATATTCAATTCTACAAATTTATAAAGAAATACAGTTAAATAACTTACAATTCAATTCATCAGCAAGATATCAAAAAACTATCAAAATCCCAAAACTTAATACAAAGCACACACAAAATACCTATCTCTATCTAGGTATAACATATTTCAACATCCTTCCATTATATCTAAAAAATATTGAAGATATTCAGGAATTTAAAATTAAATTAAAAAATTACCTAAAACTACTATAAAAATCCATATCTTACACTTATTATTATTTCCTTCAAATCTTGAAACTGTATTATTGATAAATCTTGCCTATTTCTTACTTATCCCTTTGGTTTTGCAAATATATATTTTACTTACTTACATGATTACATATAATTGAGCTAGGATTCACTCACCAAACACAAGAGCCTCGTCTCTTTATGGTGAGGAAAAGCTATTATTATTTACCTTTATAACACTGTATAATATGTATTAAGGGTTGCAAAAATATAGGAATGGGCTTTCGATCTAAATTAACGTGATGACTTCGAATAGGGGATAGTTGCAAATAATCGACAAGTAAAATATATTTACTGTCAAAAGCTGATTACAAGAAGGATGATAAAGTTTGTTTCAGGAAAACATCAAGAGAGAAGAGTTTCAGTTGAATGATGATGTACGTACAACATCTGAAACAACACGAACAGGAGAATACCGGAATAATAAGATAATTAGATAACAAAAAGCTTAGAAACTTGGGCCCTGATAAATTAAAATGACAAGGGATTTTTTTTCGTACCAAGCCTTGTACTGTTATTTATGTAACAGGAGAGCCCAACAATAATTGCTTTGGAAGCCCGTTTAATCCTTTGGGTTAATAAACCCGACGATTTGTTACAATTTGCGCAGTGATGGGCATTAATCTCCCGGCATTTATTCGAAGGTTTTTAGAAACTGGTTGTTGTTAGGGTAAAATAACAAACAACTTAAAATTGGACACGGTTCATATTCTTAAATTAATAATTCCGAATACCTCTCCTTTTTATTATCTTTCAATTTATTTAATTAATAATAAGTAATTAAGTTAATTTTGTTTATTTAATTTGTCTTATATTCATAAATTATTCATTAAGTGCAGAAATTCTGGGACTAACTACCATATGTATTGCTCATTGCCCAGAATACTTATGAAAGGAAATAATTATACCGAATCAGTGAACATGTTTAATTTATCACTTAACAAATACGTTTAGTTATGTACAGTAAATATGTACTGTGTAATTTTTACTATTCATATGTAAAAGCCTCTAAGAAGGGCGTTAATAAATTATTTAAAAAATATATATTTTGCATATTTGCGGCAGGTTCTAGAGTGGAATATACTCTCGGTATCGCTCTGGTGTAAGACCACCATTCTGAATTGAAACGTTGATTAAAATAGCTTTAGCCGTGATTGGTGACCAGATCTGTCATAGCCAAGTACTTCCCCATCTTCCTCCTACCCATCTCCTTTCCTTTCCCGCCATCTTTAGCCTCACTACATATCCGATTGTGGATGCCATAGTCTCACTGGTTCCAAAAGGTTGGGAGCAATTGGGACTCTTGAATTGGCATCTTGTGCGGTATGCACGTAAAAAGGTACAAGTACGTAATTAGTCTAACATACCGAATTTCAATACTATTTGAAAAATTGAAAGACAATAACCTGTGAACGTTTGTCTTTAGCTGAAACTTACCATCCTACTACCTTCAATATAAGTGGATATTGATGTTTGTGTAATGAGAAGGATACCCGCTGCCTAGGATCACTCAGCCACTAATCGGACATACTTTAACTTAACTCTTTATTCTTGCTCTTACACTCATAATCCTACAGCAATCACAATCACATAATAATGAGTTCTTTTTGATTATCAAAGTTGTAATTTTTTTGTTTGAATATATGTCATAAGTATACATAGGTTTTGCATGATTGTTTACAAGAAATAATTCCATGTTATGGTTGATACTAAAAAAGTTGATAAGCAGCCGTCTGCGACGTAGTCCGTACTTGCAGAGAGAAAAAAAAATCTTTCTTCTGAATGTAAATATTACACAACACGTACAAATCTAAAGGTTGGCTATTTCAGGAACTTAAATTTAATTGATTCTCTGCCATTGGACAACGTTGTAGGACTACAATTGTAAACACTAAATAATATTCGTGTAATTTTAATGTGTGTTCAATACAAAATTTAACAAAAAAAAAAAAATGAGAATAAAAAAAAATAATATGTAATCATTGAAGACAACATAAACGACTCTCGAAAGAAAAATGTAAAATCTAGGAATTGAACACAGGACCTCAGCCTTACTGGGGATAAGAGCTGACAATATTTTCTTAACGCATAATTGGCTATTGGCTGCTATCTTTATGTATGATTTTCAAAATTATACCCGATCTTGATGAAGGTCCTGGATCAATTCCTACAGGTTGGGGCAAAAGTAATCACCCGATGTTCTTTTGCTGTAATATTTTTTTATGATAAACTTTAGTACTGCTTGTTATTCCGCGTTCTTGCGAAGTAAACCGATTTATGTCTTTTCAATTTGTATTCTGCGTTTTTTTACTTCACAAATGTCAAAACCGAATTGAAATTTGTTGCCATTTGCAAAAGTTATAGCGTTTTCCAATAGAGTGATTACTTTTGTCCCACCTTGTATATGTGACGGAATCTTTTTCGAATTTTTCTGTTTCATATTTTTCGTTTGATAGTCGTTAATATTGTCTTCAATGATTAAATATTGCAATTCGAGATTGAAGTTTTACTCATTAAAGTATTCCAAAAATTAAAAGATACACATAAATTTTTTTTTTTACTGAGTCCCCGAGGAAAATAATTTCCATCAGGGCTGTGTCTATTTTAAGAAGAGGAAGTTCGGGGAAGGAAAAAGGTATGAAAGGTAGGTAGGAATCTACAGATCAATGTGACGAAGAGTGACGGACGTATGAATATATCCCTCCGGCTGAGGTGCAAGGCTACGGGTTGAGAGACCAGTCGGAGAGATCAAAAGGTCTCCTCAAACCAGTCTCTCCCGATCTGGCACGCCACGCAGCTGGTGGGCAGGCGCATCCTGAACACACCTCATTCGATGAACCCGGGCACCCCTGCTAAATCACCAAACGTAGTGAACCACTTGGGGTGACCTATGTCAGAGGTGTTGGCTGTCAAATAAATGGTTACCCGAACCCGTCTCCCAAATATTGTTACCCACTAAAATAATATATTTTTTTTTTTATATCTCATTAACAAACATTATTTATAGTATTATCTGCGAAGGTTATCTCGTTAAAGATGATAATACTTTTATTACATCACTTGTTTACAACGTATGATTAATTCGCAATATTTTGAAAGTAATTTGAAATAGTTATTTAAAGTCAAAATATATTTAGACTTACATGGTAAAAATAAAACACTGCAAATTTTTATTTCTACGAATCCACAAACACTTTGGCGCTTGGAGTTATTTGATGTTGTTTCTGCGAACAAACGCGGTAGACTGATGCTGATGCCACAGATAAATGCCAAATGTTATTGGGTTCATTACTAATATCAACACAATTTTATCATGTTTGATAAACATGCTTTAAAACAAAATTACTAAGGATGAGTTGTTTCACAGAATTCGAAAATTAACTTTTAAAATTTGATGAATTGTTTTAAAATTTAATTAATTGTTCAAATTTTGTGAAAGTTCTATTCGAGTTTTGTTATTATATCAGTTATATGAAGTAACTGGCCCAATATATAAAAGTAAGTGACTAAAAAACTCAGAAACGAGTCCCGGTACAATCAAGGGAGTTATATGGTATGGTAGCCCTCTATCCTCCGTCCACGAAGAAGGTTCCCGTTTTTACCTGAAGGGCGTGCTTTTGTAGGTATAATTGCTGAATGTTTCGCCCTTTAGAAATTTCGAGAACATTCCAGAACATTCGAGAGTATTCGAGAGCATTCCACAACATTCCAGAACATCCCGGAACATTCTGGAATTTTGTGGAATGTTCGGGAATAGTCTGGAAAGTTTGGGAACATCCCGGAACATCCCGGAACATCCCATATCATTATTACTAAAAACGGGATTATGGGCCGTATCTTGATAAACTTTTAATGAATTTTTAATCGTGATAATGTATAATATAAATATATATAAATGAATTATATATATTTATTGCAAGTAGTGAAGAGTCGAGTAACGCCGGGTACACGTCAGCTAGTGATATAATAACAGAACTTGATTAGGATTTTCACAGAGCTTGGAAATGAACTGCGAAATTTGATGTTTTTTCAAATTCTGTTAAACAACCCGTCCTAAACATTATAAAAGCTCCAGAAATAATTGTTTAACAAAAACGGCAATAATAATTAATTTATGTTTTAATATTAATTTTAAATAAATCTTAGAATATATTTTTAAATACATCTATTTCATAGGCATATGAATATTAGTAGACCTGGAGGGCGATTCTCGTTCTACTTAACGACACTAAAATCGTCCTTACATTCAAATTAACGATTTTTCTCGGTTTATTCGTATGAAGCGATTCCGGTTCTCTCGATGACAGATGGAATCCTTAGATTTTCGATTGCGCGCCAAAACTTTTAGCCTTACGCGAAGGGTACCCCTAGACCTGTCTTTCGGCGGCCGAACGCTAGCGTTTGCGGAGAATTTACTTCATTTAATTGTGACGTTTTGACAATTAGCAATATTTGCGTAGTTTTAACAAGAGAAAACTTAATATTATCGTAAGTATTGACTGTAAACATGATTAGTGACTTGTTTGTGGCACATTGATGCTATTAAATGAATTGAATCAGGTAGTTGCGATGTTTGTAAATTACGTAACATGTCGAAAGCCAGATAAGTGATTTAATTTACAATAAACTACACATACCATTGAGGATTTTTACATAAATAATAATAAGTTTCAGATAAAATGGCTGCAGAATGGCTGGCGCTCGAAATTGTGGGTTTTGAAGTTAACCACAACGAAATAAGAATCCCTTTCATTCTTAAATCAACTTGGGTGACAGTTAGCGCCATTCGGCAGCGTTAGTTTGATAGCAAACGTCACTTTAGAAGTGGTGAATCTGTAACAAAGTCATTACTATCCAGCGAGGTAAGTACCTTTTCACAAAACGTAAATCTTCGATAAATGGCTTATTTATGTCATTCATAAATACAATAAGCAGTTATTAAAATGCATTATAATACAAAGTATTTGTTTTTTTAAGTTTTAGTTAGAAACCTTGCGTCACTTAATTATATTTCACCAATTTGTGTTTTCAATAATCTCTTAACAATTTCGTAGATGCTCTTAACCACGCTTCTTTAGGATTTTTTACTAGGTCTCTCCAAAATCGAACTTGTAAGGCTATCAGAAGAACGAGAATCGCTTAATAGTTAAGAAAAGATGTTACAAGCGACGGACAGCTAGCTTTCGCAAACGATAGCAGTCGTTGACGAATGCTATCATTTAGCTTAAGGCTAAAAGAACGAGAATCGCCCTCCTGCCCTAAGTGATTAAAAGCGTATTATCCCCACTCCCCATACCGGTTCCATTGGAGCCGGCTGTGCTCGCGTATGGCCTCAAGTGAAATTTGAAAACGTGACGTCATCATTCTTGTGCGAACTATGGTCGAGGCATCATCGGTTAATATTACGAAATAACACGGCAAAATGTTGACTTGCACTATGAAAACTAGTAAAAATAGATTTGAAAAAGAGAATAAACCCAATTGTCGTATTACATTCCATATATAAGCATTATTTTACTTTATTTTAAGCATATTCACATCGTATAATATAGATCAGTTTTAGAAACATATACTATCACATCGAGAAACGTCTGGACGCGAAACACAAAGCTGGTTGGTTGCTGGGAAGTAAATTATGAACATTTGTAAAAGTGTCTTAACTAAATACTTAAACGAAATATTCGACTCTGAAAATAGAACCGAATTTTTTTGCCGAATTTGGACTTCGCAAATTTGTTCATAACGTGGCGAGTAATTTGCGCTCCCATGTAAAAATGTCTATTCATTCAAAAGCAGATTTTACTTTTAAGAAGTAAATGGTGATATTATAATGCGAGATGCCTATTTACTGTCAGATTGATTTATTGACGAATCACAGTCAGCCTTACTCCCTTCGTTCTTCAACAGTTGATTTTACCCCTCGCCATTATCTTCTCGTCTATTAATTCCTATGTCTGTGATCTATTTGAATTTCATTTTCGTGAATGAATGGATGCAAATATTTGAAGTGGAAATTAACCCGCTTTTCTCGACATCTGTTCGAGCTGAAACTTGACAGATAGGCTCTTTGTCGATGTCGATCAACATTTGGTCTAAATCACGCGTACACACCCGGAAATATACGTATTTCGCTTTTATTGGGTGACGTTACAGCAGTTAATATACGGAATTAATGTCGTTCCTACACAATCAGCATTTGGCGAGGTTGTTAGAGTTGTCGACTGAAGTTACTGTGTAGGAATGTTCAATCCCCAGTCAAACCATCACACACATATTAAAAACATATCTAAATAATTTTTTTATTTTTTATTATGTTTTTAAAACACTTTTTAAAGAAGATGTATCATAGTAAAATACTATATTTTTTAAGAGTTGATTTTTTACATGATGAATATCAGATTTTTTTTCGTGGACTTTAATAATATTATAACTCTGTAATAATTTTTTTTCTCCTTATTTTATGATGTTGACCGAGTTTTTTTATACTCATTGGGAACAGCGCGCTGTAAACAATGTGTCTTTTTTGTAACGGACTGCGCGTAGCGAATTCCTGTGGTATTTTCCAACCGTTTTGCATTTAATCGTAAATTTGTTTATACGTTCTGTTTCCATTTCAAGATGGCGGCCTTTTTAATGATTCAATGAAGATTCTTTTCCAAATGTGAGATTGTCGCGTTTATTTGCTACCTACCTGACTGAATAAATAATTAACACAAGAAATTTTAAAATTTTAGGGGAAATTTTGGTTTTGATTTATTAACTAAGGGAGAATTTGACATTATTTTTGGAAACGAGGTCTAGTGTTCACAGAACTACTAGTATTATTAGAACATCTACCAGATAGTCGATACGTCAATAGGGAAGTGAAAAACTGAAATGCTATCTTTATGTTTTAATGATTATATTTATGATGTATGGCGGATGTCAAAGACTTCCAGAAAAACTACAATCATTATTACTACACATGACTACATTCAATTACATTAAAGTTACTCATGTGTGACGACAGCGAACAAAATAAGTTGGATATTCTCCAAAGTAACGCAATGAGAATACTTAGTGCTAAATCACTATTTTGATAAATCTTTATAGCGAATTGGTGCATATTATGAATACCAAAAAAATTGTTTTAGATAAATTGAAGGTTTTCCTATCGTTTCGCTTGATTAGAATACAAATGAAAAAATAAATTACTGATTAAAAAATATAAATTTAAACTATTATTTTTTTTTTTTATTCAATAGAAATGTATGAACGCATGTAAACGTATGTAGCTAATCTGTGACAGTTTCACTTTTTTGCTTTCTTAAAAAAATATTTACAAAATAAATAAAAACCAGTTTTGTGTTTGAAATCGAACGTTTCTAGACTCCGTTTGTCAAGCGATTTTAATGCCGATTACCTACAATATAAGGTATACCAAGAATATACACATTTTTGGCTTGTAGCTCTTACGAAATAGATTTTCAAAAGCAACTAAAAAGTTGAAGGAACTGAATTGGCTGACAGTGAAGCAGATGCTGACCTTGAACGCGATGATATTTATACATAAAATAGTAAACAACCAAAAAAAAAAAACAAAATAAACAACGTATTATATAATTATATACAACAAGGACGTTCACGGATATAACACAAAAAGGTGCAAAGAAAAAAAGGGCATGCCAATTCGTAAAACAGTTTATGTACTATACAAAGGAATGCAATATTATAAAGCGCCTTATTCACATTCACACATCGTCTAATGCGTACTCTTCTGTTATTCCGACTCTTGACATGGCCCGCCTCATGTAAATAAGTATCTGGTTCACTTGATCGTGCCATGTCTTCATCGGGCGTCCCCGAATTCTTTTACCATACACGTCATACATTGTCATAACATTTCTTTCTTCTTACATTCGCTCTACATGCCCAAACCAAATAGCTAAAATAAAAATGTTGGCAGAACAGAGATATAATTGAATACTTAAATACTCGTCACTGATCAATGCAATTGAAATCAACATTTTTATTATTGTTTTGGGGTAGGTACCCACAACACATCAATTAATTAGATTTGCATCATTTTATGACAAGGCTTAGAAACGTTCAAAATTTATGAATACATCAAATTTCGCAGCGATGGTCAAAAACGTTTTTTTTGCTAAACGATTAAATTACTGATTAATGAAATGCACGTTAAAACATTTTTAAATTACGTAACTCATTTTAATTGATACAAATCTAATTAGAGAACTCCTATCAAAAGTACTGTCACATTACTTAATGCCATGTTCTGCTAATATTCTCAATGTTAATTTATTGCCAAGTAAGTACCAAAACCGTGCTTCTGAAAAGTTCTGACAGGCTTCATGACAATTTTCATTCAATCAACATGAATTACAGAAACTTAAAAAAATCTGAAAAATTTGATCTGCGTATAATGCATTTATATAAATCAGTCCTTATCTTTTTTATGTTTGATATCCAAATTTTAATGATTTAAAATGATAAGTTTATCTATATAAATAAAAATGTAAACGTTCTTGTGTTGAAAAAGAAAGTTCTTCACCGATTGCTTTGAAATTTTGACACAACGTTGCATTCAAATACCGGTGTGTTTTATATATCTATATCATATAGATGTCACCTGTGACAGGTAAAAATATGCTTTTTATAAACAGCGCCATCTGTTGGACGTAAAAGAACGCGCGCTTTTGTTTCTCTATCTGCACAGCCAGACTGAGCCACAGTAACACATGGCGGGATACAGCTAGTTTCTAGTATTAAAATTCTAAGGTGTATTTCATCACCTATCGAAAATCGTTCACCTATATTTTTTTTGTTTTCAGATCCGTTCAAAACTATTTAATTTATTTAGATTTTATTGCGAAGACGAAATATATAAAAATTCTCTGACTTTCTGACAGTGTCTTTAAGAAACATAATATCGGTCAATAAACCAGAGTCCTAAAGGGTTAAAGAACATAGGGTAATAATAAAATAAAAAAATAAAATTAATAATAATTAACACATTAAAAAAAAGTCTCCGCCATGACAGTGTATTAGCACTGCCGTGACCAGGAGTCGAACCTGGGTTACCACGGCCACAACGTGGGGTCCTAACCACTAGACGATCACGGCTATTGGAGCACTTGTCAGCACCGGCAACAACTCTAAACACATTCCAGTATCATTATTCAAAGTAATTTACTTTCACAACTTCTTATCAACAAGTACCTTATAATAACTGGTCAGTTTTACTGGTCTGCTGTCTTACGAAATGACACGGCTCGTTGACCGCGGGAAATTATTGCAGCGATTGGTCGGTATCGTGGCTCCGTGGTTAAATGCGCCACAACTGATAACAGTGAAATAAAGGTACTGCGTTCGATACTCATATCGGGCAATTTTTATTTTTATAAACAAAAAAAAATTAGTAAGCTATTCTATATCTTGAAATATCTGATTAAGTACCTACGTACTATTAAGTTTTATTTTTATTTTTTTTTTATTTCATTATAATTGAATATATATTTTTTTAAATCAACCAGTGGAAATCAAAGTTTTCTACTGTTATATACATCTATTTTTATTAATTTAAAAAAAAAAAATGGTTTGTCCGAGGATTGAACCTTCTTCCCCAGGGATTAGCTTTTAACTACTGAGTACTTTTAAAATGGCATTTAAAACTATATATACACAAATATATATATTTTGGTTTGAATGAGGACTGAACCTTCCTTCCCAGAGACTGGAGTCAATCGCGCTAACAACAGAGCCAAATCTCGATTGGGTAGACATTTAAAGACCGATATTTATTTCATATTAACTGCTGTAATGTCCTCCGATATCAGAGAAATACGTATATTTCCGCTTGTGTATGCGTGATTGCAACCAAAAGTGATCGAATACATTTACAGAAGGCATATCGGCAACGAGTCTATCTGCCGAGTTTCAGCTCGATCAGGAAGAGGGTTAATTTATGTTTCCAAAATTCATTCCCGATATTAAAGGTGAAATTCAAATAAATCTATTTAAAAATAATATCTTTTACAGAAAAAGCTGTGGAAAAACCACTGAGAGACGGTCTATCTACCGTACAAACAACAAATATATCTACGTACTTCAACACAGACAGACAAATTTCGAAAAATTACATAAAAAGCGTAACACGGCTCTACGGTGTAAAATTGCTTCCGAGCTTTAGAAAATTTCTTCAAAGTTGGACAGTCTATTAAGGAAAGGAAAAGATCAATAAAGTTAGTTAGTACAACGTAAACATGCTGCAGTCTCAACGACAGCTTTGTATTCAACTTTTGTACAAAACATTGTTACTACTCGTACTTTATCGTGTAACCACTTTCAAATGGAGCTTCATACGCTTGGTCATACAAAAACATCGTCGTACACAAATACACCGTGAGGTAAAACACCTTACTTCTGTCAAGTTATAGGTACATTTAGTCTTTACTTTTTTTCATGTTTTCAATATTTTTTTCAAAAATTTCCTTTGAATTAGTGACACGAAATTTTGTTATTTGGAAACGGTGTTTAATTTGAAACAACAAAATCTCACTTTGTGAATAGTTTATTTCGGCTAAGTATTCATTATCATTCTAACAAAACAACTATTTCTGACATACCAAAATAAATGTGTTTCTAATATTTGACATGAATCAAAAATCAATGTGAATCTGATATTTTTTAATATTTGACATATCTGTAGGTATTTATGACATACCAAAATCAATCAATGAATCTGGTATTTGACATAGATGTGGGCAACACTGAAAAACCTACAAATGAAATACAAAGCTATATAAACAAATAAGTGTAACAACATAAATGTTTGTAAATTAACGTTGCGAATATTTATAGTTAATCCCATTACTTAAATCACTAAATATTTTGTTTATGTCAAAATTAAAACCCCTCAAATTACGATAAATATCCATTTCTTACATAACGGTCAGCAATATGAACATGATTATTGAGATGCATCTTTTTCTGACAAACATGTCAGAAATATGGTAAATTTGAAAAAAATGATATCTATATTCGACTGCTCAAAAACTAACAAAATCCATTAAAATATGAACATTTTATTTTTAATGTGTAAATATAGTCAATCTTCTAATGAAAAATATAGAAAAAACTATAAATAAAACGTTGTTGAAGTGTGTCATCACAGAATGTAAAAATTGTGTTACAATATCACAATTACACGTGCCATGATATACTAAATATTATGTTGGTAGAACTAAGGGTCAAATACTTCCCTTTTCACACATGGGTTAGAAGAAGAAAGGTACTACTTTCTTAATACACTATTATCAATGTACGTAGGAATGTAGCTTCAGTTGGTAATATAATAATATGAGTTATAAATATCAAAAATTGGTGCAGTGTCAGAAATAGGGTGTTTTACCTTACCATTCGCCGTATTTTTTGTAATTTATTAATTTTAACCAGGATTTTGCCACATAATAGGAAAATATGGAAAGTATGGTAAAAGGAAAAATTATACTAATAACAATAACCATGGTTATTTATAATAATAATAGTTTATTCCAGAATGCTTGAAGGGGTAGAGCAATGCAATTCATTCCATATTTAGAATTAACAAAAAGCAATCAAACAAATAATAAGAATAATAAATTAGACAGAAAAACAATGAATAAAAGATGCAGGGAAAAACTCAAAAATAGCAATTTCTCTTCTTGTACACTATACTAAAATTGTTACAAAATTAGGTTATTTGTTGTATTTAATTCGTAGAGCTACATTTAATTTTAAAAACATTAAAGTATTTAAATAACAACAAAATAACGAAAAAATAAGAATAACCATTACAACCACAAGTAGGACTATTTTCGCAATAAGAAAATAGTTGAGATTTGTCGTCTTTATACCACAAAATGTATTTTGTGCCAGAGTTTGGACATTGACTAAATACAAATTTATCGTTTTTCTTGAGCTATTTTCTTATTAGCAGTACCACTTACATGCTGGCTGATACTTCTGCATACTATAAATAATTATTTATGGCGTGAAAGAGTGAGGGCAGTGATAATTGCTACTTCTAGTTATAGTGACCCAGGGAAGTGCTATTCAAGTATCTGTGAACTCCAGACAAGGGGTAACTATCAAACAGTAGGGCACATTTTCAATTTGTATATTGTATCTATCTATCGTATCTACATACGCCCAGCGAGAAGCTCATCTAACTCTGATTTCAATGGAACCTCTCGTGCTCGCATTATATTTATATGTGGAAAAGTCAACGTAAGCCCCCTTGAGAAGGCTACTTTCTTTAAAGCCACCCATAGTCCGAAAATCTTCGTCCTTGATAAGGATTTATTTTTCCTAATACTGAGTACAAATAAATAAATTCAGAAGTGTAAATAAATAATCTAATTCTTTAGAAAGTATACCTATACCGTTACTCTGTAAACTTTCAAAATACAAAATAAATAAATAAAAACAAACTAAGAACCTACTTTTATTTAATAAAAACTAAGTTCTTATGTTGGGTTTTTTTAAATTGTCTTTATGATACTACAATAAAATCAATAGATATGATTTTTTTTAAATTAACCCAACCTAAGACCCATTTTACGAATAACCTCCAGGTGCCTGTCCTTAGAAAATATACAATATACTTACCAACAGTACGATGGGCAACTTAGATTTGAATGTATACGCGATTAGTACGCTCTTCTGCTTTCTAACATGAATTATTTCAGAATACGCTTCCCGAACGAAGTTTCACTTGGATGTATCAACGATTGATATTAATATTTTCCCACAATCGACAAAATGACAAATGGACGTTCATTGGTACTTATCTGATCTACTTCCATAAAGGGTGTCTTATCTCCTTTGTTTGTAGTACCGCCCATATTTTATTTCATCAATATCACCAAGTTGGTAAAAAACTCCTCTAGGGAAGCAAAACGTTTCAACAAATCAAGTTTATGAGTTAATCTAACTGGGGATAATTTGATAAAATAAAAAAACATTCAAGGTAAAAGTTTCCGAGACAAAGAAATAATCAGCCAGTTGTGGAATACAAGGCTTCCCCGTGGAAAATGTAAACGTTTTAGAAATTTTTGTTGAATAACGAAGTAAAACTTTTACACTGCTGTTGAAGCCTTGTATTCTCTTTCTACTCGAAATGAAAAATGAAACCATTGTTGCACAATACTCTGGAAAATGCATATTTTACAAATGTCGAAAAAAGGGCAACAAAGGAAATAACAAATCTTTTGTAAACCAACCTATTGTCAAAGTATGTTTTATGGCTGTATCTACACAGAAATGAAAAAAATAACAACCATATCCTATGATTTAAAGCTTTTGTAAAAAAATGGCAATGGGTTGCCAAATTTACACTTTATTTTACATTATAAAATATGATGGTGTAAAACATAACATTCCCCCATACGTTTTGGCTTATTTTCAAAGATATTCTATTTGTACTTTATACTACACACATTTCCCCGAGGGAAATTATTTTCCTCAGGGCCTATGTCATCTATGGGGATGCTGTGTGGAGGGTCTTTTTGAGGATAGGAAGGAGTGAACACGGGTCTTAAAAATATCCACGTTGTAGGAGGTAGGAGACACAGAGGCCGGCAAATCGTTCCACAGCCGAGCTGTTGAACTCTAGAAGAACGAGTGTTAGAAGCGACAAACGTCATGTGACAAAACGGTACATATGGGGGGCACGCGAGCGGACATGCAATTTATATAGGTAGCTTTTTCGGACTTGGAAATGAGTTTCTAAAACCTCTTATGATAAGCGTAAATATCTACAATATTTTGGAATTATTTTCATTTGAAAACACTTTTTTCTTGTCTATGGCTTTCACCTTTCATATGTGTTCTTGGTCATCGATTCAACAAAAGAAAATAACTATTTATATCATAATATTATTCAAATGGCAACGCGTTGTCCTAGAATCCATTGAATTTTATACACCACTCTTGAAAATAGGTATATTGAAACATATGTAGCGTATAAATGATTTAATCATTGAATACAACATTAGCGACTCTCAAACATTAACTTGACACAGCAAAATCAGAAAATGATACGGTTTTATCTAAGAGTTGAACCGAGAAAAATATGCGTTAAGAAAATGAAGATAATGTTGGTAGTTCTTAGTCGAAGTATCATACTGATACAGTTGAATATGACCGAAGGGGATAAGATCATCATGGAGAGCATTCATTTCTATGTTCCCGGTGGTTATCTCCGTCACCTATAACATAGACTGTTCCAATCTCCCAGCCTGCAGGACAAACTTGCCAACGGTTATGCCGGTAGGGAGAGCAATCTTGCTTTTGAACATAATAAATTCGGATATTGACATTTTTAGCATCAGTGAAGCTGCCTTTAAAAGGAAACCTCTGTTTTACTAGTATAGTTGATATACCGACCGTTTATATGTATGTAAGAATTTTCAATAACAAATGTATTTAACTATCCCGCAGCCAAGTGGAGGAGTAGGTAGTACCCAAAATTACTATCCTCCTTATATTAGCTTAAATAACTACTTGACATATCACTTTAATATTTTACGTATTTCTGCGCAAATACATAAGTTACCATTAATAATGAGGATTTCTATAGTTTAAAAGTCCACAAGACAGAAAAATAGAAAAATGAATGGGGTCGTCGGAAGACCCACTTGGTTACAGACGTTTTGTTTGGCATCTTGGCCTGTCAAGAGTTAAATACGAATTTTGTAATGTTTTTAAAATAAATAAATAAAATTGATTGAATTGAATTAATTCAGCGGTAAAGCAAAGCAAAGCCCCAGCAAGGCTGTGGTCCTGGGTTCAATCCAAGATGTGACCAAATCTTTTTCTAATTTTTCTGTTTCAAATTTTTGTTTGAGAGTCATTAATATTGCGTTCCATGATTAAACATTACAATTTGAGTTTTTACTCATTAAGATATTCTAATTCTCGTTTGAGAGCATTGATGTTATATTTAGATGCACAAGTTTCGACGAGATATTAGTATGCAGTGGCGCCTCTAAATGTAGCTTTATGTTTGAGAGTTGCTAATATTTTGTTCTATGATTAAATGAATTTTGAGTTTTGACTCATTAAGATATTCCAAAAATAAGCACGACTATAGTACGTGGAAAAAATTTAAATACGTCTTATTCAAAAATTTTAGCGACTATTTAATTAATGTTCTCGCCACCCTCATACTGACCTCAATAGCCCCTAAGGAAAGCTCTGTTATGAAAATATATTTTTCAAGTCTTTGATTATATTTTTTCACCAAGTGTACTTGTAACAATAACACAATCTAGCCAAAATAGTCCTATTATCACACCTTCGCAATTTCTTTGATTTGTTTAGCCACAAAGTAAGTAGTCTCGTACCGAGAGTTGTTAGAGTCGTTTGTGAGACCTCTCAAGAGTCCCTTTGTGTTCCCTCAAACACCTCTCAAAGTCTTCTTGATTTCTATTCCATACACATTTTCTCTTTGATCTTTCCCAGAGGTGTCCACTTCTAAACAATTCCGTGTTAAATGGCAAAGTGGTTAATCTCAGGCCCAGTGAATACTGAAGATGACTTGGTGCCAGTGAAATACTTGGTCGAGTGCCAGGTGAATATACGTTGGAACTTGATAAGGTTTTCATTGTGAATTAAATAAAGGTGCAAGACTTGGCGGAAATGTTTCAATTGCGTCTTAGAAACACATTACACAATCCCACAAACTTTTTATTAGTAGACAAAAGTAAAATCAATGCGTTTGTTTACTCTTCAATGTATTAATCGTTACAATCGGTCAACCGTGCTAAGGCTGTTTTGGAAACTGTTTTTAAAAAGAAATCAAGTTGAAACATTGATATTTTACCTTGAACCCTTGGACGCGTCAAAATATAATTAAAATTTTAACTCTGTGATAGAACATTATTTATTTTAATTGTTTTTATTTTAGGGAACTCAACAGTTACAATATGTTTGGTTTATACGGTTTATACATGTGCAATTTACTTATCTGAGAAACCAATTACATATTTTCTCATTATACTAATACATTATTAGCCTGACTAATAAACGTGGCGAAAAATTTAAACAATTGATAAACAACCGTGTATGTGAAACCTTACAAACAGAAATGTAAAATAAAACCTGACATTTATTTATTTTATTTTTTATTTTTTTTATTTATTCTTAAATATATTTGTATTACAAAGGTATAGTATATTGTCCTCCACGCTAGGAGTTCATCTGTGTTGTGGAGAACTTTTTCAATTATAAAGTTATATAATAATAAAACAATACAGTGGAGTTAGTTACACAGAGTAACAATAAATATTAAAATATAAAATCGATTTTTCCATAGTTATAACAACAACAAAATAATTGTGAAATATAAAAAAATTAAATATTAAATTTTATTGATACATGATTTGGAGATCACATGTGGTTTTTTTGAGATATTTCACCCTCCATGATAGGGATGACCCTGTGTTATGGCGGGTGAATTTTACAGTTTGCGGACATAGAATCTATAAATTACTACAATATAAAAAAGAAAAATGATGTATAGCTAGTTTGGGTTGCAAGAAGAGGATGGAGAAGTTAGAGAATTATGAGAAGATGAAAAATTTGAGAAATTATTACTATATAGATCACACTAATTAATTATGTACGTACTATACCGCTAAGTTAGGGAATAAGGATATATTATGTTTTGTCTGAAAGGTGTCTTGATAGAGTGTAGAATGAATGTGTATTGTAGTTGTAATGTATTCCGTGTGTAAGGATCCATTTCGTAATTTGTTTTTTAAAGGAATTGGAAATTGTTAAAATTTAACAGCCATAAAATAGTTAATCGAAAAAAATGCATTGTTTATACAGTTAAAGAAGGTTGTTTATCTGTTGTAAGCTGTTAAAAATAACAATTTCTTATAGAATTTCGGAATATTTCGAAGGTATTTTAAATATGCGCATGCGTCAGTCTGCCAAAGTGCAATGTTGCCAGTTCTTTCGCAGTAAAGTTAAAGATATTTTTATCACTATAAATTCGAAATAGAAATTGTTCAATCTCTTAACAAAACAACGATAATTACTAAATTGATTGTGCGATTTGCAAGATATGTAATTTTTTTTTTCAATTTTGTTTATAAAAAATGTAATGACGACGCAATACTATTGAAATACTTTCAATTTCTGTATTTCACCACATTATTTATGAGGATTAGCCAACCGGTTTCTTCAGTATAAACCCAACCGGTTTCTTCAGTATACAGATAAAAGTTTTTGTAATCTACACTGAAAAAGAAATTTTTACAAAAAAATACAATTTCAAATTATTTCCTATAGTATTTGAAAAAAGCGTTAACTTTTTTGCTCGCCATAATTTCCAATATAGGTTTCGGAAGAACCTTTCCTTCATCAGGAGAATATTAAAAAAAAACATACAGATACACAATACTCACGGATATATATACATTTTAGCTGTTGGAGCGGGAAGGGAACAAAGAAGAGAAACAAATTACTTAGCTTTAACCGCTATTTAAATTTACAATAGTAATAAATTTCAACATGTTTGAGAACCAATAGTTTTTATATTTTTTATTGAAAAAGTGATTAAACCAATATTTTACTATCATTTATTAAAAACATTATTAAACTAAATAACGCGGGTAAGTTTACAATTGCAAAAAACGTTATATATTTTATTTACAAATACTTTGAAATTAGTTCGTAAAACCCCTAAATCTTAGCTTAGAAAGAGTTTGGAAGTTTGCCATAAAATGAAAATTTTACTTTTCAACCAAAATGTCGGAAAATTCTGTTGAGAATATAAAAGCAAAGTAATTTTTCGTTGTTATTTGACAGTAATAAATTAATTTTCTAAAGTAGATCTGATATCCAGTGTACACAATATGTTGACCTGCAGCATCCATAAAAAAAGAAATTTCCGACCGAAAATCTCTGTGTGTGAATGTATGAAGCCTTAATAATAATAATAATTTTAAAGATTTTTTAAATATTTATGTTGAGGGATCAGTAGGATTTATAGGCCCTGTTAGAAGTTCTACCGAGCCGAACCCTCTGATATGAAAATATATGGAGTCGGTGAATTATTTTCCCATTTGATCTCTGGTGAGTTGACATGTTGTTCTTGTATTGTTTTGTATTTATTTTACTTATATAATGCACTTGCATAGTGTTGATTGACTAGATGATCATTTGTGGAAAAGTGTGTGGAAGGGTTTAGTTTTTCCTATGGGGAAGATTTGACCCGGACATAAAATCGCAGTAAAGTAGAAAATATATAAAAAAGAGTTTATTCTAGAAAAAATATTAAAAACATTGCACGGATTTTTCCATCCAAAAATCTGTATGTATGAAGCAGCAAAAACGTTGCACGGCTTTTCAACATAAACATCTATTACGTAGCAAAAACATTGCACGAAGTTTTCCATGTAAAAATCTATGTGCATAAAAAGCATTGCCAATTTTTTCGTCCAAAAATCTATGTTGATGTAAAAACATTGCACTATTTTTATCCATCAATAAATCCTTGTGTTCAAAGTAGCCAAAAGATTGCACGGTTTTTCCGTCCCTAAATCTATGTGCATAAAGTGGGAGAAACATTGCAGGGATTTTTCCCTCCAAAAAACTGTGTGTATAAAGCAGCAAAAACATTGCAGGGATTTTTCCCTCTAAAAAACTGTGTGTATAAAGCAGCAAAAACATTGCAGGGATTTTTCCCTCCAAAAACTGTGTGTATAAACCAGCAAAAACATTGCAGGGATTTTTCCCTCTTAAAAACTGTGTGTATAAATCAGCAAAAACATTGCAGGGATTTTTCCCTCTAAAAAACTGTGTGTATAAAGCAGCAAAAACATCGCAGGGATTTTTCCTTCTGAAAGTCTGTGTATACGAAAAATCTAAAACGTCATACAGTATTTAGATAATCGCAACTCTTTTCAAATGTCAATTTCCAATTAACTATCACGTCATTTCCCGTAAGGTTAGGCAGGGATAACGGACCGCCAAAAAACTCTGTCTTGACACACATGCCTTGTTTCAATCACATTCATACATCGTCTCTTGCACATCCTTCTGTTATTCTGACTCTCGAAATAGCCCGACTCGAATATTTGATTCACTTGATCAAATCAGGTCTTCTGTTTCCATCTAGGAGTCTTTGTTTTATCTTATTAATTGCGCTTACATCTTAGTTTCCATCTAGGAGTCTTTGTTTTATCTTATTAATTGCGCTTACATCTTAGTTTCCATCTAGGAGTCTTTGTTTTATCTTATTAATTGCGCTTATATCTTAGTTTCCATCTAGGAGTCTTTGTTTTATCTTATTAATTGCGCTTACATCTTAGTTTCCATCTAGGAGTCTTTGTTTTATCTTATTAATTGCGCTTACATCTTAGTTTCTGGCATTAACTAATTGAAATTTTAAGTTTGTTCAACATTCTATTACATATTTGCAATAAAAAACAATTAATTAGTAGGGTATTCACATTGTTTTTATCCTCGAAAAAAATAATCAAAAATTTCAATAATGTTGGTTTTTTATTTTATTTTTTTACGATTAAACTTTCAATGACCATGACATGTGCCATTTTCGATTGCCGCCAAAGCTACATGTTCCTTTTTATTCGTGAATTCGGCGGCGTTGACGTCACTCCGTGCGATATTGGTGACGGTCATCTTGTAAGCCAGTGACGTTTTCTATGTTATAACGACGTTGTAGCCAGTTGGAACCGTTTCAGAATGTGCAGTATTCAAAATCAATAATTATGAATGAAAATATAAAAAAAATTCGGTCAAATAAAAACTATAAATTTTCCACGCATTTTAACGGTATTCACATAGTTTATGAAAATACCCATTACAAGCTAATAATAACGAAATTTTCATGCTGTATTGTTTAGTAAAGTTTTGTATCTATTATTAAAAAAAAATGTTTGTTATTTTGAAAGTTTTCAAGTAACTGAGAATGTTGGTATAAGGTAAGACCAACTTGCCAATCAAATAGTAACCGCCTGCTGAAAGTTTGTTCAGAATTCAAGCAAATTGCTGAAATTATGAAGCTTCGAAATCCTCCCCAGAATTGAACTTTGTTGTCCGCCGCAGTAATGGTATATATTCATACATTTACATTGAAAAATGCGTTTGACAGCAATGGAAACCAAATCTATAGAAAAAATTAAAAAAACTTACTGATTGGTGGTGGGGAAGAAATCATTTATTTCAAAGGTTATTTTACAGAGACAGATTAAGTATATCAAAAAGATACTCGTATTCAGAAATTTTTGATAAAATATGACTAATAAAAATATTTTGAAATAAACAAATTCTCAGTTCGAGAAGAGCGTAAGCAATTTCCTTGCTGTTGATATGTGCGTTTCATTTTGTTTAATGCCGAATAAATATAAAGGTGATGAAAAATACATGATAACATGTCAACAAAATTTTTAAAAGTTTCTCAAATTTGTCTTTCGTTCTTAAATTCGTAGCTGGAAAAACGTTCCAAAAAACAAAAGTAGGTAAAAAAAAATATTCCAGAAGCGAAATTCCAATGACTCACCAGCTATTTGAAAGTTTTGTCACGTAAGTATTGTTCATTACTAATTCGAATATTTCTTACAAACAAAGAACAGCTACATAATCAATTCTGGGAACAATGGCTTAATTAGATTTGAATATAATTTGATACATAAACCCAGTAACTTTGTGGTAGAAAAATGTGTTAAGAAAACTTTTTAATTTTTGTGTATTCTCACAACCTTTGTATAACCACCAAAGTGCTAGAACGGACAGTAAAGTGGTGTTAAAGTGTTTATTTCATTCATTAATTCCATTTTTGTTGTTAAGATAAAGCAAAAATATCCAATGCGGAACTGCCAAGAAATGGTGCAGGAATAAAAACAAAGAGAACTTAGCAAAGATTTGGCTTTATGTGTAATTTTGAATTGGTCACTCCATTTTTAAGGGTAACAACATTTGGATAGTTCTATTTGTAAATTGGTTAATCATTATTCAAATACTCTAAAAAAAAAATATATATTTTCATTCCATTTAAATCAGGTCATAGACTTCATACTTGCATTTATTAGTCGACGGCAGAATATATTATAAAAAATGTTTAAAAAATGTACGCAATAAGAATCATTTTATTTAAAATTAAGTTGTAGTTGAATTTGTTTTAATTATTGATTAGTAGACTATGTTTGTATGTGTTCTGCGTCAAAAGTGCGTGAGTTTATACAGAAGTTGAAACACGATCAAAAAATGGTTTCAAAGTTTGTCAGAGATAAGGAAAACTCACCATATCATGTTCCCCTCGCCTCCCTACCCGCTTGCACCAGCGTAGCCACTTTGTTTAAATAAAGTAAATAAATGAGACCAGAGACAATCGATTCGATCGACACCACAGACTTTGACAACTGCAGCGTGTAAAAAAATACCGCGCTTTTTCGCTACCAACGTGACGATTCAAAAACGGCGCGGGCTAATTATTTTTTTCGCGGCGGATCACTTTTGGAAAAAAGAACATTACTTCACTTTGAAGTTAGTTGCGAATTGATTGACATAGTTGTGTTGTTGTTGCCACCGGGTGATGGCGCGGCCGGCGGGCGGCGACTGGGAGGCTAGGAGAGTGAGTCACGACTGACTGTTTGCCGTATTGTAACGCATTTTCCAGACAGTTTTGCGCTTGCGCCACGTAGGGTGGAATTATTTCCTCCCCAGCGCAACTTCGTGTTGTTGTGAAATCGAAGAAAGCCCTCGGCCTGAGCCTAGGCGAAGGGAGCGAGTCAAACTACTGGGCTTTTTTTAATTTGCGGGTTTGCACGTACGCGCTTTTTCTAGAAGAAAACTTGCTTACGCCTTTTGTTGCCTTTAAATGCCTCGATAACATTCTTTCTAATAGCAATTGGAAACCTAAAAATAAAACTCAATCACTTTAAGGACTATTGAGTTAAGTTAACGTTACAAATAAACATTCGTCGACTTTTCTAAATAGGACTAATACACCTGTGAGAACTAGCCCTGACGAAATCTTCAACAAACGTAAAATCATGTCAATTAAATTACTCTATTCTAAAACAAGACACCTTTATATTCATAAATACAAAACATAAGATATAACAACTAACACCGCATATTGGAAACGCTAGATCTCAGGGTCAAAAACATACCCAACAAGCAACTACAAATACAACATTTGGGCTAGAAAGCTTCCATATACTTTGACACTAAAGTCTACAACAAAATCTCACTATTATTCAAAACTCACAACTATACTATACATTTAAATCTCAGGGGTCAGAAATAGATAATATTAATACTGACGCCAAATACAGACTGAAACCAAAACCACAAAACTGCACTAAAAACACCACATATATTTATTTATTATAATAAAAAACACTATTTAATATATTTATAATTACTGGCCTGGTAGGAGACAAATGTCTTGGCTGCGAAATATACGAGAGTGAACCGGCATTAGAAGTGTGGAGGAGCTATTCCGGGCAGCGCAAGACAAAGAGACATTTTCCAGAGTGATCGCCAACGTCGGGGGGACCTGATACGGCACATAAAGAAGAAGATAATTACTGTACATTATCCATACCATTCAATTTTAACCATATGTAAATGGAATCCTTAGCACGGGAGATCCCAGTGAGGATATTACTATCTCTATTTGTTACGAAAAAGAAAAAAAATAATAAAAAACCTGTTTTTTATTATTTTTTTTAATTTTATAAATGTTTTTATAATTAATAAAACTTTTTTTTTTGCTACCCATGTTGTTAATTTTTAAAATTCGAATAATTGCCTTAAATCAGAACATTTAAGAATAAAGGTAAGCTGTTGGAAAAAGGTGAGAATAATGCTTTGCAAAGAACAATATTCATCAATTATTTAAATAAATAATTCCAAACAATAGCACAAAGCACAATCCCAAAAGCATTAAGGGGTAATGGTGAAGTAGAAACGTAGAGACCCGATGCGAAGAAAGGAGATTCTGAAGAATTTATGCAAATTCCAATCTCCTTACCTAAGTGGGAGCTTTTTCTTTCTCGTCTGATGAAAGAAGCAAAATGGAAGGGAAGCTGGCGTAAGTCCTGGGGGAATAAATTCCCCATTTTCTTTGTTTTCTTCCATTTGTTATACTCTTCATTTATTGAGTGCTAAGTTAGGATAATTTCTGGCTTCCGATGGCCCTACAACTCTTCAATGACTTTAGTCTCCGACGATTCCCGCAATCCTTCTCTACCGGATTCTCCAAATAGAGCTGGAAAGTTTTTTTATGATGCCTGCTATTATCTTATAAGCCAACTATTACGTCACACATTAGGCCGTACAACGCACTGGTCCGTTCCCAACTAGGAAATAAATAATAAATAAGCCGATAGCTTGGCTTCGTAAATAGCAGTGATTCCCAACGGGGGTGTTAGTAAGATACAGGGGGAGTGTGGTGGCCTCGAGGGTAAATGGGAGCCGGTCAGATACAAAAAAAAAAAATTCTTAATGAATTCAATTAAGTCATAGATACGAATACACAATTTCAAAAATTTTGCATTTGAACCGTTCAATTAGTGATTAGGTATTTTGATGGATTCATATAATTTTTGTTATTTTGATAATATTGTTAAAAAACATATTTTAATTAACAACTTTTCTTACTTTTTATACCTACATTAACATACAGAATGTTAATTAACGTACTTGATTATTTTAAAGAGTGATTCCTTACATTATTTGGAGCAAAAGTATTTATGGAATTTTGTTCTCCGGTGACTGGTGTGACCGGTGATTGATTAAAAAAAATTAACTCTCCACCTGTTGTCACTGGTACCTAACTCAGCTGAGTAACCGCCAAACCCTCACATCGTCTCTAGCTGTACAAAACTTATTGATTTGCTATGTTTTCAGATGAAAATTTGTCGCCGGGGACCAAAAAATTCATTTACATTTTTTATTCCAAATAATATCAGGAATCACTGGTTAAATTAAGTGAAGTACGTCCCCACCATGTAGATATATATATATATTTAAATTCTTTTTTTTTTTCAAACTTTTTAGATATTCTTTTTTTACACTTTATACTTGTGTTAATGGCATACGTTAATAAAAATATGACCTACATGTTGTGCCTTATGTATTAAAATAAATAAAAAGTTTTTTAACTATTCCGCACCTAAGTCGGGGAGTAGGTAGTACCCAAAATTACTATCCTCCTTATATTAGCTTAAATACTTGACATATCATTTTAGTATTTTACGTATTCCTGCGCAGATACACAAGTTGCCATTAATAATTGGAATTTCTTTAGTATAAAAGCCCATAAAACAGAAGAATCATTGGGTCGTCGAAAGATCCACTTGGAGACGTTTTATTTGGCGTCTTGGGCTGTCAAGAGTTAATGGAGAGGCGGAAGTGGGCGTTGAAGAAAAATATACTTGGAAAGTGGGCGGTGACCCAGAGAATGTTGGGAACCTTTGGTTTATATAGAGTATTAATGGCTCTGTCTCAATTATCAATCCATGAGTGGTCGATGGTTTAAGGATTACCTTGATCATTCTGAGAGCTCCCATATTCCATATTCTATGGACTACTATGGAGTAATCGTGTGACGGTTTTATCCACCGACGATGATGATGATGTATGAAGGAAGTGAAAACACAGTAAGATGAAATAAAGATGTGAATACACAGTAAGATGAAATATAGATGTGAACATATAGGAAGACGAAATATAGATGTGAATACATAGTAAGATGAAATATAGATGTGAACATATAGGAAGACGAAATATAGATGTGAATACACAGTAAGATGAAATATAGATGTGAACATATAGGAAGACGAAATATAGATGTGAATACACAGTAAGATGAAATATAGATGTGAATACATAGTAAGATGAAATATAGATGTGAATACATAGTAAGATGAAATATAGATGTGAATACATAGCAAGATGAAATATAGATGTGAATACATAGTAAAATGATTTGAACGTTAGATATTTTGCACCTAAGCTATATAATAACTTACCCGATGAAACAAGACAAATAAAAAGTTAAAATCAATTAAAAATCGCCACTAAATAATGGATACTATATAAAGGTCGTGCAATAACCAGTGAACTCACTCAAGTCCAGCGAATTTCGTATAAAATTATGGTTCGTTTGACGTTGTACTGGTAGTAGTAAATGCTTTCGTTGGAACTTACATATTTTATGTGTTAGTATATCATAGACAGTGTGTTAATTCATTTTGTTCAACATTCGCCTTCGATACAGGTTCGCATTATTATCTCTTTATAACTGTACTGTTTGGTTTTGAAATCCATACCGGGATGTCGTTTATCCAGTCCTATTACAGGTAAAGATAGCCTAAACCAACACCTTGACGGAAAAAAGTATTTTTGAAATTTGGAACAATGAGAGAACATAATACAAATTCGAGTGCATTTATGAGAAAAAAAATTAAGAAGGATTGGGACCACCCTGGAAGGAAGCTGTTGGTGTTTTTCGTGTGTATTATCTTTGACAAGAAGGAAGTTGATCTTGAAAGTTCATCATTTTAGGTAATCATTCGTTTTGTCGTGACGATTATTACCTCGAGGTATCGCGTTGGAAATTACTATATTGTGATTGTGTTGTGTGCTCCTTTGCAGTGATGCAGTGGTAAGTGATTGGTCACCCAGTTTTCCTTCTTTCCGTACTTTGTTCGTTCCTACATATACTATCACCCAATTCCAACAAAGACCAATTCATTTCGTCTCGTTTAAATTATTTACAGTTCACTTTCATGTTGATCTAAAACTGTAATTCGTAAGCAGTTTCAATGCAACATGTGCCGTTATACATTGTTTTCTAATGAATTTAATTGTTCTTGTATCTAATGTTCCCTTTTCAATCTTCTGCTATATATGTTTATATTACTAATGTATTTTTGACGATGCATAAATAATTAAAAATAGTTTTTCATAAGCCATAAAATAGTACTTGGTAATTATTAAGTTCCGTTACGTTATATCACGTGAAATTTTTCTCCATAGAAAAGCTTTGTCAAACTTCTTCCCGGCCACATAGTGTCAAATAATTTTAATAATTTTGCTTTTGCATACACCTATGAGGTTTTATTCAATAAGTGCATTTGAAGAGAGCATTAACAATTGCCTTTTTTGTTATCTATTTGCTAAGTCGGGTTTCAAAAAACAGTTAAAAAATAATTCTTAATTCTACCAAGTAAAACGTTTTAATATTTAACGAAGATGATTGATTGTACATAAGACAAAGCTGTGGAAAACAGAAGGGGTAATGCGAGGATCTTTGAAAGCTTTCTTTAAGTGCGTTCCGCGCAAAATTTTCAACTGCTCCCAATCGTCTCAAACTGGAGATACCATAGCCTGTGAGACTATGGTATCGCCAGTGAGGCTGAAGGAAGTTGAAGAGGAAAGAGATGGGAACGATAAAGGTGGGGAAGTACTTGGCTATTCAGATTTGGTCAACAATCACTGCAAATTTCTTTGGTCTTTGTCATGGGCAATTCTAAGAGTATCCGCAACTCTGGAACGTGCCGCAAATCCGCTATTTATTAATTTTAGTAAATTAATAATTATAAAACAACACAAATTTACTTGCATGTGCCAGAATTTAAACCCGCCACCTTCGGATACGTAGTCGACCATGGAGGCCGTCTATTTTTATATTGATTAGAGCTTATTTGATATTTTTCGGATGTACTTATGCTCATTGGATTTCATATACCTCCGAGAGCTACTCGTTTAAAAATCGTGTTTAAATGTAACAATACCAGGAATGAGCATTTCAAACTCTCGCTTTTACCTAGATTACATAAAGTTAGTAAAAGATACGCAGAAGTTGCGGAATTTATTTAACTAAAAGAAAGCTACACTATCATATATTTTCAATTAATATTAATTATATTAAGTTAAGTTAAATTAAAAATGTATATTGAAAATCTCGAAACAGCATTGGAAAAGTTATGCAAATGAAATTACATTTTTGTATGTAGCGAAAAATCCCACAACGTCAAAGCCTGTGCCTGGGTATTATACATAGATCTACAATACGTCAATGGTATTATAATAGATTATAACACGCATATGGCTTAAGTATAAAGTACAATAGTAAAGTGTAAATATTCTTCGAAAATAAAAGTTTTTTTAACTGCGCCATCTGTTGGACGTAAAAACAACACGCGCTATGTTTCTCTATCTCTGCACGGGCAGACTGAGCCACAGCAACGCGTGGCGGGGAATAGCTGGTAAAAATAGAAAGATATGTAAAATGTAAATAAAGAATAACATAAAATCTGACATTTTCAGTGAAGTTTTAAACTAGACATAAAAAAATATGGTACCTACTAATATTTTAGAAGGAAGAAGTTTTTTAAAAGTAACTAAAAATTGTGCAGTCAAAAACAAAAATCAAAATATTGTACAATCAAAAAAAAACAAGGACATGAATGTATGGCATTGCACAACCAATGTAAGTATAAATACGGATGAATGTCGATTTATAAGAAACATGTATCTATTTCGGTGTGTTACTACGGTTATGGTTAATGTTTTGACGTAACAATGTTTCATTAAAAGTTATAATTGGTGTGTTGTACATTTTAGAGGCAATAAAATTAATATGCCTTTGGGCTAATCTGGTTTTGCAATCGGGTATTGCAAGTGCCATATGTTTCTTTGATTCGGTTATCATTTTTTGTGAAATTATCCACTTATAAGTTTTTTGTATCTTTTACTTTTATATCCTTCTTTTGTTTTTGATCATTTCATATCTTCTGATGTAATTATATGTGATTTATTGTTGTTGGTATATTTATACCGTCGATATTAAATAACGAAATAAATAAATGTGAATTCTAAAACATAACCTTTTTTCTGCTTATGACACTTAAGGAGAAAAACTTAATCTTACTTTTGGGGCAGGTCTCAAATTAATAACTTAAAATTTCATATTTACAATATTTAGAGATCACGAAAATCCCAGACACCCTCTTAAAACTAAAAATTCTGCCGCTATGAAATCTTTTAAGATATGCTGAATAAGTGCAGGGAAGTATGGGAAAGAGAATGAAAAAAATACTGTGCAGTATAAAATTTACATTTAGCGAGGCTCGGCAAGAATTTGATATTCCGAGGAGAAGATATTCGAAAAATTAATGGCGCGGAAAGCATGTGCACTTTATCTTTAAGACCACTGTAATGTTTTTATTGTCCTTCTGAATAAAAAATACTAAATGCTGAAACATTAATAGGAATGTCGTAACTTTTACTAGTTTGTATTACGTAGCAGAAGTAAAACAACTACGAGAGGATGACATGACTTTTTAGTTTCTGCATAAGCAAAATAAACTATGAACTTGTCCAAGGTCGATATCGAATTGAAAGTGTTTATTTCTTATAACAATAATGAAACTACAAGGTATTCAAAAAGGGTAGCTGGTATTTGATAGTTGGATGCAAATATAAACATTAAAATTATTTGTATCATCATTATTAATAGACACTGATCTGAAAAATATATAGCAAAGATTATGCTGTCCAGATGCCGCCCTTCGCAATGTTAACACTCCTCCAATCTTGAACGAACATTTGCCACAACGCGTTGACACATCGCTCTTGAGATGGTTGCCATTTTTGATGTGTAAAATGTGTGTAAGGCTTTATAAGTTTCAATTAATAAAAAGGAATAAAACACGGAAACGATTTTTAGTATTTTATTTTTCTGTAATATGAAATTTCATGACTCTATCACTTCTCATTTCATTTATCTTTTGTCTACTGACTCACTTCCTTTGAACACTTTATTGTTGCCCAAAGCATGAAGCTTTACATGAATTATATTTTCAGCATTCCAACCCTTTGTCCATGTTCATTCTTCCGGTCTCCTTAGTTCATACATTAATTTGGTGACTTTATGCTAATGTGGGTGACCACAAACGTGAATTCCTTTGTCTTTCTAAAGGGATGCTTACCTACTGCCTCTTTTTATCCGCCCCCTTTCTACGCTATCTTCGTGGTACTTATCTTCCGGTGAGATCTTCCAAGATCAATCTAAGTCTAACATATTCTCTCTCTTTGTGCTTGTTGATATGCAAATGCATTATTAAGTCTCCCACGGGTGCCATTAATTCATGTGTCGAGTTGGCTTGGGTCAAACTTTCGCCATCTATCTTTGTATAGTGTCTCAGTGTGGATTTGTTTACTAAACAAATCTACAGTTTTATTACGATATTGTTTAAATTTCAGAATATTTTCAATGTTTGCATATTCGACATCCAAAATAAGATAAAAACTACTATCTAAACCTGATTTCAAAAAACTGTGTAAACCGTGGCAACGCTGGAAACTTCAGCTAGTTAAAAGAAATTGCAATATTTTCCTATGCTTAACTGTTTAAAAATTCATACATCGCGTCAGTGGCTACGTGTCGCCTTTTGAATTAAAAAAAATCTTTTCCTCTTGCGAAACTTATAACTTCAAAAGTACTGCCAATCTCTATGAAGCTGAAATGCAAAGTATTTGAAAGGTGTATTTTTTTTCTTTGTTAATTTATGGAGAGTTAACGCAAGAAGAGCTAAATATAAATTTTTCTTCCAGAAAAAATTATTTCCGAATAAGTTTTCTGGAAATATGCAAAAATGGAAATGTCTAGGAAAAGTACAGTTTTTTCATTAACTCCACATAGGAGACCGCGAAGAAAACAAGAGTCCATGTCATATTTGGGGATGAGGTGTGGAGGGTCTTTTTAAGGAAAGAAAGCTCTGGGTGGGGAAAAGGTATTAGGGGGAGGTTGGAATCTGAGGGCCAGTGTGTCCAAGAGTAACAGATGTATGCTCCTTCCCGCCTACTGCGGCTCAAGGAGATGGGTTGAGAGAGCCAGAATGTAGGCTGTGTAGAGGTCAAAGGGTCTGTCTCAACCCGCCTCTCTCGGTTCGGCCCTTCACGCAGTTGGTGGACAGACGCATCCGCCGCCTAAACCTGGACAAACCTCATCCCCTGAAGCTGGGCACCGTTGCTTGGTCACCAAACACAGCAAACCACTTGAAGTGACCTAGGTGCAGAGGTGTTTGTCCAGTAAATGTTTTCCTGGGCGGTGGTACCCTAATTAAGCAAAGTTCATCAAGAAAAAACATTCAATTATGCAAAAGGGAAAATAAATAGGCTATACAAATATTTGTATTTATTTTCATAGAAAAATTTATCAATTATTAGGTTAATTCTTAAAATGAATTTCAAATTTCTTGAAAATTACACTAGATACGAAGAAATAATATTATTTCGTTCATCCAATTACATTTGTTACAGAGAAGTTTTACCAAGTTTTAATGAATGGGGCTCGCATTAATTCTCATTTATGCCCACTATACGTTTTGCCACCAACTTGATAATGTTATTGTATTTAGTGAGGTAGGTAATGTAAAGCAAACAATACAATTATGTAGCGAATTATCCACTCGAGTAATTTTTGGCATATTATGGAAATTTGCTTGTGGTACTCATATTTTTATAAATAAATCAATAAATAAATAAATTTTTATTTTTGTGTGAAACTGTAAAAATAATATTTCAATATACGCTGATTTCCTTATTATTATGATTAACTTATTGAAGATTATATATTACATTGTGATTTATAATCATTGAAGAAAATAACGAAAAAAAAATAAAGACAAAGAAAATAAAAAGAGTCGAACCCAGTTCCTCGAGTCTTACCGAAACTGGTGTTGAGCTATTGGCACTAATAAGTTTCTTGTCCCGGTTGATATTGTTACTATTTATTTTCTGGGTCTTTATCTCTTTCATATTTTCATTGAGAGACGATGTTGATGTTATCTCGTCAATGATTAAATACAATTTATTTATTGGTATATTTATTTGACATCCGCAGATCGGAAGGGATGATTTTTCGTTGAACTTTTGTGAAGTGGAAAGATTGAAGAAATACTGGATTAGAGGAAAGTGTGGAATTTACATGATGAAGGGAAGAATGAATAGATTAATCGAGAGAGTGAAGATGATAAATTATGATAATGTTGTGAATGAAGAATATACATAGACGAAGATTAGAGAAGAAAGGTAATAGATTACAGAAATGTATACATAATTTTAAAAGGTGCTTGTATACTTCAGTTTTATGTAGTTGTAGGTGGAAGGTTTTAAACCTGGATTCACCCTAATTTTTCTCAGTTATATTTTTCGTATGCGTCGACCCTTTATCGTAGAAGGTCGTTATTGTTGATTAATTTTCACCTGCCAGCAAACATAATACTTTTTTTCCTGAGCTTTGGACATAAATTTGATCATTAGTGAAATAATTTCTTCCGCTTATCGAATCGTCACTTAAAAAAGGTTGAAATTATAAAGAAGAAGGAGAGAAAATTAGTGAAGGAATTTATAAAGAAAGGTGAATAAGAAATTACGAAGAAGAAGAAATGATTCGAGGAAAGAAAAATAAATATCAGGGATGAAGTTGGATTTTTAAAAAGGGTGGTTATAGAGAGATGTTTCAAATAGGTGTCTACATAAATGTCAGTAGCGTCCCGATTTGCCCAGGACTTACGAGCTACGAGCTATCCCTAAATAGATTCAATTCATGAACACGTTTTTTACATAATTTACTATCTGTAATACAACCATTAAACGCTTTTGGTTTCGGCTGCCTGAAAAATATAACCTCGTAGCACTTGAACCAGAAAAATTGATTTTTTTGCAAAATAAAATAATGCTAGCGTCTGGTTTCAGTTTGAATATGGCACTACCTAACTAAGAAATATTATGAGGAGAAGTAGGGAAATGGGGCAAAAGAGAGTGTTTAGTTACTATGTAGCTTCGAGCATTTGTCTATCTAGATCTAGTTACTGGATCGAACGCTCTTCCAAGCAAAGCATTGTTCAGAATCTATTTTCCATCGTAACTGCAATGAAGTATTAATAATAATAGGCATATATATTCCATTAGCCAACTTGAATGATTAGAAAAAACAATTTAGACAATACCAATTAAAGGATGATAATTATACAAGGAATGCAAACTAAACTATAGTGAATAGGTTCATAGTACAATACAACGAATACACAATACACTATCATGAATAGGTAAATATTACAATACAAGGAATACACAATACAATAAAATGCAAATATACTACAATACAAGGATTACTAGAACACAAGAAATATTATTATAATAAATAAACATTTTTGTAAAATGAAGAAAAAAAATAGTGAGAACAGATTGTATATGTGTCAAAGATGAAGAAATGAAAGATATATAAAGTGATGGAGATACATTAAAAGTAATGAAACGACGGAGAGTAGAGAAGAAAAGAGAAAGGAGGTAATAGTGAGTATATGGCAAGAATAATACGTCTTCATCTACTTCAGGATCCACTCCTATCGGAGGTTAGCTAATAATGAGCAGCATTTTTGACAGCTGAACCTTTAACAATGAGGAGGGAGTAATAATAATGTTTAAAAAGTGCGGACGAGCCACTCTTAGAGATTCCTCAGCCATAAGGTCTATCTTCCGCTAGAAAATGTTTAGTATTGCATCTTTCCCTGCATTATAATAGCTGAGGGGTTTCATGTTTCTTAATAAGTTTTACATCCTCTCTTCTTTTACGAACTCTATATTATTTTCTCGATCTGTATGGAATGAAATTCTCAGCATAGTGCCAGTTGAATCGGTGTAAATGGAACGTACTAGGGAAGAACATTTTGAAATGCACTAGGAATTGCAGAAAATTGATCTACGAAAAGCGCGAAAATGCAACTGTTGACCCTTATTGCACGTGTTCGTAAAAGTGATATTTGTGAATCACAATATTTGATCGCCAAACCTTTGAATGAGTTTAAACAGAAATCACTATAATAAACACTGATTCGTTTTGACGTTGACTTTTCAACCATTGATCTCAGGGCTCTTACCACTCTGCTGAATTGGGGGAAATAGTGTTAGAAATAGGCACCAAGATGAATAAAGATCATTTTAAGTATTGTTAAAAGAGATGAAATACTTGTTATAGTGATAATAATAGATGAGTAAGAAATAGAACATTAGAAAAGTTAATATTAGAAAATACTGTGGTTAAAATAAGTAAAAAAAAACTATTTTTCCTTTATTCCTAAGTACAGGGTTTCCCAATAAGAGGTGTTATTTAGAATAGCCCGCTATTTCCGTAGATGTTACTTTTAAAGCTGTCATTTTTTGACATTTGATAAGTAAAAACTACGCCATTAATAAAAATGGAATGATACACGCTTCAAAAACGCATTGAAATTATTAAAATTCACTTGAGTGAATCAAATGCAAATCATCTTGAGTGATGAGGCCCATTTCCACCTCGGTGGCTTCGTCAACAAGCAAAATTGTCGCATCTGGGGCTCGGAAAACCCAAGAGTTATTGTTGAAAAGCCTCTCTATCCTCAACGTGTGACTATTTGGTGCGGTTTATGGTCCGGCCGAGTCATTGGACCTTACTTTTTAGAAAATGAGGCTGGAGCAACAGTTACGGTGAATGAATTGCGCTATCGAGAGATGATTAATGATATTTTATGGCCGGAATTGGATGGTATTGATCTGGACAACGTTTAATTTCAACAAAACGGCGCTACGTGCCACAAAAGACACGAAACCATTGATCTTTTACGATTGAATATCAAAATAACACCTCTTATTGGAAAACTCTGTATATTTCATGCGACTGAATTCCGGCGAACCTTAATTGCTTTGTTAGTTTTTTTTTCAATTTTCGCAAAAAAAATATTGGCAATATAAATAAAAGGAGGCTCATTTCACGAAACGAAAATTAATTGCAAACTGTTAAAAAAAATATGTAACGCTCTGCTATATTTTTTCCTGTCGCGAATTTCATTAAAATTCTAATATAAAGTATACGATTTATGCATAAATAAAGAAAATAATTATGTAAAAAAATAAAATCGTTTTCCGTGCAAATGAATTGTCCCTAAAGGCCAGCATTAACATGATATAAGAATTTTGTGAACAGCAAATAGAAATAATGTTGAAAGTAATGTCTGAAAAAAATCCGGTTTGACTTCATTTATGGGTTATTTATGCCTTTAAAACGTGCTCTAATTTTAAACCGTCCAATTTTTACACCGAGAATACATTTTAGTATGGATTCAAGAGTGTAATTTCTCTGAATGTCTTGAGGATCAATTGCTCAACGGCTCAATGTGAGTAGATGGTCACAAACATAACATTTTAATAACCATTACTTTCATCAGAAAGTATCAAGTGGAGGCAAAATATTATGGGAGAAGAAACAGTGTATAAAATAAATAAGATAAAATTAGCAAGCAAAGTAAGTAAGAAATAAGTGGAAAAAGTTATTTGACAGCCTCCGTGGTCGTGGGATAAGGCTTTCGACTAACAATCCGATATGGTCGCGGGTTCAAACCCTGGCTTGCGCAAGTATATTTTATATTACGAAATTGTGTTATTTCACAATTTATTAATTAAAAATAATATATAGTATACTTGTGGCACGTTCCAGAATGAAAGATACTCTCAGAATCGCCCTGGCGTAAGATCACCATTCAGAATTGAAAAGTTGCTTGAAATGGTTTTAGCCGTATTTGGTGACCAGATCTGAATAGATATGTTCTGCCCAACCTATCTATTTCCCATCTCCTTCCAATCCCCACTACCTTCAGCCTCACAAAATACCCCCATTGGTAATGTCATAGTCTCACTGGCTCTCGACGGCTGGGAGCAGTTGGACTCTTGTGCGGTATTCACATAAAAAGTTATAATATGATTGGAAAGTAGATGATAACAAGAAGAGGATATGGTATAGTTATGCGAAAAATAGGAATAAATGATATAATAGGTTTTGCAGTTACAAGAATAGCTTTAACGAATGAAAAGGAAAAAGGCCTAATAAGAGGATTTAGTAGTATTATGTAAGAAATAATTTTGTAATTTGTTAGATAAGTAAGAAGAAACTTGAAGAAGAAGTATAATAAAAAGTAGCACGAGATGTAAGAAATAGTAGAAATAAGATATAAAACCGTCGACCAAGTAATGCTACTATAGTTAATGAAAGGATGTAATAATGTTAGATATGAAAAGGAAAATGAGAAATGAATAAATACTCGTAAGATCATACAAGAAGGAAGAAAAAATACAATGTAATAAGTTTTGTACAGTAAAAAAGTTATGCCAGAAATAAGAAGAAAATAGAAATGGAAAGAGACACGATAGGTACAATAAGTAAAAACAAATGATAGTGTCATACGATAAATTACAAAATCCAAGACATAATTATTAGGATGTGGGGTTACGTAAAATAAGTGGACATAAGTTATAATTATTGAAACGGGTTTGAAATGAGAAGACAGTACGTGTAAATGGAAACAAGAATAAGTAGAAATCAGAAGTAATAGTTTTCAATGAGAAGTAAGGAGTAGGTTGTATTGATGTTATATACAAGAGGTGGAAACAAGACGCTAGTCAAGACATTAAATAAAAATATATAATGATATTATAATAAAGTTATATGGGGAAGAATAAGAAATGCGATATTATTAGGTTTACGTACAGGGTATCTATTACAGAGTCTCTACCACGAATTACTCGCTATGCGCCATCTACGAACGAAAATCTCTACGACTTTTGTCATAAGTTCTATATTTATACATTCTTGAGTGTCACACGGTTGAAGAGATGACTGTGTTGGCAACCCTGTGAATATTGTCTATGTTTCTGATGTGTTTGAGGTTTCTATGGAGTTAGTTAAAAAGACAATATTACCAAAATGTCATAGCATAAAATAAAAATAAAACCTACACGTAACACACAAAACCAACATAAACACACATCACTCACAAACACACAAGATTATTTTCATTGTATTATTTTTTAATTTTAAATGTATTATTATGTATTTTTATTTTTAATTTTAAATTTATTATTTTCTTTTCAAATTTACTATCTTAGATTTTCATATTATAAAATGAAGGCCTCAGCACGGGCAAGCCACCCAGTGAGGCCTACATTACTGGAAAACATAAATTGTAACAAAATAATGTACCAAATAAAAAAATAAAAAAAAAATAAAAAAAAATTGAAATGTCAAAAACAAACCATTGCCGCGTCGTACTGTCAACGTTTTTATTTGCTAACGCACTTTTTCTTAAATGAATGGCGGTGGTGGATACATATCGAAATGCCAGAAAAATGGTTAAAACAACTTTGCAGAACTAAACGAATCCGATACCAACTTCGAAAAGCGCGCGGGAAATGATTTTTTTTTTTGTATAAGGCAATTCACCAGGATGCCATGAGATTTTGACAGTTTTGCCGATCTCTACTGCTTCGACCCACTCGTTGTTTAAGTCGAATGAATTTTGACGTATGGCGTGTAGTATGTACTTTCGGTGAGACTCAAGAATAACAAACTCTACCAGTGTATGTACTTTCGTCGGAAATTTCGAGCGATCGAGACTGGGGAATAGACACCCAGGAATAGATAAGTAGAAACTAAAAATATTACGGTTTTATAAAATATGTACATAAGCAAAAATTATGAAAGAGGTAATACAACATATTGGAATAAATAAGAAGAAAATAGGAAAACACACAGGAAGTGTGAAAACAATTAAGTATTTCAAGAAAAATGAGGACTTAACAGTATTGGGAAGTAAAATAAGTAATAATAATCTATGAGGAAATATAAGAAATAAGAAGAAAATACAAAACTTTTTGATTATGTAGGTACAAAGATAAAATAGAAAAAAATAATTAAAGAAAGAACCAAGAAATGATATCATATTATGATATAAGAAAATAAGAGACAAAAATATCAATCAATTAATACAAAAGATAAAAAAAATGTTGTGTAGAAAGATAAGGAAAAAAATGAAATTTAAATTTAATGGTAATGGAAGAAATGGGGAGAAACAAGAAATAGATAAGAATAATATAGAAATTGTTGGAAGATATAAGAATTATTAATAAGAGAGTATAGAGAAGAAATAAAGAGAAACAAGAAATAATGAGAAACAAGAAATACACAAGAATAATATAGAAATAGATGGCAGAAATTAGAATATGTTATAAGAGAGCAGAGAACAAATTAGGAGAAATCAGAAATAGATAACAATAATAAAGAAATAGATGGCAGATATTAATCTAACAAGAGAAGATATAGAAAGAAACAAGAAATATAAAAGAATAATATAGAAATAGATGGCAGAAATAAGTTTATGCAATAAGAGAGCAGAGAACTAATTAGGATAAACCAGAAATAGATAACAATAATAAAGAAATAGATTGCAGATATTAGAGTATCTAACAAGAGAAGATATAGAAAGAAACAAGAAATATAAAAGAATAATATATAAATAGATAAGAATAATATATAAATAGATGGCAGAAATAAGAATATGCAATAAGTATCAGTGTTTTCTCCTTAAATAAATAAATAAGAGAGCAGAGAACTAATTAGGAGAAACCAGAAATAGATAACAATAATATAGAAATAGATGACAGATATTAGAGTATTCTAATAAAAGAAGAAATAAAGAGAAACAAGAAATAGATAAGAAAATATAGAAATAGATGGCAGATATTAGAATATGTAATAAGAGAATAGAGAAAAAAATTGGAAAAATCAGAAATAGATAAGAATAATATAGAAATAGATGGCAGATATTCGAGTATGTAATAAGGAGAATATGGAAATGAAGTAAGACTAACAAGTAATACTTGAGATAGAAAAGCGAAAAATTTAGTGTTATTTATTACAAGAAGAAAAAAGAAATAGAGGAAAAAATATAGAATAAGATAATATAATAAACTAGCTGAAGCACTCGTTGTTTCCAGGGCTTAATTTTGCTTTATGGGGTGGGTTAAGGGGATGGGTTTGGTTTTCCCCTTCCAAGAGTTATAAAGGTCAAGTGTGCTTAATTTCACCAAACTCAGAATAAGACTCTAGATTTGTATAAAAAACAAAACCCACCCACTGACACTTCATGGAGAAAAAAAATAGGAAGAAAACAGAAATTGAAATGAATATTTAGAAATAGATTATACAACTTAAGAATAAATATTGTGAAATTAAATATTTGTGTTATACATTACACAAGAAGAAATAAATAAATAAAGGTAAATTTGAATAAAATAGAAATATAAAGGAGAATTTAAAAATAAGTCATACATAATGAGAAGAAATAAAGTAATATGGTAAAATAATAGGATAAAAAAGGTAAGATAACCAAAATATTTTTGTTACATTAAACAAGGAAAGAAAAGATATACACATAGAGGAAACATATAGAATAAGATACTAAAAGTTATAAGGTGAAAAAAATATAATGAAAAAATAGAAATAAAAATAACAATTCAGAAATAAATAATTAAGAATAAGAAGAAATAAAGTAATATGGTGAAAGAATAGGATAATAAAGGTAAGATAAGACGACAATCTTGGGTTACATTACATAAAGAGCAATAAGAAATATAGGTAAAAACATAGAGTAAGATAATAAAACTAAAATAAGTAAAAAGTAATAAGAAAAGACAAAATAAGAAATAAAATAAAAATATTGTAAGCTTATAAAAGTTATGCAGTGAAAAAAAATATGAAGAAAATAGATACAGAAAGGAGAAAATAGATATAGGTAATAAAGTTGTATGAAAAAAATAGGACTATAAAGGTAATATAAAATATTTGTTTTATGCGATACGTAAGCAAAGTCACAAAATAGAGGAAAAGTATAAAATAATATTATAAATTCATGAAATGAGAAGGAAATGAAGGATGAAACAAGAAATCAGATGGAAATACACTAGAAGACATGATATAAGAGAACCACGAAGTAAGAAGGTAATAGACATAAGTGGTATTATGGAAGATGCCGAAACACACAAAATACACACGAAGAAAATAAAATATAGGTAATGTGAAAAAATGTGGCTAGTACAATATTATCGACCTGAGTAATTGGATAAAGAAAAATCTTAAAACGAAACTTAAATATAAATGGATTTATGAATATTTACAGTAAAGAAGAAATGATACTAATTTTCTACATTTTTTGAACGATGGATGGCGATGAAATAATATAATATTGGGTAATGATTTAATTAATGTTGATATGAAATATCGTTCGGCTGGTGTGGTACTCCTGCTATTAAGTTGGACCAGAACGTCCCGTACTCCTTGAGGACGGTGCCACTGCAAAAAAAAAAACAAACAAATTAATATTGCCTTATATATAAAAACTCATCCTATATAACCGATATCGCTGAACATTTTTAAGTTTGCTCTTCTTAGTACCAGGAGTGTTTTTATGGTTAGTTTGAATGATAGAAGATGTTGGGGACGCCCGAGGAAAACTTAATAAAAGTCGATGTAATATAGTTTTTTAACTGTAACATTGTGGTATACAACAGTGAATGGTGGAAGAATTCAGAAACGCCATTAGCAACAGCGAAGCATTGCGGGGTCCACTATCTTCTAATATATAAAGTTGATTGTGTGTTTGTGGCGGGCGGAGTGTATTTGCTTTCTATACAAATCTACAGTTTTATTTCGAGATTAATAAAATTTGGCACACTTGACCTTCAAAACAAGAGAAACATACGAGTAAATGTCTAGGTACGATTGTTAAAAACTCTGTGTAAACCCCGAGCAACGTTGGGGAGTGCAGCTAGTAAATAATATACCAGAAATGTATTAACAAGTCTTCGACACGCCCAAAGGTATGAATCGACACAGATAGGTCACCTACGCATAGAGACACAGATAGGAGGCAGGATTCCACCTCTATCTTCTAATCAGGCATTCTAACATACGAGTACATATCCGACGGCAGCGCTCCGAAACCTTTTCGGAGCTGCTACCCATTAATCAAAAAAAGTTTTTTCAGCAACCCCAAAAGAAGAAATCATCAACAATTTACAGGGTTTACAGAGGTTGTTTCAGAGAGATGTCAAGGTAACAGCTGGTTCCAGCTGTTTTTCATTATTTCATACGCGACGTTTTAAATATTTTTGTGGGTATTAAATAAGAAATATTTTAGATGCTTTTATTAAAAACAAAAACTGCGAGTAGGACGCCTTTGAAATAATCAAGCACTTGATTAGTTTTTTAAAAGCACAGAAAAAAATATAGTGCCAAGCCCATAAAAACTGCTTTCAAGTTCAAAATCACCTACTTACCAACCCATTTTCGCTTATAGTTTTATTGTATTATGTGGCAAATTAATTTCTTTAAAAAATAACATTTAAATATTCATGTTTGAGCTTCGCAAAATAAAATAAAAAACACTTTTTGGCGACGTTTTTTCTTACATAAATCAAAAAAGGCGGCTAGTATTAAGTGGGAATTTAAACCCTATCGCCATTTACACAAGGAGAGTTATTGTTAGCGGCCCGATTCTAAATATTACACGACGTGGTGCATAGCCTAAATAAATGTTTTTGTAATTTGATTTAACATTTTTTTCAATAAACTAGATTACGTTCAAAATTAATGTGAACATTGTGCCTGCACAATTTATGAGAAAACATTGATTCTTGGTGTTTGAAATATCCACTGCTTTGTTCAGTCTGAACGATATTTAATTTTCATATCAGCCAATGCGGAAAAGCTGCCTCAGAGAGATCTTGTCACTTGTTACGACGAATTTTCTTGTCTGTCAGTGAAAATAATTTTAATAAAATTTGAATTGAAGTACAAACTTTTAAATTTTTTTGGCAATCCCATTATTTTCATTTTATTTCACGACCCCATTTGAGCTCGCGACCCCGGGGTTGCGGACCGCTGCCCTTTGAGCTTGGAACGTGCCATTTGATCATCAGTTATTGACCTGATAAATGAATTGTTTGTCTGCTTAATATGCGCAGTGAACCTACATTACCAATGCATGTGCGCAATTAAATAGCAGGACTTCCACGTGATATTAATTATTTTTGTATAATATCCGCATTTGCCCGATTTTCAAAACTCTTCGTTTGATATATATTTTTTCTAATCAATATTTGACAATCAATATGGCGTTCTTATTTTATTATTTATTTTTTTTTACTTTTAAATGTTTTAGGTGGTAATAGCGTAATATTTCGCGTCCTCCCCCTACTTAAGCTAACGTTTTGGAAAATCTGGAAGTGCCCATCAGCAGTTGATTTTTTTGTGTCGCGATAATCTTAAATGATTTATTTGTTAATTCGAAAAAAATCCGTGTTAATGTGATACCTTATTATAAGCCACGTGCGTCGCTGGATTTTTATCCTGCGACCTTAGGGTCAAGAGTCAATGATCTTACCTCTCTGTCCAGGAGATTGTGAAGGAAAACATTTTTATGATTCCTGAACGTGACCAACGTAATCCAGGGCTTAACTTTTAAAGCAAAACGGATACAGTTGAGACACCGCTTAATCTTGCTCACACTAAAACGTGGGTGCGCATTCCTGCGAAGCCTTCTATGTCTTATTTCTAGAAGCTTCAGATTGATTGAAGCCTTTACTTTTCGAATTAGTATTTATTTGAAATCCGTGACGAGCACCCGCATATAATATATACTAGAAATGGGTTGATCGAGCATTTTACACGACCTACTGGTGAAGTGATCGGGTTGAGAATACCTACCCGCTCTTGATTCGGCTACTTTTACACACGTAAAAAAATGTCCAGAGTGTAGAGAAGAGAAAACTCTATTTGCTTGTCACAAGAACGTGATTCGGGATGCCCGGTCTACAATATTCATATATCTGTGGTCGCTCGCTACACAGGCACCCATCGCTGGCGATCGAATATTTTTGAAAAAGTAACCCGATCGCTTATTGGTGGTTTGGGAGCGGGTCACAATGATCGAGTAGTTGTTCACGATCGACCCGCAACAAATTTACATTTCCCACATGATAACGGTTTGTTTGAACGATTTCAGATTGATTCACCACAAATTGTCAGCTTTTGTGTTTTCTATCCACTTTATCGTGGGTTTCTTGTATCCTCCGCACCAGGTTAGTTTTATTTCGAAAATCCTTTCCACATACTATCCTCAGAGTTTGTGAAAATCCGAGGTGAAACCGCCGTGTTCAATACTAACATGTATGTAGCAATGAAAGTTTTTAATGACAAAGCTTACGGAACTTTGAATTATACCATTATTTACGTCAGAAAATGAATCAGGTTTTTTTGCATCACGAATGCTCGAATTTTTTATTAATTCCTATAATCCATGTCGTTAAGAATGTTTGTACACAGTTCAGCAAAAGCTTAAAACATGCTAAACAAGAATGGAATATATTAAATACTTTGTTAGTTGTATTGTTATAGATTTAGTTTTTTTTAATTAGCTGCACACAGGAGGCCCTGAGGAAAATGACTTCCCTCGGGGCCTATGTAATCTTTGGAGATGCTGTGTGGAAGGGATTTGTAAGGAAAGGAAGGAGAAACAGTTCTGAAAAGGAATAAGGTATTGTCACATAAATATTTTGTGACAAGTGTAGTTCTTGCTTAATTGGGTTTATTTTGTCTATGGTGTTTTTTTTTTAACTTTGGCAATATTTTTAAGGAAGGAAGGATAGCTTTTGTTTTTGTGCTCTTCCTCCCCAGATCTGTTTGGCCAGCTGCTCGCGGATCTTGTCACTCGCCATTTAAGGTGTTTTGAATCTGAGTTAATCATGTGAATAGAAGTCATGCTTTTCTTTTAAAAAGGGCGCGGGGTGTTTTACCTTTCACGAATAGTTCGTGTTGATTATTATTTTAGTGGTGATTATGGAATCCCGCTTTTTATCCAGTGTTGGCCGGTGGTCATATTTGTAGTACTCATGTTTCGGTTGTGAAACCGCAAATGGATTGGTCCTAGCTGTGGCTAGAAGTTGATGGCTGAGTGTCCCCGCGTCGCGAAGGAACGGATTGCTGTTCCCGAAGTCCGTAAGACGAGTCTGGTTGGTTGCCACGTGCTGCAGACTTAATGATCCTGCAGGCGCACGTTGAAGGAGTTGCGTCCTCCCGTTTCCACTAAGAGAAGGATGTCCTGGCTCCTTAAGACGAGTCTGGTTGCTTGCCACGTGCTGCGGACTTGATGCTCCTACGGGCGCGCGTCGACAAGTGACAAGAGACAAGTTTTCGCTCGCCACCCGTTGTTATTCCTTCGTTTCTCGACCACGTAAAGTAGTTTAGTTTGGTTCAGGAGTCCATCTGGTATGTGCCTACTTTTTATTCCTATTGTTACATGGTTATTATTTGTACTCCTTTGTTGTAACTTTTGATGGTTTCAATATAATTTCTATTAAGTGTTTACTCTTATTATTTCTGATTTTCCTCCTTACTTGACAGAGAATTAACCCCACAATCATGAGATTGAGTTCTTTGCTCTACCGTATTTGTACCCTATAATTGATCCTGTAGATCTCAATATTATATGTAAACATTGGAATGTTCCTACTTTACATTAACACCGTTACAGTATGTGGCGTGGGTATGAATCTGGGGTCAGTGTGTTCAGAAGTGACGGACGTATGAATCCATCCCTCCCACTGCAGTGCAAGAGTATGGGTCCAAAGAGTCCAGTTGGACAGGTTAAAGGGTCTCTCTCAATCGACCTCTCCAGATCCAGCCTGCCACGAAGTTGGTGGGCAGTTGCATCCGCTACTATACATGGACAAACTTCACATCAAGCACCCGTGCAGCAAATGAACCACTTGGGGTGACCTCTGGCAGATGTTTCTGTTATCCAATGAATTGTTCACGGGCGGCGGTACCTATACCTGTTTCCCAAAATGAAGAATATATCTGTATGGCATTTTTTCACTCACTTTGCAGCATTTATTAACACATTTCGAAATATATTAGGAATCCTACGCTTGGTTTAGTGTCCAGGTTTCAAACAACGAAAAATATAACGAACCCCTCTCATTCTCAATATCATTTTAGTTGTCCGTTACTAGTTACATCACGTTACAATTAAAATAATTAATGATCATGGCGGATACATAAATCACAACATATCAAATACTTGCAATAGCGCCAATAGCAGAAAAAGGTTACATAAACCTGCAGCGATTAAACTGTAAAAGGAAATCGCAGTTGGATATACGGTGGTGAAAGTAGAACCGAATATAGAGCAAGTATTGCGAAATTTTGTTTATTTACTGAGATACCATATATATATATTTTCTATTAGAAAAAAAATACCAATATGGAATTAAATACAGTGATTGTGTTATTTTAACAACCAAAGCCTTGGGCAGAACTTGATTGTAAGCTGGAGATAAGCATAATTATGCTTATCTCCAGCTTACATATAATTATAACATATAATTATATTTCAAAATAAACAAAAAATTCTGATTACATATTGAGTTTCACTGTATAGTTTCTGACGCAACTGTTAATATTTTAGGACGGTATTTTAAGAAACGCGTACAAATATAATTTGTATCGGTGATACAATCTAATATTGTATTTATTTGCCGCTCTTGAAAGAATTGAGTTTTTATTTTTTACACGGACAAAACTATTTATCCATTCTCATACACAATATGTGTTTAATATGGTAACAATTTTGAGATTACTCCAAATCAAAATTCCTTTTAAAAATTTTTTTTTTGTTCTTTCCCTTTCCTAAAAGTCTTAGCTTGGAAGAATTTAAAAAAAGAAGACCGTAGCCAGTGTGCTTTGTTTCGATGATTCGAATTTTCGTCGTAGTTGAGAGTGCATGTTATTTCGCTCCTCGTATCATGAAATAGTGCATATATCATCCCCAAATACAAAATTATTGTTTATAATGTGGTTCGTGATGTGAAAACCTAGAAACTTAAAATGACCAACGGAATCATCACGAAAGCAGCAGGACTCAAAAGAAACAAACATCATCATGAAAAGGCTTCCTTTCATCTCTCCTCGTAATTCCTAAAAACACGATCAATTGATCTTTTCTTTTCAATTATATACAGTCAATTTTAAATACCAATCGGGTATCAAACAATATGTAAAGGCGTGAATAAACAGTTCATCTTAATATTTTAAAGCGTAACTTGCAAGAAGCCTTTTTTCCTAAAATAATTTAATTAGTGCCATCTATGAACGAGCAATTTATGAATAATATGCGTTTAAGTTTACCCTCAAAGATATAAACGTGGGTAATCACGTAATGACGTGCGGAAGAAATACCCATCACTACATATATCGTTGATGACTGATGCGACATCAATTCTTGATCAAATATCGCAATGATGTCTGTACTTGTATAATTCCTATGAGTTCAGAGACGTTGCGAAAAAAATTCAAGCAAGCCTAAGATATTTTATATTTTAGATGCTAACTTCATGAAATATTCGCTTTTCTTTCACTACATCACCTTTCCAAGTTTATGTTTGGTCGCCCTGTATGATCCACTCGACAGAAATAGGAAAGGAATTTCATTAATAAAAACTATCAACGAAGATAAGCGCCACAGGCAGATATTTAAGCCATCTCGGTTATCTTTTAAAATATAAGTTCGAATGAATCCACATAGTGCAGTAATGGAAAGAACTAACAGGAGAGGCAAATGTTTTTAACATAATATTATGCAATGTGAATTAAATTTCGTGGCCTGGATCTTTGGACGCTTGTCAGCGCCACCACTGGATGCTGCCACAAAATCACGTAGTTATTTAAGTAGGAATCAATAGCTGCAAATATTTGTTTCAATTTATCGGAGGTTTCATTACGAAGACAGATTTTATTTCAGTTTGCCTCTTTGCTCATATCATTCCGTATCAATGCATTTTCCATTCGACTCATACAATTAATTTCCGATTCTGTTTCCAAATATTATCTCATCATTTGAGTTTTGATTTCAATGAGCCCTGCCTTATTGATTTTTCCTAAAATATTAAATTATATCTAAAAATAAGCATACTGCCTCTGATAAAGAATTCGGGGTATCAGGAGAACAGAGCCATTGTTAAGATTTCTACATAACATATTCCAAAACGATGGCTAGCTGGCCCGAATAATAAGACATAACATAAATTAATACATCCGGATAACAGACAATAGGGTGTAGATGGTGAAAATTTAAATATTATTTTATGGCGAGGATTACAATAATACATATACATAGTTTGAAAGGCAAATAAAATACCAGGAAAACAGAAGCCCAATTGTAACATAACTTTTTGAAATAATGGCATACAGAGCTCCGGATCAAAAAGGACCCTTTCACTTTCATCGTGATTTTGTTAAAAAGTTGTTGAAAAATAGATATAATTTATGTATTGTGAAAAAAATATTTGCAATAGATGCCAGCCAAATGTAACATTCTATTATATTATAAGACAAGTAGTAAAATGTAGGAAAGTAATTAATATATTGGAAATGAATTAATATTTTTTTAAACTGTGTATAAGGATTAATATGTATAAGATTTTCAATGCGAAAAGAATTGACGTGATTATTTTTGGGATATTATGCCGTGTCGCGCATCCTCCTTCTTGAGGCAACGTTTCTGTCCACGTTACAGTTTCCATTTATCAGGGAAGATGTCATGTTACTGTGTGAAACGTTGGCTAAAGAAGGAGAAAGCGCAACACGGAATTTAAATGGGTCAGGAGAACAAAAGTATCCTTTTCAGTGTCCAATGTCCATCATCACACGACATATTCCCTGTTGATGGACTATGTAATACTGTACAAAAGATTGGCTACATGAAGGGGAAGCGCAACACGGCTTAATATTATGGCAAACAGAATTTAAATGAGTCAGGAGAACAGAATCAGCCATATGATAAGTTTAGATTAAGTACGACATGCTCCAAAATGACAACCAAGAGAGTGATATTTGGATAAGGCTTTATTTGGTATTCCGACAATAATGTAGTGTGTTACTAGTATTCATGAATTTTAAATTATCAAAAGCTCAGAAGTGTTGGAGAAGTTTCTCGGTATTAAAATATTTATTTGTCTCCTGAAGGCGTCAAGCTGCACAGAGAATTTGTTTTATGGATGATCGGGGGGTCGTTGGTATGAATTATTCAAGAATTACTCCCCCCGAGTCTAAAGCCAGCCACATACTAGGAGAAGGCTTTCTAAACTACGAACGTTGACGACGTAGAACTTAAAACAGTTGTTGGTAATGTACAGAAAACAGAACATTTACTGGGAAATTGTGAAAAATGTTAAAACATGCCAGAAATTCCTGCTCACGTTTCTATTGTGTTTTTTTTGCATGCTAGTGAGTAGGTACCCTTCATCAAACGAGGGCCAATTGAGTCGTTTTTGAATAGAAGAGAGTTACTTTTAATTCAGAAACATATATGAACTAATTCACCCCATTTATGAATTTATTAGATTAAGAAATATTAAGGAAGATGATTTAAAAAAGTATACTACACGTTAGTCCAGTCATTAATTCCGTGTGGAATTATTGGATGGGGAGGTGCGTATGAAATAATTTGAAGACCTGTGAAGATTGTACAAAGACTAATCGTTCCTGAATAATTTCTTTAAATTTTGAAAAACAAACAACCTACATTCCCTTCTGCAACATTGTTAACAAGTTCAAAATTAACACGTTCCGAACATAAGACATCTATAAAAATCAATATTACAAATATTTAAAGATAACCTCCAAGTCGCTCAATTTTCAAGGGATGAAATGTTTTAATTGTCTTCTCGAAGAAATAAACGAATAACAGGTTTGGAATTATTCAATAAAAAAGTTTTTTAATCAAAACACACCCGTAACTACAACAAAAATAAGTAACTTCATTTCAAATCATATTTATAATTTTTAATGTTATCACATAATACAACTTATGATATTTTATTGCGCACTCTAATATATTATTAAATATTTTTTCGGTTATGAATCAATGCAAATCTTGGCAGCGGCAATTAACCCACTTCTCGACATCTGATCGACCTGAGACTTGTTGTCGATGACAATATACTCAATCAACTTTTGGTGGCAATCTGATGATAATATACGAAATAAATGTAAGTCCTACCCGATCGGCATTTGGCAAGGTTGGTAGAGTTGTTGACTCCAGCTCCTTGGTAGGAAGGCATAATCCTCAGTCAAAGCATTTTTTTTAAAGTTTTAAAAGATACATACATACATTATAGTAAAAAAACATCATTGACAAAACAATGATTTTTTTTACACCGAACACAAGAGTTGATTCTCTTCATTTGCGAAGAAATAGAAAATAAATATGTATTTCACTACTTTGTTATGTTTATTATTGTGATAATATTGTGATTTATTATTGTGATAATGATGTTAATGTTCATTTGTTCAAAATCTTAAATCTCCGAAAGTTCCTACCTACCTTGTGGCGGGCGGAATCAGGAAAGACTAGTTGAGGGAGACTTTTGACTTTTGACCTCTCCAGCCGGACTCTCTCGGCCCATCATCTTACACCGTAGTGGGAGGGATGGATTCACATGTCCGTCACTCCTGGACAACCCCAGATTCCTACCCACCCCTCATATCTATACCTTCCCAGAAATTCCTCTCCTTCATTTCCATAAAGAGACCCCCACACAGCATCCCCAAAGACGACATAGTCCCCGAGGATTTCTTTTTTTCTGAGCCTCCTGTATGGAACTAATGAAAAAAAATAGATTGACTTATTATTTAAATAATAAATAATTAGGTAAGATAGTAGATACCTAGCTAGTATATTAAAACGTGCAAAATTAAACTGATTTTTTTATTTTCATGATCAAATTATAAATAATATTGACCATCATATATGAAATTATCAGTACCGGTCGGTGGCAGAATTGACATCGCGTTTGGGTTTTTTTCCGCTTACTGTGGTGGTAGTAGGAGATTTTAAAATATTGTCAGGTTATTCGTAACCCGGGAATGTTTGTCTTTCTTTAAAAAAAGTTACAATGTCGTAAAAACTAATGCACATGAAATTATGAATAATCGTTATTAGCTATTATATTATGCAGAAGGCCTTATTAATACGTGCATGTTCTCGCCGTCACACGCAACTTCTCTGATAATGACTGCCGACTCCAGTGGCTAACACTGGATAGGTGGGTACGGCCACAGCACGCGCTCATTTTAATTTAATTAATAAACCAGCGCCTGGTGTCTACAGAATAGAATATTAAGTAATTTAAGATTGTTGAGAGTAGACCTATTAGCGTTATTGATAATTGGAGACCTAGAGTTTAAGGTGATTTTTTTGTAGGAAGAAGGGTGTAATTTTGTAGTGAATGATTGAAGTTACGGACTCGGTTTCGGCCAATAAACGAATTTCGGGCACGGTTTCTGTTTCGGCCAAAAATTAGCCCAAACTTCGGCTCAGCCAAACCACAAAGCCGAAACCTCAGCAAATGTTTTGTAGGATCACGTTCGCCTTTACTTGGATGTGTGTATAATGTTATGACTCTTGAACTAACTAACCATCACGCCATATACCCGCAGGGGTAGGCCAAACAACTCGGTCTTGGCACACACTCCTAGCCTAATTCAATTCACACATCGTCTCATACGTTCTCTTCTATTATTCTGACTCTATTTCCATGTCTTCCTCGGGCGTCCCCGACTTCTGCTACCATTCACATTTGAATCATATATTCTCCTTACAATCCTTTATTCGCTCATTCTCCCTACATGCCCAAACTAGCTAAGCGTTCCCTTCTTGATCTTACTCAATACGCTTACATGCCTTGCACTCTTTGCGGATCTCCACATTTCTCACACGCTTATACATAGTTTTACCGCACATACACCTCAGGGATCTCATTTCTACAGCATTCAGTCTACTTTCATCCTTTCTCTGCCAGTTTCATGCCTCACTTCCGTACATCAGAGTAGGTACCGGACTGCAGGTAGACTGCTTCGCTTCCTTAAACAATTTTTTGTTAGCGCCAATTGCGTTCAGTCCTCCATTAATGGAGTTACCTGCATTCACCCTTCTTTCAATATCTCTGTCTGATAAACGAAGCTTTATTTAACATTTACCCCACGCAGGAGGCCAAGAGGAAATATTTTTTCTCAGAGCCTGTCATATTTTGGGATGCAGTTGGGAGGATCTTTATTAAGGAAAGAAAGGAGAGGAAGTTCTGGGAAGGTAAAAAGTATGAAGGTTGGTAGGAATCTAGGGATCAGTGTATCCAGGAGTGACGGACTTATGAATATATCCCTCTCACTGCAGCGCAAGGCGATGGGTCGAGAAATCAGTTGGAGAGGTCAAAGATTTTCCACAAACTAAAAATTAATGTAGTAAGTCTTTAATTTCATTTTACTTTTTATTTTACACAAATTTTAATGAACTACGTGTTTGACAATAAAAATGGCTTATTTCGGGGTAAAGAATGTTTTATTACTTATTTAAATAGGTTTTAAAAATTATTATTGTTAGTTAAATTATTATTATGCTGAAAATGTAGTTTCGTTCGGTCGCTTTTTTAAAACTTCCGATTTTATGTCCGGGTTAAGTCTTCCCCATAGGAAAAACTAAGCCCTTCCACACGCTTTTCACAAATCATCTAGTCAATCAACATTATGCAAGTGCATTATATAAGCAAAATAAATACAAAACAATACAAAAACAACACGTCAACTCACCAGAGATAAAATGGGAAAATAATTCACCGATTCCAGATATTTTCATATCAGAGGGTTCGGCTCGGTAGAACTCCTAACAGGGCTTATAAATCCTACTGATCCCTCAACATAAATATTTAAAAATCTTTCATTATCCTACATGTATTCAAAATGAACGACTTTTGCATCTTTATATATAAATTTTTTGATAGATCTAATACGCCTAAATTTTTAATGAGAGAGCTAGGTATAATGCCAAATTATTTTGGTAACATAGCGGGTTATAATTAATATTTGAACGGTTTAGAAAATTAGAATATGGTAGGTACCTTATCCGGTGTGTTTTAAACTCACATATCCCCAAGCGATTCGGTACGTTTGGCGACTTAGCAGGGGTGTCCGGGTTTATGGGGTGAGGTTTGTCCTAGGTCTTGGCGGCGGATGCGTTTGCCCACAAAGTAGGTGGGTAAAACAAGCGGTAATTTGTGATATTTTGAATAAATGAACATTATTGGCTGATGACAAAACTAAACTAACAAAAGAGAATAGAAAATAACTGCTAAAAGTTAAACTGTATTCTTTAAAAAAACTATCTATTAACTAATTGAAAGTATATAATGTAGTCAAAAACCATAATCAAAAAACTCTTATTCAATATTAATTATCCAATTATACGCATTAGAGCATCTCTTAGGATATTAATTTACTTTATAATGGTAAGTGTGAGGCAACGCTTAATTAAGAGTAAGTACCTACATGCTAAATAATGAAAAGTTTAATTTGAAATTCATGGCAGACCCACTAGAAAATGCGAAAATTTTAGGCTCTCAAAAACCAATTTCGTCAGGAACCCAAAACAACATGTATTTTAAATAAGGACTCGTGAACTACAGAAGACGAAGCGAAAAGCTTGGTAACTTTTATAAACCCATGTTTAATTATAACAAGTAGGTGTGATAAAACCGTGGATGATGGTGTGAGAGATGTGGAGATTAGCAAAAAGGGCAAGGCCGATGTAAGCGTAATGAGTAAGATTAAGAAAGCGAGGCTTATATGGTTTTGGGATGTAGAGAGAATAAACGAAGAAAGGAATGTAAGTAGAATAAATGACGGAAATGTGAATGGTTGAAGAAGTCGCGGACGCCCTAGGAAGACATGACACGATCGAGTGACCCATCGCTTTGCGCCGTAGTGGGAGGGATATATTCATACGTCCTTCACTCCTGGACAAACTTTTCCTTAGACTACCCAAGCCTCATACCTTTTACCTTCCCAAAACTTCTACACCTTCTTTTCCTCAAAAAAGACCCTCCACACAGCATCCCAAAAGATGACATAGGCCCTGAAGGATTTTTTTTTTCTCAGGGCCTCCTGTATAGGGTTAATGTAAAAAAAGTGAACTAGATACTTGAGTCGAGCCATTTCAAAACAACAGAATAGTCTATATGGGACGATGTGTGAATGTGGATGAGGCGAGGAATTTGTGCCAAGACCGAGCTTTTAAGTGGTCCCTACTCTCTGCCCACACTTGCGGAAACGGCGTGATGGTTAGTTAGTTAAGTTATGATTAGAATATCAGTATTTTCATAAGATGTACTAGATATAAAAAAAATATTTGTTTCTTTTTTCGTTATCGACTTTTACGTTGTTTTTTTCCTAATTCACAAAAATTTACGGATAGTAAAAATGATTTGTTTAGGTAAAGGAATAAGTTTTTCACGTGGTTCAAAATTAAACATTAGATTAACATAAATTAAGAACAAAATTGGTCCTATAACAGTTCCCTGAGGGATTCCGAATTCTGAAGTCTCAGCTCGTATAAACGGTAACAATAAAATAAACGGTAAAACCAATCGTTCGGAGAGAATGGTAATCACGGGGTGATACTGAACTCGCTTATGCAACGGTGTCAAGGTTTCAATATAAAGCCCGTATAAGTCCATACAGCAAAAAGTCTACTGCTCGCTGATGCAGAGTGAATGAACTGAACGGAAGCTGCGAAATGAAAACCTTTCACTTTTTGCTGTAATCTCAAACACGTTGTGGAATAACGCAATGCCCGATCTCTGGTCGAGAAACCAGCTGGTCCGACCGATTGTGCGATGCTGGACATGCTGAGAATTAGAGCAATTATTATAACTCGTTGATTGATAAACTTTTTCTCCATTAGGTAACGCATAAATGTTTTTTTCTCGTTTAGATTATTGCGCGTGTTTATATTTGCGTGTAACCGTGGAAGAAGAACTCAGGTAGGAATTTATTGTAATGATTCTAGTTTTCCATATTAAATATTAAATGACAAGATATCGTGAAATTAATCAAGCTAATGGTATGGTACGCCAAAAAGGTTATACGATATTAGCACATATTTGTAAAGTTTTTGTAATGATTATTTTTCATTTTTAATACAGAAGAGACGGTTTACGTATAGTTTTCGTGAGCACTTAGGCCGTATGCCTGTTGTGCTATCTCCCATTTTAACTCATTCCTTTAATAGTTAGCTGGTCCCTTTGATAAAAATTAACCAGGGTAGTCATTGGATATGTGACTTTGTTTTCTGGTTTTACAATATGTCTTCCTAGGTATCTGAGCCTTGTTCCCAACAGAGCGGGAAATTGGCACCAAAGGTGAATTTGAGTCTCTTCACATTTCTAGCATCTATTAGTATTTTCCACTCCCAACAAATGCGTGTGTCTCCTGAGATGGCAGTACCCCGTTAGTAGTCCTACCAGTTCCTACAGTGAGTTTCTGTATATATTGAGTAGTTGCCTGGTTATTCTAGGGTCTGGCTTGTTTATGAGTACTTTGGATTGCCTCATTCTGGGTGCCCTCTCCTATTCCTTCCAGTTCTGGGATTGAAATTTATGTAAAATAACTTCGAAATTTGATTCTGCTAGTAACAAAGCAAATACTTCCATTATTCCTTAGTCCTAGATTAAATAAATTAATGACATTTTCTCTGAATACATCACTGGCTATTTGTAAATCCACTTTAATAAATGTTTTATTTGACCTCCTTTACCTACATTGCCCTATCTCTACATTTCCCCCCATCTTATTTGAAAAACAAGTTTCTTTTCTTCCTTCTGAAATAACTAATAATTTCTATATGGCAATAATTACTATAAAATTGGACCCGATGGGAACCTTAACGAACACCATGGGTATACCAAATCAGTTTGATAGAACATAAATATGTGTATAATGTTATTCAACATAATTTTTAGAACAAATAATCTATAATTATTAATCAACTTTAATGTCTTCGCATGTTTACAAATTGATTTTTCTACTATAATAGGTATCTAAGACTTTTTGTTGCCAACGCGATACGGATTACACGACTGGCTTTGTATAAAGTGACGAAATGCTTCCAATAAAGCTGTCACATACATTTTTAGTATGTTATCGTCTAGACATAGTTGGAGATGTTGGCATAGTTTCCAAAGAAGTTTACAAAGAAATTTTCGACAAAGTTTATTTTATCGAGCTCAAAGGAAACGTTAATAATATCACGTCAACACGAATTTTCCTTTACTTCCCAAGGCTGTTAGGGGTTTGTTTTGCTTTATAACTTTTTCAGTATAAGGGTGTTTATTAAACTGTTGACTGCATCTAAGCACAGTAAGGTTTCACCCATCTACAGTTATGCGGTTATACTTGTTGTATTTTAAAGGGTAATTTGTACGAATATAAATCATGTCCATTTTGAAATATATAGGGGCGACTAAAGCTTTATTTTAACGATGTGAATGCGGTCTTAAATAATGTAATACCATTTTTTGGTTTGCATATTTAAGTACGGCAAAAGCAAATTATTTGAATAATAAACTAGGTTAATTTTGGGATTAAGCTATATAAACCTCTAGCAAAAGGCTATGCGATACCCTTTAGCGAACTGGTTGCTTTCACCATGAATGTTTAGGAAAAAAAGTACCGTTGGATTAATAACACATTTTTTTGTCTCTGGGTGATCAAAAATGAAAGACATGATGATGAAAGGCATACAAATACAATATTGTATTGAATTATTGATTGAACGTACAGACGTACTATTTTTACAAAAATTTGCCACCTCTGTGATAGATTGCCCGGAATTACTAGAAAGAATTCAATTAAGAGTACCCATCAGACAAACCAGACAAAATCACACATTAAACATCCCTCAATGTAACACTAACTCAATACAAAATGCTTTTATTCACCGTGCTTCATACAATTTTAATACTTCATACAGTAAATTAGACTTATTTAACTCAGCACCCCACAATTTCAAACCTAAAATCAATAAATAATTATATTATCATTATTATTTTTTTATTAATACACATACGTACATACTACACATTACACAGACTAGATCCATCCCATACCCATACCCCTCCCTTCCGCCATCCCATCCCTATAGGCTAATTGTAACTTTTTTTGTAAAATAAATAATATATATGTTCACTAAATAATTAAAATACCTTAGTGAAAACCTATTATTGGTTAAATAATTTAACACTTACTACACCATACCTTGTAATAATTATAACTGTTGGTTTTCCAAATAAAATAAAAAAATAAATAAAAATGAAATAAACGATTGAACATTTTACTGCATAACTTGCAAAAAAGGTATTTTAATAAAATAATTATACTAACGCCATCATCGAAGAGTAGAATATAACGTACACTACGCTTAACCTTATGTTGCATATTTATATGTTTTTTGTTCAGTTGGACCTACCGAGATTATTTAGAACGGTTAAAACCGGCCGTGACATATAATACAGACAATTAGCACTCACGTGAAGTACACCCTCCCGGGGGGAATGTTGTTGGGCGCCCGCCACACGAAGGTGGCCCTCTGCTTGTCGCGGGGGTCCCCGTGCGTGATGGAGGCGCACTCGGGGTGAATGGTGGTATTGGGGGTGGGGTTCCACTCGCCCACCCAGTTGTCACTGGCCACGTCGCGCGCCTGGATGAAGAAACCCTTGAAAGGTTCCAGACCCTGGATGGTCACTGGAAGACACAATTTATGATTAGCAAAGTGAAAGGTTTTGAGGTGGTATAAACCCCGATGAGTGGGAAGCTTGACTAGCAATCGGACGAGCTGAAATCAATACCGTAAGATGGGGTGACTTTGATCAATTTTCAAATAAATAACTTTCGTAAAAAATCACTTGCATTATTGCACTATTTATTGAACGTGTTTAAAAACTACCTATCTAGAGTGTTATTATTATTATTGTTATTTAATGAGTTAGCAACATTTTTCCGATCGGCTCACATCTGATTTTCAATAAATTTAATAGTAATTGAGTTGTTTTAAATTTTAAAATAAGCTTTTATCTTTATTAACTAACACTGAAATATAATATTTTGTGAAACAAGTGGGTGCGTGTGGTTTTGTCATAAAGGTGATCAGAGTTACCTTTCGGAATGGTTTGACTTTGATATGCCTACAATTTTTATAAGCTTATTGCAATGATACGCCAACGTAAAAAAAATGTTAAAAATGCGGTTCGAAAATTTAAGTGATTTAAATCGGTAAAAACTCATATACATTACATTATAAAAGAAATTTTCTCTACCTAAAAATATCTAAAATTACAAGCGTCGTTGCATTCACGTTGCAAATAATTAAAAAGAAGCCAATCATTTCTGAGTGTTAGTAAGAACTATGCAGATATCCGCGATGATCAAAGTCGCCCTATATTACAGTAGTCGTAACTTGGGCAATCGACTTTCCCTTCAATTCAAATACAAGTAACGCTTTGTAAAAAGTTTAATTTTATAAATCTTGGAACTTATTTTTGAAGAAGTTGTAAAAACGCACCAATATCAATTTACTTGTGCACAAGGAACAAAAGACGTTGAGCTCAGTTCATTAAAATACTGAAGCAACAAACGCAGTATTTACACAAGTGTGTTTAATCACTGGCGATTGAATTATTTTATGAAAAATATCACAAGTCCCCATGGCGCAAAATAAAGTAATTTATTATCAAATAAACAATATACAATATAATTTTAACGAAAGTTTCTATAAATCATATAAAAAACAATAATTATAGAAATTACGAGGGCTGAAAACAGGTTACCAGGAAACCTGAAAATGTTATGCAAAATTTATGACGTCAAAATTTTGGTACTTACGGTTTTGGTTTTGTAATTTTTTTTTTCGAAAAAAAGAAAACAAAATCAGCCCCTAACACATGGTTATCAGGGGCTGATATTTAACACCCCTGAGACACAATCAGCCCATTATCTTAGTCCACCACTGCCTAAGATCATATTTCATATCGCAACAAAGAAAAAATAATTTTGTGCTCTCATGATAAAATTCTGCTAAAATCGAACTCTATTTGCGAACGTTATTCCTAAGGAAAATTAATAACTGTGTGATAGACGTGAGGAATATGCAATTTGGCATATGGCACATAATATGGCTAACCTCTGACATACGTGACATTTAGAACCAAAATAAAAATAACTTTAGCGCGAGTAACATCATATTCTCCGGGGATGTTGCTTGAAGCACCCTCGGGCGAGAACAAGCCGCTACGACACAATATTGTTATTTGTATGCGCCTTTATTTCGAGTTTAAAGGTTGTTGTATAAGGAAGTGAACTATCCTATCTCTATCTTGAAGGCTAAATTAAAAATATTTATAAATTTTAAGGACAAAAGGTCGAGAGTATTAATTACCAACTTATTTTTATTACTGGAGGTTCCTTTCCATTTGACTTTTTTTCGTGACGTGTGTTTGACGGAATTTCTACATTAACGCAACAAATTTTTGGTCCCGAAATTTTGTTGAGCAATGAGCCTTTGAATTCTCAGGAATATATATATTATTATTTTTTTAAAGAAAGACAAACATTCCCGGGTTACGAATAACCTGACAATATTTGAAAATCTCCTACTACCACCACAGTAAGCTGAAAATGTTGCTTGTGTTGTGATGGAGGATTTAGCCAGCCGAGGAATTGAACACACTACGCCCGAGTGGGACCCAAGCACGATGTCAACTCGGCCACCGATCGGTCAAGGAATGGTATTTAACTTTATCTTTTTTTTCTATTTGAAACATTGTACATACAAAATATTATGGTAAATTTATGTAAAGTAATTGTATTTCTTAGTCCTCATTATTAGGTCCTGTGCTGAGGCGGACAAAAGTTATTTAATTCTATGTTATTGGTCTTATGTGTCGTTTTCATTGTTTTTTTATTGTTTTTTCAGTGACCTCTTTCAGCTAGATTTTTATTCTTGATTTGTACTCATTAAACTTTGATTTATATCTAGGAGAAGGATGTTGTGGAGTTTTGTTGTAAAATAAATAGAATTTTTTTGTTGTTCAAATGTCGTTTTCATGGAATGTTTTTTATGCCATTTTTATTCGATCTAGCGTGCTAGTAGAGGATTCCATATTTTTTAATAGTTTCAATTGTATATTTTTGGCATATATTTGTTGTACATTTGGTATGTTTCATTACTATTGGTATTAGATAAGAATTAACCCAGTGATCAGATTGCTGTGGAACCACAATAATTAAAAGTTATTCCTGACAGCAAACCAGTAAGAGAGAAAGTTTCACGTTTTCGCAATATGTACACATATTCAGTAGGTAGATCGTGTTGGTAAGGAAGGACTTAAATCGTTGAAACGATTTCAGATTTTTTCCTTCATCTGAGGGTCCAAGATAGATTTCTGATACCAAACCTGATTCATAGTAGTGATACATGGAACTGGTAGAAGAAGAACGAAATAAGACTGAACGCAATAAAAATGAGATCTCTGAGGCCAAACAGTAATAATATAATAATGTAAAGTCGATAAAAGTATTGTGAACAAGATTAAGAAATGTTTTTCTGGGATGATTTTGGACATACATCGTACATACAGCGTACATACAGCGTGTATACAGCGTACATACAGCGTACATACAGCGTACATACAGCGCACATACAGCGTACATACGAGAAAGGAGTGTTGAATTGTGGAAATAAAATAAGAGCAAGTAGTTGGACCAAAAAGTATCTCGGATTGTGGGAAGATTATTATAATACAACAGAACTTGCTTTTCCCATTTTTGAAAAAATATTTTTGTATTTAAAAAAACATAGAAATATCAAAAATTTCTATCTTTTCTAATCTTTTACTATTATGTAGAATCACCTCCCTAAGTTAGCACACTTTACCCCCGGACACACTGTATAGCTGGTAAACTGCTATGGGGGGGAATGAAAGCCAGATTAACAATACCTCTAATTATAAAATACTGTCAGCAATTTTTTTCCCAATTTTATGATAATAACTATTAACAATAGGAATCCTAAAAAATGTTTCCCTTTGTGTGCGAGAGAAATCCTACAAGTATTTTTTTATAACGATATTTCTATAGGTCTATTGAGGCTGAGATTTTAAAAAAGAATACAAATTGAGCCTCGTTTTGCAGAATGTAGTTAGCCAAAAGCAAAGTTTTCTTTGTATTCATTATATTTAATCCATCTATTTCTATAATATTCTATCGAAAACATATACATCTTCGTGAAGAAAGAAAAAATGATAAGATTTTTTAACGAAAAACATGTCAATGATATTTTAAAACAAAATACTTATATTGTTTGAATGTAAGGAAAATGTAACTGTATTTTCTGGGGTCAAGAACCTGTTGACTGTGGGATGTCGGTGACCTTGCTTTGGTCGTTCATCATTTCCTCTATACATAAGGGTTAAAATCACTTTAAAAAAATCATGGATTTTCAGTATCACCCGATGTCCCAAGCATAGTTGACAGGAAAAAATATGCAAAAATTACCTTTTAAATTAGAATACATACTGGGCGTACCAGCACGTACCTGAAGGATTTTTACCGGAGATTCCTGAGCATATTCGCAGTATAAATGTAGATGTCATTTTGCTATCCGATGACATATTTTTTCCATCACACGTCACCACTGGGTATAGCCTAGCGGGTCACGTGATACGCACTCCGTCTCGTTCCAGCGGCATCGTACACACAAGACAGAGCGCGTACGTCGTGATCCATTGCGACGTGTGGCAATGTGATCAGTTGTGATGTGTGATATAAAATATTTTTGTTGTTGTTTTTAATTTAAAAAAAATGTCATCGGAACGCAAAATGACTTCTTCATTTTACTCCAAATAAGTTCAGGAGTCACTATCTAAAATCCTTCAAATACGTACATACTGCTACGTCCTGTATTAATTTGCAATTTATACCGACGTGAATATAATTTTTCAAATAATCTATTGAATTATGTGCAGGTATAACCCACAAATAATTTTTTGTTAACTCATGTAAGCCTTGTGTAAATTCTGTAAAACTATACTGTAATTTGAATACAAAGAAATAAAAATAGGCACATAGTGCCATAAAACTGAACCTGAGATATAGAGGATTTAATGAAGAAACCTATAATATTTCTTGAAAACACCTGTTTATTATCTTTTTTTTATCATCTTAAAATATTTCACCATTTTAACGACATATTTTATCAATTGAGCAAGATGCCGCTCCTTCGTTTTCAGCCATTTACATAAAATAGCAGTTGAAATTGATGGTATTTAGACCCTATTTTTAATAAAAACACACTAGCACTTGCGCACAGAGCGATCTTTCGGCGTGCGTATATATTGCAATAATTTATTTTGGCACCTGGGACATTTCTGAATATTTCATTTTTATTTATCCTTTGGCACTTAGTGGCTTTTTTATTTCGTGTAGTCATTTGACAAAAAATGGAACAATGAAAGCGCTACGAGTACAAAATGTATTCAGCGAGCAAAGGGTGTACTTAAATTTTGTTGCTATAGAGAAAAAAGCATTTCTTTCAGTTTATTTCGGAAATATTTTACGCTTTAGCAATCACTATTTATACTCTACAGAATCCAACATCCAATACACTAGGTGAAATTCCAAGTGGAAACATTTTAAAATATTTATTTAGAGAAATAAAATCATCTAAACCTTGTTTTGGCGCTTATATTCGTACAGTACTTGTAAGAGGAAGCGAATACGCCATATCTCTAACGAAACCAATGCTGAAATATTGGATGATATTCCTTTTCAGCGGAGATTTTATTCGAGATTCTATCGCTCCAGTTTCATAACAATGCAGCCGCTACGAGTCGTACGAAGTATTGAAAAAATACAGTCACAGACATTTTGGTTATTCATGAATGAAGCTGGTAGATTTAAATTTCTAAAAATGAATATTATGGGTACCCACCCTATCAAACGAACATACTATTTTTTAATAGAAAATCAATAGGGGACAGAAAATAACAACTCCACACAGGGCATAGGCATATCTTTGGGGATGCTGTGTGGAGGCTCTATTTGGGTAGAGGAAGTAGTGATCTGTTGTAGGAGAGAAGAAACGCAGAGGTCGGAAAATCGTTCCACAGCCAAGCTGCTGAACTCAAGAACGAGTCGTTTCTACGACTCGTTCTCATTTGACAAATGTTAACCGTGTACACATGTTGGGCGTATTTGGCGTGCTTCCCGACTACGCCCTGATGCTGAAGGGATCAATGACTTGAATGATGAATGATGAATCTTCAATTGAAATACCGATAGAACAACGACAGTATTCCCACCTGACGCCTGTGCCCAAGATTGCAACCCATTTGTTAAGATTGAGGAATCCAACAGTCATGGGATTTTCAAGTATTTTGGAGTGTCCAAAATCATATGTATCTATTAAATTTTAATTTGAAATTGAAATATCCAAGTCAATGTATTTTTTGCGCAGTAACAGGAATCAAAATCCATTCTCGATTCAAAGTCAAACGCGTAAACCATGATCTAAAGAGGTCGTGATATAAATTTCCCCGATTACCGCACGACGTTATGTCAATGCATTATATCAGATTAGTTTATGACTTGAATTAACTTAACCTTTTCGGATATTAATTTCTGAATCACGAACCACACTGCGTTCGTTTTGTCAAAAGGAAAAGTCGCTCAGATATTATTATTAATCTTAACCATTTATCTTCAGGAACCCGCAAGCCTTGAAGCATCGTGCATTTAAACCTTCGATATCATTTACATTTCTAATATCAAAATTTAATTACTTTAATACCTTAAATAAACTTTAACTCCATACAAGCCATTAAACTGTTATAGGTACATATCTCTAGTTAGAAGCATAATTGAATACAACTCAGTAGTTTGGTCTCCCTCTTACAAAATTCACATTAATAACATTGAGCGAATACAAAAAAAATTTCTACGTTTTATAAATTTTAAATTAAATATCCCACTAGAAGACTTACAATATATTTTTTTATTAAATACTTTAAAAATACACACATTGGAAGACAGGCGTAAAATAAACGACTTAACTTTTTTATTCAAGATTCTAAACTCTAAATTCGACTGTTGCGAACTTCTGCAACTCATAAACTTACGAATACCTACAATAACAACACGACAAAATACACTATTCCAATGCAACACACATAAGCGCACTTACATTGCGACGTCCCCAATACAACGGTTTCACACTATGGGAAACCAATACTTAGGTGATGTCGATATATTTAATATTAACTTTGCGAATTTTGTGGATTACGTAAAAGACTTATTTAAACACTATTCCTAAATGGAAGTTATATTTTTGTAAGCCATTCAAATCGCTGTATTTTTAAATTTATGTTCTTTTATTTTTAATATTTCTTTCTCATGTTTCAAAACTGTCATTAAAATTGTACCACCTACATGTAAAAGCCCTCTGGTCGTTAAATAAATGAATAAATAAATAAATTAATAAATACCTGAGAGCTTTAATAAACAAAATGTTTTTACTTTAATAATATGGATAAAGTCGGAATGAATTCACTTAATGGTCTTTCTTCAGTCGGACAATAATTTCTTTCAGGAATCTTTCCGATTTCATTCTGCAGAGGGCTGTTTTAACCTTACTGCATTGCTGCTTGAACCCATTATACACCGTTTATTACTTTAATACCCAAGAACGTAAACAAAACTTAATTACACAAATACTTAAGAAGTTAGATGAATGATCAATATTTGTCAAATTAATTAACTAAGCTACGAAATTTTTCTGACAAATAACAGCAGGCAAACAGAGCGATGTACATTTGTAACACAAATAAATCAAATAAAATTTACTTGCGCACTCAGAGATTTTAACCCACGACCTCCAGATTTGTAGTCAAGAGCCTTACTCCTTGACCGAGTGGACGTTAAGTATCGTATTTCACAATACACCTATATCTTAACTTGAACCGAACTTTAGAAACTTAGAATCTTACTGATTAAATTATACGGGTAACATTTTCGCTGCTTAATAACTGTAGCACGTGAAATTCATTGTCCAAAGTTAGCGGTGATACCAAGAACCCCCGATGTCATGCGGGTAAAGTGGTTAGCGATCTGTTATAAGGAGCATAATGAATAATTATTCCGAAACCAGATGCCGATACTCATACAGATTATGCAACGTAGACATAAGAAAAATATCTTGCTTATATATTGGTTCATAATAATTAAATGTAATAAACACAATTTGTTATATGATGCTTGTAGGCTTTCCCACAATTATAATAAGGTTCTGGGATTATTCATACGATGATACTCGGTTGATTGGTTGATTGATATTGATTATTTAGTTTATTGTTAACTGAGTAAAGAGATTACGGATGCGTGTTTAATATTTGTCCTCTGGTAAGTGAGAGGGAGATCAAACTAATACATGGGCTTTTATACTACCGTAATATCTCCGTCTCGCTTTACATTGACTTACTTTTTCCTTGCGTCCAATTTATTTGAAAATATTAACCTGTAACTATGTACAATGCCCGGAAAAAGCAAAAGTTGCGAAACCGGTTCTCAATAAACAAATCAAATAAATGGCTCATACAAAAAGTCGACTTCAAACACAGAGGTCGCTAACTAAAAATTTGACTCAATTGTACAATTATTTCTATGTTACGAAGCGATATTTCCACTCAGCATTCCAGCTAGATACATTGTTTTTAGTCAAAAAGACGTTCACAAAAGTAAAAAAAATTGAAATAACACATATTTTTGGAAAAATTATTAACATTAAAACACTTATCTGCTTCATACAATCTACAAAGAGTAGGTACCAACTCAAGCCGTATTTTGTTATTACATAATAATATGAACTTATACTATTAGAAAGATTCAGGCTGAGTCAGATATGATAATGAACTGAAATTGAGTTGTTGAGTAATTTAAGAATAAAATTTTGTCTTAGCGTTTGCTCAGTTTTTATTGGTGTACGCGTCAATAAACCACATAAAATCGTAAATATTATTTCTGTCACGGGTTAGAATGATGAAAGTATAATTGAGAAAATCAATGTGTCCAAATGGCAGAAAATTATCTAACTTATACTCAACATCTCGAAAACACAATACCATAGGTCACCAGAGTACGATGACCGCCATCAAGTAATAATGGACGGCGAAAACTTGGAAATATGTGTCCAAATGACTTAAAAATTAACAAACTTACACTGAACATCTCGTAAACTCGGTTACGAAAGTTCAATGAACGTCATCGAGTAATAATGGACAATGAATCCTTGGAAAATGTTAATAAGATTAAGTACTTGGGAATTATTCAAGACTTACAGATATATATATTATATATTATGATATATATTATTATTTGTATTTTGTTATTACATAATAATATGGACTTATGTATAAATAGTCATTTTTTTGCCAAAATATGACTGAGAAGGTGTCCTTCCTTAAAAAACTTGGGAAAAATTTCGAGATATTAATTTATAAACCAATTATCGCAGAACACATAGAGTACCGTTTGGTATTCGCTATCTTAGGACTGTAGGTGGTTAAAAGAACTCGAAATAATCGAGAATAGAGCAATGAGACCAATTTTGAAGTGCAAAAAATATAAATCAATACTGAAAATGCTCAACAAATTATATACAATGAGTTTTAAAAAATGATTTTTGTATCGTTTTAATTTTATCTATTATGTTTTTAACAATAAAATTTAATCAATCTACTTAGAAGATAGACTACATAACGATAATGACTCCATACAAGACAGGAAGAAAACATCAGACTAAAAATATGAACAAAACAAAAACATAGAATTATTTACTATATAAAGGAAATCTGATTTATACCGTAGAATTGATGAAAAATAATGTTTTTATTTGTAACATTACCTGTTATCTTCTGTCCCGGATGGTAGTTCGAATCAGAAGCAACGACCTGGTAAGGGATGGTTTCCGGGCTCTGCGGCTTGGCCTGGCCGTGATAGGGGGTGTTGGGTCTAGGCTTCACGCAGGCATCCACAGGGGCCCCGTCGGGGAAACCCAGGACCTCCAGTCCCAAGGTGGCCGCCACAATCAATATGACCCAGGAATGCCGCATTGTGATTTCGGCAGAAACGCGAGAAATTACTATTAATTATTACGTTTTGAACTAATTTAAAGAAAAAAGTCTGGTTTTAAATACAAACAATACGACCATTAATTTTTTTTTATCTATCATGTGATAATATACAATTTTTTTATGTTAAAGTGAGAAATGTGAACTATGGTAATTTTTGCATTAATTAATACAATTTTTTTAAATTTTTTACGGCTTTGTTTGAGAGTTGGCGAAAGTTTTTGCACTTAAGGAAGAGTTGTTTCTGCGCTAACGGTGGGTATCGAACTGGCAGTTGTTGGGATGTGGGTCGATCATGAAGCCTCTAGTCCAAATAATGTTAAACTCGTTTTCACGAGTTAAAAGTGAACGTTTATGTTGGACTGCTTTTGTAAATCGAGGCAAGCGCAGTGCCATTTTGATCAAAATCAGATTTATATTTCAAGTTCCAATCATCTGATTACCTGTTTTTCAAAATATCGATCAGGTGCTGTGGAATGGTTTATTTTAAACAATACCTTGTTTCATGTAATCTTTGGGTTCTTATATTAATCATTGTTTAAATAGTTTATTTACACTTGATGTACAGGAGACATTTTAGAGATGCGAGCTTGCTGGCTGACAATACATACACCGTTTTACAATTGACGACAATAATAATAGTGATGGCATTAACATCGTTAACATAACGATGTGACACCTAACCAGAAGTTGGTTGAAATTGGATGGATTTAGAGAATTTTTTTTTTTTTGTTACTAATATTTTGTCAAGTTAGTAATATTATCAGGTAAAATGCCTTTGAAAGGGAGCATTTCCCACATATTGTGAAATCCGCCCTTTACGCAGCATCCTACGAGCAACACGGCTGTAGGAAAGATCGATTAAGGGTACCTACCTAACCTCTATACCTTCCTACCAGGGCGTAGGCTCATAGGGGTAGCTAAGGTAGGTACTAAGTACCCGCTGTACCAAAATCCCTTCCCAAGGATAGCCCCTTTAATCTTACAAAGTAAACACCATTCTAAATTCCTCGAAAGCCTATTATTTTATTTCTTAAGAGAATCCTGTTATTTCCGGCTATTGAATCAATATTTTCCATCCTTAAAGGAAGTAGAGCACAAACTGAAAATAATTCTTGGTAAAAGCTGTAAAAACAATTTGAAGGCTGGCGAAAATAATGTCTTTAAGAACCTCCTTCTGACCTTCGTTCCTTTTACAAACTACTCAATTAGAAATTTAATGTTTTCGAAGGAGAAAATTTTAACCCGTATTTTATCACGCGAATTTTATTTGCGATTTTATTAAACTGTTAGCTATTTGACGTTACTGCGCTTTTTTATCAAATATTAAAATTAAAAGTAAGATAATAACCTAATAAAATATTGTAGGTAGTGGAGCCAAATTTTTGTGTAAAATATTAGAAAATTTAATTTTTTATGGTATCATAAAATAAAAACAAAAGCGACCGAACCAGAAGATACTGCTTCGTAATGATGTTCCTTTCGGATCATCTCCCGCCCAAAATGTTCGAAGTAAAAAAGTTGCATCCTTTCATACGTTTGAACGCAGTAAAATTATAAAACCAACGGGTGTAAATGGATACGTCGAAATATATTTTCTAATATTTTTGTCATGTCGAAATTAAGAGCATCACAAGAGTTTTAAACCGATAAAATAATACAATATATTTATACGGAAAAATTAGCAATTGTAGGGCAATTAATATATTTTTTTATGTAATTTATTAAGTTAAAACATTATACATTATGTACAGTGTTTACATATATGTGATAATGTAAGAATTATATTGGTCGGTATTTCTTGAAAGATCTTCACCGCTCTCAACAGTAAAGAGTTTTGTGATTTTGACTTCTTTCGAAAGGCAAGTCTTTTTAAATTTTTCTTATTGCAGAGTATTTATGTTAATTTTTATTAAGTTTTCACCTTACAAAAACGTATATCAACCGTCCAGATCCAGTGGGGTTATGGCAACCCTAATTAGTGGTACGTTGTGAGGCTAAATTAAATGGGGTGGGGAAGCAGATGGGGGAGAGAAGGATCTGATCACAAAACATGGCTAAAGCCATTTCAAGCAAAATCTGAATTTATAAATTAATTTTTTGTTTGAATAACTTACATGAGTCCCCACTGCTCCCAACCATCTGGAGTAAGTGGGACTATGGCATCCCCAATCGGGGTATGTTGAGACTGAAGGTTGTGGGAGAGGAAGGATACGGGGAAGAGGAAGGTGGGAGAGTATCTGGATATTCAGATCTGGTCACCAAACACGACTTAAGAAATTTTTCATTTTATTTATTTCTATTATTTTACATACAGTTTACACAATAAGTACCAGTTAACGCAGTATCATTGACTCAACGTTATGGAATGTCCTCGTGTTAGGTATTACGAAACCTTATGTATTAACAAAAAAAAATATATATTGTTAATATTCCTATTGGTCTGCAACATTGACCATTTGCAAATACCAACAAAATACCAGAAAACAGATCGAATATTAGAACAACAAAGCAAGTAGTCTACACGACAAAAAATAATTGATAATTTAACACCCAATAAAGGACCTCAATAAATTACGTACCATTGAATTGATATTGGCAACCTATTAATCAAACCTCCCTCTACAAAACAAAATAACAATATTAATATATATATATAGCAAGTACTTACGCAATTTAATTTACATTAAATAAGAAAACACCGAAGCCTTCATTGAAAATTTAACAATAGAATATATTATACTTTGAATATAATATTTGAATAGAATACTTTGTTTTGTTTGGGAGAGAGAGAGGATTTTCGTTCCGTTTTATGATATCTACTAATATTATTTGTCATCAATCTTAATTAATAAATAATATCAAAGAGTTCCGAATAGATTGTATCTATAGTTGTTCGTACTTGAGATAAAAGCTCGCGGTAATAAATTTACTTTTATCAATGCTTTCATAACATAACATAACATATATATGACGTTTAATACCAAATTAGAACAGTTTTATTTGTTAACAACCTTTTGTTTTTGTTTCCAAATTAAATTCTTAGGCCCAATTGTTTCGCAAAAAATCACTTGCAACAATGTCATGAAATGGCCATTTTGTTTTTTGACAGATATATTAATGAAAATTTTAAGTGGCTCCGTTCCATCTTTCATTTTAAAAGTACTCACGTAGTCGGGGTCCTGATTTAATGGAGTCCGTATCAATGTGTGCTTTTCATGTTATTTAATAACTCAACAAATTTCAATGATATTTTGCTTGATGTAACGATGGCTAAGAACGCTTTTAAAATGTGAATTCCACAACACAATAAAACATTTAAAAGAAACAATTTTCAGAAAGCACCATGAAAAGAACGCTTAAATTTTAAATGGTCGCTTTTCATAAGTACCTACTTGTTTTTTTTCAAGTTTTGGTTAACCCATTTTAAGACTTTTTCAGAACCGCTGAACAGAAAATCCCTAGAAATTTGATCTATATCAAAATAAAACTTGTGTAGCCATTTTACGTAAGACCTTTCGGCTCCTAGGCCCCATACTGATTTTGATGTTGATTTTGATTTTAATTTTCTTTTTATGTTCTTTTTGTGTTTTTAATTTTTTTTTGTTATTTTAGTGGTTTTTTGTTGTTTTTGATTAAATTTTTTTGAAAAGTAAGAGGCCACCCTCATTTATTCCTTGTAGTTAAGAATTAATTTATATTGATTTCCAGTTCATGAAAATTAGTCAGAAAAATTACCTCCCTCCAGACATGACCTCAAACACTTTATCTCTTCAGTTGTTATAACTACCTAGAATTAAGAACACAAATTATCCTTTGCGTTGATAGGGGTACCCGAAATCCCTAAAACCATTATCCTCTAAAAATAAAAATAAAACATAGACCTTATAGTTTTAATATATTTTGTATCCCTATAAAACTAAATATTCCACAAAAAGAACTAAGGCACTTAATTAAAACACATATATATGTTTTTAATATTTAGGTTATGTATCATTCCTTGCCATAAATCATATTTCTTGCGTGCTGGAACCAGGGCACAGTTTTTCCACCATTGTATGCGTAATGACCACCTTGTAGGTGATGCGCGCCATCTCACTCGCTCGAGCTATTACCAAACCTCGCGTGAGGGGTAAGGTAACGTCATCCGCTGTCCATTGTATGCCAGCACAAAATCACCCATTGGCCGGAAGCCACGGTTGTTGACGAATGAAGAGGTTTTTTTTAATAAAATTAACTAGAATACATAATGATAAATGAAAAATATGGCATTAAAATGATATAATGCGTGGGGTAACCGATTCACCTCTCTTGGCAACCCAAGTTTTATTTTGGAAATTGGCAGAAGCATCTGAATATAAAGTGTTCAAAATTGAATGGCTGATACTACGTCTTGGAAGCGTTCGGTAGAGACTTACATCACGGAGTTTGTTACTTATGTGATCTGGAAATATAGATCAAAACCAGATTTGTCTTACATAATATTAATCTGTAGCGGTAAAGTTCGCAACTATTATTATCGGTGGAGAGAAAGAGAGAAGTGATGTTTGCCTAATGATTCTTAACCTCCATTGCAAAGGTTCTTTGTTTGGAAACTTAGTCAACAATGCCAATGATTGATCGATATTCAAATTAAGGCGACACAATACTCTAACCGGGGCTTGCCCGAGGCTCACTTTTTAATTAATTCCGACGAATTCACAATTACATTATCTTTTTTTTATACCGATAACCGCGGATATAAGTTATTTATATAAAGATTAAGTAAAACAATGCCATACCATTACAATATTTTACGTAAATCGGTTTTAAAATATTGTGAGACGCTTTTTAACTTTAAGATTAGCGGTAAGCATTAGATTTTATTTTTATAGACGACGAACTAGTAACTTCCCGGGGGATTCAATTAGAAACATCTGAGATTTTAGTAATTCTTTTATCAGAATTGATTAAAATAAACCCTCGGAAAGATCAATAGAAAGTCCAATATGCCAGGGTCGTAAGTCGCATATTTGTGCACACACCTTCTTCACTTACGTCGTTAAGATTCCGACTTTATTTTAGGGTATTGTGTTGTTTGAGCAATTTCCTGCTGATTGATCTTTAGTTTCACTTTCCTAGCATAGTGGTGGTAATTTGAAGTCTCTAATTTCGATTTTGGAAACGGATTTTGGAAACAGACTGAGAGTTACTGAGCTAGTCGAGTGTTTTGCATTTCGTTTTTCTGTAAAATCGTTTCTTACGTTCAGGTTCCGATTAAAGATGGTGGCCGTTGTGCGCCGCAATAACCGACGGGCACGATAAAAAAAAATTTTCTGCATACTTAGTTATTCTAGGAAAAATGCTTTTGGTAGATTATGTACTACTTTTATTAAAAAATATATATAAACACATTCACTGGTAAGACGGTTAACAAAAATATGTAAACGAAAAAAAAATAAGTACGAAAATAGAATCAGATGACGGACGGCGAAAATTTAGCGTCAGCACACGATGGGTTGACGGTTCAGTAAGAGTAATTTTTTATATATCTGACTGGTCGACCAATCGATCGATTTTAATAGGTAGGTATTGAAGTGAGTACATACTTACAATTATTATGATTTCAGCGAAAATTTCGATTTTGATTAATTAAAAAAGATAAAATTAGAAACACACGCATCTAGACGCGAGGTCTGGAACTACTAGCAATAAAAGGGACAACATGATTTTTTTTTAATTAACCTTAATCGAATATTTAAAATGTTTCAAACGGATTTGAATGGATTGTTGATATTATCAACCATTTCGAATTGTGTATCACGATTCATTTTTGAAAGTTGTTTTTCTTATATCTATATTACTGTGTTCATTTATGGCTTGGTGTGATACAGCTTACAGCATGCGCCACAAAACGAGGACGTAATAAAAATAGTTGTAATATATATAATAAAAAAATAGAGTCGTTTATATTTATTTTTGTTTATTTATTACACAATAATTTTAAATTATTCATTTTATTATTATTTATAAATGTTTTTTCCCTAATTATTCTCCTTCCCGGGGGGCTGCGGTACCCAAACCCATCCTCCAAAATTATGTGATTTGTAGCCATCAAAAAACTTTTACATACCTGCAATTGTTTGCCTCTGACCTCTATAAAAAACTTTTACATACCTGCAATTGTTTGCCTCTGACCTCTATAAAAAACTTTTACATACCTGCAATTGTTTGCCTCTGACCTCTATAAAAAACTTTTACATACCTGCAATTGTTTGCCTCTGACCTCTATAAAAAACTTTTACATACCTGCAATTGTTTGCCTCTGACCTCTATAAAAAACTTTTACATACCTGCAATTGTTTGCCTCTGACCTCTATAAAAAACTTTTACATACCTGCAATTGTTTGCCTCTGACCTCTATAAAAAACTTTTACATACCTGCAATTGTTTGCCTCTGACCTCTATAAAAAACTTTTACATACCTGCAATTGTTTGCCTCTGACCTCTATAAAAAACTTTTACATACCTGCAATTGTTTGCCTCTGACCTCTATAAAAAACTTTTACATACCTGCAATTGTTTGCCTCTGACCTCTATAAAAAACTTTTACATACCTGCAGTTTTTTGCGTCTGACCACTACAAAAAAGATTAATTAATTTAGAATTTAATCCTAGTGCGGCTATTTGTAATTTCTGCTTCAACGTAACTTATATTTTATTTAGAGTAACTGCTTCGTGAAACGTATTTTTACCATGTTGTGTTGCTCGTGCCAATCAACCACCGACAGTTATCAAACCAGTGGTTCTTAATCTTTTAGAAGCCATGGAACAATATTGAAGATGATGATTTCATAACAAGCTCCTGAAACAAACGAAAAAATGATACAACCAGAAATTTGGTCAGAAATGCTAAAATGTGTAAGATTTCGTATTTCGTTGTGATATTTAAAGAGTATTAACATGCTATTATAACATAATGATCATATTTAAAAAAATGTTGATTTAATAAAGAGTCAATCGCCAAATACTATGCATATATTTTTAAGAGTGAAGAATAAAAGTAGTATAAAATGCTTGGTTTTGTCCTACATACAGGGTGTTTCTTAGGTGCGCCACCGTCGCACAGTGGGCTGAAAATCGCCTTTCATAGACATAGAGACTTGAATTTTCAAAGGTATTTTTTTTGGCTAGAAATGGATTCTGCTGATCATTACTATGCTATAAAATGTCGTACGAAGCAATTGCGTGTACAAATGAAGGAGTTATAATTTTTTTAAGAAAAATTTGTATGGCGCTGACATTAAAAATGAGGCTATCTCTGGAATCATAAGGTTGGCCGTTCTATCCTTACACACAGATAATACTACTATTTATTTGTATTTTTTTGACATACTTCATATTGTGGCGCAAGGTGCGATTTTTTTTTTTTTAAATCCTAAAGTGGAAAAAAAATCATTTTTTTGTTGATGATTCATTTTAATGCTTAAATGCTTTACATATGAGTATGCTTTGTCTAATTTACAATATTTTATTTACACTGCAAGCCAAAACACTGAGCACAGTTGGCTGAAAATCGCCTTTCATAGACATAGAGACTTGAATTTTCAAGTGTATTTTTTTTGGCTAGAAATGGATTTTGCTGATCATTAATATGCTATAAAATTTTGTATGAAGCAATTGCGTGTACAAATGAAGGAGTCATCATTTTTTTAAGAAAAATTTGTATGGAACTGACATTAAAAATGAGGCTATCTCTGAAATCATAAGGTTGACCATTATATCCTTACACACAAATATACTAATATTTATTTGTATTTTTTGACATACTTTGTATTGTGGCGAAACTTTGATTTTTTTTTTTAAATCCTGAAAGTTGAATAAAAAACTTTTTTATGTTGAAGATTCATTTTAATGCTTAAATGCTTTAGATATGAGTATGCTTTGTCTAGTTAACAATATTTTATTTACACTGCAAGCCTAAAAGCATTTAAGCATTAAAATGAATCATCAACATTAAAAAGGGTATTTTTCAACTTTGAAAAAAAAAATCGCACCTTGCGCCACAATACGAAGTATGTCAAAAAATACAAATAAATAGTAGTATTATCTGTGTGTAAGGATAGAACGGCCAACCTTATGATTCCAGAGATAGCCTCATTTTTAATGTCAGCGCCATACAAATTTTTCTTAAAAAAATTACAACTCCTTCATTTGTACACGCAATTGCTTCGTACGACATTTTATAGCATAGTAATGATCAGCAGAATCCATTTCTAGCCAAAAAAAATACCCTTGAAAATTCAAGTCTCTATGTCTATGAAAGGCGATTTTCAGCCCACTGTGCGTCGGGGGGTAATTCTACTTAATTTTAGAAGTAAAAATACAATTAATTTTTCAATGTTTTAGGGTAGTTTTTAGGTACAAATTGTTTGCATGGAAAATAAACATCGGAATTTCTAAAAAAGTAAATCATCTTTTTTACTTTTACAAACATCTAGAATCACCTCCCAAAATTAGTGCATTTTACCCACCAACCTACCCACCTGCACTAGTTAAGTGTTCAGTAACAATCATTATGTTATATTTCGCATTAGTCAGAAGTGCACTGGAATGTGCTTCTACGCAATTTAAACTGTAAATCGGTGGCAAACAAACATATAAAATATCTCCAAATTCAACAATGACTTTGAGTGTACAAGTACATTTCAATCTTTGCAGCAAAGGCGAGCATTAACTGATTAAACTGATTTATACATAGAATTAACTGAATAATTTAACTGATTTATACATAGAATTACAGCATAGATCGTCTTCCCCTAATTAATTTTAACATATCTTTGAAACTTTCACGACATACAGCGCTCAACTACAAAACAAATGCATCACATATTTCGCCAATTAACCTTGCTCTTCATACCTTCAATAATTCTTGTCGAAAGTTAAATCGACATTTTTTTCGGATTCACTGCCCGTATTTAAAAAGATTTGTAATTTGATTTTATTGCGAATGGTATAACATGTTTTTCGCTATTTAATGTTAAACGTAAGGTACGTTATAATCTATTTGTATGCCTTTCTTGAAAAAATTGAATTTTTATACGGAAAAAATATTTATTCATTATTATTCAATTAATAGTCCTACTATACCTTTCCCAACTGCTCCAAACCTTTTGAAACCAATGATACCGCGGCATTCCCAATCGGGGTATGCTGTGAAGCTAAAGGTTATGGGGGGGGGAGATGGTGGAGAAGAATGTGAGGGAGTATTTGACTATTCAGATCTGGTCACCAAACACGGCTAAAGCCATTTCAAGCAACGTTTCATTTCTGAATTGTGGTCTTACACCAGAGAGATAGTGAGAGTATCTTCCACTCCGTAACGCGCTGCAAGTAAACTAAATATTAATTTAAATGAATAAATTGTGAAATAACATAAATTAATCAAATAAAATTTACTTGTGCACCCCCGGATTTGAACCCGCCATCTTCTGCTTGCTAGTCGAGAGCTTTATCCCTCAACCGTAGAAGCCTTCAGTCACCTTTGAGGATAGTAGGTTTAACCAGTATTTAATAATATTATCTTCTTTGCTTTTAGTTATGACTGTTTCTATAAGTAGTGTATCGTCTGCATAAGAGGTGGTATAAACTACAACGAAGTTACAACGAAAACATCCCGTTTACATAATATATTATGAATACTTTTGTCAAGCTTGTGAAACACCGGTTAAGAGCCACTGCATTAGACATTCACGAACACGTTTCGTAGCCCATTAAAATGTCATTTACAGAAAATGACTTGAATTCTGAAAAAACCTGTGCAAAATATTTAGATCGTTATTTGAAAAAAATGCTACAGGTTTTGTAATGAAAAGAAATTCCGTTTTTTTGTAATTCTCAGTTACCCACTTCATCAAAATACCTGCGGTTGTGTGTCCTCCCCGCCCCCCTCCCACCACCTCTTAGGGGGAGCATCTGTGATGTAATACCACCAAACCATGAAATAATGGCGGAAAAATCCAGATCATTTGATGAAACATTTTCTGCTTTCTGATAAAACTTTTACGCATAATATCTACAGGGTTTTCCAATAAGAGGTGTTATTTTGATATTCAATCGTAAAAGATCAATGGTTTCGTTGCTTGTGTGGCACGTAGCGCCGTTTTGTTGAAAGTAAACGTTGTTCAGATCAATACCATTCAATTCCGGCCATAGAAAATCATTAATCATCTCTCGATAGCGCAATCCATTCACTGTAACTGTTGCTCCAGCCTCATTTTCAAAAAAGTAAGGTCCAATGACTCCGCTGGACCATAAACCGCACCAAACAGTCACAGTTGAGGATAGAGAGGCTTTTCAACAATAACTCTTGGGTTTTCCGAGCCCCAGATGCGACAATTTTGTTTTTTGAAATGGGCCTCATCACTCAAGATGATTTGCATTTGATTCACTCAAGTGAATTTTAATAATTTCAATGCGTTGTTGAAGCGTGTATCGTTCCATTTTTATTAATGGCGTAGTTTCTACTTGTCAAACGTCAAAAAATGACAGCTTCAAAAGTAACATCTACCGAAATAGCGGGCTATTAAAAATAACACCTCTTATTGGAAAATCCTGTATATAAATAAAAATGTTCGTTTGTTAAATCTTAAGTCTCCGAAAGTTCTTGACTGATTGCTTTGAAATTTTGACACATCGTTGCATTCCAAAACGCCTGTGTTTTTATGTTCGTTGTTGAAATTTCGTTGGTGGCAATTAAAATTTATTTAGTAAATGGTGGCAGTGTTTTGCGCTTCCTAATTTGTATATTGATCAATTGATAAATTAAATTAAAACTGATAAGAAACATTTTAAATTAAAATTAAACTAGACTTGATAAGCTTCCGGATTCCACAACGTAATACTAGAAGCCAGGATTTATTTCACTGCAGAAATTCTGGGACTAATTACCATATGTATTCCTCTTTGCCCAGAATACTAATGGAGGGACACAATTATACCAAGTCAGTGGACATTTTCAAATTGTTAATGAAGCAATTCAGTTATGTACAATAAATAATGTATATTTCTTAATATTCATATGTAAAAGCCCCGAAAGAGGACGTTAATTAATAAATAAATATAAATTTGAAAAAAAAAAACATATTGAAATGCCTTAAAAGTAGATCTGTGTGTGCAGTTTACGCATTTAATACTCGAAATTACAAACAACAAAAACACTCCATGTCGTTTTTCGCTATGCAAAAAAACCTTTGCAGGTTAGTTAGAATTGTGGGAGTTGTATTGAATTGATAATAAATAATTAATTACAATAAATACCTTACCTATTTTTTTCGATTTCTACAACTTAAAATAAAAAATACATTTCACATAAAACTAAACTATTTATCCATATTCATATTCCGTATTTCCATGAGCAAGCCAAAATAATTCATCTTAATAATTTAAAGCATATCTTGCAAAGGTGTTTTTTCTTAAAATAATTAAATCAAAATGTCAACTGAAAGAGAACGTTTAAAAAATATACATTTATCTGGCGCTCGGCCGTGAGCCAATTTCCACGCAAAAACTCCCGGCGCCGAATATTTTACATCGATGTGAATAGGGCTTTTAACAGAAAATATTTTGGGTATTTTCATTGCAATATTTTTGCTTGCTCTATTTTATCTCACGTTAGACGGATTCTGACAAAGGAATTATACAGTATCGATCGTAAATAAATCGAATATCGAAATAATACGATCGTGTTTTTTTAATAGACAATATTATTAAATTAACGACACGCTTTTCACGCGCGTGCAAAGTGTGCACAATTCATAAACACACAGCTCATGGTGTAGTAACAGACACTATTATAATTGATCATTTGTAATCGGGGCCAAGCTGTCCTTAACGCCAAAGACGGGTGGCGCACGAAGGCGCCTAGAATCTGGCGTCGAGTAGATTTAGATTTGAGAAATTGCGAAATATTCGCTCTGACAGCTAATTACTCTATAATTATTGAATTGGCAACTATTTCCTTGGTGGTGAAATGGGTGATAAATTGTCAGGTTATTTAAATAGAACATATTCCTGCCTCACTCCTTTTTTGTTTGTAATCGTTTCTGATGCATCAAAAATGAATTTTACGAAAACTGATTGATTCCAGTCAAATTCCACTTGCCACGAACAACTTTAGTTGCAGACAACAGTTGCGCCGCGACAGTTACATGCATCGAAATCCAAAGTACATACGAGGCACTGGGGAGACTTTTTAAAATTTGTACGAATTTCTAAATAGTTTCCAACTGTCACTGCAAATAAATTTGCACGAGTAAACTGTTTATCTGTTACGACGTTATTGAAATCAGATTGGACTTTTATATAAAAAAATACAGAAAAAAATAATATAGTATATGTACAAAATGGTTATAATAATCATATAACATAATAACAAACTAAAACAGTTAAGGATTATTTCATATCTGCATGTATATTTGCTTTTTAAATGAAGCAATGTTGTTAAAATTAAAATATCGACAGAGCAAGTTTCATTCCCCACATGATGCAATATCTGAGAACAAGAATTGTACATAAAATTAGTGCGAGAAGCAACTACATTAAATGGTGCATGGAGTCGGGTGTCATATCATCCATACTCACCAGGTCAGGGCTGTCAAAATGTCCTTTAATGATTTTAAATTTTATAAATAATATACGATTTTAAATAATATACAATTCGGGCGGTTGTAGTAAGTTATATTATCAATTAGAATATGTAATTTATAATTAATCGGCCTATATTAAACGCATTGGAAGTTACAAATACAAAACATTTAAGTGGTTTATTTGTAATTACATTAATTTGGGGTATACAAAAGAAACAATAACATTTTAGAGTAGTTTTAATATTAAACCGTCATAAAAATAAATCAATCAATCAAAGTTCTGTATCCACAGTAATATCTACTTATCTACTACGTTCTCGTGCAGTTCGTGTGGATATAAAACAATATTACGTACTTGAATGTCGCAATGCGCGTGAAATCCCCATTTTGTTTATTACTGCCTGGAGGGTACTTTCACCGAGAGCAGATTGTAGCAGCAGCTGTTGTCGAACTAAGCGGAGATGTAGATCATATTAGTATGTATTTATATTGTAGTGGATTCGCTTTACATTATCATGCTTGGTTTTAGGTGTGGTAGAGACGGGCAAAGTAAGAAAAAATGCACTCACCTGCTAACCTCAACTCAAAAGGTACCTAATTTGTTTAAATGTGTAAGCCCGAATGGGCTTTTACATTATTTTTTTCCTGCGCAGTCCCGTGAAAAATCAAGAGATATTATAATCATTATTAAATTTCTAAACTGAAAATTTTCAATAATATAATAATAATAAAATTTTTGCAGTAATTAAAATGAAATTAAATTAAACATTAAATTTTCAATAATCTCTTATTACCTGGTAGTTAAATGAACATTAGTAGTCCCAAAAAGTATGTATCTAATTTTATCATATTTTTTTAATAGAGCAAAACCAAAATTTGCTCTGAAATCTTAAGATTAGTAATTATGACCTAAAATACCTGCTTACATAATTAATAAACGCGACAATTCCATATTTGAAAAAATATTTTTTAATGAACCATTAAAACGGCCACCACCTTGAACCGGAACCGGAACGCAACAAACAAATTTACAGATGAAATTCAAAATGGTTGAGTTTAAATAAGATTTCGCCACGCTGTGAATCAAATTATAAAAAATTGCAAAACTTGCCTCTAAATTAAATATGATTTAAGATTTTCACGGCCAAAAGTATTTTTGTTATTTGTTTTTGGGGTGTTATGCGTTATAATTCGTTATAATTTATATGCGGGTGTAATTCGTTAATGTTAGCTCAGAGGGTTGGAGCTGGCAACACGGTATCACAACCTCATACATAAGCTCACATTTTTACACAACCTCAAATAACACATCTGCCCTGATGATGGACACTGCAATGCTGTCCGAAACGTTGGCTAAAGAAGGAGTTAGCGTAACACGGCATAACACCCCAAAAACAAATAACAAAAATTGCCTCTAAATTCATTACAGATAATTTAAACACACAAATAAATAAAATAGCGCATATCTCTTGATTTCAAACAAAATATTCAGTCGATTGGGTATTTTGGCCTCAAATACGAGTATTAAATGAAAAAGGCCGCGCAGCCATTCCTCGTGCTTTCTCATATTATTCAAGCCGCTCGAGGATGAAATTGACTCAGTGCCGGGGCTACTCCAAAGAAAGTACTCCTTCTAAAATCACCAAGACATATTTTCTTATTGACAGATTTCACATTGTATAGTGATTTATAGTCGTTTTATGGTTCGAGAAAGTTGTGTAATCTAACAATCTGGATTGATTTTAAAATATCAACTCAATCAGCCCATAACGAGCTTGTCATGTCGTTTTTTTACGAGCGCCGAGCCAGTTCAGGTAGGTATATCCGCTATCGAGATTCGAGATAAGATTTATGTGATTTTACAGTTTATGTGGGTACTCAAATTGCGGGAAAAAAAATTACTTAAAAAATATTCTTTAACTCTATTACACAATGTTCAACAGCACCTTTTTTTCCATTATTTCTGGCTTTCACCCTTCTAGGGTGTTCTTGGCCATCATTTAAAATTATTGAGAAATGAAGGGTGAATTTAAATATTAATTTTATTTAAATAGACAAATTTCAAAATTATAATGAAAATTGGAATCGAGTTCAGACTTAAAAGAGATGAAATGTTGAATGGAGGGGAGGCAATTTTAGTTAAGGCTTGATAGAAGAGAGGATATTTGTTTAGAGAGGGACAACCAAAAAATATGTGATCTAAAGTTCCCACTTCTAGACCACAGAATGTACAATCTGGGGAGTCAAGGACGTGAATTTTAAAAAGGTGGGAAGGAACGGAACAATGTCCGATCCTCATTCGAATGAGTGAAGAAATTTCTTTTTTGGAAAAATGAGGGAATTGCTGAAACCACGGTTTTGATGGAATAGTCCTTTGTATTGAGGCATAGCAGGCTCCCTTGGATTGACTAGCAATGTGCCAATACTCCAACCAAACATTGCGGGATCTTTCTTTGATGATGGAAAAAATGTCAGATAAGGGAATGTGGTTTACGAGGGTAACAACAGGGTTGGACGCTCCTTGTTTTGCCAAGGCATCCGCAATATCATTACCCATGATACCAACATGTCCAGGAATCCAAATCAGAGTTACAGTTTTACCAGAGCTTTGAATGGAGGCTATCATCACTCGAATAAGGCATACAAAGTGATCATCAGGATGAAGAAGAGGACTGGATTTAAGTTTCTGGAGGGAACTGAGAGAGTCAGAGAGAACGAGGGAATGTTCAAAATTATTTTTGATTATATATTTGAGAGATTCTATTATTGCAATGCACTCAGCTGAAAATATTGAAAATTGATTTGAAATTGAATGAAATATTCTATCATTAGAATTATTGTGGTAAACGTTAATACCTATACCACAGTTAAGAGAGTCGGGAGATTTGGATCCATCAGTAAATAAAAGAGAAAAGTTGGGCCATTTAGATAAAATAATGTCATTGAACATATTATTGACAGTTCGGGCCGGGAGATTGGAATGACTTTTAAAGATTCCGATCCTTTCTAATATTGTCGGGGATAGGGTGACGTGACTATATTTTAGTTTGTATAAGGGAAGTAGATCATTTTGGATGATGTGGAGCTCTGAGAGAGACTTAAAATTTTTACAGATGTCAGGAATAGGTTTAGTTGAAGCTCTGATTGTAGATGAATGGGTTGAGTCAATGAACAACGAGACGCTGGGGATAACCTGATGACATTTAGAATTTAAACATTTAAGAACAAATTTGTCAGCAAATAGTTGACGCCTTAAATAAAGAGGAGGATCAGAACATTCTACTTGAAGGGAATTGATGGGTGACGATTGCATCGCTCCAGTTATTATTCTCAAAGATTTAGATTGAATTTTGTCTAATTTATTAAGTACATTTTTTGAGGCAGTACTAAAAAGTGGGCAGGCATAGTCGAGATGGCTTCGAATAAGTGCATTTTAAAGCAACTTAATGCAAGTAGGGTGAGCTCCCCACCAAACGCCAGATAATGATCTGATGATATTTAAATTTTTTTCGCATTTAGTAACTAAATTATTAATATGGGAAGACCATTTAAGTTTCCTATCAAATGTTACTCCCAAAAATTTTACTTCAGAAGCGTTGGGGATTGGAGAATTTTTAATTTGAACGGGGGGGTTTTTATGGCGGTTTGAGAAGGTGACACACTGAGTCTTTTGGATTGAAAGTTCAAGACCATTTAACGTGAGCCATGTGCAAAGGGCATTCATGGCTTCGTTAAGATATTTGACGGCAAGAGGGATGATTTTGGATGATAAGAAGAAAGCTATGTCATCTGCGAACTCGATAATTTTTATTTGTGGGGGAATAGTGACATGCATATCATATGTGTATATATTATACAGTAAGGGGGACAATACATCGCCTTGTGGTAAACCCTTCCAAATAGACCTACTTTGAGGAGAAATATCTGGAAGTTCAATGAAAATTTTTCTATCTAGAAATAGATTAATAATAGATTGGACAAACATGGGGGGAAGGCCAAGGCCTAGAAGTTTTTTTTTTCAGGATTGGGATGGAAACATTGTCAAAGGCGCCTTCTATATCTATAAAGACGGCAAGACAAACTTCCTGTTTAGAAATTGATAAATTAATATCAGTGCTGATGATGGCAAGGTTATCCTGAGTGGATTTTTTTCCTAAATCCAAATTGAGATGGAGAGAGAAGCTGTTTACTCTCGACAAAAAATTCTAATCGGTTTTTAATTAATTTTTCATAAAGTTTACTGAGGGTGGATGAAAGAGCGATTGGCCTGTAGTTGGATCCAAAATTTGGAGATTTGTTTGATTTTAAAATAGGGATGATTATCTGAGAACTCCAGTCATCAGGCATTATACCAGTCTGGAAGATTTTATTTAAGATGCTTAAGAAGTGGTTTAGAACATTATCATTACTATTTTTGATTATTCTGTAAGGTATACCATCTCTGCCTGGAGATGAGTCCTTGACTGTCGATAAACAATTTTTTAGCTCAATTAAGGTGAATGGAGAGTCTAGCCAGTGATTAGACATGGGAGTATTATAGATGGGCGTTATTTCATCTAAGTTAGGAACAGAAGGGGGGGCAATTTTGTCCAAGAATTCATCTATCCATTTAGAATGAGACGCTCGAGGAGATGGTGAACTGAAGGAGGATCGAAATCTTCGGATCATAGACCAAACTTCCGAAATTGGAGTGTTCGGAGATACTGAACTGCAGAAGTTGTACCACCTGGATCTTTTTTTTGACCTCAATACCCTTTTGGCATTGGATTCAGCATTTTTGTATTTAAGATAGTTCTCCATAGTCATATTGTAACGATAGGAAAGAGATTTAGCTTTCCGAATTCTTACTACTTTGGAACATTCCTCATCCCACCAGGGAGTTGGAGGGAGTTTTTTGAGAGATTTAGTTTTAGGGGGAGGATTTGATTTATTTATTGCAGTTATGAGCATTGATTTGAAGTTATTATAGTCATCTTTGACGGAAAATATATCGGTGGCGGGTAAATTTAGTAGAAACTTGTCCATATGAGAGTTAAATTCATCCCATTTGGTGTGTTTCGTTTTAATCTTTGTCGAAATATGAGACTTGTCCGATTGGAAAGAAGTTTGATAAGTAATGGTGATCGGGAAATGATCACTGGAGCAAGGGTCGGGGGACACCACCCACGAGGAGAGAGAAGCCAGACTAGTGGAACATATCGAGAGTTCCACTGCACTGGGGTTTGTGCTGGGGCGTGAGATCCTAGTAGGAGATCCGTCATTCAAAAGGAAAAGGTTGGATTGATCTAGGAAATCCATCACACTTCGACCATCTCGGTCGGAGAAAGCAGAACCCCAGACGGGGGAATGGGCATTAAAATCGCCTAATATAAAGAAAGGAGGGCTTAGTTGACTTACAATTTGCAACCAAGTTTGTTTGTTGAAGTGGGCTGTTGGGGGAAGATAGACTGAAATAAAGGATGTGTCCTTTATTTTAGCTGCAACCATTTGGAAGTCAGCATTGGGGGGTTTGATATTATTTATTGGGGAAAATGATATGGATTTTTTAATAAAAAGGGCAGCACCGCGGCCCGAACCTTCCGGGCGGTCGTCGCGGAGACAGGAATACCCTCCCACATTAAAGTGGGTGGATGGAGTAAACCAAGTCTCTGAGATAGCAGCCAAAGAAATAAAGTTGGAATTTAATAGGTTAAGGAGATCAGATTTGTTAGAAATAGCACTTCGGCTATTCCACTGAAGTATTCTGACATATTGAAGAGTCATTTTGAATAAATGATTTTAATGTGGAAATAATAGTAGCAGCGTTGGACGGTAGATTAGTTTGAGAAGAAATAAGTTCAATTAGAAGCATAATAAGAGTTTGGATAAATGAAGAATTGTCTTGGGAGAGTTTTTCAGAAAGTTTTAGAGAGTTCATTGAGGACGGATTATAATTATTTGCCCACCCATTTGTGGCATTTGAAAGAGATGAACCATTGGGATTTAAGAGCAGTGAGTTGTGTTGTTGCTGATCGTATCCAGGAGCCGGTTTAGAGATAGCGTTTTTGTATGAGAATTTAGTTGAACGACAAGAAGTTGTTGTAGAGGAGGGAAGAGGGTTGGATGAGGAGTTGCTGGATAAAGCCTCAGCAAATGATTTTTTCACAAGCGGGAATAGTTTAGAAGCCTGCAGAAAAGACAAGTTCTGAGAGGCCATAGAAATTTTAATATTTTTTTGGCGAGATTGTTCTGGGCAAGAAGTGTTGATAGCTGTATGTGAGCCTGAGCAGTTAAAACATTTGGGTGAGGAGGAAGAAGGACATTGGTCAGCTGCGTGGTTTTCTCCACATTTAAAACATCTGGGTTGAGATCTGCATGCAGCTTTGGTATGGCCAAAACGGCAGCAATTGAAACATTGAGTGGTGGGATAAGTATACATTTCAACTGGTAATGAGTTGAAGAATAAATATATATGGGAGGGAAGAGATTGACCTTCAAAGGTGATAACGACAGATTGGGAGGGCTTCCAGGAAATTATACCCTCAGAGGAGTCCTTGTAATTTAGCCTCCTGGCTTTTATGGGATTGCCAATGTGTTGGGGGGTTGAAAGTGAAGACAGAATTTCTTCGATGGACAGATCGGTCGAGATACCTCTGACCAGGCCCATGCGAGTGACATTGAAAGTAGGGATATATGCCTTGAACTTTGAATTTGATGAAATGAAGATATTTTTGATGAAACTGTTAGCAGCTGACCCTGAGAGGAATTCAACGGAGATTCGGAAGCGACCCTCGGCTTTTACACCTCCAGGCTTGATTGAAAGATTTTTGCTATTTGATAGGAATTTGCCAAATTCAAGAGGGTGGATGGTTTTTCCTTGCTCAGTTTTTTGGGCGTATACAATGAATGGGCCACGGGAATGAAGAGAATAAAAGTTTGTTGGAGGAAGTTGAGAAAGTGCTGGTGGGGACTGTGAAGTCGAAGGCGAATCAAGTTTTATTGGGGAAGAAGGAGTAAATTTCCTTTTTTTGGTAGAAGTCAAAATGACAGAATCACTGTCAGAAATTTCTACATTTTCCCCGTCTGGGGGGTCTGGAGAGGGATCTGGGGGCTTTGTAGGGAGTCCAGGAGGGAAATCTTCCTCCATTATTCACAACAGTAAACAACTACAACAATAGTATGGAAAATGACAGAAGTAAAAAAAGTTTATAAATATCTGGAAATCAGCAGCGAAAAGTGACTCCTGGAAGATCAGGAGGGAGAAGAAACCTCAAGGCACAACACACTACACTTTTTTTTGCCAGAAAACAAAAAAGAATGGTAAAAAATTAATTTTAGATGGAGCAAAACAAAACAACTGATGACAGCCAAATGTTATTGTTGCCATTTTCTCAACAGCACCTTCTTCAGTAGATATATTTAAAAGTAACTTAGTATAGCCCTAGTAGAAGAAGGGCCAGCCTTAAGCCAAACGACGCTTGGCTCTAGTAAAAACCTCAAGGGACCTGTATTATTTATTGGATAACCAACACCTGTGCCATAGACTACGTTTGGTGATTTAGCAGGGGTGCCCGGGTTCATCGGGTGAGGTGTGTTCAGGATATGCCTGCCCACCAGATGCGTGGCGTGCCAGATCAGAAGAGGCTGGTTTATGAAGACCCTTTGACCTCTCCAACTTGTCTTTTGACCCATCGCCTTGCGCCGCAGTGCAAGGTATATATTCACATATCCTTCACCACTGGACGTACTGATCCCTGGATTCCTACCCAACCCTCATACCTTTTATCTTCCCAGAACTTCCTCTGCTTCCTTTCCTTAAAAAAGACCGTCCACACAGCATCCCAAAAGATGACATAGGCCCTGGGGGGTTGGTGTTTAAAAAAAATCGGTGTTAGATATTATCAGCGCCTTGGCTCCTTATAAAGTCCGCACCCGGAGCGGACTGCTCTAATTGACTACTGTTCAGAATTGAAACGTTGCTTGAAATGGATTTAGCCGTGTTTAGTGACTAGATCTGAATAAATCTTCAACAATCCATTTGGGGATGCCGGTGACCGGGTATGTCATCAAAATGACTATTCAACACATCTCCAAGAAGTGATATAAAGTCATGAAAAGTCATGAAACAAAAATTAGGTTAAATAGGTTACATAGGTAACTATTAAACCAAGTTTAAGTTTCATCACTTTTACTGACTCTATATCACTTTTTAAAGGTGTGTTGAATTTTCATTTTGATGAAATATTAGGGAACCGGGGATGCTATAGTCCCACTGGTTCCGGGTAGCCAGCCTCTTGTGCGGTATTCACAAAATTCGAAAAAATAAAATCAAAAACAAACATCAACATGTTTTTTTTAGGTAATATCATAAAAAATTAACATTTTGGTAGGTTCAAATAAATTATGTAAGAACTTTGTGTTTTCTCCCTCCTACAATACTACATGTTACATGTTCAAAAAGCCTCGTTTCACATCATCCCCAAAAATGGTATATGCCCTGAGAGAAATTATTTTCTTCTGGAAGAGATCCAATGTGTGGTTAATATTTAAAAAAACTTATTTATAATGCAGCTGTTTGTGGTTGGTTCATTCCGTTCCCATGATTCGTGGTTCGGCTCGTAAGTGTAGACGTGCCATATTAAGACCACACTCAAGGCATGGGCAAATGCGTTGTTGTAATTGCGAAATATTATAGGTAATCCTCTTTACCAGCGGTTTGCAAAGACTGAAATAAATATTTCTGTTTTTAAGAGCAATTAATTGCAGTAAAATAGAAATGAAATACAGAAAAGGAAAATCTTACTTGTATCCATCGAATCTAGAATAAAATGACTTTACCGAACGCCTGATTAGTACTCAATCTCAAGGGTGATGTTAGGACTGTTAGGTATTATCAGCGCCTTGGCAATTTGGCGCCCGAAACGGACTGCTCCGATTGCGCCCGCACAGGGCTGGTCCTGCCTAACCTAAACATGTAGGTACGTGCTACATACCTATACAGATAATCTAGGTACAGCTTGGCATAATATTCTAGAAATTTTATTCAGTTGACATTAATTTCTTTCATCACTATGGCAACACCAAACTACTCACTTTGTCATCATTTTTTTGTTCTTCCCGTTAAAAATTCTTCAATTTTAGTAGTTCGGCAGTTAACATCTAATAAATGGCTATTTGATAAACTTATCGAATTCCGCTGCATGCAAAGGCTCTTGAAAAAAACAACACTTGATTGCAACATAAATATCTAATGAAGACAACTATTTATGTTGGGGTTTAAGGCCCCGTAGTGAGCGTACAAAGATGGTTTGAAAGGGAGATATGTAAATTGGAATTTTAGAGGGAGCGCCCTAATATTAAAAACGATAACAGCTAAGCGAAAATGGTGAAAATATTTAATAAAACCCGACTCGTTTGAAATAGAGCAAAAATTTCTCGACAAATGCTTTAGTTGCATTTAAAGATACACTGTGAATTTTTTCATGCCCATAAAATATTAAATAACAGAACAAAACGTGTTATAAATAATTTTCGGAACTTACATTGCGATTATTTTCTATCGAGGGAAATTAATATGATTCATATCTTCAAAAATATTTTTTTTTTTTGAACTTACAAACTTAAAGAGAAACTTGTTATAAATGGGAATGCGGGGGCTTAAGTAAACATGTATTAAATAGATTTATAGAGCGTTAGTTTGGGTTATTTTAATAATTTATGCGTATTTCCTAACCTAAATGTTTAGAAAAAATTGAACTTTAATGCATCTTTTACCATCTCCGCAGACATAAATAGTTATTTCTTGTGGTAATTAAGTTGAAACCAAGTGCTATTTATAATTGTTTGCGTATTAAGTGTGCAGCGGAACAAGTTTATCAAATAGTATATCACAATAACATCAGCCGCTCATCTCACAAAGTAATTCCTGTGTTGAGATGTACAGCAACACAATGTATTGTAATGCCTTCCTGCCAAAGAGTTAAATAATAGAAAAAAGATTTTAAACATAAAATTGTCTTAGAATACGGTGTAGAGTCAACTCATTTCGTTAAGTTTTTATTTGTATAATTCATTAAACAAAAACACAGCTACATAGGTATGAATACTTTTTTGTTGTTGTTGGTTTAAACAACCTCACTAGACTGAGACTTTTCCGAGGTGGGAAAGTGGAAAGTGCCATTAATTTCTAGACACTGTTTGGTTAAAGTAAAAAATATGCACTTGGACCATCATTGTGCTTATGTAAAACCCAATGGGCGTATAAATAAATAATCTTACATTCATTTTCCTATGAGCCATCTCGGTGTTGCCATTTAAAACCTTTAACGATCGTAGCGCCATCAATTTTTGTAAACTATTAAATGCCAGACCGTAAGTTGGATTGATAGCGGCGATAAATATAGTAAATTGCTCACTGAATGTAACATACATTTCAACACCGACTGTAGAACATTTGATTTCCTGCTGTCTCCCTCCAGTTTCATACGCCCGAGGATGCAGTCTCCCTACCATCCAGTCACCCAGTCTAGGTCTCCCAGCACTCCTTGTCCTACTAGATCATAAAAAAGCCACTTTATTGGCTGCTTATGCTCTTGAGCTGTTCCTGTTTTATAAATCTTGTTATTGAAGGCTTTTCAAACATTTAGCATAGCTCCTGGCTTTATCTTGTTCGGCAGACACCAATTTCTTTTACAGCACCAAAATTCCCAGTTCTCCAGAAGAGTCTTAACTTGATATTTCTTAGGAGACTGTAGTAATGTTTTCTGTTAATTACATATGGACGAGAGTTTTCTATGGGCCCTTTTTTGGCAGCTTTTGCTGTATTCGCTGAACAATTTTTTATGTTTTTACAAAGACAACCTGCTCTGATTACCGTACACAAAAGAAAACTTCAATAAAACAATGGTTTTTATTATTCGTATTAGTGTTTATTATAATTTATATTTAAAAAAAATGAATAAATAAATTCAGTGCGAAGTACAAGTACAAAAAACTTTAAAATGCCACTGCTGTTGCTGCAAAAAATTATATAATTCGTTTCAAGTGGTATTTTTTATTAGTAATTACAATAATAATTATAAATATTATTAGAGATTACAACATAAATTCATAAATGTATTTTTTTTAAGTTTCTTTAACCCTTCCTATGCTGATGTCACAAGAGTTGGGTGGTGAGCGGCCGTGCCTCATTAGCAGACATCACAGCAGTTGTCCCGCAAACAAGCATCAGTGAAAAAGTGCCACATATCAAAATATCACAAGTTTAAAGAGTTAACATCATCGTTAAGTTCAAACATTACATTCCAATAGAGCCTTTGAAGGACAGATTTGTCCGGGGTGTCCATACATTTTAAATTTTTTTTTTAAATTTTTTAAAAAGAAAGACAAACATTCCCGGGTTACGAATAACCTGACAATATTTGAAAATCTCCTACTACCACCACAGTAAGCTGAAAATGCTGCTTGTGTTGTGATGGAGGACTTAGCCAGCCGAGGAATTGAACATACTACGCCCGAGTGAGACCCAAGCGCGATGTCAAATCGGCCACCGACCGGTCTATAAAAGTATTTTCTATATAGCGGAAATATGTGATTTGTTCGTCTTTGGAAAGAGATAATAATTATTCTTCTTGAGTTATTTCAAATAATTTATACTTGATTCAGTGAATAAAATTGTCAAAGTACCCAATATTATTCCAAATTTTTTCATTGACAGTTGAAAGTTAAAAAAATATTTTTTTATTGTATAAACGGCATAAAAAGGGAATTGACAGTTTTCTTAATAATTTTCTACACAAAAGGAATGTGTTTTCTAAATATCGAATTCATTCAAAGAGTCGAAATGTTTCGGAAAGTTGTTAACATTTTGATGTTTGATATTAAAATTGAATTATTTAGAAATATCAATGTTTATTTCAATTAAAACATCTCAAATATAATTTTATTTAGTTTCTAAAATGGTATTTCTATTTACGGCACTCAGAACAATCTGGAAAAACTTGATACAAACTGGCTACTGGTGATTCCATTTACTTACTTATTGATTGACGGCCGGCGTGGTCTAGTGGTATACGCTTTTGACTACAGATCCGAAGGTCGCGGGTTCGAACCCGGCGTGCGCAAATAAATTTTATTTGATTGATTTGTGTTATTTCACAATTAATTAATTAAAATAATATATAGTATATTTGCGGCACGTTCCAGAGTGGAAGATACTCTCAGTATCGCCCTGGTATAAGACCACCATTCAGAATTGAAACGTTGCTTGAAATGGCTTTAGCCGTGTTTGGTGACCAGATCTGAATAGCCAGGTACTTCCCCACCTTCCTCTTCCCCATCTCCCTCCCCTCCCCAATACCCTCAGCCTCACAACATACCCCAATTGGGGATGCCATAGTCTCACTGGCTCCAGACGGGAGCAGTTGGGACTCTTGTGCGGTATTACTGTAAAAAAAAAAAAAAAAAAAAATCAAAGAAACAGGTAAAAAAGTATAATTAATTTCAGTAATTAGTAGCAAAGGTAGTTTCAAACATTGGAATGTGTTCATATCAATTTTAATTTGCGTATACTATATTCAATTTTACTCAAGTACGACTTTCTTGTGACACAGGTATGTATTCTAAATAAGACACACTATTTATTATATTAAAATATCAATATTGAGATCTAGTGACTTTACTTAGGTAAAAAAAAAATAGAACAGAGTAATTTCAGAGTGCAAGATACTGTCAGTATAGCCCTGGTGTTAAGACCACCATTCAGAATTGAAACGTTACTTGAAATTAAAATAGACAACAATTACAATGTACCTTTTTGTTTTTATTAGTATTACTTCTACCATTGTAGGTTTGGCAAAATTTAGAGCATGTGCTAATTTGTTCAGCGTTTCAGGCAAACTGACACTATTTTGTAGTTTTACCTAGACTAGTAGACTCAAGTTCAGTACGGAAAGGAATTGGAGAAATCAACCGCAGTGAGGCAACCCTTCATCAATTGTCAATATGTACATTTGTCAAATTACTAAATATATGCGATTGACAAATGCCAATTGATCGTTTACTGAGGCAATTAAAGCCACTGACAATTGACAGGGGGATTGTACATTTTGATTGAGCGTATAGACCCCATAGACAAGCGCCATTGATGTAGCGGAATGATCGTTTTGCTCGTTCGATTGACAATACTTTGTTCAATTGCTCTATCTATCGAGCCCTTTGGAATTCAGTTTCAATATGGAAATATATATATTCGTTTTTTACTTAACCTCTCAGACCTCTGACATTTTCTGTCAGAAGGACAGAGTATTTTTGCTTTGCAATACAATCCAAATAAACAAAATATTGCTGAAAGCATCCAAATACTAAAAAATATTTATTAAAATTTTGAATGCCAACATCAAGTTAGATAAATGGCTCTCAGTACGTATTTTCTAATTGATATTACGAAAAAAATTAAATTTAAAAAAAGCATCATTTATGAGATAAATTTATTATACACGTTATTGTGAATTCACTTTTTTGTCATTCCATGTAAAAATAATTAGTAAAAAAAGTTTCATAAATTTTTCTCAAATTGCGGTCAGAAACCTTGGTTTCATATATGTGTACATTTTAATTATTTTGTGGTTAAATTTTAGATTTGAATATAAAGCGTGGTGTTTTCTCTTTGGATATTATTTCTCACCATGACAGTAAGTGAGACACAACGATTTCTATGAGACCTATATGAGTGGTTCCAAAAAGCTAACAAATTAGCCTGAGGGGTTAAAATTGTAGCAATATATCAAGATTGCCCAGAGTTATGGAAAGAAAAATCAAAAGATTATCAATGTGTGTATTCGCACACTTTAGATTTCCGCAGCCGTCAACAAAGTAACTGTGGTGAAGATATTGACGGGTCAATTGAAGTTCCGTCAATCACACTTCAATGCACATCATCAATGACATAAGCACATTGTTGCAATATATCACGATTGCCCAAAGTTATGGAAAGTAAAATCAAAAGATTTTCAATATATGTATTCGCACACTTTAGATTTCCGCAGATGTCAACAAAGTAACTGGGGTGAAGATTGAAGTTGAAAATTGAAGTTCCGTCAATCGCACTTCAATGCACATCGTCAATGACATAAGCACATTAACATGGTGATAAGGAAATCACACTCCTTACGCAGATGGCAATAAGCTTGAAATTCCCGTTTAACACCGGTCACCGTTTTGATTTAATTTTTTAACAAATTTGCCAAAACGCGACATATTTTATTTTGTGAAATTAAGCAAAGATAATATTAAAAAGCTCTACGATCACAATCCAAACAAAGTTTGTTATTTTCATGTAATAATTAAAATAACATATTTTCCACTTTATGCAGTAAAACAATATCAAAAATAAAATAAATATTTCGTAGAATGAAAACTTCATTTTGTTATGTGGACGTAATTTTCATTAAAAAAAATTAATTCTCATCAAAATGTTTCAAGCGAATTTTTAATTGAACGTATCACTGAAGCACCTTTCCTTCCTTGTCATATTGCAGACAAAAGATCTGCAGTTCGAAATAATAAATTCTAAGCATCCATTACATATAATGTTAAAGCGTTAATCACGTACAAGTGTGAAAGTAATTCGGAAGCGATAGTTAATTTATTAATTAGTTAGCGCTGCTTGTATTTCCACGGTTGATGGACACGGGATGAACTATTCCCATGAGATCACAGATGGAGTTTCTAATGGGTCTCAGTGTGGGGACTTCCAACTCCCAGTTGGTGTTGGCTAGAATGTGCATTGCCTGAAAAGGAATAAGACAAAACAATATTACTAACGATAAATAAATATAAACAATAAATAAATATTTTATGATATGTTTCTTACATATGTTCGATATGAACTTATCAAAATGACAATTCAACACACGTTTAACTCCTCGGGCTAATTTGTTTGGTTTTGGGAACAAACAGCTAATACCCTTAGAGTTTGTTCGCTTTCCAGAAGAGCTCTTATGGTCTCAGAGAAATCGTTTCCCTTACCGTTATAGTTAGAAATAAACGGTGTTAGGTTAGGTTAGAGAAACCAACCACAGAATAAATAAAATGTACACCTCAATGAAACCAAAGGTTCCTACTGCAATTTGAGAAATAAATATGAAACATTGTGAAGTTTTCATTAATTATTTTTATATGATAACAAAAAAGTGAGGTGGCAGTAATGTTTATAATATATTTGTCTAATAAAATACGCACTCTTTTTTCCTTATCAGTAATTTTAGGTCAGTGTTTAGACGAAAAGATGTAAGGGGAGCCATTTTTAAAACTTTTTAGGTTTGATTTCAAAATTGTAATATTTCAAAAATTATATGTTCACTTCTGATAATAAAATTTTAAAGCTTATTTCATCATCTTTTAAAAACAGTTTTTAGTTTTGAGATGCTCTTCAGAAATATCCCAATTATTTGGATTTTATTGAGAAGTGGAAAAATTCTTCGACTTTCTGACAGAATCTTTAACCTTTGGAAAACCCGACCATTTTTGAGAGAAATCAAAAATGAACTCTAAAGTGTTTCAAGTCAAAATCAAAATCGCATAAAAAAATTCCAGCTGGGGTGAAATTCCATTGCCAGCAGCGCATGAACATATCATTGGTGCCCGAAAAGTTTTCTAGACGTTAAGAAATATAATGTGATAAAAGTGAAAAGTGATAAAACGAAAACTAGGTTAAATAGGTTAGGTTTACAGGTTAGTTTTTTTTCATTCTTTTTAATACTTTATATGACTTTTTAAAGGTGTGTTGAATTGTCATTGTGCTGGTTGTCATGGAACCGTTTCTTACAATCGAGAATTTATAACTGATTACAGGATTCCAGTGTGGGTTTCAATAACCATGAGAAGAACAAAATAATTTACCTGTTCCAAATTCTCTTCAGAAATGCCCGTCATATCGCCGTAAATCAGAAGGGCATCGTAGAGACGGTTGGCTGTGGACTTTCTAATGTACTTTTGGCCGTTGCAGATGCAAATAACCAGTTTAGAAAGAGATGCATGACACACGGCACCTCCAACCTAAAAAAGTAAAAAAATAAATAAGATAAATACGTATTTAACATTAACAGATGCTTGCCGGAAACGGAGGTTCATTATACAACACATGTGTTTTGTGAAATCAGTAATAAAAAATGTTAACCAAGTGTGTGACATGCTTTTTTAATATATGAAACCGTTCAAGAGTCCCAACTGCTCCCAACAGTCTGGAGCCAGCGAGACTATAGCATCCCCAATAATTGGGATATGCTCTGAGGCTGAAGGTAGTGGGGAGGGGAAGGAGATGGGGCAGACGAAGGTGGAGGTTAAAATTACCTGGCTACTCAGACCTGGTCACCAAACACGGTTAAAGCCATTTCAAGCAACGTTTCAATTCTGAATGGTGGTCTTACACCAGAACGATATTAAGAGTTTCTTCCACTCTGGAACGTGCCGCAAGTATACTATATATTATTTTTAAATGAATAAATTGTGAAATAACACAACGAATAAAATTTACTTGTGTATGCCGGGAGTTGAACCCCTTCACCACGGAGGCCGTCATATAGTATAGAAGTGGTTGCGATGTGACACAAATAGACAGGCTACATATTACCTACTACAATACAAAAAGTAGCTTCCCAGTCCGTTGTGTTACAGTAGAACCTCGTTAATTCGAAATCCAGCGGACATCAAAAAACAAATTTTGAATTAACAAATTCCCAGGTAATTCGAAATTTTATGAATAAAAAAAAAAAAAAAACGGCGAAAATCAAGTTCCTCAACCTTCAACCAAGTTCAGTTATTCTAAGCAAATTCATAAAAATACCACACATTTCCGCGTAAATCAAATTTTCGCAGCCGATTGACGTTGCGGCCGGTCCTTTAAACTTGGATATTCGAAAAATACGATTTATTTATGCGTAAACCGAAATTTCGCGGGCGATTTCGGTAGCGGCCGATCCTTTAAATTCAGATATTTGAAGTAAATTTCGTAAAAATATGTCAAATTTCCGCGTGAACAGAAATATGGCGGCCGATTTCCGTAGCGCCGGATCTTTTAACTCAGATAGTCGAAGTAAATTTAGAAAAAAAAAATGATATTTTCCGCGTAAATTGATATTTCGGAGCCGATTTCCGTCACGCCGGATTTTTGAAATTCAGATATTCAAAATAAATTTGTAAAAATGAGATTTATTTATGCGTAAATCGAAATTTCGCGGCTGATTTCCACCGCGGCCGACCCTTTAAATTCAGATATTTTAAGTAAATTCCAAAAAATACGTCGTATTTCTGCGTGAATCGAAATTTTTGCGGCCGATTTCCTTAGCGCCGGATCTTTTAACTCAGATATTCGAAGTAAATTTAGTAAAAATACGATATATTTCCGCGTAAATTGAAATTTAGCGTTCGAATTCCGTCACAGCCGACTCTTTGAATTCAGATATTTGGTGTAAATTCATAAAACTACGGCATATTTCCGTGTAAAACGAATTTTCTCAGCCCTTCAAACTCGGATATTCGGAATAAATTGGAAAAAATACGACATTCCAGCGTAAATCGATTCCGATTTACAAAATAATAATACTAATTAGGGCGATGTATAACCACGTAAAAGTACACTTTTCGGCATTTTACCGTTATTGCTGTCTTTTAGATTAAGATTTACGAAATTTACGAAATTTTTGAATTAACGGGGTTCTACTGTATATCGCATCCCTGACTAAGAGACGTATTCATATATATGTTGTGTCAAATCACATCTCCTCTAACACAACATCAATTGACATTGTGTCCATGAAAAAATGGCAGCTTCTGCTAAACTCTAATGGTGAGCTCAGGATCTGCCATCTTTGGGAATGCTGTTAGTATTTTTAAGGAGTAAATTTGTTTTACCTGAATTAATTGACACAGAAGACTAATAGAATCCAAATGTTTATAAACATTGCTTGATCCCTTCATTTCTATTTTTACATGCTTTAGAATATCATTTGCAAAACTGTTGTCAGGGTCTTCTAATATTGGGGCCAAACAACCTGGAAATATAACCAAAATATGATGGTTAAGATTTACAAAAATGGACAGCTTAAATAATGCATTTACACATTGTTTGCTTCACAAATAAATGGAGGATTTAACTGACCGGAACTCAGAAGCCGATCCAAAAAGTTGAGCATTGGAATGATGATGCGATTGTTTCCATGGTGATCTGAGAAAACTTGGATAATTGAATCACAGATCGCAGACAGTTTCTTGATATCATCGTTAAAACCTGTCAAATAGGTGAACAGGGCGCTAGTTGTGTGCTTGACCTGGAAAAAATAAAATTGTCGCAATTTATTAACTTTAGGATTAAAGGCCTTATTGAGAGAGAATGTGTGTGCCATTTCATTATTCCAACACTTCCTACACCTAGACGATTTCTGAAAATTTGTATTACAAGCGGGAAACTGGTGAATCTACATTACATAGAGAACTCAAAAAAACTAGTTTTTATCGATCTGAGCATTTTTTTTTTTGGCAACTAAAGCTTATATTAACCCCGTAACGACAGATTTTTTTTAAATATGAACATTTTGGAAAAATTTGGACATCGGACTCGATTTACTCGAAAACTAAAGCTCAAATCAAAAAGTTATACCACAAAATCAACTCCAAATGTGATGTAGATTCATCAATTTCCCGCTTGTACTACGAGTTTCTGGACACCGTGTATAGCATAAAATTGATTAAAATAAAAATAAAATCAAGCATACTAATTTCGGTTGTTTGTGATGATGTGAAATATTTTTGCATCTTCCTGCAAATGCGTAAAATTATTCATGTTCAATTAAATTTAATTTTCAAAATTGGAACTGACTGAGAATCAAGCCCTTAAATAGGTACCAAAATTATTTTATTTTAATAATAATTGTATATTAGAAATGCGTTTAAATTTTTAACAAATCTAAATCTGAATCACTAATGGTATTTAAAGTTTACTAACGGTGTTCCTTTAAAAGGTACATTTCTGACTGCCTCTCTATCAGCTACAGAAATTATAATATTCCGTGATTTTTCACGGGTCTAGTAAATAATAAAACATCACAAAGAGTCTTGATTCATATGAAAAAAGAATCATACAGCTGTTTATTTACCAATGTTCCTTATGACAGCTACATAATCATTTTTGTAAAGCATACATAACGATCATCGCCATCATGTCACCGAAAATTTTCGTATCACACAAAAAATAACACCAACAAAATAATTTAAAAATTACCAAGTTCTCAGTCATATCTCCAGCGCTGACTGTTAAGCCCAGTATAATATTGTATCTGTACGTCTCCCAGTCCAGGAGTTTGACAAAGCGTGGCATGGTGTGCTCGGCAAACAGCCACAGCACCGCCGAGGTGTTGATGTTGTTGGATGTCTCCGCGTTGGTGGAGTCTGCGACAGAACTGACTGCTGCGGTGGTGTCTTCCGGGGCATCCGGGAAGATGAGAAGAAGTTCGGTGTGGTGCGGGATGTGGGGGATTGTGGGATTGCTGAAAAATAAAGGAGGTTATTGAATGTAATGGGTCAAAGAACATTCTTGCATCAATAGCTAATTGTCACTGCATTGTTTTGTGTATGTACATTAAGAGTATTAAATAATGTTGGATGTGTTAATAAAGAAAAATATTTAATTTTTGAAAAACAAGTTGTATTCGTATCAATGTATACAGGGCTGGCCCTGTGCAGGGGCTATTGGAGCAGTCCGCTCTGGGCGCCGACTTGCCAAGTTGCCAAGGCGCAGATAACACCTGACATCTAATACAGCGACCCTGGGCCGGGCCTGGATGCACATCACACTAAACCTCACCAAAAACAAGGGACAGATGTTTCTCTATTGTGTGAATAAAAGGTTTAACCACAACTATCAATGAATACATACAAATTCAAACATTTATAATGAATATTCACACTGCTGGCAGCAATTTCATTGGTCCGGATAATTCCCAGAGCTATTGGTATTAATTTGATAAATCTATGATGTTGTAAGGATAATGTAATCAGTGAATTTGACTTACGAATGTAGAAAGCTGGTGAATACTTTTCCTCCGTAGGCTCTGGTCCTGTCAATCTTTTCAACAGACTGCTGGGCCACTCCAACCATAACCCTCCTCATCAGGTTGGGAGTAAGGATAGAAGGCTCTTCCTTGGTGCACTGCTTGCAGAGGGAGAGTAAACCTGGAAAATATTTCAATTAGACAATAACTCCAACTATAACTATTATTGTGCTTTCCCAAGAAACATACAAAAACAAGCAAATATTAAAAACTATTTTTACACTAGATATGATTTGAGATTTTCACGGCCAAAAGTATTGTGGTGATGTATTTGTGGGGTATTATGCCGTGTAGCTCTACCTCCTTCTTTAGCCAACGTTTCGGACAGCATTACAGTGTCCATCATCAGGTCAGAAGTAGGTAGCACAACACGGCATAATACCCCAAAAATAAATCACTATAATATATTTACACCAATTCAATTTACAATATTTCAAGAATCTTGTGTTATTTTTTTTTACAGATAAATGCATGTATGGAAGGTCCATAGTCCATAGCACATGACCTGAAAAGAATGACCAAGAAATTTCAGAGAAAAATTTTTTGTTTTTACATGAATTTATGAAAAATTATTGTAACTCACCAGACATGCTAGCCTCCCTCACCCAGGCACCAACATCTCCCCTCAAATCCACCGTATACTCGTCCAGACACTCAATCAGGCACGTGAACACCCCCTGGATGTCCCCCCCGTCCCTCTGCAGCGCTGTCACGATTCTGGCAATGCCGACAGTCTGGCACACGTTGGTTAATCCCTTAACGGCGTCCCGTCTAGACTCGGCCCACTTGAAGGTGGGATCCGTGATCTTGGAACACTTGATGAGGGACTCAATAACGAGGGGCAGAGATTCTTCAAGGGCGAAACTCGGCAGGGCACCTGAACAAAATTAAACATAATGATGAATAAAACTAAATTTAGAAGAATGGATTTAGTCAAAAATAATTATATATTATAATTTGCGGCATGATTCAGAGTGGTAGATACTATTGCCCTGTAGTCTAGGATTCCGACACGACAAACCCCACGTCATCGAGTACACAAATGAAACTACTTTGCAGTGAGAATAGACTTTTAGTAAGCCTTAAAAAAGTTGGTCTGCAGGTGCGCCTCTTGGGGGGTTCCGCGCAGTCATGGAAATAGTGAATTAATTTTATCATAAAAATTACGCCATAAGGTACATAGATGAGAATGGTTTCTTACGATAGGGGTCGATTAGGAGATAAGAAAAAAAAACAGCTCTGCCTACCGGCAGCCTCAAGCGTTCGCAGGCAGCCGGATTTGAAGTTGGATAAAAATTTGTAAATTTTACGTCATCGAGTATACGAATGAAACCAAGGAATAACTATAGTCTAGATCTAGCAGCACATGCATGACCACTGGCAAGTTAGTCCTGCAGGCTGGGAGATAAAACATAAAACACGGTCGGTGATGGAGAGAACCATGGGGAAAATAGAAATGAATGTGCTCTCCATGATAGCTGATTTTTCAAACCATTCACGAATCAGTCTGAAGAAATGTGTAGTATTGTTCACATCCCTTATGACCCGTAGATGGTTCATTCCAAGCATACCCAAGAGAAAGCCAGTAGATGGTTCATTCCAAGCATACCCAAGAGAAAGCCAGTAGATGGTTCATTCCAAGCATACCCAAGAGAAAGCCAGTAGATGGTTCATTCCAAGCATACCCAAGAGAAAGCCAGTAGATGGTTCATTCCAAGCATACCCAAGAGAAAGTCAGTAGATGGTTCATTCCGAGCATACCCAAGAGAAAGTCAGTAGATGGTTCATTCCGAGCATACCTAAGAGAAAGTCAGTATATGGTTCGTTCCGAACATACCCAAGAGAAATTCAGTAGGATAGAGCCACGGGTAGTAACCATACTCCCCCAGGACTTTCAGGTAGAGAAATCTCAGAAATTTCTTCTGAACTCTCTCCAACATGAGGGAATACTTTACCTGTTGTGGGCTCCTAATTACTGACCCACTTTCAAGTCTAGTCCTTACTAAGGAATTGAATAAAATTGATGAAGGATGTAGTATTTATACGAAGACCACCTCAGACTCACCTAATGGCTGTAATGTATAATGATTGTAACTGAGAAAAGCTCGGTTTTTCCAAACTGCAATATGTAGGGTTAAGATTTCGCTGATAATAATCAATCTCTGGTACATACTAGGTTTTGACGAAGTATTTGTATTAATAGGATGTTACCAATAGCCAAAGCATTCCCCATCCTCGCCTGCAGTCCAGTGGGCCCCAGGTTGCTCAGCTGCTTGCAGTACCTGCCCACCAGCTCAGCTCTCTTTTCCTGCAGACTAACTCCGTAATTCACGTCCGTCGCTTTGGTGTCCACATTTTTGTCAAAAAGATACTCGTTGAAGATCGCCGGCAAGGCTGATATGGCCTTCTCTCTGATGAGGATCACATCGTGAGCGAGGCATTTTTCTATAAGAGTTAACCATTCATCTAGAAAAAAAGATAAGATTTGAGGTAAGGTTATCGATAAGTAAAAACAATTCTGAAACCATAAAATTATTTTGCATTTACAATACCAATAAGGAATAGAGCCAAATGAAAAAATATATACAGGGTGGGACAAAAGTAATCACCCTATTGGAAAACGCTATAACTTTTGCAAATGTTGCCAAATGTCAATTCGGTTTTGACATTTGTGAAGTAAACAAACGCAGAATACAAATCGACAAGACATGAATCGGTTTACCGGAAAAAAAAAACAAATTTCACAAGAAGTACCAAAGTTTATCATAAAAAAAAAAATTACAACAAAAGAACATCGGTTGATTACTTTTGCCCCACCTGTATATAAAAGTCTAAAAAATATTGGTATTTTATTTTTTTACAAATTTAATTTCATAGATAAAATAATTTAGCATTTTTTAAAGCCTGCCAAAATTATTAAAATCTGAAGGAGTATGTGTGACGACATGTATACTTTACATTCTTTAGTGATCACTCGTGTGCGAGTATACGCAAAAATTGTGATATTATTTTAAAAAGAATCATTGGCAACAATAATGATATCTGCCTAAATTATTGGAAATATTATTTGCATGAAAATGGGACTATGGGAAAATTATTTACAGAGAAAAAAGGATAAAATTTTCTAAACAAACTATGTAGGTGGGTACATACCAATAACAGCATCTCCATGATATTTAGCTTCCGCCAGAGCCAATTTCTCCATACAATTACAGCAGGCCTGTCTCATCAGCTCCCCGCCCAGCCCCCTGAACTGGTACTTGCTGTTCAGCAGGGGAACGATGTTCCTCACGGCGTCCCACACCTCTGCGGAGACCAGTTCCTCGGGTGGTGGACTGGAGGGGGTAGGCCCGATAAGGTGGAGGGCGTGGATAACCTCCCCAATGGACAGGATGGCCCCGTGGCGAGCGTTCAGGTCGATTGAGTTGATCATCGCGAGGAGTTTAGGCAGGATGGTGATGGCCATATATTCTGGAGACTACAAATAGAATTAATTCATTCATATTTCATTGATTTGATGATCATGTAGAAACAACTAATTGCAGTAGAGGCTAGCAGTCCACAATGGAGTTATGATACCCTTATGTTTGATAGTAAGGTGGAACTGGCAGAGGAAAGAGAAAAGTTAACTGCAGAAAAATCCCCGAGGTGTTATAATAATAATTGGATAATTACTACAGCGCTATTTTGTGAAAAAATAACCACAAGGGTCTGTAACAAGGCACTGTGAAGGGTCATATGTAAAGCCGGGCGCAATCGGAGCAGTCCGATCTAGGCACCGAATTGACAAGGCGCTTATAATACATAACACATCGCCCTTGAGATTATTTTTCACAAAAATATTATTATGTAATTAAAGTGATCACTACCTGGGCTTCATTGTTAACACGCCCAACGTCATGGGTATCAATTTTTATTTATTTATTGTCAAGTTTCAAGTTCAACTTGTAGAACATTTTAATTTAAAAATTTTCTGTTTTAATGTAGCATATTATTTTTGTTTGTTTTATGTGAAACATTACAAGAGTCCCAACCGCCTGGAGCTAGTGAGACTGTGGCATCCTCAATCGGGGTGTGTTGTGATACTGAAGGTAGTGGGGAGAGGAGGGAGATGGGGAAAAGGAAGGTGGGGAAGTACATGGCTATTCAGATCTGGTCACCAAACATGGCCAAAGCCATTTCAATTCTGAATGGTGGTCTTACACCAGGGCGATACAGAGAGTATCTTCCACTCTGGAATGTGATACAAATATACGATATATTATTTTAAATGAATAAATTGTTAAATAACACAAATTAATCAAATAAAATTAACTTGCGCACGCCGGGATTTGAACACGCGTTTTCCAGCTTGCTATTCGAGAGCCTTACCCCTCGACCACGGAAGAAATAATATTATTATAAAAATAACACTCAACCTAGTATCTAAACTAGTATTTCTTAAAAATTCCCCCTTCCTCTAGAGAAGTGTTCCACCCCTTTATTATTGGGCCAAAGTTTCATGAATGCATGAATTATGTCATTTATCAAACCATATTTTACCTATGCTTTATGCAGGATTTGAAATGTCATGAGCTTAAGTACAATAACATATAAATGTAGGTACATAGTATGCAATCTGTAATCTCACTGTAAAGACGTACATTTATGAATCTGTCAGTACAGATTTAGTTATTTTCCGAGGGGAGAACGATAAAAACGATTGGTTAACAGTGGACACATTGTATAATATTACCTATATGATTTACAAGAAGTCTTGCATATAATTAACAAATAAGTCATAAACTGTAGGCAAATAAAGGTATTATTAACATCCTGCTTGCGAAACATCACCACTGGAAAAAGCTGGAGAATGTCAAAAATAGCTTAAAATATTAATATTACAATTACGCAATAAGCTATTTTTTTGACGTCGTCGGATAGAAAACCGACAGGGGAAATTTAGTAAATTTCTCAAATCCAATATAATATTGAAAATTATAATCAAAATAAAAGAAACACTTCTACAATATCAACTTTTTTAGTTTAGTAGGAATTTTCATTGACAGTAAGAAATACGTTTAAAACATTTAACACTGCAGTGCTTCCTCAAGGAAGTCATAATTTCACTGGACTGCAAATGTAGCCAGCCGCACTATAGGGGTTAACCTACTGGACCCTGAACGGAATATGAAGGAAATTAAAATAATTTTACCTACCAATAAAATTTATATTTTGTGTTCCTTATCGATGCCTGGAATCCATTATGAGAGAGAGAGCTTGCTCTTTCGCCCTTTTCATTTACGTTTCGCGCGTGTTTATTCTGATGTTGTCTTTTTCTGAACCCGACAATTTCCAGCCTGACTGTTTGTGCTTGGCTGAATCGGTCTTTGCTCCGAAAACTGGCCACAAGGTGATCGTATTCCTCTTGTCGATAAAATGGTCTGGGGTAACTCTTAGGAGAGTTAAATCATGAACTCTCCTGCCTGACGCCAAGACGAGAAGTATTGCTGCCCTTCGTGATGCTTCAAATAGTGAGTCTTCTGCGGGGGGATTCTTGACCAACCAGTCTACCACCTGTCTTGGGTCCCAGATGGGGGCTTTCTCTTTGATTCCTCGTGCCATTGAGATTGCCTTGAGAACGTGTCTCACCAGAAAATCAGAACTGATTTTTCTCGCATTCTGAGCTGGGCCGCAAAATGTGACGATGGCTGATTTGTGGACCTGAATGGTCTTAGGGGCTAGACCTTCTCGAACAAATAAGTGGGCTAGATACCTGGCGACCATTGTTGGTGGGGGATTGTTGACATCCACGCCGTTCTGCGTGCCCCATCTACGCCACCTATCCCATGCAGGTTTGTAAGTCTTCAGTGTAGACTCTCTCCAGGATGAGTTGAGGAGTTGGCGTTCTTCCCGACTCCAAGATGTGAGGGCTTGATCCCACCCGCAATTCTCCACACCTCTAGTTCCAGATCCTGGATCCTGGGAGGAGGCAGTCCTGTCGACGTGTCTATTAGGACTCCCTCTAGACTTTGCAGGCGCATTGGGGGTTCGTCTGTTCGCTGTTTTAGGTCGCTTCTCCAGAAGGTCCTCTCCCATTTTGGGACGACTAGCAGAAACATGCCCCTTGCCTGATTTAAGTGTGCGAGCACTCTCGGAACAAGATTTGGCGGAGGGAATACCCATGCTAGATTGTAGTCCCAAGGTCGACTGAACGCGTTGGGAAAGCAAGCTGAGCAGTTATTATTTCCGATGTCACTCATTTGCGCAACAATCACAATTAAAAGACGACAAAACACTGATAAACACGATAAAACTATGATTAATTTCTCGTAAACAGTATATTTATAAAGGGTAGGGAATAAACTATGATTTTTGCACTTAAAGTTGGTTTTTAAGCACAGCACAAACACGAAACGTACTTAAGGCGCGAAAAAACGGCGTCATATGAACAAAAACATCACGTGACCTGAAATGCGGGTCACTACAGTGTTGCCAGTAGGGAGAGAAAGTGTGGCAAGTGGAGAAAAGGGGCAAATATAGGGAATAAACACGCGCGAAACGTAAATGAAAAGGGCGAAAGAGCAAGCTCTCTCTCTCATAATGGATTCCAGGCATCGATGAGGAACACAAAATAGTTTTTTTATAACCTACATATTTTTTTTAAATGTTTTTTTTTTTATTTAGTGGTACACAAACTTGATTACTAATTTTATCCACGCATGAATTTCCATGGTTTGCATAGGTACTAACCTATTTCTTCCTTTAAAATCTTGCACAAGTTAATGGGCCGCAAACAGAATGAAAATTAGTGGGAATGTTCGTAGCGACGTGAGTGTTGTTTGCGATGTGAGTACACAACATGAGTATTGGAGACTTGCATATCCCTGTGGAAGAAAGGCCTTCCTCTACATAAAAGAATCTCTTATCATACGGTACCTTTTCCGTTAGTTTATGCAACGCCTTAGCCGTCAGCTCTCTGATGATAATGTCCCAATGGTCCACCTTCCTCTCCACCAGGTGGTCAATAAGCGGCTTGGTGTAGTCGGAGTACCCGGCCACCCACGGCGCCACGTTCAGGAAGGCGTTGTTGCGCAGCCCCACCGAGAAGAAGTCCGCCGCGGTGAGGATGTCGATGCCATTGGGAAAGGAGCCCTGGCGTCCCACATTCTCTTGGAAAGCGGCTGAAGCTGCTCTGCGGCAGTGAATCTGAAAAGAGATTAATGTTATTAAATTATCATATCATATATAAGAATTTTTTAGAGGCTTATTACAGAGTTTGGTATTGAACTATGGTCTGGGGCCGCTTGAAACCTAAAAATCTCAATAAATATAAAATCTGTTTGATAAAACTCTTGTACTTGCAATCTTTGGAACACAGATGTTAGGTGAGAATTATTCAATTTTTCTACTGATAAATTTAATAGGAGGTGCTCTGAAGAAGTAAGGAGACATGACACATACCGAAACAATATTGGCCGTATCATAACAGGTAATTTTTACAACTCAACTTTGAAACTATTTGCTGGCTTTTGTGTTTCCTCCCACCTATATTATGAATCTCTTCAACACCCAGGTTTACTCTTACTTTTCTTTCACACTAACACAAACTTCAGAAACACAAATTTGACAATTTTATTTTATTAAATGTATGATGATAGAAACCAAACGAACACTCTACAACAATAACCAATGATGAAATTAAATAATAGGATGAAAAAAAATAGTCAAAAACATTAGACCTAGCATCCAAAAAAGGGTGCTTCTAATTTTCTCTCCTTTAATAAATAAAAAAAAAACAAAATTTCCTCTGAAATCAAAAGAGTAAGTAGGTACTTAAATACTTAGGTATGTAACATTTTTTAATTTCAAATAAGGAATTATACAATTTGTCTAAAGAAATGTCAACATCCTCTCAGTGACAATTCTTTTTACAAACTTTATTCCGGCCGGTGGGTACCATAACCACTTGAGCGATTGGTGTCATATACAGTGAAACCCGAATTTTACGTCCCCAGATTTAACGTTTTCTCGCCAATTACGCATAATTATTTCAGTCCCGATATATTTTAGTACATTTGATACTCGCTTTTTACGTTTTTTTTTCCCACAATTTACGTCGAAAATATTAAAAAAATGTTAGTTTCGTGGGCTTGACACAGCCGTGCCGTAATTGGTCGGCTTACGGCGCGCAACGCGGTGATTGGCCGACATATTTCAATTTTAGCCGGCCGTGCCGTGATTGGTCGGGGTACGGTGCATAACGCGGTGATTGGCCGACATTTTTGAATTTTAGCCATGTGTAAAATACTGTAGCATCATTTGTTCGGTTTATTTACGCATCTGTCATTCGGTTTTCAACTCGATTTGTGACGCTTCTTTCTGACATTATTCGCGATCATCACATAGTTTTTACGTTTCTTGTTTTGTTTTCGTTAAGTTTATTACAATCTAAAGTGTATTACGTATATTATTATTATGTCTCAACAAAGAAAAACGTTGTCAGTGCGAGAGAAAAGGAACATTCTTGAAAAGGACATCGTGGACAGTCATGTAGCACCAGAAAACTCGTCCAGTGAAGAAGAGCCATCCGATGAAGAAGAGAATGTGATCCCAACAAAAGAAGAAGCGATGAAGTACATCGAGGGTCTTAAAACCTATTTTTCAAGCATTGGCGGTGTTCGAGAAGAAACTTTCAAATGTCTATACAGGATCGAAAAAGAATTAGAACATAAAAAAAAAATGCAACCAACTAATCTAAGTGATTTTTTTAATAAAAAATAAAATTTAAAATGTGTTTTTCTTCAATACCCCCCATGATATACATGATTTTTTTTAAATAAAAAGTTCTTTTCTTCAGTATCCCTAATATATATATACACAATTTTTGTAATAAAACATAAAATTCAATACCCCCCATTTACATTTTCCCTCCGTTTATGTTTTTTTTTCAGTCCCTTAAAAAACGTAAAATAGGGGTTTTACTGTATATACATTAACCATATTATTTAATTGACAACTCGTAGTAGGAACCACAATCATGCCAACTCTGTCGGGATAAAAACGTGGTATCCAACAAGGCTACCATCTTCAACTGGAATGTAACAAACAAATTTATAGACAGATGAAATGCCAAATGGTCCGAGTAAAAACAGGACTTTACTACGTCCAGTCAATAATCGATCCATCTAAGTATTTTAGTTTGCAAAATAATAGCTCACCTCTCTATCAAACACGGCCGTGATAATAAGCCCGGCGGCAATCCTGTTAACAAAGGGGGCGAGGACAGTGGCATCGTACGCGCGTGCAAACGCCCAACACACGTAGCAAGCAGCATCCCGCACATGTTGTCCCGTGGCCGCATGTCCTCTCACCTCCTCGTACTGGAGGGCCTTCAGGACCACTTCCACAGCTGCAGGGAGTTGGCTGGGCAGCAGTAAACCTCTTCTACCTGGATTCAAACGGTGAAAATTAGTCATTAACAAATTAATCTTTCCGTGTTGAGTTCAGTCCTTTTGAAACAAAACTATTTTTAAATTATTTTTTTTTGTGAATGAATGTGTAAAAGTTCCAACTACTGCCAGCTGTCGGCAGCCAGTAGCACTATAGAACTCCTAACTGGGATAAGTTGTGAGGATAAAGGCAGTGGAGAAGGGGAGGAGATGAGGGAGAGGAAGGTGGGGGAAGTACCTGGCTATTCAGATCAGGTCTCCAAATACTGCTAAAGCCATTTCAAGCAGCATTTCGATTCTCAATGGTGGACTTTAATCAGGGCGATATTGAAAATACAATCTACCGCTCTGGATGCTAGATTATGGAGAAGAAATTCGGAGAAAAAAGAATTGGTTCTTCTGAAAAAATTTTTAAATATTTTATTGCGTTTTTAAAATTTTTCTTAAATCAATTATTTTTTATAAATATAAGCAATTCCTCAGAGAAATAATATCGACAGTTCCAGTAACAGCAAAGGTTCCAAGTAACCGGGATGGGAAATGGATCATCTCTAATTCTTACCCAAACTTGGAAAACTACATACAGCTTACCTTTGGCTGTAGAGCAATGCATGCCACACGTAGAGCAATGCATGCCACAGGTATTGACAAACTGATAAGCATATAGTGGGTATTTTTACTTAAATCTTATCATAGAGATATTTTATGACAAAACCTTAAATATGAACTGTCCCAGTACACCAAAGATAATTAGTAAAAATTTGTACCCAGTTCAGCCAGTGCCAAGCAGCCCCCGTGCCACGCTCCGTCTCCCTCGCGGGGGTTGAAGAGCTCCATGAGGCCGGCAGCCACGTCTCCCGCAGAGGACCTGCCCAGACGCCCCGACACGCGCCCCAGCCCCTTGGCCGCAGACCAGCGGACTATATTGTCCGAGTCTCGCAGACCAAGGAGCAATTGTTCGATGACTTCTTCCAACTGGAAAAGATAATAATTAGACAAATTAATCATTTAAACTCTTGATAGGCCGGGCTCCCGCCACCTAACCACTCCAATCTTCAAACACAAAACTGCTTTTGACAATGTCCAAACTGCTCGTGATACTAGAACAAGACTATGCAATGCTCTTCCACTAGCCATTAGACTGTACACAATTTTTTTTTAAATATAAAACAAGCACCAAGTCTTGGATCATCAGCCAAGACAGATCTAAGATCTAAAATTTTATAAAAACCCCTTTATAAGTATGTACTCCAACTAGATGCTGATTGACCTCTGTCATTTAATGTAATGAAATCTTGCTATATATGTTATCTTAAGTTGTACTGCTTATATTAACTTCCATTTATTATTTCATTAACTATATTTTATCTTAACTTTTCCATAACCTACACTTTCTATTATGTCTTCACGGTTGAAAATGTATACAAGTTTATAATTTTTATAATTTATATTTTAGTTATAGTTATGCATGTATCAAATAACATGTAAATACTCATTTATGTATCCAATACGTCTGTTTCGACACAGGTATATCCTAGTGAGACAGATATCGAAAAACAACTTTATATTAATAATAAAAATTAAAAATCATTTTTGTTAAGTATGGTATAAATTGTGAAATTTATGTAGATTCTTTGGCTACCACAATAAGCAGTTCATGTTTCCATAATAATATTTTAAGGAATGATTTTAATTCAATCGAAAACACAACACCCATCGCTCATCCTTTCATAATTTCAAGAAAGGATTCTCCAAAAGTAAAAAAATCTTCATCTGAGTGCTCGAAATTTTGTTAAAACTGACAGCCACTGTCAGGCTACACAACTCGGCGCCAACTGCCGTCGACGAACTCAGGCACTGGGCACCGATAATCTGAAAGCTGAAACCCGCATCCTTTGTATTCGTACACTTAGAAACTAGCGATATTTTCCACCTTGAGTGGCAATACTTTGAACTAATTTTAAATATGCCTGATATTGTACCTATATCCTTCTATGTTTTTTTTTTAAACTGATATACATTTCCATTGCTTTCTGGCTACAATATTAAAAAAAAAAAAACAATTACAAACACATAAATTCACAACCAAATTTTTTTTAGATTAACTCCACAGGAGGCCCTAAGGAAAATAATTACCCTCGGGGTTTTTGCCATCTTTCAGGATGCTGTGGAGGATATTTTTAAGTGGAGGAAGTTCTGGAAGTTCTGAGGAAGGAAAAAGGTATGAGAGGTGGGTAGGAATCAGGGGGTCAATGGTTACATGAGTGATGAATAACCTCCATCCCTCCCACCACGGTGAAACCTGCCTCCCAAATTGCATCTATTGTCTCAGAAAAAAAGCCTTATAGAAAAGGTAATTGCCATTTGAATTATATTTTGACCTGTTAATGTGCTATGATGGATTTAAACAAAAAATCTATTTGGTTCTAATGGTGGTTAGATCATTAACACATTTTATAGAAACCTCGCAACAATGTAACTTTTCATAATTTGCAAAAACAAAATGACTTTAGAAATGTACCTGCTCTGGAATATCCTGATCATCCTCTTCCTCATCACTGCACACCATATCATCAGGTTTGTCAGTCTTCACTTCTTCTTCCATATCTCCGGCAGCTCGGAGGTTAGTGGTCAGCGTCCGGGAGCCCCTGGTGTACCTCCAGGAAGCCACTCGACTTCTGAGATATGTCAGTCCTGAGAAACATTTAAAAAATATATATTAGTTAAAAGTAAAACAAAGTTGTAGAATAAGTATTTGTTTACATATTATTTATATATCATACGTATCAGGATGGTGATAGAAAACTGAACAATGTCTTGCCAAGAATCATAATAATTGGCGGGGACTTCATGAACAAAAACGATGTAAAGAAAGATAAGAGCGTAAGCGAAAGATAAGTTGGTTGCATTTAGGAAATAACAAGATTATTAGTCAATTACTTTACTTATTTAAAACTTTATACAATTTTTATTTATTTGTAAGAAACAAACAGCCTTTATAATACAAAGATATTTAAATACACATATGCATGAGGTTAAATCAAAAAGGTTTCATATGCTAAAGTTGGTCTGAGAAAGGAGTTTTATTATGCCTTAACCCTTCAGGCTAATTTGCTGGGAACAACTCATATGGTCTCACAGAAATCCTTGTGTCTCCCTTACTGCTGTAGTTAGAAATATAATTTAAATGGTGTTAGAAAGAGAAAACTTCAAGCTTTATATTCAATCCCAGAAGTTAACCACAGAAGAATAAAAAATGTACAACTTGTTACGAACTGGCGTGGGGGGGCCAGTGTTACGAACGGGGCGCCAGTGTTACGAACTGGGGTTTGCGGGCTCCAATATTGGAGCCAGTGCCGGCTTTTGCAGCGTCAGTGGGTAGAATCATGGGACTCTAATTATTTAGCTCAGGTTTGGGTCGGCAAGAATGCCTTTACACGGGGAACATTCAACATTCTAGACCTCACTTCCGGTGAATGAAACACCTATGGGAATAATTAATGAGTGTATTTACAGTCAACAGGTACATAGAGTAACACAAAATGGGGACACAATATACATCCTAAATTATTCCTGGCTGATTGAATTGAACAATCTCTTATTTGCTCTGTCTGGCAAACGTGTTTAACAGACATTAAAAGAAGGCACATAATAGGGCAAAGGTTTGGTATACGCTTACATGAGTTGTCCCGGGGGATGCAGGAGTTGTGAGGCCAGCGAGGTGTTACTTCCAGACATTGTAGAGTGGTAACCAAGGTTGTAATCGTCTACACGCGCAAAACGGGCGCGTGCTAGACTTTGGTAATGTTGCGGAACCGGGGTCCAGCGCTCAGCGTCCGTGACCAGTTTTGGAGTCGTAAACCGCACGTGTTGTCGAGACCAAGGCTAGAGTTGGAATCATGGCGGGCAGCCACTAAAACCGTTGGAGTTTTGGCGTTGATGCGCAGTAGGATGCTCGTCATTCTGCACCGCTTAGTTCTGCGTTGAATTTAGTTTTGCGGGGTTTTTAAAATGCGTTTGAGAGATCTGTTGCGTGACAAACCTTATGAAACCAAATGTACTGGACCGCAATTTGAAAAAACTTATGAGACTTATTTTTTAAATTTTTTTATGAAACGACAAAAAAGTGAGGTTACAATAATGTAATACATTTGTCTAATAAAATAAGTAAGTTTTTATGCATATTTTTTCTTTATCAGTAATTTTAGTTACAAAAACTGTAAAAAGAGCCATAATTTTTTTTTTATGTTCTAATAATAAAAAATGAGAGCGTATTTCATCACCTTTCAAAAACAGTTTTTAGTTTTCGAATGTGTTCAGGAATAATCCATTTATGTGGATTTTATTGCAAAGCGGAAATAATCCGACCGTCTGACAGATTGTGGCTGAGGCCTGAAGAGTTAAAACTAATAAGTAAGATAAAGGGGAAAGAAAAGGAATATAAGATCCGGATAGGAGATGCTCCCGATACATTCTATACTCACACATCTTTACACCGTATCTTTTTCAGTGTCATCAATAATTAAATAGTAACTCACCTATTCTCTGAATAATTTTGATGGCATACTTTCTTGTAAGTATGGCTTTGTTCTGTCGGTAGCTTTGCTTGGTCACCCACTGCAGCAAGGAGTCGGCAAATGGAAGGAGATCTTCTCGCTTCCCGTGCTTCAAGATGGCGGACACCGTTGCTAGCACTCCGTACTTCACATTGTCCTCTTCGTGCAAATTACTGTTCTGCTGGCACGACCACTCGAAGAAAGATCGAAGGTATAATTCTTTTACATCAGACCTTCAAAATGAAACCAATTAAATTATGTAAATAAGAAAAAAACAGACACTTTAAATAAATTAAAACAAATACATTAAACATGCTTAAAATGACAGTCGTTATTCGGTAAAATCATAGACATCTAAATTGATAGACTTGCCATAACATGAAATCTGGGTATCATTTCAACGAGCTGGAGGCAAACCACGTGACCATATTTTTGGCACTAGGAGGGTTCGAGAGAATGCTTTGAACAAACTATGACACCAATCGTACAATGACCACCGAAGAGCGCAAATTGACATAACCAGACCCGCGCAGAAAAGTAAAGTTCACAAAACTAAGGAAAAGGTTTGCAGTGCTGTCCATTGTGGGACTTTTATGTGCAGGATCTGAATGTTTTTTCTTAAACGAATCGTGTGGCATAGCGATGCTAAAATTGAGTGCGACGGATAAATTATAACACATTTGGAAAAGTGTCCAACTAAATAGAGCAACAAAATATTAAATTTTGGAAACAAGCCTGAACTTTTGCTTACCTGATTTGGGAAGTATAGTTGAATTATTTTACTCAGCCATCAATATACGCGCCATTGTAAAAAGGACTAGTAATTCGTAAGCAGATTATATTTTCGAGGACCGAATGGTGATATTACATTGCGAGTTGCCAAAATACTGTCAGACGTGTGAATCGTTTATTGACAAATCACCGAAAGTGGGACGGTCACGCCGCTCCACTCCTCTCTCGCTCCGCCCAAGTCGGTTTGTTCCCCTTTCTCTGTTTAGCTTGTCTATTCATGTGAATATAGTGTAACAAGTGTTAAAACTCTTACCGTGTCAAGAACTTTGAGGCAAGGAATGCTCCTGCCTCTGAACACGAATCTGTTACCATGGAATAAGTCTTGCAGATTTCAAATATTCTACTCATTGTTGTTTTACGAGTTTCACCTTTTGAATCTGCAAAAAAATATGATAAATTTATAACAGCAAACATTCAAATGACATAGAACATAACAAATATTAATTTCTTTTATAAATTTATATCAGCAAACATTCAAATGACATAGAACATAACAAATATTAATTTCTATTATAAATTTATATCAGCAAACATTCAAATGACATAGAACATAACAAATATCAATTTCTATTATAAATTTATATCAGCAAACATTCAAATGACGTAGAACATAACAAATATTAATTTCTATTATAAATTTATATCAGCAAACATTCAAATGACATAGAACATAACAAATATTAATTTCTATTATAAATTTATATCAGCAAACATTCAAATCACATAGAAAATAACAAATATTAATTTCTATTATAAATTTATATCAGCAAACATTCAAATGACGTAGAACATAACAAATATTAATTTCTATTATAAATTTATATCAGCAAACATTCAAATGACATAGAACATAACAAATATTAATTTCTATTAAAAATTGGAAAATCTGTGTGTTAACACTTTAAATATCAGGAACCCAAATTCGTATGTTTGGGGCCAAATTTGGTCTCCTAATAATTAAAGGGTTAATGCAGGAAAAACTGATGAATGGTGAACTCTGGGGGTCATGAATGGTATCACAACAACACTGTTTCTCTGCGTAATTCTTATCGTAATTAATGGAGCCGTAAAGAATCAATACAAATGTAAAAAAATAAGACATGATGCCATACTGTTTCAATAAGAAAAAATAGTGTTCGAAACATAGGTGAAGTCAGCTAGTAGTAATTACCTAGTTTACAAGATGGGTAAAGGCAGATCAGACAGATTGAACAGTGAACGTGTTCATTTTTATTTCATTCTGTATTCAAATGGCACTTACAGAATGATATGGAAATTAATGTTCACCCGTTCCTTTCCTACTACAATGTCGTCGGACAAAGTTGTGCACCTATGAATTTGTTTCATACGTGATCAATTGATTGAAGAATTTACTAAAAACAAGCAAAGAAAATGTTGACGGTGGTGGGTGCGAACATGGATTTTAAGGAGCTACAGGAAGGGAGACGGAAAGAATGAGTTCATTCAGTGTTCAGATGTTTCATTTTTATTTCATTCCGAGTACGAGTGAAAGATACCAAAATCCAACATCGACGGATCGGTTCACTAATGAATTCATTCAGCACTTAGTTTAGTTTTTTCTAACTTTGTTTAATTTTATGTTTAGATATTTCAATTTGAGTGAAAGAGGCAAAATTAAAGGCAGAAATGAACAAAAAGTGAACCGTCTGAATCCGGCTTAACAGAAGTGACATACCTTTCTCTCCTACTGAAAATCCATCCAACCTGGACATGTGAAATGGCATCATGACTATGATAGACAACCACAAAAGAAGAACAAATCTACTCCGCCATGTTTCTGTGTCTTCTGGATTTTGAGCTTCCAGAAACATTAACACGGGCTGAAGATCGGCAATCTGAAAACATGTCAAGTCGTTTTTAGAATATACTTCAATAGTTTATCACACACTGTTAAACATCCAATGAAAACCCTGGAGTACTTTAAAACATTAGCTTGGTAAGAAATAAGGCGAAACATGGGAGATGGAAGAATGCAATGATAATAGTGAACATTGTTTAAGGCAACTGTCAAATGTCAGAGGGTGAAAGATACAGACAAGCTGATGTGCAAATTTATGAAAGCTTCAGGAATTGGAGACTGACGCACAACAGAAATCTAATACGACCGAATATCTAGTAGCAATAGAGTAATTTGTGCAATGTTTTTAAAATAATACATCAATAATCATTAGTTTTCATGAGAATTTGTAACGAGAAAGGGATGATATTCCTACCTCATGCGGCAGATGTCTGACAACAACCTTATAACCCCTAACTCTGATGATTTGATACATGTAATTAAAAGTGGCATGTTTAAGGTTCGGGGGACTACTTTCATCGCGAAGTATCGAAATAAACTTGTTAAGGATCTTTTCTAAATGAGGATCGAGGAGGTGCGGCTGTTCGTAGTACTGTTTGAGGATTGTGTACAACTTTTCGTATTGCCCTTCCAACACTGTCCCGGTGGAGTTGTGAATTGTTTTTAGGTTATCTATTATATTGAGGACCTCCTCGACTTCGGTAAACATCTCCAGAGCACATCCCAAGCCGATGTTTTCACCGAATTCGTCATCTCGCGAAGTGAACTCCATTTCTTTACCGAGGGTGACGTTTCCCGATTTTAAAAACTTTGTCGTACTTTTGTTTTGGTAGGAATGTAATGAAGTTGCTGACCATTGTCGTATTTCATAGCAGCCAACGCCATGGAAATGAATAAAACCTACAAATGGCCAACGCAAAGAACAATAAGGAAGTCGTCATGATGTTTTTGAATACGGGGTGTATTTGAACAAGACTCATAAATAAACCACTCACGGCTAGATCAGTACCTAAGTAAACAGAAAAAATAGAGGTTAGAATAAGAATATCACTAGATATTTGCATCAAATTATTTAATCACACACAGGCAAATAGCTGTTCGTAATATAATATAATATTGACGCTGAATACCTACTAAAATATTTTACATAATATTTCGGAATCATTCCATTTTTTTATACCTTGAATTATCTTATTTATTGTTTTTGTGTTCAATTCTTAGAACTCCATTTAATTTTTTTTTAAACTCAATTAAAACGAAATTTAATAATAAAATTATTAAGTTCTGCAAGCATTTTTTGGTTTTTGTTATTATTACAGCTGTTTCGGCTTTCAAGGCCATTTTCAAACTGTTTGACAAAAAACTGTTTGTTTGACTTTCAGAATGGCCTTGAAAGCCGAAACAATAACAACAACCAAAAAATACTTGCAGAACTTAATTTATTATTAAATTTGATTTTAATTAAATTAAAAAAAATAAAAATAAAGTCATCTTGGTAATACTACCTACCACCTAATTCAGTACCGTACTAAAAATAATATTACCTAATTCCAATGTTTGTATAAAATGTATTTAACGAGGTTGACTCGTAAAGCCATTTTTCGGGAAAAAAGCATGGGGCCGCTCGCAAGCTCGTGAAATAGATGTTGATCATTACACCACCAACTAGAGGCGAATAAAATAACGTGAAACAGTTTTTCGTAAGCGTTTAAGTTCAAAAACGGTTGCAACAGTTTTCTGAATTTGGGATAGCCGTTTAAAAAAATCGTGTATGTAACTAGGCCTGCAATAAACCCACGCAAAATTATTCTAACGGCGCACAATACGATATCAAAGAAACTTACTCGTTAAACGCTTCCACCTTAAATGCTCAATACTCTGCCCGTAAACCAAAACTCAAGCAGGAGGCCCGGAGAAAAGAAACCTCAGGGCTTAAGTCATCTTTGGGTATACTGTATGGGGTGAGGGGGTATTTTTAGGGAAGGGAAGTAGAGGAAGTTCTCGCAATGAAAAAGGTATGAGGGGTAGGTAGGACTCTGGGATCAATGTGTTTAGTAGTGATCCCCATTTTTTTCCTCCGCACAGGAGTTCCTAGGAGAGGGGTGGGTAGAAATCTGGGGGTCAGTGTTAATAGGAGTGACGGACGTATGAATCCATCTCTCCCACTGCGGTTCAAGGCGATGGATTAAGTTAGATATGGATTGGACACGGTTAAATCCATTTATGCTGATTTTTTTGTAGTTTATAACATTATGTTTAAACGGTATCTAGTAGTTTATTTTGGGAAACCGAAACGCCCACCTCTGCCACCTATTGTACTATTGTAAGAACGGCGACTCAAATTCATCATGTTTACTGGAAATAATAATTTTCGTATTTTAGAATTTTAGAATGCTACATATGTACTCACATCACACCTGACATTATATTCCTCAATTATTATTTATAAGAACTTGTAATTAATGGGCATTCTTGATATTTTTTTCAATACATATGTTCTTACCTATTTTTTTATTTTTTATTTTTTTTATTTAAGTACATAAAACAGGCATGGTGCCCAAGAATTTACATACATGGATGTTTAAATACATAATAACAACAAAAATAGTAACAAAATGAATAAGCTAAATATGCAGAAGTAAATAACAAATAAGAATGGGTAAAAGGTAAATACAAACTATGTATTTATAGATTCTTTTACCCTGTTGGTTGATTATATAATAAAATTATGGATTTAAATCATCGTTACTAATTACACGAAGGGCGAGTAATAGGCACGTTATAGGAGATTTGCAATCACAAGGCCCTTGGTGATTTTGCACAAAAACGGCGATATGCAAATCATCCAAATATTATTATTATTAAGGGGTCGCATCCGTAGTGCAATGTATGCGATGCATCTGGCTGCCCAACGAAGGGGTAACCTAGGAATCTTGAATTTGTCTCCGCACCACTTTTGATTCGGCGTTCCTCATAGAAATTAATAAAATAAAGTAATTTATTGTGTTTAATAATTATGCATACATGTAAAATTATGCACAGTAAGGTCGTGTGTTGCGCTAAGCAAATTTCATTAAAAAAGTGCCAAAATACCCTGGTGTGTGATGAGAAAGTATTGTAATTAGTGCTAATTAATAAACTTAAATGTTTTAACCCTTAAATGCATGATTTATTTATTTTCTGGAAAAAAAAATATTTTGTATATATTTACATGTATATGCAAGGAAATATAAAGAATTTTTTTTTTGTAATTTTTTAATGATATTTGATTAAAAAAACAATTGTTGCAGATTTACAACAGCATGTATTTAATAGAAATTAATATGAACAATTTACGTATGAAAAAAAATAAAAAACCTAAAAAAAATTCTCAAAACTAATAAGTGTACCCGAAAAAATACGAGTTATTACATATAAGTATTATATTATTGTATCTACATACCTAAGAAAATCAAAATAATAACAGCAAAACAAAACTGTAATTCTAACCTCCAACCAATTTTCAAGAATCTTCACTTTGTTAAAGAAAAAGTGACATTTGACATTCGCGAAAGAAAAAAAAGGTGATGCCACTCGATAAAATATATTACCGTGAACTTGATAATTCTAAAACGGCGTGCATTAAGTATACACCAAAGAGTTAAAGGTGGTTTGAACGGTATGTTGCCGTTTTGCAACAGTATGCATTTAAGGGTTAAATAGTTTTATTACTCTGTTTATTTATATCAACATTCAAATTAGCAGTAACAACGAGTATCGATGATTGCCTCCATTTGTAAATTCTCGTTGCTCTATTACGGCACGGAACTGATTTAACACTCCTTGATACCTCAAAATCCTTCAGGCGCCCAAGCTTGTAACTCTAGTCGGCTTTGAGTGGTATTCGACACAACTTTTGAATACGAAAACGCCGCTCGGTCCTATTGTTTTTTTTTTTCATTCATACTCACATATTTTTAAAATGTTTTTCATTGACATAAGAATTTCTTTGAATTACTGTTTCTTACTTTGCACATTTTACCTTAATTTTGTGAGAGAATAAAAGTCTACATATATTGTAACGTCATTGCTTATGACAAATCTCATGGGTTCAAATCCGTACCATTACGCGGCAGTCCTGATAGATACGCAACCTCAATAGAAAAATAATAAGACAATTACTTCTGAGGCTACGTCACTAGAATGTTATAAAGGGACAAGCTCCGGTGACGTCGGATTTTTATGCCATTATTATTCCGCGTTCCTCGTCACTGCTCGTCACACAACATTAAGGTTAAAAACAACGATTATCGCATGTTTTTCGGGTTGATAACCTTTCATGTTTATAGTTTTTTCAGCGATGAATTAGAGGCATAAAAAGCGATAAAAACATAAGTGTGTTGTTAGTGTTTAGCATATTGGCGATGTTTTGGAACTTATTGTAACTAAGGATTGTTATTTATTTGTTTGCGTTGTGTTAAAAATTGCATATTTTTATATTATATTATATCTCGAGTATGAGCGAAATATTTTTCTACAATAAAAACACATAAATTTGTTTTTGACCACTATAGTTTTATTTTCACTCTACCGGTTTCGGAAGAACCCTTCCTTCGTCAGGAGAATATTAAAAACTATTTTAACAGTTTTTAATACTCACCTAAAAACTATTTTAACAGTTTTTAATATTCTCCTAAAAACTATTTTAACAGTTTTTAATATTCTCCTAAAAACTATTTTAACAGTTTTTAATATTCTCCTGACGAAGGAAGGGTTCTTCGAAACCGGTAGAGTGAAAATAAAACTATAGTGGTCAAAAACAAATTTATGTGTTTTTATTGAAAATTATGATGTGCCACAAAGTGAATGCTTTTTACAATTACGAAATATTTTTCTATTTCATAATATTTCGTATCTGTCTGTTTATGTGCTTAGTTCTCTTAAGCTACGCAACAGATTTTAATACGGTTTTCACTAACGTTTAGACAATTTCTTCCGGAAGATTTATACATATAAAACATGCATATTATATTTATGGAAAGTATAGAAATGTCGACGTTTTGTAACCAAGTCAAAAAATATATTTTCGGGCGCTTACATGCTATTGCTGGCTATGCGCTGTATATCTTAAAAAGGCCTACAGAAAAGTCCGTGGTGGTATATGTCTTTCTCCTAAGGTTAACCCACAGTAATCATTGTTATCTTTTACATATTTATGTGTTCTTTTGACGAATAAAATATTAATTCTTATCCAAATAAATATGTTAGTTATGTTGAGCATTCAATGTAGATTAACATTGCTCTTAACAAAATATAATTTAAACCAATATCTTAGAACATATCGCAATTTGAAAAATCACTTGCAACAAAACTATTTGCCGCACGCACAAAAGCCGCCTCGTCTAGTACCTATCTTTGTCACGATAACAAGTGTATCGGAGCTCTCCGTTTTGGGTTGTTTACTGACAATATTATTTCCTTTTCAAGGATGAAACACAAGCTAATCTTAGTGTTGTTATTTTGTAAATATTGGGAAGTTCTTTTGTTATTTGTCGTTTGTTTTCCTGGTCACAGTTTTGTATTTAAATTATGTCTTGAAAACGCTGTAGTTCGAATATAGGTCGCAGTACAAGGAATGCAAAAATAATGCGTTTGGTACGTCTGTCGAAAACGAAGAAGAAAGGGAAATCCGGCTGTCAAATAGTAGAGACAGTACTTCGTTGCAAAGAGATAGAACTAAAAATAAAAGTAACGATCAAGCTACGTCAGCATACAATCAACAAATGAAGTTTCCAAGCAGTATGGAAGATTTAATCATTCAAAAATAGCGAAACCCGTTCGTCAGTAAATTTTCATTAACTTTTTTTTATTATTTTTAAATACATATCTTAGTTTATACATACATATATATATATATATATATAAATATATATATATATATATATATATTTACATATATAAATTTATTCACGAACCGGTTTCGCTTGGCTTAAGCTTCGCCAAGGTAACAATTAAAACTTAAAGTAAAAAATAAATATGCCAAAACACGGAGTGATTGCTTTCTATGAAAATGCAACGGGGTGATACTGAGAGTATCCTCCATGCACTTTCTTCACTATGCAAAAGTAAGATCGATTTTTATGATACCTTTTTATTTAATAATTATTCCATAAGCTAAAAATAAATAGGTATACATTATTCTATGAATAAATACGCCGCAAAAATAAAAATTGCAAAAAAACTCTCAATGAAATATAAACAGAGTTTTGCATCATCAGATTTTAAATGTCGACCATCAAAAAAGGTTCGCAAACAAATTAATCTTTCCATGTTTACCTTTTTCTAATTGCGATCAACACAAAAAAGTATACAAAACAATAATATTATGTCGATTTGTCGAGAAAACAACGGAGTTCGGTAGGTAGGCAGTTTTAGTAAAACTTCTATTATTTCTACTGCATTGTTTGCGCACACAGTAGCTACCTATATAAAAAATAAAAGACAATTCATTATGTCGATGATCGATTATTATTTCTGTGTGGAGGGTAACTATAAAGTAGGTTTATATGAATAATGCAAACGGCGTCGGGCGCGAGTATAATTTTGACGTCCCTTGTTAAAACCTGTAAACGCCTAGGTAGGTGATCACTTATCACTGTAATAAAAAATATTCGGTTGATTTGTATTTTTTTGAAGCGTCGTTTTTGTGAGAAATAATCTCAAGGGCGATGTGTTAGGACAGTTAGGTGTTGGATATTATTAACGCTTTGGCGCCTTGACAATTCGGCGCCCGGAGCAAACTGCTCCAATGTTGGATGCATAGGGCTGGCCCTGGGTATAAGTGATTTAATGATGAGTGCAAGTTAGTTGTTGTAAGCAAGCATGTGAATGAGAGGATACGATAATATTATGTGAAATGTATTTATTTAATGAAACAAATTGCTTCTACAGGGTTTTCCAATAAGAGGTGTTATTTTGATCTTCAAAGAAAAATGCCATTTTTTAATATAAATGATCGAATATTTATTTCATTATAAAGAGGAAGGTATGCCGTTAATAGCGAAAAATAACATTAGTCAAATGACCACCACGACCACGCCTACAGGACCATATCCTTTTCATGAAATTTTCCATAACCAAATCGCAAAGTGGCTGCCTTATGTACTCGATAGCCTCACAAATTCCATCTTTGAGGTCTTGAATCGACGCTGGGCTGTTGGCGTAGACCTTCTCTTTCACGTGGCCCCAAAGGAAGAAGTCGCAAGGTGTTAAATCACAAGATCTGGGTGGCCAATTGGATCACCTCTTCGAGAGATAACACGGTACGGAAACTTTTCCCGTAAAAGATCAATGGTTTCGTTGCATGTGTGGCAGGTAGCGCCATCTCGTTGAAAGTAAACGTTGACAAGATCAATACCATCCAATTCCGGCCATAAAAAATCATTAATCATCTCTCGATAGCTTTTTGAAAATAACACCTCTTATTGGAAAACCCTGTATTCGTCCACAGACATACTTACAAGCTACGTTACTGTGACGCATCCACAAGTAGCCTACCGATATGCTACTATTTAAAACTGGCGCTTTTTAAAATGTATTTGCTCTTTATAATTAGATACTTGAGTCGGGCCATGTCAAGAGTCAGAATAATAGAAGAGTATGTATGAGACGATGTATGAATGTGAATGAGACAAGGAGTGTGAGCCAACACCGAGTTGATTGGCGGTTCGTCCTCTCTGCCTACCCCTGCGGGGAAACGGCGATGGTTAGTTCTGATTAACATACTACTAAAATCTCAAATATTTCTAGAGGGATCCCTACGGATGTAAGTTAATTATATTTAAGATTAATAAAAACAGGGCCTTACCATTAAAAGATTTTAAATAAAACGGTTTGAAAATTTTATAAAACGTTTTTCAACTATAAACTTAGCGGGACATACCAGATTTTGTTTTTCTAAACGATGAATTAGTAACTTCCGACGGAACCCTCTAGAAACATTTGAGACTTTAGTAATACGTTCATCAAACATAATTAAAATAAACCCCAAGGAAAGATCGATTTTCTAGGCCTGCTGGGGTAAAGTCGACTGTAGGTCCGTCCATTATGCCGGGCCGCGCGCCGAATATCGTTTTTTCACGACTTCATCACTTATGTCGTTAAGATTTCCACTTTATTTTAGACATTCATAGGGCAAATACAACCGAAGGTCTGTCTGATACACCAGGGCCGCTCGTCGCATATTTTTGTGCACGTCTGTTTCACTTACGTCATTAAGATTCTGGCTTTATTTTAGGGTATTGTCTCTTCTTAAAACTAAAAAAAGGGGAGAGGAAGAGGAACATACGAAAAGGAAAGGGAGATGCTCCCGATACATTCGATTTTAATGCGTTCATTTATGATGGTAAGCATTACTTCGGTTAGATATTTCTGAAGGTCATAGATTTTGTTATAGACGTAAAATTGGAGAAAATGGATGCGTTTGTGTAAATTGGAAGTATTTTCGCGGGACATAAGCTTGATAAAGACATTGAGGGATTTTCGAATACAGGAAATAAATCGAATGCAGGAAAAAAAAACTTGTCAATAGAAACAAGGCTGGTAGTTCACAACGGAGTATTGACACTAAACCTTGATAATATATGGCAGTGAGCCATGGAACTGACAGAGGAAGGATGAGAGTAAACTCAATATAGTAGATAGGAGATCCCTGAGGCTTATGTGCGATATAACCAAGCGTTACCGAAACGTGAATGACGAGATCGAATCTACTATCAATGATTAATGGGACAGTTACATCGGTCAGATCATTATTCAAATGGGACTGAAATGTTTGGCGGGAGTTTTACGCGCGGGAGCTGACTAGAGGCCGTTCACACCAGGCGCAAGGCCTTGCGACGAGCGCGCTGACACTTGTCAGTTTGACATGACATTGAATGTACTCGTACACAATGCTTATAATGCGTTTTTATCGCGGTTTGCAGATTGATAGTTGCAATGCCATGTTGACCTGATTTTATCTTATTTATTTCCCATTGAACGTATAACATCAGCTACAGATCGTCACATAAACCAAGTTAGCTGATTAATATTCTATGAAATTTCCACCTCTAGAGGTTTAGCGGCTACCAAGACAAAAAATGACGGAAAAACTTGCAAATATATGAAGAAACACTGCTGCAACCAAAAAACGAACTACATTCTGAAGCAACGAATAGGCTAGCATAGACACTTAAAAATTATCAACATGAACGATAAAGGTTTTGATCAACATTATCGGTGATTAATCTACTTCCGAATGATGTTTACATGGATTAAATTGGCTTCTTTTAAATTAACGATTACTTATTTAAACTTGTTATTCAGTTTAGCCATAGGTTAAAAAAATATTCATCAAACGCCTAAAATAATACATTGAATTAGTTATGCAAGACGAACGCATTTGAATTTGAAATTTCTTAACGACAAACAACTATTGTCTAAGCTTTGGATGTGCCAGTGTTGCCATTTGCCATGGTACTGCGATTTTGCTCCCAGTTTGATAAAATCATCGATTTATTATATTGATATAAACTAAGGTTGACAGTTTAGTTATGGTTTAGTTTGTCGTATTGATTCTGATTTGTTGTCGATATTATTGTACAAAACAACAGGATACGCTGTAAGCAGTGAAAAAACGCCCTATTTATGCTGATGCAACACGATATAATTTTACAAAGACTGCAGGACACAGAAATGCTTAAAGCTGATTAATATAATCAGTACTGCGGATAAGCGCAAAGTGCAACATGCATTACATAATGAATGCTTACACATGTCGCAAAAACTATATTTAACTCAAGATGACGAAAAACGCTCACTGATTACTCAGCTAACAAAATTTAAAAAAAAAGGTTTTATAAAATAAAGATCCAAACCAATCATCGGATTTTTTTTTGTCTTGATTGCCTAATGAATAATTAATTCATAACCCTGTATAAAAATACAATGCGTGGTATTTTATGGACTGTTTCTTATCTTGTCGAGTAAATCAACAGAAATAAATGCAATACAGGTTTTCATTGCATCAGCCTTTAGAACATCTTAAAAACGGGTCTGATTATATTAAATTTTATGTATGTATACATATATATATTATTAAATAAATTAAAATCAATTTACAAAGATTATTGTTTACTACATTCGTAACAGCTTATAAGATACACGAGGATTATTAACATTGTCACAAGTGACATCATTGACGTTATTGACATCATTTGACGGCCTCCGTGGTAATGATCATTGCGTATGAATTCGGAAGTCTCTGGTTTAAGTCCCGGCGTGTTTCAATTAAATATTTTTAGATTTATTTCACAATTTATTAATTTAAAATAATATTATACTGTGTACTAGAGAGTGGAAGATATTCTCAGTACAACCCTGGTGAAAGTCAACATTTAACCGTGTTTGGTGATCAGTTCTGAATAGCCAAATACTTCCCCACCTTCCTCTACTCCATCTCCTTCTACTCCTACTACCCAAATGGGGAAGTTACAAGCCAACAAGGGGAGAGAAGATGTGAGAAGATGCAAGAAGATGCAAGAAGAGCCAAGGCGAGCCAAGAAGGGGTAAAAGAGAGAAAAGAAAAGACTAGAAGAGACAAGAGCAGACAATATGAACCAGTTATAGTTAACAAGAGGGAAGGATATATAAGAAGAGGCAAGAAGAAGGAAGACATAAATTGATAAAAAAACAACGCGCAATCAATTCCTTTATTCCTGCTCATCCAAAATTCCAATATTGATTGATAAGGTTGTCATTATACCAGTCGATTAAACTCCAACCTCTTCCTCATCCTCGGAACATGTGTTCCAATTCCTAACAAAGCAGTGTCCGCTGGTGTACCGGTCGCACTGGGACAGGAGTGCTCCTGGGTGGTACAATTGTATCATATTAGACAAATCTTTACCTTGCAGACTGCAGCCCGGAACAATTCTGCAAAACTGCACCAACACCAGTCACAGTTTCGAAGCTATTAGGTGTGAAATATTTCTCTACCATAACTTCTTTTACGTGTAAAAGTATTCCTATAAAACTATATGCTAACCTTATTAAATTATGCTTAAGAAACGGCTTTGTTTTAAGTGGGTTCCTTCTATCACTTCACCCTAAGGGTGAAATGTATTACATAAAGGGTAGCTCTTTGTTAACTGAGTTCCCTTGCTCAGTCTAATTAAGTTTATTTTGGTAATCTTCAAAGAAAGTATGAAAATGTAAGTCGAAGGTTATTATCATGGAATATACCTAATAACTGCGTAGCCTACGGAGGAATATGTCTACTTTTTCAGTAATTACATCTATATCATAATATCTTATCATTTTACCTAATAACTGCGTAGCCTACGGTGGAAGATGCCGACTTCTTCAGTAATTACATCTATATCATCATTTCTTATCATTTTACCACTTTTTTGCAGTGGCGTGCATTGCTGTTCGATCAACTCGAAATTGTGGGTTTTCAGTGGTTGATTTGAAATTATACTTTATTTGTAGATAATGAAACATTTGTAATGGTAGTAGGAGATTTTCAAATACTGTTAGTTTATTCGTTATCCGGGAATGTCTATCTTTCTTTATAAGAAACTGATACTAAAACCTCGTATAATGTATTGAAACAAATGACAGTAAAAGATCAGCAGTAAAAAATCATAAGTATTCAATATGAAGACAAATATTCATCAACATATAATTTACTTATTTAAAGTGTACTATGAAATTGATGAAAATTGAAAATTATTAATATGGCGGTCAAATTTTTTTTGTAGAGTGAATAATATTAGAGGTTAAAAACTTGTCTAAACTAAAATGACTAATTTTTGTGAATATCGATACCTATATTACTTGCAAAATCAATTTCCCCAAAATTTGTTTAGTCCGAAACGTCACGACACAGAAAGAGTAGGTACACAAGCTTGTCTATAGTACAGGCCTGGACGCTTAACCGCCAACTCACGAAGTCAAGAATTTCCAAGTATACTTTACTGTTGAAAATAGTCTAATCATTATGTTAATTTAATATGCTCGTGATAAATTAACACACAAATCAGCAGTAACAACAAGTATCGACGGCAATCGCGGCCATGCATCAATTTCTCGAAGGCACTGACTTGATCACATGACACTTAAAATCCGTCGCACGCCAAGACCTGTAACCGGCTTTGCTGAGTAGATACGTTCAGTGACGTTATATATTATTTTCTCTTTCGTTTTTCGTTTATTCGTTTTTCTCGGGACATGTTAAAATAAAAACCTATATGAAGTGAATTAATATTTATATACTTATTATTTATGAATTTATGAACTACGCACCACATTCCGAGAGGTACCTAATTGGCTATTCAGAACCAAATTATAAGTTTTTTTTAATTATTCGTTTTATTTTTCAATTATTCACAATCATTATTTTAATACATGCCTTGCAATGTTGCAACAATTGATGATAATGGTTTCTTAACTATTGACATCAAACTTATATGTTGTTACGAAGATTCAGCACAATTTTAACGCCGATTGTTATAAGATAAGTTAATTGTTGATTAGATGATATTTACAAATTAAATGTTGCAAATTAATGCGGAATATAATAATTAATAAATATACATAAATATGCGAATTCGAATGCAACGTTGTGTCAAAATTTCAAAACAATGGGTGAAGAACTTTCGGAGACTTAAGCTTTTGAATAAACGAACTTGCATTCGAATACGCGTGTGTTTTTATATCATATATTATATAGATGTAACCTGTGACAGGGGAAAACATGCTCTTTTTGAAAAACAGCGCCATCTGTTGGACGTAAAAGAAACACGCGCTATTGTTTCTCTATCTGCACAGACAGACTGAGCCACAGCAATGCGAGGCCTCACAGCTAGTAAGTAAATATGTAGAGAATTCGTTTACTTTCAGAACCACAATCCGGGTGTTTTAATATTACTAATGAAATGGTTGTACAAATTATAATCAAGACTTTTTGCCAAATATCATATCAACACTAAAGTATTATTTTTATCATTTGCAAAATCTGAATCGATAAAATTTCTGTTAAGGACCATAAGATTATAATTAGAATTTATGATTCATTAGATTGGTGTACACTATACAAGGTCTTTTTTGTTGTTTGTTTTTGGGGTGTTATGCCGTGTTGCGCTAACTCCTTCTTTAGCCGACGTTTCGGACAGCGTGGCAGTGTCCATCATCAGGGCGGATCTGCCCTCTTGTATGGTATTCATAAATATTTAAAAAAAATATATGCTTTGGCCATGATGTTATATGTAACCTAGATTCTTTCAACTCTATTTGGCTCTTGTAAAATTTGGCTTAGTACAGGGTGACCATAAATTTTCAGTACAATTATTGCATTTGAGAAGAGGCAGTGGTATTTTTTAACCACTTGGTCTTTCTCCAGTTTCGTGTTTACACTAAAAGCAACTGCCAAATATCCGGCGGGGGATGCCAAGTTCGGAAAATCCGGACTAAATCCGGACGCATGGTAAGCCCAAATAATAGGGTAACAAAAATACGGCCTTTAAAATGGGGTAACGAAATGGTACTTAAATAACTTATTTTGGAGGATAGGCACTTTACGGTAAGCTGAAAATAAAATGCAATGAAACTTGAGTATGCTGAATTTCATAAAAAAAACTTTAGCCAGTGGCGTGCAGAATGTTGGAAATTTTTTCAATATGAATACATAACACAAACAAAGATTGAAAAACACACCTTTATTTGAAAAAATATGTGTATTACATTCAACAATTAATAATTTTTCAAATTTGAAACCTGTACCTTTCAAACTTACCTGTTTTTTTCACTTCCACATTCCGAAAGTTTGTAGGAAACGCAATATAATAATACATTTATTTATGCAAACTTTGAAAACGAGAACTGTTCAGCAGCGGCCATATTTAGAACTAGCTTCTGTACGAATAAAAAAAAATAATATCATTATCGTTGTCAGATACTACTACAATTAACCTGTCACGTGGTTGATATTTTAAATGTTTTCTCTGTTTACAAATTATTATTATTTTATAATGAGTGTACCGGACGTACCTCCACCGACCTAAAATTAATTTGCATAAATCTGAATTTACGCAGAGGCAGTTCCTTTACAAACCCACCTCTGCGCATATTCGAATTTATGCAACAAATTCTCTCTATAAACTGTAAACCTTATCTGCTGATTAAACTGTAACTCTTGCTGATTAATAAATAAAACCACGGGGTCAAGCAGTCATCATTGTAGACAAAAAACAAAGGCTTGACCCCCCGACACCGTCTTATAAATTAAATACCTATCATCTGTACAAAACATGGAAGATTTGCATGAAATTTGAAATTGTGCAGACGCGGTTTCCTTTACAAAACCTGCCGTTTGCACAAAATTGAATATTGTGCAAATCTTCCCTTTTTAATATATGTTTTCTCTCTTTAATATGTAAATTTGCACAAATTAAATATTGTGCAAAGCTGCCTTTTAACTCTGTAATATGTGCAAACTCACAAAATATATTTGAATAAAAATGACCCGGGCAAAGTGGATTGAAGAAACAGTCAGGGACCTAGTCAAAATCATCTCCAGTCCGAGTTGCGCAACAACGGCGCCATGCCCTGTGAAAATTCCGGGAACCCAAAAATAATTCTCGGAATTTCTCGCTAACAAAGGGAGCGCAGGGCCCGTTGGTCCTTTAAAAGGCGAAAAACTTGCGCAATTCGGCAGAGAGCCAGCACCCTTCGCTTCATCAACATCTCTCCTGGACTGCCCCTGACTGCCTTCTTCAAGCCTCTTCTGCCCTGGACCTTCACTGCAACTTGGCCTTCTTCTTTCTCCCGGCTCCCTGGTGCTCATCAAGAAGAAACTTTCACAATAGTCGAAGCGTCCCTTGTCAGGGCGCAGGTTCCCCCCCTACCTTCCTCCCCCTGCCTTATACCTTTCTCCCATAATCCCCATATTTTTCACCACATTTTTTCCCCATATTTTTTCCCCATATTTTTTCCCATATTTTTTCCCCATATTTTTCCCCATATATTTCCCCACATTTTTTCCCCACATTTTTCCCCATATTTTTCCCCACATTTTTTCCCCATATTTTTCCCCACATTTTTCCCCACATTTTTCCCCATTTTTTCCCAATATCCTTCCAAGGCGTCGAAGCGGCCAGCCGGCCACTCCCGCTATATCGTCTGTGCGGCCGGCGACTACAGTGCCGTCCCGTACATGGTCCTTCGAGCCGCGATCGCCTCTTCACGCCTTCACGCCTTCACGCCTTCGCGCCTTCCAGTGACGTCCCGAGATGCCGTCCCTGCGGAGCGGCCGCGAGGCTTCAGCCTCCACCCCGGATTCACAACCCGACGTGGAGCTGGTGACAGGCCCTCACCCCGCCGGCCCTGCCGGCCCTCACCCCGCCGGCCCTGCCGGCCCTGACCCTGCCGGACCTGCCGCCCCACGCGCTGCCAGCCCTGTCGACACCCACTTTGCCGGCCCTGACAGCACTCCGTCCTCCGATGTGGAAGACGACTCAACCACCACAGAGGACACGGTCAGGCAGCTCCGGAAGGCGAACCGGACAATGAGCAGGCAGCTCGCTCAGCTGCTCGCAGCCCTCCCCACCGCGACGCAGTACCTGCCAGGGGCGGACCCCCCTGGCACCCACCTGGGCGCCTACCCTGGTGCGGCCCCCGGTGCGCATCCTGCCGCCTACCCTGGAGCGGCCCCTGGTGCGCACCCTGCCGCCTACCCTGGAGCGGCCCCTGGTGCGCACCCTGCCGCCTACCCTGGTGCGGCCCCTGGTGCGCATCCTGCCGCCTACCCTGGTGCGCATCCTGCCGCCTACCCTGGAGCGGCCCCTGGTGCGCACCCTGCCGCCTACCCTGGTGCGGCCCCTGGTGCGCATCCTGCCGCCTACCCTGGTGCGCATCCTGCCGCCTACTCTGGAGCGGCCCCTGGTGCGCACCCTGCTGCCTACCCTGGAGCGGCCCCTGGTGCGCACCCTGCCGCCTACCCTGGTGCGGCCCCTGGTGCGCACCCTGCTGCCTACCCTGGAGCGGCCCCTGGTGCGCACCCTGCCGCCTACCCTGGTGCGGCCCCTGGTGCGCATCCTGCCGCCTACCCTGGTGCGCATCCCACCGCCTACCCTGCCGTGCACCCTGACGGGCCCCCTGGTGCGCCCCCTGGTGCGCATCCTGCCGCCTACCCTGGCGGGCCCCCTGCTGCGCCCGCTGCTGCGCATCCTGGTGCCTGCCCTGGCGAGCACCCTGGCGCGCCCCCTGGTGCGCATCCCGCCGCCTACCCTGGCGGGCCCCCTGCTGCGCCCGCTCCTGCGCATCCTGGCCCCTGCCCTGGCGATGGTGCGCCCCCTGGTACGCATCCTGCCGCCTACCCTGGCGGGCCCCCTGCTGCACCCGCTGCTGCGCATCCTGGCGCCTGCCCTGGCGAGCACCCTGGCGCGCCCCCTGGTGCGCATCCCGCCGCCTACCCTGCCTACCCTGGCGGGCCCCCTGCTGCGCCCGCTGCTGCGCATCCTGGCGCCTGCCCTGGCGAGTACCCTGGTGCGCCCCCTGGTGCGCATCCTGCCGCCCACCCTGGCGGGCCCCCTGCTGCGCCCGCTGCTGCGCGTCCTGGTGCCTACCCTGGCGAGCACCCTGGCGCACCTCCTGCCGGTTACCCTGGCGCCTCATCCCAGAGTTTCTCGCCGCTGTTTCCCCCGCAGCCGACCGCCGATGAGACTGCCCATCACACCAGCGAGTGGGTCCGACAAGGCGCCGACCCGTTCCTGGCACAGCTGGGCACCATGCTGGCTGACGCCATCCGCTCCTCGCGCGCCCAGGACAGCCCTCGTCCCTCAGTGGAGGAGGACCTTCGGATGACCGCCCTCATCGCCCGGCAGTCCACCGCCAAGGACCTCCCCACATTCTCAGGCGACCCCCTCGAATGGCCGGCCTGGATTGCCCAGTACGAGCAATCCACCTCAACCTGCAAGCTCACGCTGAGCGAGAACCTTATACGGTTGCAGTGTGCGCTCAAGGGGAAGGCGAGGGAGAACGTTTACTCGCTCCTACTGAACCCGGACCGCGTGCCCGAAATTATAGCGACCCTGGAGGAGCGGTACGGTGGATCGGGTTCGATCGCAAACCTAATGCTGGACAAGGTGAGGAAGCTGCCCTTCCTGTCTTCCTGGCACACGTGAAAAATGTGTCCAGCAAGGCCCAGGCCCTTTTTATGAAGTTGAGGCGTATCTCAACTGCGGAGTGGGGAATACGTTCTCCAGCTCTACGTGTTCTGTACAGAGGAGTGTACGTGTCACAGGTGGCTTATGCCGCATCTGTTTGGGAGCACAGACTGAATAACGTTTTGATCCACGCCGCGCTTAAAAGGAGCCAGCGAATTCCCTTGCTGGCACTTTCGGGAGCCTACCGCACGGTAGCCTCGGACGCGTTGCCTGTTTTGGCGGGCATTTTGCCCATTGATCTTGAATTAAGGGAAATTTTAACTAAAAAGAAGCTGACCAGAGGAAGACCAGCCAACCACTTAGGGGTTGAACTAACCCCGGGTGCTGCTGTGTCTCTCCAAAGCCTTCTTCGAGCGATGCGAGAAAGGACACTGAGTGAATGGCAACAGCGATGGGATAGTTCGAGAATGGGAAGATGGACTCACTCCTTCTTCCCATCGGTTAAAGTCAGAATGGAAGGGGCACATTTAAGGTTGGACCACCACACAACTCAGATCTTATCCGGACACGGCGAATTCAGAGGAAAGCTGCACAGCCTAACCTTGTCCCCACACCCTACCTGTGCGTGTGGTGATCCTAACCAATCCGCCGAGCACATTCTGTGGCATTGCGAGATATTGAAGGATGCAAGAGAGGAAATGCTTAATGGTTTGAATGTTTCTACGAGACCGATCTTGAATGTAGATCTCGTATCGGACCAGAGGAGCTTTGAATGTTTGAAGAAGTTCGTTAAGGTTTGGGTTGAAAGGTGGCCTGTGTTGAGAGTCGATATTATTTAGAATAAATTCAAATAATTTAGTTCGGCCGAGTGTACTGCTCCTGTCTCCCCTGGTTCATGATTCTTATAATTCTCTCTCACTCATAATCTCGCCAATTTATGTCGTATGTATATCTCTTTATTGATTATTTATTTTTGCTACCCTGTTATATCTTACACTATATTATTTATGTATCGCTATATTGTTGCTTGTAATCCTTATATTATTTTGTATTTTGTGCTCTCTCTTCTTGTAACATTGTTTATATTCCAGATGGGAACTGAACTCCTTTTGTGTTTTGTCTTGTCCTAGCCCTCTTCTTGGGCGAGGCATAAAGACCGCAGTCCCTGCATTAAGCCAGAAGTTTCCAGACCCCCGAATAAGACATGAGTTAGACAATCGGCTTTCCCCCAATTGCGGTGCTCTGGCTCGTCGTGACGTCCGCAGTGAGCTACATCACCTTCCCCACCCCCCGTTGACGTGTGACGCTCTTCTTTTTAGTTTATTTCTCTTCGGGTAGATCACAACCCATCTCTTCTCCTAGAGTCTTCGAGCACAATCACGCCTTGGCGTGGGGTGGGCGGTGATGGAAGCTCACCTGTGGGCTGATCGGCGACCGGCCGCACGCCTTTGGGACTGCTGAGGACCTAATTACTCATAATATATCTTCGTCTATATATATTTTGTTTTGTGCTACTAACACGCATGTGCATGTCTAACTCAACTAACTCGAGCATCCACTGCATAGTGCTCGCTAACACAACATGCAGGGACATTTAAAGGTCTAGAGTCTTTTATCGAAAATTCGAATCTTTTAATATAAAAAATTAGCTTCTTGCGAGAGTCCCGAAGGGGTGACAATAAGTCACCTATACCGGGATGGGACAGTGGTGGGTGCCTTTAAATGCCCTTCCTGTCTGCCGAAGCCACCTTGGAGGAGATTGCTGACTTCTCCGGGACAATCCAGAACCTGGTGGCTTCCCTGCGGGACTTGAGGACGGGAGGCTACCTCACCAACCCCGCCCTGCTGGCCGACATCACCGCCAAGATGCCGTGCACATTGAGGATGGCCTGGCTGCTGGAGCTGCGGATGCTGGGGCAAACAACCCAGGCCACCATCCTCCAGTTGGCAGCATTCCTGAGGGGCGTCGCCGGCGTGATCCCGGTCAGCGGGATGGTGGATCCCTTGCGATCCGGCAAAGGGCGCCGGGAGCATGTGCTGGCCAACGCTGTGGCCACACCGCCAGAGGGGAAAGCCAACCGCCCACCACCGCCTGTAGTGAGAAGGAACACAGTTAAAAGTGCGTGCGCTCAGTGCGGTGAGCCACACAAAACTCGGGAGTGCCGCGAGTTTATCGCGAAATCGCTCTCCCTCCGATGGGAAACAGTACGCCTGAACAATAACAACACAGTACGCACTGCCCAGCGGCAGTTTTCTTATATTGCTCCCAAAATATTCAACTCGCTGAGTATTGATATCAGAAAATCAAAAACTCACAATTTGTATGTCATAAGTGTTCAAAATTGGTTATTTATAAAGGGAAGGAATTTTTTCAAGGAATGCCTGCCATCATTAAATTAAGCTCATTTTCTTTATTAGTCATTTTTGTTTTTCATTCAATTCTGTAAAGAAAAAAGTTTAATAATTAATTAATTAATCTTTATTTTCATTATTTCAACAAGTTCATTTTCATAATTTCTACTTTATTTTCATTATTTTAACAAGTAAAGTAACCTATTTATTTGCTGATTGTGTTCATTTTATCTCATTAATATCAACAGTTTAAAATACGGTTGATGTACACTTGAGCAATCTACTGAACTGGGAACCAGTAAAAATGTTACCTATTATACACATACATTGCATGTAAGAAAAAAAATACTTAGATTAACAAGTTATCAAATATTACATTTATATAATTATATAAACCTATGTATATAAATTTCGACTACCATAATACGGGCATGTGTCTAGTGTGGTAGTCGAAAAGCATGTAAAAACTGTACACATTAATATTTCATGAATAAAGAAAAAAAAAAAAAAAAAAAAAAAAAAAAAAATTTGTGCCGCAAGTGCCTGGAGCCGCACCACTCCAGGGACTGCAAGGAGACAGTGTGGTGTGGTGTGGGTGAGTGCCGCCACCCGCATCATCGGCTGCTCCACCGGGAGACAGTCGCGGAGGTGAACCTTTGACGCCAGACAGTGGACAGCCGTGTGCTGTTAAAAATAGTGCCGGTTGTGTTGCGGGGCCCCACGGACGGGGAAGTGTCAACGTTCGCTCTCTTGGATGAGGGATCCACCATCACCCTCATCGACGCTGACACCGCAACGCAGATCGGCGCACGCGGCCCAGTCCACAGTCTGCGGCTGCACGGGGCGAAGGGGATGTGTACCTCCGACGCCCGCTCCCAACGCGTGAAGCTGATGATCCGGGGCGCTGGGCTGGAACCCACCTTCACCATCACCGCCCACACAGTAGCTGACCTGAGCCTGCCGGAGCAGCGCGTTCCTGGAAGACGCGTCACCCCAAAACTCTTGATCGGGCAGGATAATGCCCACCTTATCGTGTCAAGAGAGGTCCGTGAGAATAGCACTACCCGAATAGTGTCACGGACCGCTTTGGGGTGGATCGCCCACGGAGGCTCGAGCAATGACGGGCCAGCTACCACACTGGCCCTCCAGTCGGAGACCGCTGCAGATGCCCGCCTGAGGGAGTTGGTAACATCCAACTTTGCCGTCGACTCCCTCGGCGTCACGTCTGCAGCGAGAGTCAATGCCATGGACACAAAGGCCATGGCATTAATGGCAGAAACCACCCGCCCCCTACCTTCTGGGCGGTGGGAAACTGGCCTCCTGTGGAGACACCCTGACGCCACACTACCCGACAACCGGCAGTGTGCGCTGAAGCGGCTCCAGTCCCTCGAGAAGAAGCTCGCGGCGGACGCAACCCTGGCAGCGGCGTACAACGACAAGATAAAACAGCTTGTCGCCAAAGGCTACGCCAGACGCCTCTCCCCCAATGAGGCGTCGCTCCCTGCCCCGCGGAAGTGGTATCTTCCCCACTTCGCCGTCACCAACCCGAACAAGCCAGGGAAGATAAGGGTTGTGTTCGACGCTGCCAGCCAATGCCGAGGGACGTCACTAAACGACCAGCTGCTCACTGGCCCCGACCTGCTGTCCTCTCTCCTGGGGAACATCCTCCGGTTCCGGGAAGGCGGTATAGCCATCGCCGCTGACATCCAGGAGATGTTCCTGAGGATCCAAATCAGGAAAGAGGACCAGTCTTCACAGCTCTACCTGTGGAGGTCGCCAGACCGGCAACAGACGGACACCTACCAGCTGGCGTCCATGATGTTTGGGGCTACCTGCTCGCCCAGCAGTGCCCAGTACGTGCGGGACAGGGTGGCCGGTCAGTACGAGCACCAGTACCCGGCCGCCGCAGCAGCCATTCGTTCACGGTTCTACATGGACGATTACCTGGACGCTGTGGACAACCCTGACGAAGCTGCTGCCCTAGTCCGAGACGTAAGGGCCCTCCTTGCAAAGGGAGGGTTCCACCTTACGAACTGGGCCTCAAACAGCCTGGACGCCATCGCCGATGTACCCCCTGAAGACCGCGCCACCTCCACGGTAGCAATAAGCAGCGGGAGCAGCGAGACCGAGAGGGTCCTGGGACTGGTGTGGGACCCATCTACCGACCGCTTCATTTACACTTTCCTGGATGCGGCCAGTCCAGAAGAAGCCACACGGCCTACAAAGCGGCAGCTCCTCTCCATCGTGATGAAGATCTTCGACCCGGTGGGCTTCGTCTCCTGCCTCACCATACGGTCGAAGATCCTACTGCAAGCCGTGTGGCGTTCGAGCGTTGGATGGGACGACTACATCACCTCTGAGCACGCCGAACGCTGGAGGGACTGGATGAGCCTGCTCCAGGAAAGCAGCGTCTCCATCCCACGACGGTCGCTCCGACAGAGGTCAAGCAGCGTGACCCTGCACCTCTTCTGCGACGCCTCGGAGCAAGCTTGCTGTGCCATCGCATACTTCGTGGAGGAAGTGCAGGGCACCCTAAAAGCCACCTTCATTGCCAGCAAATGCAAGGTGGCACCTCTCAAGCCGCTATCCATACCCCGCCTTGAGCTGCAGTCCGCACTCATGGCGGCTAGATTGGCCAGAACCATCCGGTTGGAGAGCCAAGCGAGGATAGCTTCAACCATCTTCTGGACGGACTCGACCACAGTGCTGTGCTGGTTACGCACCGACCCGCGCACGTACTCTGCATTCGTGTCCAACAGGTTGGGCGAGATAGATGAACTCACCTCCATAGCCAATTGGAGGTGGGTTCCCACCAAGCAGAACCCGGCCGACATCGGCACCCGGGACTTGGAGCTGCCCGACCTGTCTCTCCAAGGAAGATGGTTCAACGGCCCCGCCTTCCTCACCACACCGGAGAGCGACTGGCCAAAGGAGCGCACCCTCACGAAGCCAGACGAGCAGACCCTCGAGACCCGGCCCCGACACTACGTCGGGCACATCGCCACAGCCGGAGAGGCCCTACCTCTGGTCGAGAGGTTCTCATCATGGCACCGGCTGATCCGAGCTACAGCGTGGATGCTACGCTTCATCAGGCGCTGTCGCACGGGCCCAAACCGACCCCCTGAAGGCTCTTTACGAGCAGACGAGCTGACGGAGGCTGAGCGCAGATGGGTGAGAAGGTCCCAAGAAGACGCCTTCTCCACTGACCTGCACACCATCCGTCTCAGCCAGGCGCTACCTGCCGCCAGTCGTCTCGTCAGTTTGGCCCCCTTCCTCGGACCTGATGACGTTTTGCGGATGGGCTCACGGCTAAAGGAGCTCACCGGAACAACGAGCGTGGCGAAGACCCCCGTGATCTTGGATGGCACCGATCCATACGCCCGACTGCTGATCCGCCATTACCACGAAAGGGCGGACCATCCAAGCACGGAGAAAACTGTGGCCGAGATCCGGTGCAGCTTCTTCATCCTGCGACTCCGTACCATCAGCAGGAAGATCAGCCACGACTGCCCCACCTGCCGCTTACGACGGAGCAAGCCCTCACCTCCACTGATGGGGGTTCTCCCGCCGACCCGCCTGGCTCACCACGTTCGCCCCTTTACACACTGCGGACTGGACTACTTCGGGCCAATGGAGGTCACCGTCGGCAGACATCGAGAGAAGCGCTATGGAGCCTTATTTACCTGCCTCTCCACCCGCGCCATCCATCTGGAGCTAGCGGTCTCGCTGTCTGCCGACTCGGCGATTATGGCCTTACAACGGATGACCGCCCGAAGAGGTCAGCCCAAGGTGTTGTACTCGGACAACGGGACGAACTTCCGTGGTGCGGACGCGGAAATTCGGGATGCCACGGCAGCCCTGCAGCAGGATGACAGGATGACGGACGCCATGGCTACTAAGGGCATTGAGTGGCGCTTCATCACCCCCCTCAGTCCCCACATGGGGGGAGCCTGGGAAAGGTTGGTGCGCTCGGTGAAAAGAGCCCTGAGCGCCACCTTAAAGGAGAGGGCGCCAAGGGAGGAAACCCTGCGCACAGCATTGGCAGAGGCTGAGTTTGTGGTCAACAATCGGCCACTGACTCATGTCTCTGTCGACCCGCGGGACGAAGAGCCCCTCACCCCAAATCACTTTCTCATGGGGTCTGCCGGGAACCGCCCGCATCTGTCACTCTACGACAGCAAGGAGGAGGAGGTATGTCTCCGTCGCCAGTGGCGTATCAGCCAACAACTCGCCGATATGTTCTGGAGGCGGTGGCTCCGTGAGTACCTCCCCACCCTGGGCGCCCGACAGAAGTGGCACCACCCGACTGACCCCCTCAAAGCTGGTGACTTGGTGGTCATCATAGACCCCGCGCTACCACGCAACAGCTGGCCGCGCGGACGTATCGTTGAAGCCACCCCAGCTGCTGACGGCCAAGTGAGGACAGCCCGGGTCCAAACAGCCACAGGGACGTACACCCGCCCTGCTGTAAAACTTGCCCTCATCCTCCCCGCACCAGCACCAGCGCCCGCACCGGCACCATCACCAGCGCCCGCACCGGCACCAGTACCAGCGACGCCCTCTACAGCACCCGGACCACGGATGCCGCATGGGAGCCATAACCCCCAGCGGCCCAGGGGAACCGGGCGTCGAGGACGCCGCCGACCTACACGTCCGGACCGCTAGGCGCAGCCGTGACTGCACCGGGGGGAGAATGTACCGGACGTACCTCCACCGACCTAAAATTAATTTGCATAAATCTGAATTTACGCAGAGGCAGTTCCTTTACAAACCCACCTCTGCGCATATTCGAATTTATGCAACAAATTCTCTCTATAAACTGTAAACCTTATCTGCTGATTAAACTGTAACTCTTGCTGATTAATAAATAAAACCACGGGGTCAAGCAGTCATCATTGTAGACAAAAAACAAAGGCTTGACCCCCCGACACCGTCTTATAAATTAAATACCTATCATCTGTACAAAACATGGAAGATTTGCATGAAATTTGAAATTGTGCAGACGCGGTTTCCTTTACAAAACCTGCCGTTTGCACAAAATTGAATATTGTGCAAATCTTCCCTTTTTAATATATGTTTTCTCTCTTTAATATGTAAATTTGCACAAATTAAATATTGTGCAAAGCTGCCTTTTAACTCTGTAATATGTGCAAACTCACAAAATATATTTGAATAAAAATGACCCGGGCAAAGTGGATTGAAGAAACAGTCAGGGACCTAGTCAAAATCATCTCCAGTCCGAGTTGCGCAACAACGGCGCCATGCCCTGTGAAAATTCCGGGAACCCAAAAATAATTCTCGGAATTTCTCGCTAACAAAGGGAGCGCAGGGCCCGTTGGTCCTTTAAAAGGCGAAAAACTTGCGCAATTCGGCAGAGAGCCAGCACCCTTCGCTTCATCAACATCTCTCCTGGACTGCCCCTGACTGCCTTCTTCAAGCCTCTTCTGCCCTGGACCTTCACTGCAACTTGGCCTTCTTCTTTCTCCCGGCTCCCTGGTGCTCATCAAGAAGAAACTTTCACAATAGTCGAAGCGTCCCTTGTCAGGGCGCAGGTTCCCCCCCTACCTTCCTCCCCCTGCCTTATACCTTTCTCCCATAATCCCCATATTTTTCACCACATTTTTTCCCCATATTTTTTCCCCATATTTTTCCCCATATTTTTTCCCCATAGTTTTCCCCATATTTTTCCCCACATTTTTTCCCCATATTTTTCCCCACATTTTTTCCCCATATTTTTCCCCACATTTTTCCCCACATTTTTCCCCATTTTTTCCCAATATCCTTCCAAGGCGTCGAAGCGGCCAGCCGGCCACTCCCGCTATATCGTCTGTGCGGCCGGCGACTACAGTGCCGTCCCGTACAATGAGCATGCATGTGTACGTCATAATAATATGTGCATATACAGTACACAAAAAATAAATTTCAACATACACAAAATAACACTAACAGACCAGTTAGACAAGCGTACAAAGAAAACATAAAAACTCCGACAGTAAATTCAAGCTTTGGACAAAGACACTACCAATACCATGCAATAAAAGCTTTCAACAGTTTAAAACTTGAAATTAAAATTGAGGAAAATAAAAATAAATTCACACACAAAAATGGATTAAAGAACAAAAAAAAAATATTACCAAAATTTCATAGCATAAAATAAAAATAAAACCTACACGTAACACACAAAACCAATATAAACACACATCACTCACAAACACACAAGATTATTTTAAATGTACTATTTTTTAATTTTAAATATATTTTTTATGTTTGTTGTTTGTTTTTGGGGTGTTATGCCGTGTTGCGCTAACTCCTTCTTTAGCCGACGTTTCGGACAGCGTTGCAGTGTCCATCATCAGGGCAGATCCGGTAGATCCGAAGATGTGTATGTAATATTTTTTATGTATTTTTAATTTTAAATGTATAATTTTTCTCTTTAAATGTATTATGTAGTTTATATTTTCATATTATAAAATGAAGGCCTCAGCACGGGCAAGCCACCCAGTGAGGCCTACATTACTGGAAAACTTGAATTATAAAAAATATTGTACCTAATAAAATAAATAAAATATAAATCTCTCTTTAGCTGATAAAAAAGAATCCGTGTTAAAAGCAGCCATTGACAAACTACTAAAAAAGTAAAATATGATTTAAGATTTTCACGGCCAAAAGTATTTTTGTTATTTGTTTTTGGGGTGTTATGCCGTGTTGCGCAAACTCCTTCTTTAGCCAACGTTTCGGACAGCATTGCAGTGTCCATCATCAGGGAAGATGTGTGATGCATCATCAGAAACGTTGGCTAATGAAGGAGTTAGCGCAACACGGCATAACACCCCAAAAACAAAAAAACAAAAATACTAAAAAAGTAGTTTATTGTGACTTTTATCTTTTCTTGTATTAATAATTTCTTATTATATTTTATTGTAAATTTTTTTACAAATACAAATAATTATTATATGTCTGCTCTTTTTTTTTACTAAAATACAAAGCTATAGTTATTTGACTTTTTTCGTTATGTTTGTTTCTCAGCTTTAGAATCAATTTTGTTGTGGCACCTATTATGGACAGTTTACAAAAATACAGGGTTTTACAATAAGAGGTGTAATTTTGAATAGCCCGCTATTTCGGTAGATGTTACTTTTGAAGCTGTCATTTTTTGATATTTGACAAGTAGAAACTACGCCATTAATAAAAATGGAACGATACACGCTTCAACAGCTCATTGAAATTATTAAAATTCACTTCAGTTAATCAAATGCAAATCATCTTGAGTGATGAGGCCCATTTCCACCTCGGTGGATTCGTCAGCAAGCAAAATTGTCGCATCTGGGGCTCGGAAAACCCAAGAGTTATTGTTGAAAAGCCTCTGTATCCTCAACGTGTGACTGTTTGGTGCGGTTTATGGTCCGGCGGAGTCATTGGACCTTACTTTTTCGAAAATGAGGCTGGAGCAACAGTTACGGTGAATGGATTGCGCTATCGAGAGATGATTAATGATTTTTTTATGGCCGGAATTGGATGGTATTGATCTGGACAACGTTTACTTTTAACAAGACGGCGCTACGTGCCACACAAGCACCGAAACCATTGATCTTTTACGATTGAATATCAAAATAACACCACTTATTGTAAAACCCTGAATAATATAGTTGTATTTCTGGTATAACCGCACGCCATTGGTATTTTCCCACCCACCCGGTTATTGTCCCTTGATATTTGATACGTACGTAACATTATCTCAACAAAATAAATAGACACTTTAAAAAAGTAGGTACAAATTGGGAATGAGAGTGTAGGTTGAAGGCAATTTATTAAACGATATAAATAAACTAATTTCAAGTTACATGAAACTCTCAATATAATATATCCTCGCGTCATCCAGCATCGTCCCAATTTGATCCAGCAGTTTAGTATCGCAAGATTGGTCCAAATCTGATCACTTTATAACTTATTATTTTCTTTTCCAACAAATGGGAAGTTTTTTAAGACACGTAATTTGAATATATGAAATCTTTTAACATATATTATATTCCCTCATTCTCAATTTTGACATAAGTGTGCGAATATATAACTGAGTGACCTTGCAAACATTGTAACGGTCAGTCCATTATAGAAACTTGTGCAGTGATCAACCTAGTGATCCCTCAGTGCCATAATATCGATTATCAACCAAAACGGGCGGTGTAAAAATAAATCAGATTCGTTCCCAATGTCCACTGTTCTCACGCTATACCGAAGTTATGACACCTTATGTATAAAAATACCAAAAAAAGTTCGCAAAAAAATATTGTGACTACATTTCTTATTTCTTAATCATTGAAGAAGATAATACCTACTAATAAATTTATACGAAACATGAAACAGAACAAGACACAAATTAAAAAGGTAACGGTCGCAACGGAGAATCGTTTGTGTATGATTACAAAATTGAACACAAATCATGTTTTTGGCACTCTGAACACATACCTAACTCAAATATCTCTGAACTTGCTGATTATTGACTGTTTCCACTTATACGATGCAGCCAGTTTGCCTTTAGGTCATTAAACCAAGCCAATATTTGCGAGTGACCTCTTTCTGTTTTCGCCAAGGATGCCAATGGTTGGTGATTGATTTACATCCGTAATTTGTTCACATTAGTTTATTTATAGTTCCGGCCGTGCACGTGACTTAAATGTGACATAACACAATTTAATTTAATCTCACATGGAGGCTGATACTAATAATAATAACGTTTTCCTGAATAAATATTAGAAGATATAAAGTGTAGTGTAATGTAATAAATTCCATATTTCCGAGTAATAAAATAGACAAAATAAGCAAAATATCAGTACGTAGAAAAAAAGCAGTGAAAAAATATTTAATAGATTTTGGGCGATGTTCAGAAATTTGTAAAATATTATAGTTTTTGTTGAATTCTAACTAATGTAACAAAATAAAAATATTAATGCCGGTTTTGGAACTAATAACATGAAAATTAATAAATAAATAATGATATTCAATAAAAACTCCTTACGATCAAGCATTACAGATGAACATTAAATTTAAATCAGTTCAAAAACATAATATTATTAAAATAAATTAATTGAATTAGTTTTTTAATGTCATTAGTATTGAAATTTATTTGAAGGTCTATTCTTATGCAGAAATTTTCATTCGAGGCAAAATGTTAGATAAATCCAATTAAAACATGAAATTAGCCTCGAGCTATGGCAACCCCAATAATTGGCAGTATTATTAGAGGGCGGAGAAAGGAATGAAAAAGAATGGTTATTTTTGACAATTCAGATGTTCCCTTTATCAAACATAGTTAAAATAATTTCAAAATCCCTTTGAAGATGATTTAATTGAAATCATAAGTACACTCTCAAGTAAATTTTATAATAATGTCTGCCTTTGTTAAGTGCCAGATCAAAAGATCCGAAATTAGTTTAGTCTACTTGCGAAATATATTGTTTTCAAATTAACTTATCAAACTGAAGATGTGGGATGTCTTACATTATTAGTAATGCAAACATTTGAAACAACCAGTACAAGTCATGAATATATATGCAAAGTTAGCAAAACCCTTTCGAATGAACCCAAAACTTATAATTGGTGTAATAGAAAACTAGGTATTGTTTCAAACTACTCATGTCAACATATTCCATATTTATTCGGTGAACAGGGCCGGTCCTGTCAAAGATACAAATAGAGCACGTAAACAAGATGCATTCTCTCGCCAGTTGATTTTCACGCCCCGCTGGGCTTTTACGTGTTTATTTTTTCAACATAAAGAACATCTAGATAATAATAACATCACAAAAACAAAATATACTACATTGCAAGATGGAATAATAGTAGATTGGGAAAAGTGCAATAAATACATGAAATAAGTCGGTTTGTTGTTCTGCTTGCAGATATAATTTCTACCTGTTCATGTTCAGTGATTGATGCGTTAAATATGGCAACAACATCGTTCTAATCATTACCCAATTCTGCGATCTGCGAAAAGGAGTATACAATTGTGATTCCGTGTTGTAGTTGTCGCAATAATACGGTAGATATTGACTTGATGTTGGTTTGCTAGGTATATGGATTAAAATCAAGTAGCTCAGGGCTGTCAATTATTGAATTTATGATTTTATATAAACAAGTTAAGTCATTAACTGGATAATTGTAATAAATTTAGTTGACACAGTGGATAATCATTGATACATTTTGAAGAACCTTTGCAGATATTTCCGAAAACGAAACACTGACTGCTTCTGATATTATGGAAAAAAAAGTTCACCTCTCTGAAAATAATATGTACAAGGCCTTCAAAGTTACTAAGACCGGTAAATCTCCTGGACATGATAGTCTTGAACATTGAACACATGAGTTACGGAAGTAGATACCTAAACCACTAACACTATTATTAATTAATAACTAATATTTTGCACACTTGACCTTCAAAATAAGAAAAAGGTGTTGACGAGATTTCAAAAAACCACCTTCATTTTCTTTCTCCGCTTCATAATCTTAAAACAGAATTTTGGTTCTCCTTGGTAAAATTTTTCAACATGATTTTTAAAATAATGTGAAAATTACTGTTAACGTCCGATTTCCAAAACTACTGTTAACTTCCGATTTTCAAAAACACTCTGCATAGAGCCCATACGATGCCGGGGACTTCAGTTAGCAGGTGATAAATTGATAATATCAATAAAGTTAATAAACGGCATTTAATCAATGACTAATACACTAGCAACCGGATCTCCAGTCTTGGAGAATAATACTCTACCAGCTATTGCCACCTCATTACAATTTGTAATTTTTTATCAATTTCCTACATTCATTTTTATGTTAGTAATTCAAAAATAGAAGTAAAAATGGGTTCGATTTCCAGTTGCGACTGTTACCGTTTTAGATGCATCTATTTTAATTTCACTTTTGTTTTCGGTGATCAATGAAAGCAATTCTTGGAAACGGAAATTAACCCACTCTTCGACATTTGATCGAGTTGAAACTCTGTAGATAGACTCGTTGTCGATGACAACACATTCTATCAACTTTTGGTAGCAATAACTCACACACTTGCAATTATAAATACATTTTCATGTATAAATGTCTTACCCAATCGCGATTCGGGTCGGTTGGTAAAGATGTAGAATGTAGACTCTGGTTTCTGGGTAGGAAGGTTCAAACCTCAGTTAAAAAAATAATGTTTTAACAGACGATTGATAATATATGTCAGTAAAAAAACATTTGTACAGGTTGATTTCATGCTTTCATTCAGATTTGTTGATACTATCCTGGTCAGTGTTTAAGTTTTATGTTAACTGCGGTTACAGTAAAGCAGAATAAAATCTTACTTCTTGAGGTGGATCGTTTTTGGGCGCAAAATGTTGCAGTTGCGGCCCTGTCCCAATCCCAAAATTAGGAAGAGAACATTGAACTGATGTACTCTGTTAAAACTTCAACTGGTTTTGAGAAGGTTATGATGACATAAGCTACTAAGTTAGTTGAAGGTTTTAACCAGACAACTGAGGGTGAGAGAAAATTTGAAATATTTATTGCTAACGAGATATAATAACGTGAAATAAAGGCTATTTTGTTCTTAAATTGGAAGAATAATTGAGGGGGTTGAACCTGAACAGTTACACGGCTGAGTGACAGTGACTCCAGTTTGAAAAAAATATAATAGAATATGTCACCGGAGACCAAAAGTTAAATAATATTTTTTACTCCAAATAATAATGTCTGGAATCACTGGTTAAAGTATGTCAGGTAAGTATATATCTTTCTCTCGTAATACTAATACATGTCGTCAACACAGCTCAAAATAACGTAGGAAGTAGAGAAATATAAAAAAATGTAAATTTAAATACCCCAGAAGAGGTTACACCTAGTGAGAAAAAATTAATTAGGTACGGAATTTTTGCAGATGGTTATGTTATTTTGTATGGTGCTGTTAACAATATTTTAATAAACACTGATTTAGCTTTATAGGATGAAACTTAGGGTTTTGAAAATAAATCAATCCATGTAAACCCCAGTCATTCCAAAAGTAAGCGACCCCCGGGGGTCTAATTCGAATTCGATTGTCAGTCAAAAAAAAAATTGGGATTGAGTGAGATGTAAATGGGGGTCTACGATAGTCTTTTAAGGATCAATTTTTTGGGAATGTAACTTTTTGTGATATCATGTAGAATGGTTTTCAATATAGTGAAAATACTACTGAAAATCTAGAAAAATTCAGATGATCTGACGAAACGAAAATGTTGTGGTGGTTCATAACGAAATTCCCTAGCCACCAACCCCCATGGATTTGAAAACGGGGAATTGGGGAATTATTGTCTGCTTTCAAATTCTCTAGCCACCCCTCCGTACGGATTTGAAAATGTTGTGTAGGAAATTAGTGGTTTCGAAAATATTTTGGGGAATCCCAGTTATGAGCAATAATTGAGAAAACAGAAAAATTGGCACGTGGGAAAAAAAAGTTTGTGGACCTCTGAAGTAAACCTTTTATTTTAAAATTAAACAATAACTTTGTAAACATCACTTATAGGTAAATACTTAATGCCGACCGGGTTTCGCTACAACACGTAGCCTCATCAGGGCAGTATAATACTAACAATCTAAAAATTTTAAAAATAAACATGTGTGGATTTCACAGTAAGTGGACAGTCTGAGCTACAGTGGAAGAGGTAGGGATATGTGGGAGATTGAGGGGCGAGTGTTCTTTGTCAATAGGGAACAATCTGAGTATAGGGCTTTTATTAAGGTTTATTTGGTTGTTGATGACTTTGCTATTGACGTTTTTGGCTTTCCTTAACTCTAGCGCTTCTAAGTTATCTAACCTAAGACCTATTCCGTTTTTATGTAATAGACTGACGCCAGTATTTTTGTCGAACGTATGGTTGGTTTCTATGAGGTGGTTTGCAAATTCGGAGAACCCATTGCTGGATAAACATCTTAGGTGTTCTTTGACTCGTGTTTTGATATTACGCGCTGTTTTGCCTATATAAAACGCGGGACAGTCACTACATTGCAGTGAGTAAATACTTGAGTGATTTAACGGATGTTCTTTGTCCTTAACGTTCATCAAAAATTTACTTATACTATTGTTAGTGTAAAAAGCTGGTTTGATATCTGGTGGGAGGTTTTTTATGCTTTTTTGAGAGAAATCATCGATGTACCTTTTATGTTTTTAATATTTTGTTTTCTTATCTTGCCAAGTATAGTTTTTGCAGAAAATCATTTATTTCGAATTTAAAATTTTTTGTGAATAATAATTAAATGAAATATTATATAGTGTTACCTTGTGCTTCCCTTGCACGTGGGTATTACAAAACGTTACATTGTTCTAAACCAAGTGTTCCCGTATTCGTAGATCTTTCGCAAATTTCTATAAATTCTTGATTCATTTACGACCTAGCAATATTATGCAATGTTCTAATCGATAAAACGTATTGCCTTTCAGATAAAGAGGTGCGATAAAAATAACACTTCTTGTTTCTTTACGTCTGAAGCAGCTGTAAGGATTTCGAAACAGTGTAACTTAATCTGATAATATTGCGGGCATTCTAGAAAACCTTATCAACGAAAATCGATATTATTATGTAAGCAAGATATATTGATATGTGGTTAGGTGTGGACAGAAAAAAGTGATGAAACTAGAAAAGGTTATTTATTTATTTATTACTCATTTACGCCCTATCGGGTTTTTACAGAGGAAATTGACAATTTAAGTATGTAAGTGTAACATAATACATGGATAATAGCATACAAAAAAAATAAAAATAGAAAAAGACGAAGAAAAATAATATCTGTTGTATGTATCTGTATCTATAGAAAAAAAACTAATAAGTAATGGCAAAATACCAACGCCGTAATTAATATCGAATTTAAATAATAGTATTTGAAATGGTAAAGCAAATCAAAGTATAATATACACATCAAGTATGACCGTACATGCATACAGTCATTAATATGCGTCTAAAATAATAACAAGGTTAAGAGAACTTGTAGATAATTTGGTAGATAATAGATTGCAGATAATATATTGTAGATAATTTTATTTTATTTTTAAAGTGTAAAGCGCATGTGGGGTGATATTTATAAAATAATACATCTATGTAAAAATAAAAATGTTATGACTGAGAGTTTATTTATTTATTTATACGCCCATTGGGCTTTTACATACATAGTTCATAAAAAAAATATTCTAAACATTTTAAGTTCACAATAGTAACAGTAATAATACATATAACCATATCCATTTGACATATACAACAGCAAGTAAATAGTAAATGCATACAATAATTATTTGTAGGTATAAATCTGTTGTACAAAAATAAGAATATGTATTGTTAAAAAAATATAGAGCGTTTGACTGGTTATCGTGGCCTGTTAAATCGAGGGCGTTCGGTCTGCCATTTTACATACATATTTTACATAGTTTATATAAAAAATATTGTGAAGATTATAAGTATAGAATAGTAAAAGCAATAATATAACCTTCACCATTTGACATATAAAAGCAAGCCAAAGCAAATGGAAACATGATAGTTTGTAGGTATAAGCCTGTTGTAAGAAAATGAGAATATGACTACTTCTAAGATATAAAGACGAACATTCCTACCCAGGAACTGGAGTTGACAACTCTACCAGCCGAGCTGAATGCCGATTGGATAAGACCGACATTTAGTGCGTATATTAACTGCTGTAATGTCATCGATTTTCATAGAAATGTGTATATGTCCGTGTGTGTACGTGATAGAGTTAATAGAATGCATTGTCATTAACAAAGAGTCTATCTGCCGGATTCCGGATGTCGTCAATTTTCGCTGCTAAGATTTGCATTCATTAATTACTGAAAATATAGATGTATTTATGTGTGAATACCTCAGTTCCTACTACTCCTAACCAGTGAGACTATGGCATCCCCAATTGGGGTAGAGAATTGTGAGGCTGAAGGCAGCGGGAAGTATAAGATGATGGGATAGAGGAAGGTGGGATAAATACCTGGCCATTCAGATCTGGTCACAAAACACGGCTAAAGCCATTTTAAGGAACATTTCAATTCTGAATTGTGGTCATTCATCGGAACGATACTGATAGAATACTACACTCTGGAGAGTATCTTCCACTAAAGGTAAAGCTGCTAAACATGTGGCATGTCACCATGTTTCAAAAGTTTTACACATATGTATTATACATTATACATATACCAAAAGTTTTACACATATGTTTTATACATTATACATATACTAAAAGTTTTACACATATGTATTATACATTACACATATACCAAAAGTTTTACACATATGTATTATACATTATACATATACCAAAAGTTTTACACATATGTATTATACATTATACATATACCAAAAGTTTTACACATATGTATTATACATTATACATATACCAAAAGTTTTACACAAATGCATTGTACATAATAAATGTACCAAAATTTTTACACATATGTATTATACATTATACATATACCAAAAGTTTTACACATATGCATTGTACATAATAAATGTACCAAAAGTTTTACACATAATAAATGTAATAAAATTTTTATACATTATACATATACCAAAAGATTTACACATTGTATTATACATAGTGAATGTACCAAATTTTTACACATATGTATTACACATAATAGATATACCAAAAGTTTTTCACAAATGTATTATACATAGTAAATGTACCAAACATTTTACACATATGTATTATACATAATACATATATAAAAAGTTTTACACATATGTATTATTCATAGTAAATGTATCAAAATGCTTCGATTTCTACTTTGAGTGCGCTCTCCCAACGGAGGTTGGATACCATAGTAATTTAAATTGGAGTAACAGTCCATCAAGAGATGGTCGCGTCTAATAAGCACACCCACACTGACTGTACTCCTGGCGGTATCCTGCTGTCTCTATTTAATTCCTTCCGTCCCTTCCACACTATCTAACAACCTTTGTTTGTCCCCTATGCCAACACATATTCGTAATGTTTGGTCTTCGTCTAGCTTTAGGTATGAATCGTAGATATTTTTGGGGGTTCTTTAAACAATTGGAATGCCTTCTGGTTTTACTTTGTTCGTCAGACACCATTTCATTAGTCTCCCAGTTTCTTATTATTTGCGAGGGCCGAACACTGAGCCGTAGCTGATCACTGGTTGAAGTTGGCTATAAACTAAGCTATTATATTTATACTATCTTAATTTTGGACACCGTCTCTCAGAACACAGCTTTTATACGTATCTCTATAAAATATGTTGAAGCAACTATATGCATCTCCCTCTAACCTATGTTCCTGCATTCCTCCACCCAATTACCTGTCCCTGTCTGACAGTGCGGAGTACATACAAAGCTCAATGACATTGCAACATTTTACTGTACAAATGATTCTGCCAGGAAAGTCTGTACCGTGAACGTGGTAAGTGCTCCCTCAATGCGTATAATATCGAAATTCAGTGATTACCACCCTCAGTGTCCCCTATGGCCATAATATCGATTCGCAACAAGACGTGTATCAGACGTGTATTACCGGGGGTAAGTTCATAATCCTTTCCCAATTCCAACTGTAAACCCTGCTATTACAAATAGTTTGGTCGATTTGAAAAATTGAAATTATTGATTACTGTCCAAATAGAGCCACAAATTTATTCGCAGACAATATTTGCGAAAACATTTTTTTTCAATCTCGCATATTCTACTTTCCATAGCTTATAATACAAACCGATCTGCCGGGTAATTTCACTAAGCCTGCCGGTGAGGAACATATTATGTTATTTCTGACGGCGCGCTTTAATGTTTGTATTGAATTTCCTGGGGGATTTGATACGCCGCAGTATGATTATGTTTACACTCTGTACATAACTAATATATACGTAAGACATCATGTGTTACGGTTAGAACAACCGGAGTTGCGCGTGACATATTCAGGAAGAACAAAAACATCACATAAGATGCCTATAGGTAATATTATCAAAGTATTATCAAGTATTATCAAACCGCACATAAAACGATCTTAAAGGTAATACTAAAAAAACATAGACTGACTGATACAGACCAAATATTCAACAGCTGTGACGTACTAGATATACGCCAATTATACGTTAAAACACTAAAAACTAAAAACTAAACTACATTTTTGACAAAAAAAATAAATTTCAACATACACAAAATAACACTAACAGACCAGTTAGACAAGCGTACAAAGAAAACATAAAAACTTCGACAGTAAATTCAAGCTTTGGACAAAGACACTACCAATACCATGCTATAAAAGCTTTCAACAGTGTAAAACTTGAAATTAAAATTGAGGAAAATAAAATAAATTCACACACAAAATTACAAAATGGATTAAAGAACAAAAAAGACAATATTACCAAAATGTCATAGCATAAAATAAAAATAAAACCTACACGTAACACACAAAACCAATATAAACACACATCACTCACAAACACACAAGATTATATATTAAATGTATTATTTTATCTTATATTGTAGATTGTATTTAGATTATATTTTCATATTATAAAATGAAGGCCTCAGCACGGGCAAGTTACCCAGTGAGGCCAACATTACTGGAAAACTTTGAAATGTAAAAAAATGTTGTACCAAATAAAAAAATAAAAAAAAGACAGTAATATCTTTTCTTAGCAACCTATTTTATAGTACTTAAAAAATATCTCAAGGATACATAATTATTATGTGCATAAAAATCAGAGCAGAGGCCTATCTTTTCACGTCGTAAAAATATAACATAACCTTTCCACTCTACAAGATCAAACATTTTTTTTTCTTGTTTGACAAAAAATAATTCTGACTACGTTGTCGAAAGGGAAACGAAAACGGATGCTATTTTAATAAATTTCTGGGAAAAAAGAACTTTCTTTTCTAAAAACCTGAATGAATAAATTATGAAAAATATTCTTCTATTTTAGGCTTCATAATTATAAAACTTTTGTACAGTATTTTGTTCATTTTTACATTTTAAAATTTTGTGTTTAACATTGTTATGCCAAGTGTACCAAAGTGTTAAGATAAAAAAATACAGGTGAATAAACTGAACACATCGTGTTCTAGCGTTTATTACAAAAGTAATATTAAAAATTCAGATGTTGTTGGTAATTACACAATTATCGACAAATAGAGTATAGAAATACAAAGTGGAAACGCCACAGCGTATTTGGTCGACATTTTCTGTTAGTTGAAATTATTTATCGTTAGGCATAACACATATACAAGCTTTGGACAAATACACTATCAATACCATGCTATAAAAGCTTTCAACAGTTTAACACTTGAAAATAAATTTGAGGAAAACAAAAATAAATTCAGACACAAAATTACAAAATTGATCAAAGAACAAAAAAGACAATATTACCCAAATTTCATAACATAAAATAATAAAACCTACACGTAATACACAAAACCAATATAAAACACACATCACTCACAAACACATAACATATAATATAAATATACAGATTTTTACTTTATTTCTTTTTATTTAAATTTTATTTTACTTTCATTTTAAATTTATATTTTTAGTTTGAATTTAACTTAATCTTATGTTTTTTTTCTTCACCAACATTATATAAATATATATATATTTTCTTTAAATGTGTTATGAATATATTTTGTATTATAAAATGGAGGCCTCAGCACGGTTAGTCACCCAGTGAGGCCAACATTACTAAATTGTACTAAGAAATGTAAAATATTGTACCAAAATAAATAAAAAAATAGATTTGTATGTTAAAGTGACAATTTTTTTCCAGAAAGTGGGGAAGTTACTACCATTCCACACATCACATAAAGTATTATGCCTGTGACAGACTATGTTCTCGTGGCTTTGCCTATTTCAGCATATCGATCGCCATACATTCCCATTGGGATACGGATAGCGATACGCTCAAATAGGCCAAGCCATGACGCGTATAGCGTAATCTGTCAGACCCATTATGATATAATAGCAATGCGTAGTAAATATTAATAAAAAAGTAACAATGATAAGATTACAAAGATATGTTTTTTTATAACTTTTGAAGGTAATACCCATCAATGAAGTATTTAATCATTGAAGAAGATCTTACTAATAAATCTAAAAGAAAAATTAAAATTAACGATTTCTGTCTTACCGGGTCGATGATACGATACGATTGTATAACACCAGCCAGGAGCACTCCTGGCTTGGTGCGACCGGTATACCAGGGGGCACTGATTTGTTAGGACTTGGAACACGTGCTCTGAGGATGGGAATGAGGTAGGAGTTTAATCAATCGGTATATATGGCAAACTAATAAGCCAATATTGGAATTTAGGATGGGCTGGAATACGGGAATAGATGGCCGATTGCCACAAACATAATCGAAAGGCTTCAGTAGCCCAAACTGCATTATTACAGTGCACTCGCAAATGTGCAAGACAATGGTTTTGCCTTCCAAGGACATGATCGGCATCATTTTCTACCCCATCAAGTAGAGGACCCATCGCTTCATAAAGTGTGTGTACCCTGTAGTCCTTTGATGGGTGCATTGCAGGTCTACAACCTAACATTATCCGGCGCCACCAATAAAAATTTAACTTCCAGAATTTGTCGATAGAATTCTTTCCAATATGTGTTCCGATGGTATTCCTAGCATATCTCTAAGTCACCATCTTATGTGGGATATTCTATAAAGATTAGAATGGATTCGATACCGAGTGCTTCCCAAAGAGTGGAACCCTTGGAACTCTTGGCAAAATATAATTTTAAACATATATTGAGTGAATACAATTATTACTAGTCCTCTCATGGTCGGGTGTAAAAATTAAGAATGCGTATTAGTTGTACTGTTAACAAATAAGAAAAGGGAAGGATTTATATTTTAGTGCCATATATTTTTTTTAATTTCATCTCTCCTCCTCCATAAGCTCCTAGGGCTTAAGAGGGCTAAGACAAGTTGTCCTTGGCGTTGGCCTGGCTTTACGCAGAGTTTTTTGAAATCTAATGTAGACAGTGACCTTTCTCTTGTTTTGAAGATCAAGTGTGTGAAATTGCATTTTACATGCAAAACTGTAGATTTATATATAAATCAAATCCACGCCGCCCTCCCGGTGTCCGCTACACATATTTATATAAAATAGATAGATAGATGTTCCGACTCCACCACTAATTATAAAAAACTATAAAATTGATTCATTAAGTGTACGAAGGCATCACATAGATGTATTATTCTTGAATAAATCAGTTAACAATAATATTCAATGCCGAGAGATGCCTAAATAAGATTCAATTTAATGTACCTGCGCGTTCCGCAAAGGTCGTTCAATTTAATGTACCTGCGCGTTCCGCAAAGGTCGTTCAATTTAATGTACCTGCGCGTTCCGCAAAGGTCCTGTTCAAATTAGATCAATACGAAATAAAATTCATACTTAAACAGAACTTGTAATAATTACAATAAAATATTATCAAAAGTGGACATTTCGTGGAAGAGTATTTTTCCGATATTTCATGAGATGTAAATTTTCGGTTATTTATATTTATAATTCTGTTACGGATTGAATTTGTTTTATATACATCCTATAGTCAGGGTAGTTTCATATACTCGTAATTCTGTATTGAACATAATTAATATTATATCTTTTTTTATGTTTATTGTAATACCTTGTCTTAATATGAAACCTTCAATTAATTTTACCCCAGAAAAGCTTCAAAAATATTTTTCTTACTTTCACGAACAATATTTGTTTTTCATATAAATTTAAATTTATTTTATTCTTATTATATTGTCTTATTAGAGGTACAGTCACAAGGAAATAAATCTATAATTGTTTAATTTTTGCCAAAACATGTGCAAACTGATAAATTATAAACTACAAAATGTTTAATGAATCAAACCACATCCCCTTATCTTGAATTTTATGAAGATCGCCTCTGACAAATAAAACTTTTTAACCTGCCGCAAGTGCGATTTTACAAAAAAAACTTTACTAACACAAAAAACAAAGAGCGTTTGATCACTGAAAACTGGAACTCAAATTTGGGTAGAAATTTATCATTCTGGAGTCCTTAAGCCTTGGGGTATCTCTTCATAGCTTGTCCCATCTGAGCGGCAATTTAAAAAGAAACAAGAACATTATTTGTAAGAAATTTCTGATAATTTTATAATGATTGTTACAATCTTTATTTGTATGTACCCAAGCGGGCGGCACAAAGGAATACAATATTATCACAAAGGTCAATTATTATGAAAAAATAAACAAATCTGTTTTATCTCGAAAAATATTCAAATAAATACAGGACGTTTACCGCGACTATTTGTTTAGTAAAGAGATAAAGAAACAGGGAATATCGTTTCCGTTCGACGAAGAAAGCGAACCCGCGTGAGAGGACTTCTCGGAATACCCTGTGTGTCGAAAACAGATCAAATAGGATTTTCTTAGATTGTCTTTCTTCTGAATTACACAGGACTTTTAGGACTGTTTCGCTTGTAAACAGATTATTTACATATACTGCCGATATTGTTGAACGGGCACAAACCTTATGTTTAGATAAATGAAACATTTTTACTGTTTCAAAAAGTCCTTACTGTTTCAATCAGCCGTACAAGTGTAACATACCGATTTATTTCCTTTGGAATTCATCATTTATCTGGTGTAATCATTATTATTTTACGTTGTAGTAAAATTAAAGGAATATCAAATTTATACGTATGGAGTTGTCAATCTTCGGTTAAATAAAAAACGTTCCAGAGTATATACATACATCATATAGGTACGTTGGTTCGGTTGTATAAATTAGACATTCGTGAACTTAAATGTATAAATCTATAAGCAGAATTCTTGCCTGAACAGACTATGCAATAATTACAATAGCGTATTATCCAAGGTTGATATTTTCAGTTGCGAACTTACCAAATACAAGAGGTCCATAAAATAATATTTCTCTGATGGTTTGTGAATGATGTTTATGTCTCTATTGTTTATATCTCTATTATGATTTCATTTACATCTACAACCTCTTTCCACGGTTATAAATTTATTGTTTTGTAAAATTTTCATTTTATATATCTTTTGTTTTGTATAAATTTTTTAATTCATATTCCTTTCTTACAAATTTAATTTACTTATTCCATATTATACTGTCTCAGTAGAGGTAAAGTCACAAGGAGGAAGTCCATAATTGGTTTTATTTTGGCTATATAGAATGATTAAATGTAAACTGTCGATTTCGCGAAACTTAAATTTAATAAATAAATGCCTAAAATCTATATAAATAAAAACATAAATTTTCGTTTGTTCAAAATCTATAATCTCCGAAAGTTCTTCACCGATTGCTTTGAAATTTTGACAGATGTCAAACGTGTGTTTTTATTTAACTATATTATATAGTTGTCACCTGTGACCGATGTTTTTTTTTAAAACATGTTTTTTTTAGACGTGTTTTTTTTTAAACAGCTCAATTTGTTGGACGTAAAGCAACACGTGCTACTGTTTCTCAGACAGACTGAGCCACAGAAACACGTGGCGAGTTACAGCTAGTAAAATTAAGAAAATGAAAATGTTGAATATAGTTTGAACACTTGGAGAACTAATTGAGTATTCGATAAAATTAATCGATATTTAAAATAAATCGAATGTCATAGCAATGTAAAAATAGTGTAATACCACATTTTTTATTACCGGTATTGAAGTTAGAAGGTAAAAATTAAATTTAAAAAATATTATATTTGTCTGGAATTGTTTTCTCCACATGTTTTTTGGTACGAAGCACGGATGTACATAATATATTTTAAGAAAAACTAACTTATGAAATAAGTGTTCATTATTTAAAACTTTTTACCTCGAAGCAAACAATAAAATAAAATAAAAAAACAATTCATTATACGTATCCCCGTGTGATATCCATTATTTTCTTATTGCGCTATCTTCAAAACTACTGCAGATCGCGCAAATTAAAATAACAATTCATTAATAAAAAAAAACTTAACTGCGAACATAGAGCTATAATACATCAACGACTGCGAGCGACAAATATTTTCGAGACAAATTGCTATTTTTACTTCACCAATCACAGCGGGGGTCTTTATATTTCTCTTTCTAATGAGACCTAAAATATAAATAACCTTTAAAATTCACGAATTAATCAAAAAATTCAAACTACAGTTCTTTTCACTTTTCACGCTTTTGTAAAGAAAATGAGACTTTTGACAAATGTGCACCGACCTATTTTCTTAAGTGCACTGAATGAATCATCCGACTAAACGTTAGTACGACTTGAACAAGTGTGGAAAGAGCGTGGAAAGTATCTTTATTGATAAAAAAATAAGCATTTCTACAAGAGGCCTAACATTACGCTCGGAAAAGCGAAGTTATTGTTAAAATTTATTTTTCGGCCTTCAAAAGATGAAACTGCATTGCTAAAAAAGTGAAGATTTAAACATTTTACATGATTAAGGTGTAACTTGTTATTCTTATGACACTTTCATGAAGTGTGTATATTTTATCGTTAGTTTTCTCATTACTAGTATGATGGGGACAAGTTGTTGTACGAATACATTAAGATTTCAGTTATACCACAAGAGTGACAAGATGTAATTGTTTGCCTAAACTTGAGATTTTAAAACCATTTACGCGTGAGACCTAGTGAATATTGAGGTACGGAGTATGTACCTCTTGTTCAGTGTTTTGGCCAGTGTTGTCTTGTTATGTTTAGTGTTTGTGATCAAATGTGCGGTCAGTTTTCAGTCAACGTGTTCCCTATAAGAGGGTTAGAGTATTTCAATGGAAATTTTCCTGAATGTAATGTGTAAGTCCAGATTCACAATATAAAATGAGTTCGTTAGTTTTGGTTAGTTTTGACAGCCTCCGTGGTCGAGGGGTAAAGTTCTCGACTACGGAGTCGGAGGTCGCGAGTAAATTTAATTTATGTCGTTTCATAATTAGTTAATTCAGAATATTTTTACGGCATATTCCAGAGTGGTGGATATACTCAGTGTCGCCCTGGTGAAAGAAAATCTTTCAGACTTGAAACGTCGCTGATATGATGATATGAATGATAAGCTAATGTTTATAAGACAAGGTTTTTATGTATCGCACAAAGGATAACAAATTATTATAAGCATTAATTACTCGCCTGAAATATCCATACAAATTGAGAATATCTCCAGAGTAAAAATAAATGCCGCCGACGGGAATTGAACCCGCACCTTCTGATGTCCGGTCAGGTACTCTGGACCACTGAGCTACGTCGGCTTATTCATATACTTTAATCGAAATTTTTGAATGACAATTTTGACGACATTTTCAATTTGTATGAATATTTTAGGCGAGTAATTAATGCTTATAATAATTTTTTATCCTTTGGGCTTTAGTCGTGTTTGGTTACTAGATCAGAATATCAGTACTTCCCCTCCCCATTTCCTGCTTACACCATCATAACATACGCTGAGAAAAATTACTAAGATTGATAATATTATAATTAATAAGATTGATATTTCTAATTTATTAAGAATCTCTTTAAATTATTCGTAATACGGTTAAAAACGGGATTGCAGGACCTTAATGAATGAATTGATAGGTTTCCAAATAAGCTTTAAGTAAAATACGAACTTATTATCATGATGTCGGAGCACGTGTTCAAACATAACGTTTACGCATTTCGTCATTGTATTTTATCAAGGCAAATTCATCCAGAATTAAAACGTCGCTTTGAATGGCTTTAGCCGTGTTTGGTAAGCAGATCTGAATAGCGAAGTATTTCCCCACTTTGCTCTCCCTCTTCTCCTTTTCCTCATACCCCGTTTGGGGATGCCATAGACTCACTGGCTTCAGACAGTTGGAATCAGTTGGTACACTTGTGCGATGTTCACATTAAAACAAAGCGACAAATCTCGCTAAAAACAGCTTAAATCGTGAGTTGTATAATAAATTTAGTACCTTGTGGACAGAATTGAACGACGCGGTTGTCTGACAATAAATAAGTGGAAAGCCACAGAAACCGTACACGGTACAACAGTGTAATACCGGCGTTATAGAGGGACATGTCACTGGGGTTGCATTACTTGCCTCTACTTGCGGTCATTTTGATGCATATAAGCAAGCTGCTGAAACTAACTGCTTGTTAAACTTTGGGGAAATGTAAAAAAATGAAAAAAAAGTTCTTTTGGATTGCACGGTGAAGATTTGCCTTGTGAAACAAACAAATTTCAGTTGTGACAGATGGTGCAATGAACACGGATTTGTGTTGAATTTAAGTGTCATTTTCAAAATTTTGACTGATTGTATCAAGAATTCAGACAAGCGAAAAAGTACTTACCTATGATATAATTTTTTAAGAGAAATTTTTTTCTCAAATGTCTGCGCTTTTTAATTTCTAACTAACTAGATATACTAATATAATTTACTGCAATTTTTACAAATATTTTAAAAATACAAATTAATTATTATTAAGTCTCAAAACAATTTATTTCAGCTTAAAAGTAAATTCACTTTTCATTTCACTGAAATGTATAGAAAATAAAGGTTTATCAATTTTGAGAAAAGGGAAAATGTTGGAGTTGAATCTGGTTTTATCTTTATATTTATAATAATTTTTATCAGGTTCCTTTTTATGTAGCTAGTGAAGCTCTCAATATATGTAATTAAATCTATTTTAAAAGAACGGAGATACTCAAAAAAAAAAAAAACGAGTTTCCCGTATTGACACAATAAAGATTTACCATAAGGATATTTCAGTTGCCAGGTATTGAATATTGCAAACTACAAAACTATCGTTATCAAACAGAACCACAAGCAGGCAACCATACCTCTGGTCTGGTGCCCCAAACTACATGAAAAAACCTTTTACTTTGTGCAGTCCGTTTGATAGATTCCCTTATCTTGATAAACGGATTATGATGTACTTTTTTTACTAGTATTACAATGGAAGGTGTTCCCAGGAACTGGCGTCACTTCGGTACCGGTGCATGGGCGGGAAACACACCAAACGCGGGCCTAACATATGTACACGGTTGAAATTTGTCACATGAGAACGGGTCATTTCTACGACTCGTTCTTGAGTTCAACAACTCGGCTGTGAAACGATTTACGGGACTTGTTTGTTTTCTCCCTCGTACAACATAGGTCTCTTCAAGACCCATATTCACTCCTTAATTGCCTCAAACAGACCCTCCACACAGTATCCCCAAAGATAACAAAGGCTGTGTAAATTAATATTTATACATTTATTTATATAAAAAAGACTCGCAGTGATCCTCAAACACAAATATTTTTCATACAATTTTATATGTGAATATCGCACAAGAGTCCCAAGTGTTCCCAACCGCCAGGAGACAGTGGGACTTCGGGTATGTTGTGAAGGTAGTTAAGAGGAGAAGAAGATAGGAAAGGTGAATATGTACCTGGATATTCAGATCCGATCAAAGCCGTTTCAATTCGGAATGGCGGTCTTTCACCAGTACGTTACTTAGAGTATCTCTCTTGGACGTGCCGCAAATATTAAATTATTTTAAATGAATTCTTGTGAAACAACAAATTAATTAAATACATTTTACTTGCGCACCCCGGGATTTGAACCAGTGACCTCCAGATTGCTATTCGGGAACCTTACCCCTCGACCACGGAGGTCGTAATATAAAAAAAAATTATAGATCATTTGCTTCATTTGCTCAAAAATCCATGGTAAAAATATAGGACGAGCTCAAAAAATATACACGCGGGAGTCGTTTTGTCCGCTTGAGAACTCTAATTTTATTTACAGTACTAGTTTACATGAATACTCGATGGTTACGATCCCTAAATCATAGTAAGGTTACGTCGAGGGACGTTATTCCCACTAGCTTACTTTCTCGTATTCGTTCACTTGTAAGTATGTCAATATGTTTTTTTTTGTAAATACACCTTTTTTTCTATTTTTGTCAATGAATGAATGAAAATCTTGGAATCAGAAGTTAACCCACTTCCCGACAATCGAGACATGGCAGATAAACTCGTTGTCAATGATATTGCAGTCTATCAACTTTTGGTGGCAATCACGTACACACACGCGGACGGTGAAAAATGAGTTTTCCTAAGGATTTCTTCAAATTATTGGAAATCCGGTTAAAAACCGGATTGCACGCCGATTCCTGATAAACTTTCAGTAAAATCATAATATATCGGAATACGTGTTCATGCACCTGCATTTGACTTGATAATATATAACGCCGAAATTCGAAAATATTAGGATTTGTATTTTGCTAAAAAGTTTCTCAGGAAACCTATTATTTCATTCATTAAGGGCCTGCAATCCTGTTTGTACCAATAATTTTAAAAGATTCTTAATAAATTAGCAATACTCATCTTTCTCCGTGCTTAATTCTCTGTGATTGGATGACATTACAGCAGTTAAAATACGAAATAAATGTCCGTCTTACCGAATCGGCATTTGGTGAGGTTGTTAGCTCCGTTCACTCCGGTCCATGGGAAGGATGGTACAATCCACAGTCAAACAAAAAAATATTATTAAAAAATTTTAAAAGACTAAAATAGACGTATTATTAAAAATGTTAATAAACATGCAAAGTTTTAGTCGAGCACCATTTTTCGTTTGGTTGCCTTTAACCGCTGCGACGTGTTCCCTGCATTAGTTGGTTGATATCAGGTTTCCTTAGACACTCAGGTGATATTCTAGGAACTGAGTTTCAACTATGCGGTATAAAGATCACATGATTGATGTCACAAATCGTTATCCTTTGAATGGCTGATATGCCAACTCATGACAGACCAGACTATGATAGCATGACTTTAGTAAAGAATGACTCTTTAACAATAAAATAAAATAAAAAACAATTCATTATACGTATCCCCGTGTGATATCCATTATTTTCTTATTGCGTTATCTTCAAAACTACTGCAGATCGCGCAAATTAAAATCACAAATATAAAAAAAAACTTAACTGCGAGCATAGAGTTATAATACATCAACGACTGCGAGCGACAAATATTTTCGAGACAAATTGCTATTTTTACTTCACCAATCACAGCGGGGGTCTTTATATTTCTCTTTCTAATGAGACCTAAAATATAAATAACCTTTAAAATTCACGAATTAATTAAAAAATTCAAACTACAGTTCTTTTCACTTTTCACGCTTTTGTAAAGAAAATGAGACTTTTGACAAATGTGCACCGACCTATTTTCTTAAGTGCACTGAATGAAACATCCGACTAAACGTTAGTACGACTTGAACAAGTGTGGAAAGAGCGTGGAAAATATCTTTATTGATAAAAAAATAAGCATTTCTACAAGAGGCCTAACATTACGCTCGGAAAAGCGAAGTTATTGTTAAAATTTGTTTTTCGGCCTTCAAAAGATAAAACTGCATTGCTAAAAAAGTGACGATTTAAACATTTTACAAGATTAAGTTGTAGCTTGTTATTCTTATGACACTTTCATGAAGTGTGTATATTTTATCGTTAGTTTTCTCATTACTAGCATGATGGGGAAAAGTTGTTGTACGAATACATTAAGATTTCAGTTATACCACAAGAGTGACAAGATGTAATTGTTTGCCTAAACTTGAGATTTTAAAACCATTTACGCGTGAGACCTAGTGAATTTTTGTAAAGAGTCATTACTTTACAAGATATTCGCCACTTTTATGAAATTCGTGAAAATTAGATCATTTTTTCGAGTGCCACAGTTACGTAATTCCATATTCTGAGATGCAACCCTCAATAGCCCTGTTAGTGATTATAGTCCAAAATATACTGCCTATAACTTTCAAAAATACAATGAAAAGTTTTTGCTCGATTCATAAATCAATTTTTTTTATCTAACTTCGACTCTTCATACTGTAAAAATATGTATTACGCTAACCTGGAAAGTTAGATAATAAATGGTATTTGAATTTCACCTTTGTTTTTGTGAATGAAAAAATTAATGCACAGGTTGGAAGTATAAATTAACCTACAACAATCTGAAACTTGGCAGACAGACTCGTTGTCGATGAAATTGCATTCTTTTTTATTTTGGTGGCAATCATGCCTACTCACGCATTTTCACGCATTTTTCTGAAATCGGATAACGTTACAGCTTTTATTTGGCGCAGTTGTTAGGACAGTTGATTCCAGTATGTCCCTGTCTCCAGTCAGTCAAAAAATAAATAAACGTGTGTTTTTATGATAAAAAAACTTTATTTTATGTTGGTTGATTTTTTAAATGAACTCGACCACGAAATCCGTCATTATTGTCAGTGAGTAAATTAAAACATCCGTGAAGAATATATTTTGATGTAAACAAAAGGTACTTTTACCCATGATTCTAATTTTATTCTTATCGTTTGATTTTTATTCAATATTTTCACCGTTTTCAATTAATTATTATCGTTTTTTTTAATATTAGCGCGCTCCCTCTAACATTCGTATTTAAATGTCTCCCTTTGAAACCATATTTGAACTGGTATGATTTGAGATTTTTACGACCAAAAGTATTATAGTGATTTGTTTTTGGGGTATTATGCCGTGTTGCGCCACCTCCTTCTATAGCCAACGTTTTGGACAACATTGCATTGTCCATCATCAGGGCATAATACCCCAAAAGCAAATCATCTTTGAACTATTATTACAGGGCCTTAACCCAAAACACCAGTTCTTTTTTAAACTTTGTCTTTTAAAATTTTATTATTTAATTATTATTTTTTGGTAAACTAATGTTTTTAAGACAAGATTTTTTATGCATAGCACAAAGGGTAACAATTATTTTACAAGCAATAATTGTTCGCCTGAAACACTCATCCACATTGAAAAATCTCCTGATAAAAGATACATGACGCCAACGGGACTCGAACCCGTGTCCCTTCGATTTCCGGTCGACAGCTCTGACCACTGAGCTATGGCGGCTTATCTCTTACCCGCGAAATTATTCAATATATACTAGTGTTTCATTCAACAATTACTGCTTGTTACATTTTTCACCTGAAAACAACCAACTTTATTTTATATGAGAAAGGCATTGTAAGTGCTAACTCTCTCACTAGATGGCGTCGAGACAAATTGTCTACATTTTTAGGTGAAATACTTGAACTTGTCAAATATTAATTATTATTTTTTGGTAAACTAATGTTTTTAAGACAAGATTTTTTATGCATAGCACAAAGGGTAACAATTATTTTACAAGCAATAATTGTTCGCCTGAAACACTCATCCACATTGAAAAATCTCCTGATAAAAGATACATGACGCCAACGGGACTCGAACCCGTGTCCCTTCGATTTCCGGTCGACAGCTCTGACCACTGAGCTATGGCGGCTTATCTCTTACCCGCGAAATTATTCAATATATACTAGTGTTTCATTCAACAATTACTGCTTGTTACATTTTTCACCTGAAAACAACCAACTTTATTTTATATGAGAAAGGCATTGTAAGTGCTAACTCTCTCACTAGATGGCGTCGAGACAAATTGTCTACATTTTTAGGTGAAATACTTGAACTTGTCAAATATTAATTATTATTTTTTGGTAAACTAATGTTTTTAAGACAAGATTTTTTATGCATAGCACAAAGGGTAACAATTATTTTACAAGCAATAATTGTTCGCCTGAAACACTCATCCACATTGAAAAATCTCCTGATAAAAGATACATGACGCCAACGGGACTCGAACCCGTGTCCCTTCGATTTCCGGTCGACAGCTCTGACCACTGAGCTATGGCGGCTTATCTCTTACCCGCGAAATTATTCAATATATACTAGTGTTTCATTCAACAATTACTGCTTGTTACATTTTTCACCTGAAAACAACCAACTTTATTTTATATGAGAAAGGCATTGTAAGTGCTAACTCTCTCACTAGATGGCGTCGAGACAAATTGTCTACATTTTTAGGTGAAATACTTGAACTTGTCAAATATTAATTATTATTTTTTGGTAAACTAATGTTTTTAAGACAAGATTTTTTATGCATAGCACAAAGGGTAACAATTATTTTACAAGCAATAATTGTTCGCCTGAAACACTCATCCACATTGAAAAATCTCCTGATAAAAGATACATGACGCCAACGGGACTCGAACCCGTGTCCCTTCGATTTCCGGTCGACAGCTCTGACCACTGAGCTATGGCGGCTTATCTCTTACCCGCGAAATTATTCAATATATACTAGTGTTTCATTCAACAATTACTGCTTGTTACATTTTTCACCTGAAAACAACCAACTTTATTTTATATGAGAAAGGCATTGTAAGTGCTAACTCTCTCACTAGATGGCGTCGAGACAAATTGTCTACATTTTTAGGTGAAATACTTGAACTTGTCAAATATTAATTATTATTTTTTGGTAAACTAATGTTTTTAAGACAAGATTTTTTATGCATAGCACAAAGGGTAACAATTATTTTACAAGCAATAATTGTTCGCCTGAAACACTCATCCACATTGAAAAATCTCCTGATAAAAGATACATGACGCCAACGGGACTCGAACCCGTGTCCCTTCGATTTCCGGTCGACAGCTCTGACCACTGAGCTATGGCGGCTTATCTCTTACCCGCGAAATTATTCAATATATACTAGTGTTTCATTCAACAATTACTGCTTGTTACATTTTTCACCTGAAAACAACCAACTTTATTTTATATGAGAAAGGCATTGTAAGTGCTAACTCTCTCACTAGATGGCGTCGAGACAAATTGTCTACATTTTTAGGTGAAATACTTGAACTTGTCAAATATTAATTATTATTTTTTGGTAAACTAATGTTTTTAAGACAAGATTTTTTATGCATAGCACAAAGGGTAACAATTATTTTACAAGCAATAATTGTTCGCCTGAAACACTCATCCACATTGAAAAATCTCCTGATAAAAGATACATGACGCCAACGGGACTCGAACCCGTGTCCCTTCGATTTCCGGTCGACAGCTCTGACCACTGAGCTATGGCGGCTTATCTCTTACCCGCGAAATTATTCAATATATACTAGTGTTTCATTCAACAATTACTGCTTGTTACATTTTTCACCTGAAAACAACCAACTTTATTTTATATGAGAAAGGCATTGTAAGTGCTAACTCTCTCACTAGATGGCGTCGAGACAAATTGTCTACATTTTTAGGTGAAATACTTGAACTTGTCAAATATTAATTATTATTTTTTGGTAAACTAATGTTTTTAAGACAAGATTTTTTATGCATAGCACAAAGGGTAACAATTATTTTACAAGCAATAATTGTTCGCCTGAAACACTCATCCATTGTCTTAAAAACATTAGTTTACCAAAAAATAATAATTAATATTTGACAAGTTCAAGTATTTCACCTAAAAATGTAGACAATTTGTCTCGACGCCATCTAGTGAGAGAGTTAGCACTTACAATGCCTTTCTCATATAAAATAAAGTTGGTTGTTTTCAGGTGAAAAATGTAACAAGCAGTAATTGTTGAATGAAACACTAGTATATATTGAATAATTTCGCGGGTAAGAGATAAGCCGCCATAGCTCAGTGGTCAGAGCTGTCGACCGGAAATCGAAGGGACACGGGTTCGAGTCCCGTTGGCGTCATGTATCTTTTATCAGGAGATTTTTCAATGTGGATGAGTGTTTCAGGCGAACAATTATTGCTTGTAAAATAATTGTTACCCTTTGTGCTATGCATAAAAAATCTTGTCTTAAAAACATTAGTTTACCAAAAAATAATAATTAATATTTGACAAGTTCAAGTATTTCACCTAAAAATGTAGACAATTTGTCTCGACGCCATCTAGTGAGAGAGTTAGCACTTACAATGCCTTTCTCATATAAAATAAAGTTGGTTGTTTTCAGGTGAAAAATGTAACAAGCAGTAATTGTTGAATGAAACACTAGTATATATTGAATAATTTCGCGGGTAAGAGATAAGCCGCCATAGCTCAGTGGTCAGAGCTGTCGACCGGAAATCGAAGGGACACGGGTTCGAGTCCCGTTGGCGTCATGTATCTTTTATCAGGAGATTTTTCAATGTGGATGAGTGTTTCAGGCGAACAATTATTGCTTGTAAAATAATTGTTACCCTTTGTGCTATGCATAAAAAATCTTGTCTTAAAAACATTAGTTTACCAAAAAATAATAATTAATATTTGACAAGTTCAAGTATTTCACCTAAAAATGTAGACAATTTGTCTCGACGCCATCTAGTGAGAGAGTTAGCACTTACAATGCCTTTCTCATATAAAATAAAGTTGGTTGTTTTCAGGTGAAAAATGTAACAAGCAGTAATTGTTGAATGAAACACTAGTATATATTGAATAATTTCGCGGGTAAGAGATAAGCCGCCATAGCTCAGTGGTCAGAGCTGTCGACCGGAAATCGAAGGGACACGGGTTCGAGTCCCGTTGGCGTCATGTATCTTTTATCAGGAGATTTTTCAATGTGGATGAGTGTTTCAGGCGAACAATTATTGCTTGTAAAATAATTGTTACCCTTTGTGCTATGCATAAAAAATCTTGTCTTAAAAACATTAGTTTACCAAAAAATAATAATTAATATTTGACAAGTTCAAGTATTTCACCTAAAAATGTAGACAATTTGTCTCGACGCCATCTAGTGAGAGAGTTAGCACTTACAATGCCTTTCTCATATAAAATAAAGTTGGTTGTTTTCAGGTGAAAAATGTAACAAGCAGTAATTGTTGAATGAAACACTAGTATATATTGAATAATTTCGCGGGTAAGAGATAAGCCGCCATAGCTCAGTGGTCAGAGCTGTCGACCGGAAATCGAAGGGACACGGGTTCGAGTCCCGTTGGCGTCATGTATCTTTTATCAGGAGATTTTTCAATGTGGATGAGTGTTTCAGGCGAACAATTATTGCTTGTAAAATAATTGTTACCCTTTGTGCTATGCATAAAAAATCTTGTCTTAAAAACATTAGTTTACCAAAAAATAATAATTAATATTTGACAAGTTCAAGTATTTCACCTAAAAATGTAGACAATTTGTCTCGACGCCATCTAGTGAGAGAGTTAGCACTTACAATGCCTTTCTCATATAAAATAAAGTTGGTTGTTTTCAGGTGAAAAATGTAACAAGCAGTAATTGTTGAATGAAACACTAGTATATATTGAATAATTTCGCGGGTAAGAGATAAGCCGCCATAGCTCAGTGGTCAGAGCTGTCGACCGGAAATCGAAGGGACACGGGTTCGAGTCCCGTTGGCGTCATGTATCTTTTATCAGGAGATTTTTCAATGTGGATGAGTGTTTCAGGCGAACAATTATTGCTTGTAAAATAATTTTTATTATTTATTTCAAACATAGATTATTTTCACATATTTTTTCATTCTCGAAAAAAAAGGTTTAATTTTTTTCATATTGACGAATAAATTTATTCGTCAATATAATTTTTTTTCATATTGACGATTAAATTTTATATAACTATTAAAAATGTGCCATTTTAGGTTTGTCGCCAAAACGACGTGTTCGTTTTTATTAATGAATTCAGCGTCGTTGACGTCACGCCGGGCGACATTGGTAACAGCCGTCTTACCATAGTTTGCTGTTTTTATGTCATAATGACGTTGAAGGCAGTTGGAACCGTTTCGGAATGTGTGGTTAGATGAATTTTTAAAAATATTTTCTAATTTTGTGAAAATACTCCATTCGGCACAGAAATTACAAATTAAAACTTTCTTGTGGTTCTTTCACTCTATTTTTTTTATTTTTTTTTTATTTTGGTACAATATTTTTTACATTTCAAAATTACCAGTAATGTTGGCCTCACTGGGTGGCTTGCCCGTGCTGAGGCCTTCATTTTATAATATAAAAATATAATCTATAATACATTTAATGAGAAAATAATTTATTTATTTAACGCCCAGAGGGTTTTTACATGTAGGTGGTACAATTTTAATGACAGACAGTTTTGAAACATGAGAAAGAAATAATAAAAATAAAATTACATTAAAAAATAATAAATGCAAGAAACAAAATTAAAAATAACAAGAACATAAATTAAAAAATGTTGAATTTTTCAAATTTGTCAAAAATATAGTTTAGTAGTGTTTTAGCGTATAATTGGCGTATATCTAGTACCTACGTCACAGCTGTTGAATATTAGGTCTGTATCAGTCAGTCTATGTTTTTATAGTATTACCTTTAAGATCGTTTTCTGTGCGGTTTCTATGTAATTGATTGCCGAGTTTGTTGCTCCTCCCTAAGCAATAATTCCATATTCTAAAATTAATAATTTAGATATTATTAATTGTAGTTTTTGGTGAATGTTAATAATTAATAAAAAAAACACTCTACACTATTTTTCGAAAGATCTGTAACCACGTGTGTATATTTTTTGCAGTTGACTGACTTATATTCTGACATTATTGAGTCATTCATTGAATATGCTAAACGTGGGCCATAAATAATTGTAATTATAAGAATAAAAAAAAACAACATTAACATAGCAAATAAAAGCGTTAACGACACGTTTTTATGCAACATTGTAATATGAATACCTAATCGAATCAATAAATCAATTGTACGCAAATACTCGTATACTACAACGGCCGCATTTACTAATCTAATTTGATCACTAGGTAAAAAAAATGTTAAAAATTTAACTGGAAAACTTATGATATCACATGTATTTATTGATTCGTAATATTTTGTAAGTTTTGGTGCAATTTGTCATTGCTATATCAGGGGCCTAACTACAAAAACTGGTGTATTGATTTAAGGCCCCGTAGTAAGCGTTCAGAGATGGTTTGAAATGGATATATGTAAATACGAATGTTAGAGGGAGCGCCCTAATAATAAAAAAAACATAATAATTAAATTAAAATATTTAATAAAACACGACTCGTTTGAAATAGAGAAAAAGTCTCTCGATAAATGCTTCAGTTACATGTAAAGATACACTGTGATTTTTTTTTAATGTCAAGAACATGTATCAAAACGCTTTTTAAATAATTTTTGGAGCTTACTTTGCGATATTTTTCTATCAAGGGAATTTCGTAAAATTAACGTTTCGTTATAACAAATGTATAGATATTATTTTAAAAAAATAACATATATTTTTGGAACATAAAAACATAAAGATTTATCAAGACACTTGTTCTGAATTGGTAGAAATAGGATATGCCGGGGCTTAAGCTTGGTTTAGGCCAGGGCTTCCCTAACTGTGAGTCGCGACGCCCCGGGGCGTCGCGGGATGATCCCAGGGGCGTCGTGAGGCAATCTTTATAGCGTCTTCCACACGCACACTTCGGAGCGAAAATCTGGAGCAATATGACTGGGTTAGAAACCCTTTCCAGTCGACCTCACCATCAACACTTTCGACAGCAGAAGAAGAACAGTTAATAGAATTGTCCTGTGATAAGCTACTTGAATTTTGGAGCAGCTCAGTTTATCAAGAATATCGTTCCATCAGCACTACAGCGTTAAGGGTTTTATTACCGTTTGCGACATCATACTTGTGTGCGACAGGTTTCTCTGCAGTTGCAGTAATTAAGAATAAGTACAGATCAAAAATAAATTTCGAGGCAGAGACGAGAGTGGCGATTTCGAAACTTCAACCTCGTTTTGAGAAACTATGCTCGAGATACCGTTGGCAGATATCAGTTGGGCATGAGTATTCCAATCTTTATTTGCTTTTATCTCAAAACTATGTTTTCGTAGATAGGCCCTTGTGATCCTAAACCCCTTATATTAATTTGTACAATTTTTTCATTAATTTCTACTATTTTTCAGTTCACTAGATAATGGTCAGTAAACAAAATTAATAAATGTAATATTTAACTGAATACAATATTAGTTACTCTCAAACGAAAACTTAAAACCAAAAAAACAGAAAGAGATTCGGACGCATCCAGGGTGTAGAAAAGATGTCGCACATCAAAATACAAATGGATATAATTATTCAAGATACTATCTAGATTTCATTTAGTTCAGAAAAAATCTAGCAATACTCAAATAAAATAGTTAAACAAATAACTTTTTTTTCGTTTGTTTTTTGTAGACGTCTTCTTCACTTACGCTGTTAAAATTCCGACTTTAATTTATGTCATTGTGTAATCTTAATCCGCATTGAAACATTCCTGTGTTGGGGTTGCCATAGTTCAAACAAGAGAGTTACTATCAGAAAAAATACTATTACAGAATTTACAATCACAATGGAATGTCTTTTGAATATAGATATTATGTGAGGTATTTTTCCGTAAAATGGAATATCTTAAAAGGTTGAACAAAGAAAAGATAAACAACACGTGATAAGGAAGGCGTAAAGCACTTTTTTGGAATTCTGGAATCTTGAATTTATTTGTTTTTCAATCATCTTTGCGACGCCAATATCCTAGTACGAATGCACTATTTTTATTTTATTTATTTATTGTATCTACCTACTTAAATTAATTTTTTTAGCACACATCAATTTTACCTTTAGCTATGAGTCTATTAAGTTTCCAATAAAAACCATACATAGGTAATACAAGTAGCAGTGGTGTGCATTGCTCTATGAACAAGTGTAGGTTGCAGTTTTTTTTAAAAATAGTAATTGCATTACATTGAATATTTTTGTAGCATTTATCAAGCCGTTTTTATTATTATATTTTGTTTATGATTGTGGTTGCACAGAGAAAAATAAGTATTGCTAAATTAATAAGAATCTCCTCAAATTATTGGTAATCCGATTAAAATCGAGATTTCCGGCCTTAGAAAATGAATTAACAGGTTTCCTGATAAACTTTCTTTCCTGGGCATAGCTTTTCAGACTTTATGGACTGTACGCCACTGATATGTAGGTACCTTGATTTTTTAAATGTTTTCATTTTTGATTATAAAGGTTTTCGTGCGTAGCATTGTTAGGTTTGTTAAATATCATCTTTAAATTATGCATTTCAACAAATCATCAGCATTAATATGTTTCATCCGAGCGTGATGATATCCCTAAATCGGTTTGCATTAATTTAATAAATGAATATAATGAAAATTTGCTTTCGTGTTCAACTAAAAATCCGGTTTATTGTCGAAAAGTTGTCGAGATCTCATCTGACAGGATAGGTAGTAAATCTACAACAATTATAAATACAAAAAACTACTAATAGTTCTGTGAAAAGAAGACCTCACGTCCAAAAAAAAATAAAAGTATGTTCCTAATTTTCTCATTAATAAATAAAAACCAAAAAATTCTCTGAAATTATAAGTTTACTAAAATACCTAACTATTTGTTTCCAAACTATATTATATTATATTTTATGCAACATTTTTAAAAATATCTTATGCATAATAAATTATACAATTTATCCAAAGAAACGTCACTATATTAAAGATTTTTCATTTTTCAAACTTTCTTCTGGCAGCCACACCAAGGCTGCTTAACTAACACCTCTTCCATAGGTTCAGGGTTCGCTACTTTTGGCGACTACGCAGAGGTGATCAAGTTCATGGGGTGAAGTTTTTCTAGGTCTTGGCGGCGGATGCATCTGCTCACCTACTGCGTGGCGGGCTGGATCGGGAGAAACTGCTTGAGGCAGACTTTTTAACCTCTCCAGTAGGACTCTCTCGACCCATTGCCATGGTGACATCGCTCCCAGATTCCTACCCACCCCTTATACCTATTTCCTTACTTCAACTTCCTCTCCTTCCTTATTTATGAAAAGACCCTCCACATAGCATTCCCAAAGATGACATAGGCCTTCACGGAAATTATTTTCCTCAGGGCCTCCTGTGTGGAGTACATCATCACAATTTTAACGAAATGGTTCCAGTTATTCTCCAGGCGATGCAAGATACGTGCTCAAATACAGGTTCAACGCCGATATAATAAAAATTTTATAGAGCCACGTGCTCGATAAAACGTCTTTCCTCAGGATTGGGACGATGTGGTGTACCAATTAAGTTTAATTGACCGACCAAGATCTGAGAATATACACGTTACACGCGTCGATTGAAAGTTCAACGATTTGATATGTAAATCGCAGTTCGTTTAATCCAGAATTCCACGAAACATTGAATGAATTATTAGAGCAGGTTATAACGTTAAGAAGAAGTGAAGAAAATTTAAACATTATGTTAATTGATCAGTGTAGTCGTGAAAATCTGCACGATTGCCTCTGTATAATGGTCTCAGAAAGAATCTTTAAATCCTGTGATTGAATTTGATTTAAGCTGCAATGCAAAAATATCCTAATAATGCTAGTGCGATCCCGTTAAAATCAGGGGATTGTCTGAATTCCTGGCACATCAGTTTTAATTTAAAAAAAACTTTAAATATTTAATTTTAGGTAGGTAGGTACCTACATTATAAATGTCTGAATTCTTAACACAATCAGTTCCAATTTTGAAATTGACTCATAAATTTAAAACAAATCCGAGTTAATTGACCACACGGAGAAAACTTAATGATATAAAATGTTGCTAGTTTATTCTTAATCCGGTTAAAGACGGGACTGCAGGCCCTTAAAGATTGAATTTATTGGTTTCCTATTAAGCTCTTAGTAAAAAAGGAATGTGTTATTGCGATGTCGGAACACGTGTTCATAAAAATCGTTATATTTAACATTTCGTCATTATATATTATCAGGGCAAATGCAATCGAATGAACAAGTGTTCCGATTTATTAGGAATGTACTAAAAGTTTAACAGGAAACGGCCTGCAATCCCGATTTTAACAAAAAAATTAATAATAATTCAGCAATTCTCATTTTTCTGGGTGCAGAGTAACAATTACAGACAGACAACGATTAATTAATGATCAATGAAATCAAAATAATTTCGAAAATAATTTTTTTTCAAAAATATTGTATAAAAGGCACTTTTATTTGAATCCTTCATACAATTTTCCAATTTCTTAAATGAGTTATGTTCAAAGCAAATTTGAGTTCATTGAACCAGAGTTACTCAGGTTCGGGTACTCAATCGAAATTATAATTTTTGATTGATGATGGAATATTTCTTTCGTAAAATATGAAATATTTGTGACGGAACATTCAAGTAAAATACCGTATCTTCCTTAATTATATAAATTACCTTAAATTTCAACAAAATTCCAACCGGTTTAGGAACATTCTGACCTTTGCAAGAGAAGATTATAAAACAGAGTATTAAATACATATTTGCGTAATTTCATTGTTGATTTTCCTTACAAACACTCTCACAAGTAACGTGGCTAAAAATAAAATAACAGCTAATAAATTGATAGCTGTTAATTTATGTTTAGCAATTATTATTAAACAAAGATAATTATTTTAATTTAATTAAAAGTATGCCACTAATTGAATTACAATTATTGAAGAAGCTTTTTTTAAAGTACCAATTCAAAACAATAACTAGGCATTTTTATAATTATTTTTATGTGACACCTCACAAAAGCGCCCCTGTCTGTACAGCATAAAGGCAGGGGAGCTATGGTGTCACCTGGTTGTGAGGCGGCTTAAGGTAGGGGCTGTAGGAAGGGCTTCATTTATGCTGGTCTCGAAGAGGCCCGGATTATATGAAGGAGAAAAAACAGATTCGTTCCACATACGAGCCGGGAACGGGCGTTCCGCTCGTGTACGACGAGTTTCACAGGGATCAATGCTGTTAGCTCCTTAGAGCAGGCTCCATTAAAATACATGAATAACAGACTCAGCATGCCCACATTGCGTCTGTTCATAAGAGATGGCAATAGGTCTGTTACCAATGGATTGTCAATCAATTGCCTCCCTCCTTTGCGGAATTGAGTAAGTTTATCAAGTATTGTGGGGCTCCAGCCCGGAGGTGGTTTCCGAATCAATGTTGGGCGTACTTGAGATTTGTATAGGATTAGTAACTGGTTACTATTGAAGAATCTGCTAGTTCTTTACAAGACGCCCAGTTTCTTGGAAGCCAGATTTTCTCGGGCTTCTATAGAGCTCCGATACTTGAGCCGGTCTGATGTACGAGTACCTACTTACTCCAAGCATTTCAATGGAGTCTCTATTGGGGAGCATGCTTCCATCTTGACAGTCATGTTCATTCATGGATGATTTAACTAAGATTATTAATAGTCATATAATTTTTAAGGCTAATCAAAATAAATTTAATTAAAAATGTCACCAGAGGAAAGTTTGCTCCAAAAAAAGTCAACCTATTTTTTTACGACAGAGAGAATAATTGTGAAATGTTTGAGAAAAAAGGACTTATGAATTAATCTCGCGTCAATGAAGGTCGTATTTTTATACTGGCTTTTACGGAGATACTAAAATAATCTGGAAACTAGTTGGCACAATTTTTTTAACCACATTATGTACGTACTTTGGAAGGTACGAGATGCTGTTTACGACAAAATGTTGAAATTTATGAAAGTCGGACAAGTCACAAGGACAGTCAACCAATGCGACAAAAATTGCCTTTTTATCTAAGATATGTTTTTGTCGCAATATTAAGGTATCCAAAATACTTTTAAATGTGTTGGCAGATAAATAAAACGCAATGAGAACGTGTTGATAAACACGGTGCAACTAAGAAAAAAACACGGGCAATCTAGATATAAAGGAGGTGTTTTTGCACAAAAACGGCGCTATACAAGTCATCCAAGTATTATTATTTATTATTATTAAAACATACATAGCAGGTGAAATCGATGTTAGGTATATTGAATTTGTTAAAAACACGTTCAATATTATTGATGTGATAGTCTTCTTTCTCTGTTTAGTTAGTGTATTTTGATATGAAAACGGCTTCTAAGCATCTGGAGCTAGTGAGACTATGGCATCCACAAATGGGGTAGGAGATAAGGGGCCATTCATTTATTACGTAAGACGAATTTTGCTAGTTTTCGACCCCCTCCCCCCCTATTATAAGAAAAAAATAAGAATAGGCCGACCCCTTCCCCCCCTGTTTAATATTTATTACTTTAAGGAAAAAGTGAATACACGTCTGCTCTGATGATGAACACTCTAACGTTGTCCGAAACGTTGGCTAAAGAAGGAGTTAGCGCAACACGACATAACGCCCCAAAAACAAATAACAAGAATACACGTTTGGTTTGTTTTAATGTTTATTTTTCAAAGTAACAATTTTTAGAAAGGTTTATTTGTACTTACAAAGGTACTAATAATTTTAATTTTTTGGTAGTAATAAACTTTGGGGTTTTAATTATTCATCTTTACCTACATAAGATTTTCAGTCCAGGGGCTCAAAACCCACTCGGAAAGTGGCACGCGCTTTTTCAAAGTATAATTTTAACTTTGCGCATTTTTGTGATCTTACGTAAGAACTATCGAGACTCCCTCCCACCCCCTTGTAAGAAAAAATAAGACATGATCGACCCCCCTCCCCCCCTAAATCGTCTTACGTAATAAATGAATGGCCCCTAAGGAAGAGAAAGGTGGGGAAGTGTCTGGCTATTCAGATCTGATCACCAAACACGGCTAAAGTTATTTCTAGAATGGTGGTATAACACCAGGGTGATACTGAGACAATCTTCAACTCTGGAATATACTCACTACATTTTATTTTAAATGAATAAATTGTGAAATAACACATTTGTTCATCGGGTGAGGTATGTTCAGGATGCGCCTGCCCACCAGCTGCGTGGCGTGCCAGATCGGGAGAGGATGGTTTGGGGAGGCCTCTCCAACTGGTCTCTCAACCCTTTGCCTACCGCCGCAGTGGGAGTGAAATATTCAAACGTCCGTCACTCCTGGATACACTGATCCCTAGATTCCTTCCCAACCCTCACACCCTTTACCTTTCCAGAACTTTCTCTCCTTCCTTTCCTTAAAAAAGACCCTCCACTCGTTATCCCAATAGATGGCATAGGCCCTGTGTGGGGTTATTGTAAAACAAATAAAATAATAATAATCACGGGATTTGAACTCGCTACCTTCGGATTACTCTCAGATTCTCGCTACCCACCGAGGCCGTCAAACAATGAAAAACTTACTATTGAAAACATGTAAAAAGTAAACTAACGTTCATTGTAAGAAGAATAAGGAAAATATTTTTAAAGTTTTTTATCGAATCAAGCCACAATATTATGATGGAGTTTCCTCATGATTTAACGATTCCAATAATAGAAACCTCGCTGCATTTTTCTTTAGAATTTTTAAAATAATAGATTTAAAGTACTTTATTTAAGTACTTAGATAGAAAAAAATCTAATAGCGTTGATAATATTATGTTAAATTTTATTTTTTATATTCCAAAAGGCTATTTTATACTTATGAGAGATAAGGATCGAAAGTCACTTTTTATTTCAAGTTTAAAAATGGTTATTTTTCTTCCTAATACTTGATCTTCATTGTTGTTATTATTTAAATTTACGAATTTGTATAGTACGATTACTGTATAATAATGACTAGCCATTTAATAAATAAAGATTCGAAATTTTAAAATTGGAAATTCATGTCATACGGCATATATTCTGACTAGTAATGTGTAATTTCTATCACCTAAGAAATTCAAAAAAAAGTACTGTAGGATTCATATGTCTTATACTGATTTAGAAATGTGGAAATTCTAACTATACAATTGTAAATGTTCTCCAAAATGCCCTGGAAAGAATCTCAGACTTGTGATGTCCCGAAAGAAACAATTAATCTGTTCTGAATGCAATTACTAATGTTATCCAAATTGACCCTGGTAATAAATTACATCTTTGCGATTCTTTCAAGGATAAAGAAACCATCCTGTCACTTCGAATGCAATCAACAATGTTCCCAAATTTTGTTTTGACAGCATCGCCATTCCATTGTACGAGTAAGAATATTATGTACTAAATACACAATTTGGCTGTCCTGAAACGGGAATCCTTCCCAGTTGGACAGACAAAGGTTCATTTTGTTATGTATTGTTTGTAATTTATATATGTAAAATAAATAAATAAAATAAATACGTAAAATAAAATAAATCATAATCAACGAAGATTAACCTTTAATCAAGAAAAGTAACTCATTTTGTATACACTTTCTAACGTCCCAATGAAAATACCATATTGGTAACTCGATGGTCAAGGTCGCAATGAACGCGACGTCATAAATTGTGCTTTTTTACATCGAGCAATTAAAGTCAATGGAATATAATTCAAGTTTACTGTCAACTGGTTTCTTAATTAACCGTGTTATTAAGTTGCCATTAGAAGTCGATAACCGTTATCAAAATATTGTCATTTAACAGATCGTACGATATATAATTATTCATTGCTTAAATCAAATCAGCGTGTTCTGAGAATATATACTATTATTATATACATCTGGTTTAGTCATAGTTTTCTGAGAATATCTAGGAACAAGGAACTAAAGGCTTTAAATAATTTAATATGAAACGTTTATATACTTTAGCCTGTTTTAATTGCACAATTTGCTTGTTTCAGATGATTATTTATTTATTTCAGTGGTAGGTCAATATAATATTACGACAATTGTAAAATTGTGCCATACTTACATATTATATCATAGTAAAATCAGAAAGAAAAATACCCAATAAGCAATAATTGTTGAGTGAAAAATACCAGTACATATTGAATACTTTGTAGGGTTTTCATGAAGCCGATGTAGCGCAATCGGTAGTGCACCTGACTGGTAATCGGAAGTCTGCGAGTTCAATTCCCGTCGGTGGCATATATTTTTTCTCTGGAAATTTTTTCAATTTATATAGGTTTTAGGCTAAAAATAATATGTTAACCTTTGTGCTATGCATAAAAACCTTCTCTCGTAATCATTAGTTTATCATTAAAAAATATTATATCATCAATTCAGTTTGTGTCCCCTTAAATTTGATAAAAAGCTATATTTTCAAATCAGCAATGTTTTATATCACCGTGTGGGTGGCTAGAGTCCTGCTGGAGAGGTCAAAGTTTCTCCCTCAACCAGTGTCTTCCGATACGGCCCGCTACGCAGTAGTAAGACCTAGACAAACCTCACCCCATGAACCCGGACACACCTGATAAGTCACCAAACGTAACGAACCACTTGGGGTAACCTATGGCATAGGTGTTTGATATCCACTAAATGGTTTCCGGGTTATTTGTGCTATATACGAATCCTAATCTTTGATTACATCGCGCGTCGACCCGAAATGAGTTAATGAGAATTTGTTCAACTACATTATTGTATGGAATAAACAGTAGTGACCTTATTGAAAAACTAGAGCAAATGCATTCAATATATTTTTGACCTTCGCTAATTTGATAACATTTCCGAATACCGTACACGACTCTTCGAATCTCCCATCAAAACACAAGGTATGCAAGATTCATGATCCTTCGCTTCACAACACCCTCGCAAAACAACTGCTTATCTGACGATAAATCATTTCATTCGCAGTGTAAATATAACGCTTTGTAACTGTCTCTCAAAAATGGTGGAACTAACACCTCATTCAAGGTAAAAAAGTATAAGGAATATCTGTTCCCAACACCTACTTTGTATCTACCGATCTTAATTTACCTATATCATTTTCCCAACCCACCTCTATCTCTTGCAAAAAAAAACACTGACCCTATCATATCAACCTCACCCTTAAAGGGGTGGTTAAGTCCTCGTTCCTGCTCCAATACAAGCGGCTTTTGACTATAGTAAAGTGTCCCTTTAAATGTATACAATATTAGTAATCAATAATAGTATTATTCCAACATACTATTAATGTGATTTTGTTCTAAGTTATCGTTTGATTTCTGCATAAATTTCATTGCTGTTCACTAGTATATAAATACTAATCCATCGTCCATATAAATATGCAAATATTATTATTTTTTTGCTGTGTGAGAACACAATGTCTAGAATAGTTTTTACATAAATGTAGCTACGTTTGATAAAAACATTGCCTTGAAGGAATAACCATTTGTTACTTTTAACATGGAGAGAAAGTTGAAAGACATCGTATCATTATTACTCTTGTAAATCCGGAGTTTAAATTTTTTTTTTTAAATCTCCCAAATTATATAACTACCAACTATGAACAATAAGGTGTAAAATAAATAAATATTGTGCAAATGCAGCACAGCGAAATTTTGTCAATAACAATGAAAATTAATTTAATGAGATGATGAGCCTTTCAATAAATAGTGGAATTTTACTGCAATGTTTCCGTGGGCCAATGATTGACCTTACATTGGTCACCTGGAGTTCAAAATGTATTATTCAAAGTAATATGTTAAAAAGTAATTAAAGATGACTTGCATTAATAGGCTTCTCGATTATAGCGCTTTACTTAGAGATCTTGTCAGCGAATCACTTGTATGTAAACATGACACCCAGCAAACAGTATGTAAACAAACCCAATAAGTATTATATTATTATTATTATTACCCAACCGGTTAGACAGTTTGTATATAAAACGCCGGAGCCGTAAAACAACAATCAGTGAGTCGTTATCAAAGCTTGCGTACAAACGCATACTAGCGCTGCGCAACACCTATTATATACATTACCGAGAAAAAAATAAACAGTTTGCGTATCAGTGACATAAAACAATAACAAGATAAGCACATTTCTCTGCAGTGTTTAAAAAAAGTGAATTTTTATGGACTTATTCTAAGGTACACATTACTTTGGTTTTATTGACTTGATACAATAAAGTTTCATTGAGTGAGCATTTCTAGTTCTTCAGTGTAACGTGTGAATAGTTTTACCTGGATAGGTTGTCATTTCTATTTCAAGTAAAACTTTATTAGATATCTACGCCTGTAATAGGTAATTAATTTGTAGTGTTCATTATTTTATTTGTAACGTTTTGGACAACGTATTTACATAGATAAAAAACGTTTTTGAAAGCTACTACCGAACGGATATCATCACTGTAAAACTTTGGCCATAAAAATTAAATACTTTACGAAAATTATAGTCACAAATTAATATTTTAAGGTAGCTGCCACTACCTAATAAATAGAATTTGCTTGGAAGTGGAAAGATTTAAAGGAAGTAAGGAAAAGAGAAATTATCAGAAAGTTGAATAGTACCAAAACCAAAACCAAAGTCATTTAAATTAAATTAAAATCTAATTTAGGGTGTTTTTTAAAGTATCTCAATACTGTAATACAATTTTTTTGTTCTACCGATATTTTAACGGAAGATGCTCCGAGAAACTAGCGTCAATGATTCTTTCGGCACCGGTGCATAGTCAGGAAACACGCCAAACGCGCGCCCAACATTCACACACAGGTGACATTTGTCGTTTCTACGACTCGTTCTTGAGTTCGACTCCTCGGCTATGGAACGATTTGCCGGCCTCTGTGTTTCTTGCCTAATAAAATACGGGTCTCTAAAGACCCTGGTTCACTCCTTCCTTTCCACAAAAGATCCTCCACACAGCATCCCTAAAGATGACATAGGCTCAGAGGGAAATTATTTTCCTGTGTGGATTTAACGTTAACAAAATAATGTAAAAATTGCAAATTTCTGAATTTTTACACTTCTCCCGGCTTTGATCAAGCCACATCTTATGGACTAAATGTGGTAAAAAAAATTGTTCGATTTTAATAACTGAATCTGAATAGATAAAACTTCTATCATAAATAATTAACTTTACTCTTTCCGGGGTGTGTACGATAATTACTGAAAGTTCAGGGTAATTAGCACATTTGTTATCGGACTCAATTGAAAAACACCATTGCTCAATAGTTCAGAAATAAACTTGCTTATCAGAATTTATTATTTATTGGTAAAGTTTATCACTTCTTTTTTTAAATACGGTAACCCTCATAATGAAGTTTGTCAATAGAATTAAAAAAACTGTATACTGCGTTCATTGCATTAATTTAGAATTTTTGAGAAAATCCTTTACAAATAAGCTAGGATTACTTAAAATATTATTTAATTTAGTGCATTGCGTGATACATTGAAAATAGCGTTTTTTTTCTTTAAATTCGTGTTTGTAAGATGGTTTCGTGTCTCTCAATTAAAACAATGTTTTTACCTTCCTTACGAGTGGTTTGTGCATTAAGAATTCCAAGGAGAAACCTGTCTAACTGCTTGCCAAATTTACATTGAATTTTTTTATTTGGTTCAATATTTTTTACATTTTAAGTTTTCCAGTAATGTAGGCCTCACTGGGTGGCTTGCCCGTGCTGAGGCCTTCATTTTTTTTTTTTTATTTTTTTTTTTATAGTGAATACCTCACAAGAGTCCCAACTGCTCCCGTCTGGAGCCAGTGAGACTATGGCATCCCCAATTGGGGGATGTTGTGAGGCTGAAGGTAAGTGGGGAAGGGAAAGAGGTAGGTGGGGAAGTACCTGGCTATTCAGATCTAGTCACTAAACACGGCTAAAGCCATTTGGAGCAACGTTTCAATTCTGAATGGTGGTCTTACACCAGGGCGATACTGGTAGTATCTTCCACTCTGGAACGTGCCGCAAATATACTATATATTATTATTTGAATTAATTAATTGTGAAATAACACAAATTAATCAAATAAAATTTATTTGCGCACGCCGGGTTCGAACCCGCGACCTTCGGAATGGCAGTCCAATGCGTTACCACTGGACTATGCCGGCCGTCAAAATATGAAAATATAATCTACATAATACATTTAAAGAGAAAATAATACATTTTAAATTAAAAATACATAATAATATATTTTAAATTTAAAAATAATACATTGAAAATAATCTTGTGTGTTTGTGTTATTACCTACTTCAAAACAACAGCTATTTTAAAATCTAATTGCATTAAACTTATCATTCAGACACTTATTAAGATCTGGCATTCGAATCTGATCTGGTAAGGTATTGACAGAACTCTGCTTATTATGTTAACAAGTTCTTAATTTAATTAATAATATTTTAAAATTTAATATAATCTATCATTAATTAGTATTCTATTATACCACTTTATTTAACCATGACGCCAACCGGTTTATATGGCCGTGCCTTCGTCGGTGCAATACAAATGAAACAAATACAAAAAAAATTGTCTATTAAGAAACTACACCATTTTTGCCAATTTATAGCTGTCTTTTTGTTTTAAGAGGAATCTACAAGCCAAAAATGTGTATATTCTTGATATACCTTATATCGTAGGTAATAGGCATTAAAATCGCTTGACTAACGGAGTCTAGAAACGTTCGATTTCAACCAAAAAACTGGGTTTTATTTATTTTTTAAATAATTTTATAAGAAAGCAAAAAAGTAAATCAAGTGAAACTGTCACAGATAATCTTAGGTATAATACTTTATTTTTTAAAAGTTGTTTCCTTTATGCTTTCATACATTTCTATTGAAAAAATATATTTTTTAGTAGTTTGCATTTATATTTTTTATTGAGTACTTTTATTTTGTATTTGTATTCTACTCAAGTGAAGCGATAGGAAAACTTTCAATTTATCTAAAGCATATTTTTTGGTATTCATAATGTACACCAATTCGTTATAAAGATTAATAAAAATATTTATTTGGCATTAAGCTTCACCTTAAGTTGGAAAAACAAACCGGATTTTTGATACAATTTGATACAAAAACGATAACATCTACGGTACAAATGTGAATAAATGTCTCCGAATTCGACGGTCGCAAGCAGTTAGATTCAATAAACCACACTTTATTTAATAAAAAATACACATAAGTCTTATACAAAATATAATGAAAATAAAAAAATAATAATTAAAACTTTATTTTTATTTGACTCTTTTTCATTTGGTTAGTAATTTGATTGTCATGATGATGTCATGGGTTTTCCTGAAACTAGGAGACTATAAACACAGTAAAATGTTTCATACGAAGGTACCTAGATTATTAGGGCCACTTGTTACACAGAACTTGAATAAATCATAAAATTATAAAGTTAACATTTGAGTACTGTGAAAGTTCTTTTATCGATGCATTGGGGGGGCAGTTGTTTCACAGTTCCTGAAAGTTCTCTGAATCAACTGGCCCTTAATCTCCCAAGAAAAGATCACAACAATGTAAGATTTTTTTGTTGTTTTACACAACGATTGTCGTTGATGTTATAATAAAAAATATAATATTTTTTGTGATACCGGTCACCAGAAGTTAAAAGGTGAAAATAGAGAGATTTATTGTATAAAAAACACACTTTTCTTATAACAGGGAACAATTCATAAAACTGACATAATACTAAACGCAGTGATATATAATAAAGTGACATCTGTAATCTATTAAAAACGGAGATGAACTCTTTGAACATGGAGGACAATTGGACAATGGTGTTGGATGTTGTGAGAGAGGACTTGGAGAATACCACAAGGTTTTACCACTTCGACAAGGGACAGGTTGTGAACTTCATAAAAGGGCTGGGGCAGTTCTTTTACGTTTTAGACCCACTGCAGACATCGTATGAAGACAAAAGCCAAGTTCCAAACCTATTTCGCCAGGTAAATATCTATTATTTATTACATATTATAATTAATGAGCTCACTAAATTGCTAACATTAAAAAAAATAACATTCCATCGATTATGCCAGAAAATTTATTATTTTATTGACACTTTTTTTCATCACATTTCCTTCTTTATCTCTTGTTTTGCCTTCAGCTTTCACTGAATTGAATAAAATAAGTTTGAAAAATAGAATAACAGCAGTTTGAAATAAATAACATCACATTCTCTCTTTGTTATTATTGATACCCATTCCATGTTTAAATATAAACCTAGAAAACACTTTTTATATTTAGGTAGTTGAACTTTATTAGAACTGCTTATATTATATTGTTAAGAATTTATTTTTATTTTTTATTTTGGACTTAAATTTTGAATGTAGATATTTTATTGCTCAATGATATACAAATACCTAACACTGTAAAATATTAATGTAAAAAGACAGTTTGTAACACAAATATATTTGTTTAAATATATATATATATATATTCAAACAACCTTCACTGTTAACCTTTTCCTATATTATTATTTTTAGAGCATTTTGCTGCAATGCTTTTGTTCGGAGTAATTTTTTTTAAATACGATATATATATGTATACACTAAAGGTGTTCAGTTTTCCCTAAAATTTCGATAGAGGGTAGGAAGATGGATATATCGTATTTAAAGAAAATTTACTGCGAACAAAATCATTGCAGGAAAATGCTTTCAAAATAATAAGATGGGAAAAAGTTTAATAATAAAGGTTGTTCATAAAATTTTAGTATCTACGATGTAACACAAAGGTTATAAACAATCTTCACTATTGACCTTATCCTATCTAATTATTTTTAGAGCATCTTCCTGCAATGCTTTTGTTCGGAATAAATTTTCATATTATTATTAAAACGCTCGCCATAAAAAGAAAAAGTAACCCACTTACACGAGTATTTATTTCCTCGTAGCAAGATAAACAGAGCAGTTAGGACAATTTATTAATAATAAATTAGCAAGTGCCTTGTTTATGAAAGATTGTATCACAGCGCATAATTGCCGGGTCACGTAGGCGTAGTATTAAGGTAGAAACTTGTCTCACTCCACTTACAAAGGGTAAATTACGATGAATAACGATTGTTTTGATGTACGTGCTTACTTAATCCCTTTTAATGTGGTATTTTGTTCATTTTTTATTACTTCGCAACAAAACAAACAGTTTTCTTGTCACAACTATTTATATTCTTATTTGTCACACACAGGTACACGTTATACTTACAATTTAAGTCATCCGTTTTATTTTTAAACTAGCGCAGATTCGTGAAAAATCACATATTATTTTTTTTTAAAGAAAGAAAAACATTCTGGGTTGCGAACAACCTGACAATGTTTGAAAATCTCTTACTACCACCACAGTAAGCGGAAAATGTTGCTTGTGTTGTGATGGAGGACTTATCCAGCCTAGTAATTGAACACGCCACGTATGGGTGGGACCCAAACACGATGCCAACTCGGCCACTAACAGGAATAATAATAATAATTTAAATCTCAGTGGTAAAACACTCATATAAAGAAATAAAAAATTGTCTCAGAATATTAAAGAAAACTGAAGTTTTTCGGTTTTTCACAATTTTTTTCAAAATTTCTATTGAGCTTCCTCTCAAATAAATATTATTTTCAAAGCCACCACTTAAATATGAATCGGTACTTAATGTTAGCACTTCCCTAATCTCCTTAACTAATTTCCTTTCCCAACCCTTTCCTCCCCTATTTTAACACATTTTACATTTATTTTAAAACGTACACCACCCTGCGGAAAATAGCGGATGACTTTCGGTTGTTAGATATTTATTTTACAAAAGGTATTTGAAGTGTTTAAAGCATTAATAATAATATATGGATGGTTTGTATAGCGCCGTTTTTGTGCAAAATCACTTCAAGGGCGATGTACAAATATATAATACACTTCTACATTGATCTACTATCTATATATGGAGATAATATACAGTACCATACTTACCTGGTAGGTCACTTGAGATTAACACTTAATTAACATTAACTAATTGTTTATTCGAGAAATTTAGATACAGATTTTATTTAGTACAGAATCGGAAAATTTAACATTATTGGATATTCCGGTATTTATTTTAATAATATATGTTTATGTTCTTTAATGAGCGTGTTTAGGAAAAGAGAGCAAATTTTATGCTGGGCGGTACTACAGTACAAGGTTTTGATCAGAATTCACTTTCCTAAACGTGATTCATCGCTCCGTACTCCGTACGCTAGAGGAACGACAGTTAAGATGGTATGGGCACATAAGACGGAGACCACCAGACCACACAGTGAAGCAGGCAATGTCTATAGAGCTTCAAAGACAGTCATCCAGAGGTAGACCAAAGAACTCCTGGATGACCCAATGCTCCAAAATCCTACAAAGAAACGGCCTAGATGAAAGAGACACTCAGAACCGAAGAAGCTATAACCTGAGAACGAGAAGAGACGACCCCAACAGCCTACCTAGGCAATGAGTTGGGATAGTGCTAGGAAGAAGAGAAGATTCATCGCTCCGTACAAGACAGATTTTGTATAATGTTAATCCAATAAGAAAAGTGCATTGTTCAATCTCATAATTATATTCAGAACTAGCAGTAGGTCACGAGGTTCTAGACAGGCTGGCTAATACGGAAGATAGAAAAAATAACCATCCGCCTTGAACAACATAGGAAATGCAGAAACAGGTTTGTGCGGTGATTACTAACGATATCTACTGCGATAAAATAATGTTATCATTTTGAGAACTACGTGGAATATTGTTGAAAAAAACGGTCTTAGAGTTTTTTCAAATTATTAAATATTTCCAATAGAGAACTTATTATATGATTTCGATCGATAGTTATTTCTTGCTACCATTATCTTCATTCTGGTGTCATTATCATTAAGAATATAAATTAATAACATTTGGGTCATGGGTAAATAACAGATTCTAAGAATTTTTGATTAGTTATTATTAACGATTGATTTGTTTCTAGGATTTTACCCCTGACCCAGATGTTACGTAATATTTCCTTACATAAGTTGATACACACTTTTTTTTACTCTGAATCGAATCATTTATCTTTCATTGGTCATGTTTGTTACGACTGTTAGTTATTCCGTAACGAAATTTTATATAACTCTATAAAATATTCGTTCATTGAACGAGTTTGAATAATTTGTTAATTTTTGAAGAATATTTGTAAATATCCAATTGACGGATTTAAACGTTTCATTCGAAGTCCAAATTTTTCCGTGTTGGAAAGAATATCATAGATATCCGAAATAAATCAAAACATTTTAATACAATTAATCTCTCTCCGATTTTGGTTCGTTTCATATGTAAAAAAAGTTTTTTAACTAAAATACATCTATTTTTGAAAGTCTTTAAAACTTAAAAAAAAATGGTTCGACTGGGGATTGAACCTTCATTCCCAGAAACTGGAGTCAAAAACTGTACAAACCGGGCCAAATCCCGATTTGATAATACCGACATTTGTTGGATATATTAAATGATGTAATGACATCGAATTTCAGAGAAATGCGTATATACGGGTGTGTGTACGCGATTTCCAAGAATGTATTGTGATTGACAACAAATCTATCTGCAGAGTTACAGCTTGATCGGATGTCAAGAAGTGGATTAATTTCCGCATTCAAGATTTGCATTCATTCATTTCCGAAAAAGTTAAATTTAAACATATGTATTTAAAAAAATCCACCCGTAAAGAGCATAGTTTTTTTACCATAATAAATTGATTTTTATATTATGTAGATATATAAAATATATTTATAAAAAAATGGTTTGATCGATGATTGAACCTGCCTCAACAAGGACTGGCTTGAACTGGCTCATAAAAAATATGTTTCTAATTTTCTGATTTAATAAACCAAAACCAAATTTTCCTCTGAAATCATGAGATTTGTAAGAACTACTTACTTAATTATAAATAATGTAAAATTATACGTTAATTCAAATAAAGAATTATACAATTTGTCCAGAGAAATGACTTAACGATAATTCTTCTTTCAAATTTTTTGGCAGGTAGGTACCATAGTATTGATTATTCCGATTTGACAGCTGATAGAAGGATAAAGGCAGTATCTAACATGATTATCATCTTGAACAGGAAATGGATCATATAAACCAATTTAAAAATATACGAAATGCGAGAAATTGGACTTCGCTAAGCACCGCCAAAAATACGAAAACTTGGGGATAGGATAGGATGCCCAAATGTGAGTCATCAAATATGAATTTCAGAGCCGGGACTTTCATTACCCTGATTGAATATCAAAGCAGGTAATTATGCAGAATGTTGCCAGTTGCGGCAAGTGACAGAATATTTAAGTACGTATTCATGTTAACTCTGACAATAATTATTATTCATGGTGCGCCAAATCTCATTATTACTGTCCCTAAGCAACGTACACTAGTTAAGATGTGGTTTCCTGAACTTATGTTTACGGGTAATTTGTGGGTTAATGGACGATAGATGGTGGAGCAAACACTTAAGTAGGTGTCTGAACAATAGGTGCTCTGTTAAATATTTATTTGAATTTACCTTCTTGATACTATTAATTGAAATTTGTTACTTATAATCGAAGCTAGGAATAAAGTTTGCAAATCTTGCAACCCTTTTTATTCTTAAACATAAACAGATGTTAACTAGCACAGCATAGTATGAAAAGAGGAATAATGGTATTGGATGAACTTTGTAAAATAGTATCCCAATTATTTAATTAATTTTAACTTTAAATCTTTTCATTTATCTATCTTCACGAAATTTTAAAACACGAAATCTTGTAGATGAGAGATGAAGTACAATAATAAAATAAAATATATTACATATATTTAAAAAATCTAAACGTCGATATGAAGAGTGGTATAATCATTGAAACTGCAACAAAATGTTTTATAACATTGCAATTTTTTAAAATATAAATTCATTTTTAATAAACTTTCAGAGATAAGTACGTACCCAGTGTACCCACTGATTTAAAAAAAAACACTTTCAATAGAGACGGCTTCCGTGGTCGAAGGGTAAGGCTCTCGACTAGCAATTCGAAGGTCGCGGGTTCAAATCCCGGCGTGCGCGTGTAATTTTTATTTGATGAATTTATGTTATGTCACACTTTATTAAGAGGAATCCCGGTAATTCAGAAACTTATTTAATAGGTATTTAGCCCAATTATTGCTATTCCGCTCTGTGCTACGGTCAGTCATCGTGCTGTAGATGTGTGAGTGTGCGAAGCTCGCGAGTTGGTGGAGCACTCCGCCGAGAAAGCCCGCCAAATAATTATTCCTTTGCCAATTCGCTTTGTGGTATCATATTATTACATCGATGTTTGCCGGCCGGCCGCGGCGGCTAGAGACAAGTCACAAGTCGCTACAGGACTATCTGCATGTGTGTGCAAGAATAACAATCAATTTCTTGTGACGGGACGTTCCATCCTTAGCCACCTAAATAAGCTATTATATACATATTGTCTTTGCACGCACAAAATATCACGCAAGAAATAAAAGCGGAGATACATGAGCCTCAGATGACATTTTTTAATAATTGTTCAAAATCTATTCTGCCTAATCTAAAAACCAGTTTTAGACTGAAGGAACTAAATAGGTACATTTTCGTAATAAAATAGGAGGCCTAGGTACATTATTTCATAATTTATTGTATTGCTCTTACTTACTTGACCGGTCAGTGGCTGAGTGGGCATCGCGTTTGGGTCCCACCCGGGCGTCCCATGTTCGATTCCTCGGCTGGCTAAGTTCTCCATCACAACACAAGCAATATCTTCCGCTTAGTGTGGTGGTAGTAGGAGTTTTTCAAATGTTAGGTTATTCGTAACCCGGGAATGTTTGTATTTCTTTTAAAAATTAAAAAAAATCTTACTACCCATATAGGTACACCTACTAAAATATGTAGGTGCGTACATTTGAACTGCCTCCTTGGTTGAAGGGTAAGGCTCTTGGCTACGAATCCGCAGGTCGCGGCGTGCGCAAGTAAATTTTATTAAATTAATTTGTGTCGTTTTGCTAAATTAATCAATTAAAAATAATATAAAATACTTGTTTGGACAGATAGTTATCTTTTTTGTTTATCAAAACTTAACTAAACAATTCAAGTAGTTTGAGACAGACATTTTTTATTTTAGTAAAATTCCTGAAATCAACAGGTTTTAATTCCCTTGCGATGTTTATTTGGCCAAAATGACCAATTTTTACCACATAAACATCGCAAGTGATCAATTTTCGATATAATATTGCAATTTTTTGTTCGCTATTTTGTTTTACGAATCTTATTATTGTGTTTTGTTAATAGAGCCAACGCCAATGCCATTCGTTGAAATTTTGAAAATGACGAATGACATGAAAGCCATAACACCCTTGCCAATCACCACACTGCAAATCGGATGGTGTGGAGGAAACCTCCATTTTTTCCACTCTACCTCCAGACATGTCGGGGTTCTGAAAATCGGATCATGAGTAAAAATGAACTAGTATTTAAATATCCATGTAACTCGAAAATAATAGAAAATTTCATGACTAAACGGCGCAACTTTTCCTACTGTGTTTTGTTATAACAGATCACCACGCAAATGGCGTCTTTTTAAAAATATATATTTAAAAAAAAATTAGTAGCGAACCACTTGGGGTGACCTATGACAGAGGTTATCCAATAAATGGTTCCCGGGGCGGCGGTACCCAAAACCACCTCCCAAATTGAAAATTATTATAGTACTTGACTATTACTATAGTACTTAATTTTAGTAAGATCGGCAAGTATGGTATACTCGAAATAAGTCACTAAACCAAAAAAAAACTAATAAAATATATCAATAACTCGGGAAAAGACAACACTAGTGCACCGACACAATTCGATATACTACGCTACATCACTTTGCTGTATATTTATTTGACGAAATAGAAGTTAAATAAATAAAATAACAATATTCATTATAGGTTATTGAAGAATTATAATATTATGCTAGTTACCCAAAAGTTATTTTTAAAAAAATGATCCTATTGAGTGTTTTGTATCCATATTGGCAATACGGAACGAAATCACCTCGGAGTCGGTCTGACCGTAACGGATGTTTTTTTTTACAGATATTATTTTACGTAAACATATGAAATTAAAGTAAGAATATCGGAATACTTCACCAAACAAACACAAAAGTGACCAAACGGAAAAAAATAATAAAAAATACATCGATTACTCGGGACAACACAACACTAGAATATCGAATATCGATTTATGACTACGTGACATCACTTCGCACAAATACATACGTATTTATCTAAACCCTGTCCCCCGACCCTTACCTCCCGAATACTGAGCGAAAGGGACACATGCAGCTCGGGCTACAAATACCTAAATAAAATCTTCAAAATCGAGGTTTTCTATTCCCCATTTTTCTCCTCCAAAAGTTAACCGATTTTCAATTTTTTTTTTACCAACTACATAAGAAGAAACTATTCTATGTCAGACCGTTTTGCTTTTTTTCAAAATATATTGTCTAGTTTGTAGACTGAACGTCTTTTGACTGCGTTTAAATCAGGCAATTTTATTGATTTTTGGAAGGTCATAACTTCTATAAGAAGCAATTTATCAAAAAAAAACAAAACGTACCGACACGCAAATCGCCGATATCTATTTTATGTTAAAAAAATATTTGCTCTAGGGTTAAAATCCAGAAAGATAAATGGGGACTACGTTTGTATGGAAAAATCAGCGCCCGGTTACGTCTTAATTCAAAAAATACGTGGTATGTGTTCGGCCTGTTCCCGAGTGGGAGATACTCTCAGTATCGCCCTGGTGTAAGATCACCATTCAGAATTGAAACGTTGCTTGAAATAGCTTTAACTGTGTTTGGCAACCAGTAATGAATAGCCAGGGACTTCACAACCTTCATCTTTTCAATCTCCTTCCCCTCTCCACTACATTCAGCCTCATAACAAACTCAAATTGGGGAAGCCAGTCTCAGTGGCTTAAGACGGTATTCACATTAAAAAAATAGATGTCGTGCAATAAAATATATATTTGATTTATTTTATATATATAAATTAAATAAAAATGAATTATATATATTAATTAAATAAAAATGAATTATTTATATTATTTAAATAAAAATGAATTAAATATATTAATTAAATAAAAATGAATAGCTGAATATTGGCGTAATCTTGGAAACTGCGACAGAACGATTTATAAAAATATTGCATCGGTCGAATTTCTCACTGGCGAGTTTTTAGTGGAAAGAGAAATAACAGTTATATAAACTTCCAGAGTTACTGATTTAAAAAAAAAACTTTCAATATTGGCCATGAAACACATTTTTCTATCCAAATCATACGTCAAAGTGTAGTGTAATTTTTGAAATATTTCATTAAAAATGTAAGGTTTTACGAGTAGGTGTCGTATTTTGCAACACTGTAACCCAATCTGAAAACAGTAGGAAATAAAATAAATAGAAATTTTTATTGATAATATTTCGATTTCAGGTTAGAAACTGGTGATGAAACTATGTTGGTTAATATGTAAACCTACATAATACATAATTGTTACGTAATGGTCGCATCATCCCAACGAATATATTGCCTTATAACTTGTAAGAAGCGTTTACCAATCGAAGCAGAGAAAATATTTGGTTAAAATATTAAGTTAAAAATTACTTGAGAAAATATGACTGTTTTGTCCCAGCTCCCAGCTCTTGTCCAAGCTCCTGACCCAGTGTCCTAGTTAGTGTGAACAGTAAATTGGAAGACATGACAGTGAACCAAGACACTGGCCCAGAGATAGTCGGGCAAGCTTTCTCCGCAGAATAGTGTCTTACACCAAAACCTCCTAGATCAGGATGGTTTAGGATGATCTAGGAGGTTTTTCTTACACCCACCGCGTTGTCCGCGTGGAAACGCGTTTTGACAATGCAGTAGGACAATAGCCAATCGCTTCTAGGCGTATCTAGGCTTTCGGCGCGCGGATCTCGTATTTCGGCTTAAAAATGTCGCGTAAATGGAACATTACAAAACATCATAAGGTAGAATTGTTGTATTGTACAATTTTCCTGCCCTGTGCGGTCACTATTGAAATGTCTTCTTTATTGTCCTCGTTTAATCCCGGCATAACACATGGCGCAGCATTATACTGAAAGACCGAGTGTCTACCCATTTCAAATGGACATCAAAAGGTTGATTGAATTATCTATATAATTTTGTTTTGATTGTTTTGATTCACACGTGCGTAATAATTTGCAGTTCAATACACCTGCATTAGCATTACGGGCGCTACAGACCATTCAATCAAGCTCAATGCAAGCTTGTCCTAGTGAAGTTAAAAATTCTAACGTAAACAATGTTGTAATGTAAAGAAAAAATAAACGAAAAACAATTTTTGAGCGGTCGTATCAACCTGGTTGAGTTAAATGTAAAGTTGAACCATGTGGAGATGCGTTGTATGCGATAACAGGGAGTGGCTATCAAGTTGAACAGTTGTACCGCCAGATCATCCAAACACCACCCAACCACTCAACCGCCAACCATGTTGAATCGTCTGTTGTGTGGTTGAGCGGTTGAATCAACTTGCCTAGGGAACCGTCGGGCGTAGTAATAAATAAAATGACAGGAACGACTAATGATCGTGAAGTTTTGGCGGATATTTTTAACATTATATGCTTGTGGTTGTCAAAAAACAAGATATCTCTGATAGAGATACCGGGGAAGAAGTTCTTGTGATCCTTTTGGATCCTTTAAAATGCATTGAAAATGATGCAACGAATAAAACCGTAAAAAGCTAATTTTTTGTCCTTTTAGTACCATCATACGACTTTTTTTCGTTGATAAAGTAGGAAGCATGCTACGCGTGCTCCCCAAAGGAGCAAGTAACGAAATTAAACCAACCATCGCGTTGTCTATACGCAACACTAAACGTTTGTCAAACAACGGTTGAACCAACCAAATTGAGAGGTCTATATGGGTTTTAACGGAGCCCTCAAACATTACTCTTATTTATACATTATTTTCATTTCTAGTCAATGTTATATTATCATTCCAATAAAATCGTTTAAAACTATTCATATCCGATAAACAGGTTCAATAAATAAGAGCATTGTTCTTGAGATATTTAGTAAACTTGTTTACATAAATTCCAATAACTAATTCATGAAAAACAATATTTTTTGTGCTAATTTATGTATGCTTGTAAGCAAAAAAAGAGTGATGTAAGAACGCGTTTTATTACTGTGTCAAGATTAAGGTCAATGGTATTTAAATTATTTTTGGTAGTTTTTAGTACACAATATTTTGCTACTATGATAAAATCAATGAATTAAGATAAACAAGTTTATTTTTATTGTTGTGAATGACCGAAGATAATAATGATAGCACCCGAAAGACATATTTTTTCACAAAATCTACGAACCTTGAATTTAAATTTATCTAAATCACTATGTTCACAAAAGGCAAAAACTTTGTATATACCTGTGAGATAAGAAATTAAATAGTTTTGTTTCAAATTGAGAAATTTTTTATGCATTATATAATCCAGGCCCTCGGCCCTGCGGGCGGCACTTGGTTGGGCTTCGCCCAGTTTAAGTGATACTAACAACAGTTACATTTAATAGATTTGATATTAGGTCATTCACAGAGAGAGAACAGGAAGGAGTTAATGAATAATAACATTCTCAATTTAGGCATAATAAGAATGACAGTTGTTTAAATAAATGAAATTTTACGTATTTGTGATGGATTATTTCAAATGAAACACTATTATTGACTACATGTCTACAACTGATATTAACTGTTATTGTTCCTAATATAATTTGCTCATAGGAGACTTTCAGTGCTTAAATACGTGTTACAACCGTCAATGTCTATAAGTTGAATCAATATCGTATAGTTTGTCACAACAATTAAAGATAGTTATAACAAAGTTGACTGAAATAATAGATTATTACATATTAATTAACTGTACCCGTGTTTATGAATAAAAGGAGGGTAATTGTGCGATGAGAATAGCAGTCGGTTTAATTAAAAGGTGTTAATTTTACTCCAACTGGTTGTAATTTTTTACCTACAACTGTTACTGTATCTTATAAAGTTTAAAGTAAGATTATATATACACCTTCATCAGGAGAGTAAAAATCTATATATAAAGGTAGATTATTACAATATAGCGCCCCTGAGGTGATATCTCACAAAAGCGGCGCTATGCAAATTGTCAAATTAATAAATAAATATAATTTTTACATTTTATTGTGTACGTATGCATTAATATACAACGGAAATAGATAAAATAATGTTATCCGATTAAACTTTATTTTATTAAAAAACAAAAAACTTTGTTAACATCACTTTATGATATCCAACCAATACATGTTTCATGAACGAAGTATACACCAAAGTCAAAAATTAAATATAGATTACAATTGGAAAGAATAAGTGGTAGGAGGGGGAGGGGTAAGAGTAGGCTGGGTTTATAAGAATTAGCAATTACAATATGAAAAACCAGTTAAGTGGGAAAATATTTAAAAGAGAGTTTATAAAAAAATTCTTGTTAATTATATCTGCTTTTATATTAACATGTTTTCTAATTTCTAAAATTTCTAAATTATTTATTTGAGATTCTTTATATCCTGTGTGAAGTATTTTAAGACCTGAAAAAAACGAATAGCATATAACCATAAAACAATATATTCATAAGACAAATAGCATTTAATAACGATTATTCTAATAAATTGATAGTTGAAAGACTAAATAAAAAAATTAAACATATTCTCTTCAAACGGTATTTTTACCCTGTTTCTAAAGATAGAAATAAACAATGGCGTAGAATTCTGTTTGTGGATATCGATACTTATAAAATTATATACTAAAACATTCCTGGTACTATTCAACCGGCGTTTTACACTAATAACAAAATGAAGAAATATATTCTTAATAATAAAGATCAAACAAAAAAATCAGGAGTTTATAAACTCAATTGGGATGATTGTAATTTCTTTTACAAAGGTAGAACCAATATAGAAACATTGATGTCAGAACTAAAAAACATCTCAGGGCTTTAAATGGAAATAGTGAATCTGAGTTTGCAAATCATCTTTTGAATAATGATCACACTTTCCATTAAAATTCAGGTCTTAAAATACTTCACTCAGGATTAAAGCATCGCAAATAAATAATTTAGAAATTTTAGAAATTAGAAAACATGTCAATATAAAATCAGATATAATTAATAAGCAAAAAAAAATTATAAATAATAATGAAAAATGCCATTGCAAAGTGATAAGCTTCCAGAAGAAATCTTCTTATTAAACGCTTGAATGGTCAAGTAATTTTGCATATTTAAATATTCGCGCCAGTCATTTGGTTCGTTCTTATACCGCCTGATGTGCGCTCTGTCGGCCATCTATTGCCGCCGTGCGTATCGGCCATATTGAAGGAACGCGTGATTTTTTATAAACGTCAAACATAATCACATAATTGTGGATAATTTTCATAGTAATGTAATGAATCCAATGGATTATGAACTTTCTAAAACATATATTCTTCGATATTATCCAAAAATTATATGAGCAGAAACGATATTTTTGAAGAAATGTGGCGATTCTATTTCAGTATGAAATCGTGTCTTAATTTTTAATGTCTTATTTTTTTGGATCCGGTCGCCTGCAAACCGAAATGAACCTTACGGTTGCTTAAAATTGAGTGGCAGAGTCACAGACATAGGAATTAATAGACGAGAAGATAAGGGCGAGGGGTAAAATCAACTGTTGAAGAACGAAGGGAGTAAGGCTGACTGTGATTCGTCAATAAATCAATCTGACAGTAAATAGGCATCTCGCATTATAATATCACCATTTAGTTCTTAAAAGTAAAATCTGCTTTTGAATGAATAGACATTTCTACATGGGAGCGCAAATTACTCGCCACGTTATGAACTAATTTGCGAAGTCCAAATTCGGCAAAGTAAGGCAGCTTCTATTTTCAGAGTCGTAGTTAGTTTCAGAGTATTTAGTTAAGACACTTTTACAAATGTCTCATAATTTACTTACCCCAGTAAACAACGATGAGCACACTTGAGAATCGCTACATTGTGATGTGATAGTATATGTTTCTAAAACTGATCCATATAATACGGTGTGAATAAGCTTAAAATAAAGTAAAATAATGCTTACTTATGGAATGTAATACGACAATTGGGTTTATTCTCTTTTTCACATCTATTTTTACAAGTTTTCATATCAAAAGTCAACATTTTGCCGTGTTATTTCGTAAAATGAACCGATGATGCCTCGACCATAGTTCGCACAAGAATGATGACGTCACGTTTTCAAATTTCACTTGAGGCCAATATGCGAGCCCAGCCGGCTCAATGGAACCGGTATGGGGAGTGGGGATAATACGCTTTTAATCACTTAGGGCAGGTCTACTAATATTCATATGTCTATGGGCAGAGTGGTATTTTTTTGCCTGCAGACCCCCTATGCAGAATTTATCCGTAACACACAATTTTAATTTGACTAATAAGAGGGCCTACATCGTCCAGACGCTAGGACAATAATACTATCAGATACCAGGTATTTATTTCGGGTACCCAAGCATTAGACTGGTATTTATTAGAATAGAATTGAAATCGATTTCATATGTATACTATTTCGGATATTTAGAACATTTAGAAATAAAACAGAATACAATTTGAATATTTAGAAGTAGAATAGAATACAATTAGAATACTTAAAAAATTAAAATTCTTAATTTTCTTGTCATGCTTTGTTTCGTTTTGTTTTTTTTCTCTCCCTTTCTTTTCCCTGTATTTTAAATTAATAATAATTTGTTGTTACCCTTAGAACCTGTGTTATCTTTGGAGTAGCTGGGTGAAGGGTCTTTCTGGGGAAAGGGAAGAGTCAACCTGGGTCTTGAAGAGATCCATCCTGTAGTGGAGCACACACAAGCCAGAAAACGTTTCCATATCCGAGCTATTGAACCCAAGGACGAGTTTTAGAAACGACCTGTTTTCATTTTTCAAAATGTCTTCCATGCGCATTCGTGTCATCAAAACATCATCCAAGTGCGCCTGTCGTAAAGTTTAACTATAATATAATTATTTCGTTCACAGGCTTGGCCCTACTTCCTCTTCTTCATCTTCCTCGAGAACCTCCTGCTTATCTTGGAAGGAAAGCCTTCCATCAGGCTCAATGACACTCTCACCAGCCTCTCCAATGGACTTTTCCAGGAATGTGGAAGGTATGTTGAACCTTTTATTATTAACCGTACGTAGGGTTTTAATATTATTATTATTATTTTAATTTCTTGCTAGGGCAATCCCGATAAGTTACAAAACTCATTTTAGGACGGGAGGAAATTACAATACATAAGTCAGAACAGAATACAAAAGAAGAATACATACAGAAGTCAGTACAAACAAATTTACGTTGGCATCAAAAAATCAAAAATACAACACTTCATAATAATTTTTAAAAGACAGGTTATGTATAACAAAAAAAATAAGAGTAAACAAATAAAGGAACCATCAAAGGTACACAAATATGGATTTACTGATTTTCATTTAAAAAAGATATTTCTTTAAACCATCATTGTGAGTTTTTTTAATTTTACTTGGTTTTGTACATTTCTTTGAGCGAATTATAAAGTAATATATTATACGTCATATAAATATGACGTGAATATGGTGTGTTCAGGGAGAGGAAGGAGTTAACCTATGTACGTATTTTGAAGTGTCAGGGGTTTGCGGGTAAGCTATGCCTGCCATTTATGCTAGTTTCCTAGGCAACTTTCCGGTAAAAAGATACCGCATTATCAGCAGACTTGTCGTTTATGCTCCGTCGATCGAAACTTGAAAAAGGTTTATTCATCATTAAGTATTAAATGTTTGTAAATAAAAAAAAAATGTTTATGACCGGTACGATTTAACACACCCAATCGACTAAGTTAAATAAAAAATTATTATGTTCAAACATACTAATTTCGGTTATCAGTGCATTAGTCCTGCGTGAAATCTGATTCAATGAACTCAAATTAGCTTTGAATATAAGTGTCATTTTTTTAAATTGGAATAGATTGTGTTAAGAATTCAGACAACCGATAAAGTAGGTTAAATCATATTAAGTCCACCAATTCATTAGTTAATTTAAAAAAGTTAGTTAAGATGTTTGTACAGACAATATTTTTTGTCGTAATATTTTTGTCATCCTTGTCCTTTCTTAAATAATTAGATTTTAATTTTAATAAGTCCCGTTTGCTAAAACCTGAATGTCACGCTAGCTGTCTTTATTATCTACTTTGTTTCTTCTTGGGAATAATGATAAATGATTAGTTATGGTTCAAATATTGTTACAATATGCTGTCAAATTACCCATTACCCAGGTAATTAAAGCGGAATATACTATGGCGTGATTTTCACGGGACTGGTTATTAAGAATCAATTTAATTTCGGATGTGATGTAGGTATTAAGAATCAAATTAATTTCGGATGTGACGTGATGTAGGTATTAAGAATCAATTTAATTTTGTATGTGACGTGATGTAGATATTAAGAATCAATTTAATTTTGGATGTGACGTGATGTAGGTATTAAGAATCAATTTAATTTCGGATGTGACGTGATGTAGGTATTAAGAAACAATTTAATTTCGGATGTGACGTGATGTAGGTATTAAAAATCAATTTAATGTCGGATGTGACGTGATTTAGGTACCTACGTAAAATTCTAAAATTTTAAATAAATTCTTATTATTTTCAGTGAGTATAATAAATGAATATGCCGTCGGTCTCAACAGTCGATGGTGTAAGGGTCAGCAAAGTAGCTTTCCGAGCATTTGATTATGGTTCGAATCTCGGTCGTGACATTTTTTTAATCTTTGTAATTTTATTTTATTATTTATTTTAAAAATACTTTTTTTTTTTTTTTAATTTTGTCTATTTTATATGTTTTGCGCTAATCTAAAATAATTCCTTATAGAGGTAATATATACATACATGTCGATGGTATGCTGTCATTGGAGAGTGTACAGATGTTGTTATGAAAACCATTTCCGAAAATGAACGTAATTGGGTTCTGCATTCCTAAATGTTTCGAATTTGGCCTCCTGGTCAAGTGGTAAGGCTCTCAACTGGCAATCCTAAGGTCGCGGGTTAAAATCCAGGTTTGTTACAATGTTTTATTTCACAACTTAAATCATTTATAATATCATTTAAATCATATAATGTATATTTGCGGTATGTTCTACAGTGGAACAAACTCTCAGTATCGCCCTGGTGAAAGACCACCATTCAGAATTGAAACGTGGCTTGAAATGACTTTAGCTATGTTTGGTGACTAAATATCAATAGCCAGGTTCCTTCCTCTTCCCCGTCTCCTTTCCCTCCCCACTATCTTCAGCCTCACAACATACCGCAGTTGTGGATGACATAATCTCATTGGCTCCAGTCGGTTGGGAGCAGTTGGGACACTTGTGCGGTATTTACATTAAAAAAATATTCTACTAACTAAATCTACGATTGACATAGTAACACCAACATCATTAGCAAGATATCAATCAGTTTAACGGGACTTAATAGAAAAAAAAATGTATTTTTGAAAGTTAATAAATAAAAAAAAAAGTCAGTCTTCATTTATCGATCGGTTATTTCTTATTGATTTAGTATTTAGTCAACAATAAACGCCCGTGCCGTTAAAAATACTTTTAGTCTGCCATATTCTATTGGAAAAATCTTCCATGGAAACATGGTTCTTTCAAATTTGAAGTTTGAGATAAAGTTGAATCTTTGAAACATAAATAATATTGTCACACGAAATCATGTACAGGGTTTTCCAATAAGAGGTGTTATTTTGATATTCAATCGTAAAAGATCAATGGTTTCGTTGCTTGTGTGGCATGTGGCGCCGTCTTGTTGAAAGTCAACGTTGTCCAGATCAATACCATCCAATTCCGGCCCTAAAAAATCATTAATCATCTCTCGATAGCGCAATCCATTCACCGTAACTGTTGCTCCAGCCTCATTTTCGAAAAAGTAAGGTCCAATGACTCCGCCGAACCATAAACCGCACCAGTCACACGTTGAGGATAGAGAGGCTTTTCAACAATAATTCTTGGGTTTTCCGAGCCCCAGATGCGACAAGTTTGATTTTTGACGAAGCCATTTGAATTCATTGTTGAAGCGTGTATCGTTCCATTTTTATTAATGGCGTAGTTTCTACTTGTCAAATGTCAAAAAATGACAGCTTCAAAAAGTAACATCTACCGAAATAGCGGGTTCAAAATAACACCTCTTATTGGAAAACCCTGTATTTAGGAAAGCCCAAAAGCAATCAATCTACTGAATGCGATCGAAGCTAAAAGCAACCAAGTCAACGGTTTATAGACCCTTTTCTAGTGGCTATAATTACCAGAATCGTGTACCGAAACGAAAGTCCAATTATAGGTAGGACGCTCACCTGATTGGATTTTTTGGCTGGGGATTAGTTAAGTCTAAGTAAATCACAGTAAGGGTTAGCTATATTCTCGATAGTTCATACCTGCGAAATAATGGTAGAGTTATGAACATTATTACTATCGGATCACAGACAGTTTGGTGCCGTTAGGCTTAGCACGCACTAAACGTAGCATTTTGCTGCGAAATAGCTGAAAACGCCAAACCGCGTACAAAATCGCAATACGGCTGGCGTTTTTTTGCTCCAATAAGGAAGTTGAGTCCATTTTTTTTATTTTTTTTATCAATGTTCGCATTCAAACTTAAATACGAGTATTTTTTTTTTTTTTTTTTAAGTTTGTTTTCATAGTTAAATTAATTCTCAAAGTTTGAATTTTATTAAGCCCGCCAAAACGAGCGGAATCTGAGCGGTGTGGGTGTGACGTCATTCAAACTGTAAGAACCACGTCGCTTAAAGATTTTGTATGGAAAAAAAATAATTCTTCAATAAGGAATTCCAGTAATTTTTTTACCAATGGTAACCGTCTATTAGAATTGATGTTATTAAAAAAAAAGAAAATTGATTAAGATTTCATAGTTAAATTAATATTTTAAGTTAGAATATTTGATTTTCAAGCCCGGTACGGTATTGTCGTCGCTATTTGTTGACTTGCCCCGCGCGAATTCAGGACCACCGCGCAGAAAAGTAAAGACCAAAAGTAAAATAACGGTTTACAGCCCAGTTCACTGTAAGACTTTTCTGGGCGGCCGGCGGCCTGAAGTGTATTACATGTTATGTGACATGTATAATAATAAAAACTTCTAAGTTATGCAATAAACAACATATTATTATAAAGCACTATACGAATATGTATCTTTAGAAATCCATTTCATATAATAATAACAACAAATACGTACATATATTTGACAAACTTAAATAAACGTTTGGCCTATACACCTCTCTCATCTAAACCGACCATCTCTCATGCAATAGAAAGAGATGCACCATAAGTGATCCGTTGTACGTACAAGTCACGACACATGTGACGTCAGAATTCTTTCGACCAATCGTGGAGCGTATACAGTCTATTGCTATTGAATGCTTTTTCAAGAACCTTTAACTAATTCTAAGAATAATAATATAGAAATATATTTATATATTTAGAATCGATATTTTTTGATCTACATGAACATATTTTTTATAAGTCAAAATATTTTTCACTCAACTTCCTTATTGCAACTGCTCCCAACCTTTTGGATCCAATGTGCTTATAGCATCCCCAATTATTGGGGTATGTTGTGAAGCCGAAGATAATGGGCAGGAGGAAGACAGGGAAGTTATTGAAAAGAAGATAAGTCATTTTTACAAATACAAATGAGTATATTAATGATGGAGCAGCAGAAAGGTTTTGATTATTTAGCTATTTAAAATTAACGGTGCTATTTACATACAAGAAAGTAATTTACAGAAATATTACAATACGGAAAGAAAGATAAAATAAAAGATAATGTAAGTTAACAGCATAAACATTAGCACAAAGTTATTAACGGAAATAAAGAAGTAACAAAAACAAAAAACTCTAATGCAGTGATCTCAATATAATGCACTGCTAAAATATTTAATCAGTACCGATTTATATTTCGATAGAGGCATATCAAAAACATCAGCTAACATTGCATACAAGTTACCAGTGGTGTGTAATCTATTTATAACAGAATTGTAGCCTGAAACCGTAGTATGATTGTTACAATAATACATACTACCTTGATCTAATTATAGGAACATGAAAGCGAATCAATATTAATATATCGGGGCCATCTGACTGATAATACACAATTTCATAAAAAAATATAACATCGAAAAATTCATAAAAAGTCACTTAACTTAAACAATTTCAATGAATGTAATAAAAATCTATTGATGCCAAAGGAATTCTAAATATACAATTAATACACCTATAAAATTTTCGTTTGATTGATATTTATGAGTATTGAAGACAGATCAACAAATTGTAGAGTTATATTCTAGAATACTTCTAACGAGAGATGTGTACAGAATTTAATGTGTGAATATTTTTTAAATCGTTGGAAATCCTAAATATGAAACCCAACATTATCATAGCCCTGTTAGCGACAGATGTTATGTTAGATAAAAGAGATTAAGGTTAAACGCGACGCTCATTATATTCCACGTATTCATAGATGGCGTCATATAACATATTTGATTAAAATATGCTTTTGAAAGGTATTGCTTTACAATATTAAGACAAATTATTTGTTTGCGCCCGTACATAGGCAATATGAATACATAGTTTTGTTCGTTTAAAAACACAATTCTTTCGAGAAAGGCACATAAAATATTGTACCGATGATTCAATCCAATATTGAATTTGTATGCCTTTCTTGAAAGAATGGAGTTTTTTGAGGACAAAACTGTTTAGTCATATTCATATTGCGTATGTGCGGGCGTAAACAAATAATTTGTCTTAACATTTTAAAGCAATATTTCAAAGCAATACCTTGCAAAAATCGTATTTTAGTCAAAAAATAATTAACGCCATCTACGAACACATAGAATATAACTAGTGTCGCGTTTGATCTTAAGTAAATTAAGTTAATAGTTATATATTATTGGATGTTTAATTTTGTAGAACCTCAATAACCTTAGATGGTTTGGCCTATTTCGGCGTATCGATCGCCTTACACTTGCATTGTTAGTGTATGGTGAGTGATATGCTGAAATAGACCAAGCCATGATGCTTATATGTGTCGCTTACCTAATGAAGAATAAATTTTGTTTCTATCAAACAGTGTTACAATTTGTTTTAATTTTATTTTCCCCATCTCTTACCTTTTTGCTCAGAAAGCAGCTTGTTAAAAAAATGCCTTCGCAGTGTGGGTAGATACGAGACGCCTATTGCCGTATCATCATCCCTTCTTGTCAAATTTTAAAACTGGAGACCTACATGTTGTATGATGTATGTCGTATGCTAGACGAACGACACAAAGGGGTGGAGTTGTGTCAATTTTATTAAAATAAATAAAAATAACTACGTACCTGTGGAGTCACTCCTAATATTAAAAAAAAGTCTTCTTTAGGGTTGCTGTGCCGGAATGGAGACCTGCAACTTTCACTCTTTCATCTCCTTAAAGTCTAATGTTTATGTAAGAATTAAGACCCATGTTGTAGTTTTTTTTATTTTATAGTCCCAACTTCTCCCAACCGTCTAGTGTGAGAGTTATCCATTGGGGTATGTTGTGAGGCTGAAAGTAATGAGGAGGGGTAGGATACAGGAAAGAGGAAGGTTTTAAAGTACCTGGCTATTCAGATCTGGTCACCAAACACGGCCAAAGCCATTTCAAATAACGTTTTAATTCTGAATGCTGGTCTTACACCAGGGCAATACTGAGAGTATCTTCCACTTTGGAACGTGACGCAAATACACTGTATATTATTATAAATGAGTAAATTGTAAAATAACACAGTGTAATCAAATAAAATTTACTATCGCACGCCGGGATTTGAACCCGCGACCTCTGGCTTGTTAGTCGAGAGCCTTACCCTTCGACCACAGAGGCCGTCAAAAAGGCAGAAACACAAATAACGGTAAAGTATTCCTATTCATCGATCAATGATGTTGTTTATTCTGAACACCTTACATACCGTTGAAATTAAATCCGTTTGAAAAGTAAGGTGGCTACAAAACCCAGTATAAAAAAATAAGGGACTTGTGGTTTACATAATGTGAAATTAAAATACTGCTTAAAAGCAGTAAACGCCTATAAATTTGTACATTTGTACATGTACATAGAACATTCACCAATTATGAAACTTTCAAAGGCTTAACCTCATAATTTCTACCTTCGAGCTTTGCGCAGTACCTACTTACACCCAGCTAAGAGACTAATTTATCTGCCTTCAAAGGACCCTCACAGCTGAGTTGGTAACTTTAGCTAATAGGGACGTAAGTTTGCAAGCAAGTTCTTGAACTTTTAGACATATATATAAAAAAGAATTATTGACTGAGAACCCCATGTAGATTGTTCTGTAAATAAGGGTAGTAAACTATTGATGCGGTCGTAACGAGAAAATAAAGGTCTTTCCGCAAGTAAAGATTTAGAGTGGTGTACTCGCAATTGCAAACGATGGCAATAAGTGCAGTGGCGAACGATGGCTGCATTACATGCGGGGGTTAGTTTTTACATGAAAAAATTCTATTGGTTGAAAAAACCTATATTTCACATTAAAAATTAAATGGAACGTATTTTTAATAATATTGCCTGTAGCTGAAACTATTGAAAATTAGAAGAACGCGTTGTTTCACAACATTTGAACAATAGGCTAATTTCAATGTTTTTTATTGTCGAAAAAAATTACGATAACAAATGTATTTTTATGGTGACCCTTTCGATTGGTCGCCAAAACTACATTTTCTTTTTTTATTCGTGATTTCGGCGGCGTTGACGTCACGCTGGGCGACTTTGGTCACAGCCGTCTCACCAGACATAGGCGGTATGTATGTAATAATGACGTAACCAGATGGGGCCGTTTCGGAGTGTGTAGTTTTAGATAGTTTTTAAATCATTAATTATGAATGAAAATATTACAATCACATATTTTTAGTATGATAAACATAACCAGAAAAATAAACATGAAATCTTTTCCACATTTTAAATTTTTTTTATTCTTAGTTTATGAAAATGGTTCCATGATAACTCAACACAGTGTCAATTCAACACACTTTTAAAAAGTGATATAAAGTCGTTAGAAACAATGACAAAAAAAATTAAACCCAACCTAACCTAATCTAACCTAACCTACTTAACCCAGTTAATAAAGTTTTTGTTTTATCACTTTCCATGACTTTATATAACTTTTTAAAGATGTGATGAATTATCGTTTTGATGATTTGTCCGGTCAACGTACTAATTAATAAACTACAGTATAATATTCCTATCATGATTTTTCTACGTCAATATTGTTTATAAGTGTTTTATATACTGCTAAACCCGTCCAATACATATTAAAAGTATATTATTAGTACCCCAATTTTAGTACCTAGCATATAATATATAGATTTATGACTGTCATATGTTTGAATTAATATATGCTTTTTGAGATTGATCTACGGTGTAAAAATTACGTAAAAATAACTGTACAGATTGACAAAATGCGTACCTATGTAAGTTAATTTAATGCACAACTATTAAAGTCCATAAACACAACAAACAATAATGAATGGATCTTGGTATCTAGCACGTTAGATCAATAAAATTTTATTTCAATGCGATATTTGCGAACACGGTCAGAATATGATTCCGACAGTCAGTAGACGAAAGCTGCTGCTTTTAGCGCGGCCTCCAAGGTGACAGATAAACCGTCAATATGCACAACTTTTTGGATAATGTCGTTCGTTATGCAAAATAACTGGCTTATTAATTAATTGAGGTGAACTAACTATTCTCTCAGTATAAAAAAAAATCGTATACATGATTGATACACTTTATTAATTCATTTAAGACGCAATCAATTGATTCCGTTCCAGCTTGGAGATACAAAAGTTGTTAGTTGTTACCAAAGACCTCGTGGGCTTTCTGCGGAAAAGCACTAAGTCAAAAATACTAGTTTTGAGATAATTGAATTTGAAAGTTTGATCAACGTTATCTTTTTAAAAATATATTGAAGTCATTATATGGATGAATAGAGTTTTATAGATTATTTTATTGTCTGCTTATGCCTGTCCTTATTATTTAAAAATAATAGAAAAAATTATATTTTTTTCTTAAAAATAGAAGGCTATTGCATGACTTAATGCTTTTTCGCTGATACAATATTGCAAGCACAGAAGTAAAAATAGTCTCGTGGTGTAACATTTTTATTTTAATAATATTTTTTTACAAGCTTTTACATAAGATTTTCATCCGCTTCATTAATATTATAATCATCATTTATTTCGCTGTCGTCGACAGAAGGAATGGAAGCATACCAACTTTGAAGCTCATGTGGTATAATTTTTTTATCACATAAAACCATCAAATCTTTTTTCTTGGAATGTGATATTGGTATAATTTTTTTGTATAATTTTGATATCACACAATGCTGATCAATAACTTCTTGTCGCCTACCCCTACGTATATTACGGACATCAATAACAGAATAGTGGTCTGCACTATAATTATATTTATATTGAATTTTGAATGGTAGTTCTTTTTCATATTTTAGTATTTTAATTTTTAGCCAATTGACTTTATTACCGCTTTCGTCGACTGTCTTATTTTTTATTGTTTCGAGTGAAAGCTTCTTCAAATCCAAAAAGTCATCAAATTGTAGCTCTTTAACCATGTAAGGTTCTTTGTTTTTGTTGCGTCCTCTTTTTGAGCGAGCCAATTTGAAAATATTTATCCACTCTCGTACACTGAACACGTCTGTGTTTTTTTTTGATATTCAATTGCGCTGTGCATCGCATCGACTTCCATGTAACTATGACCACTTTCTAGGAATTTTTGCCCAATTACCTTAAGATTCGTTGTTTGTACCAGACGAAGTAATATTGCAGATAATTGAACATTCCTGTTCTGACCAGCACACGTGTCGGAAAATATAGAGAGGTATTCTACATCGGAAGGCACTTGCTTCACCCAACGTGAAAGAACTTTCGGACTATTTTCGATAGCATTTGTCGTAGTAGTAATAGGCAGTATGTCAAGTTGAGAGATGTCAACACGAGAATCGTCTTCCACTATTTCAGTTAATGATGTCGTCGAACCAGAAGGACTTGGAATGTAATCTTTATCAGCAACAATATCGTCGTCACTAAAATCGATGAAATATTCCATATTAGCAACAATCGCCATTTGATTTTCATCCAGCAAACATTCGTCTTTTGGCAATTCTTCATATTCTGATAATCCTGCCGATGTACTGAGTTTAACTAGAATGAGAAATGAAATTATTACTTTTTTTCATTTTTGTGCACGTGAAATTAATAATTTTGATTTCTCTAAAAATATATAAAACCCTCACTTCAAATTTTTAAATCCCTCTCGTCGCAAAATCAGTTTTAAATATAACTCATCGGGATTTCTAAGGCTAGCTTTACACTTGTAAGTTTTTTCGTAAGTAAGCGACTTCTGGCCAATGAGAACCTTTGATTTTCAAAATCCATTGAGCCCATTGGCTAGAAGTCGCTTACTTACGGAAAAACTTACATGTGTAAAGCTAGCCTAAGTACCAAGATACGAGTAAATACAAAAATTTCTATAAATAAATGAATCATTCAATTTTTGTGTTAAACTTTCAAAAGTTTGCTATATTTTAACGGCAGATTAACAGAATGTTTTCTGCCTACTGTTTTTTTGTATTATCAAGATAAAAATACACACGGTGTAATATTTATATTTTTGAAACTTTCAATTCACGGTGGAATCCATTTTAATGATTTATTAAATCAATTTATTTCTTTTATCCACTGCGACACAGAATAATAATTATTGTTTTAATAAATAATAAAAAATAATTATTGTTGTTATTGTAGGTACTAAAACACGTGACATTTAGCAAAAACAGACAGTGTAATAAATTAATTTAGGTTATGTTTTCAAACAATCACAATACAATGATAAAATATACGAGAAACTTACCGTCAACTGCCAAGAAATCATTTTCATTTTGTTTTCTAGCCATTTTTAATATTTTTGCCGCTCTTGACAACATTTTTGTCAATAAAAATTCAATTTAGTCAGCGAGAAACTTACTTCAAACACAACTGTCAGATTTTGAATACCACAGATAACCACAGATAAACCAAAAATCTTTCAACGAAATTGCATTAAGTCTGACTTAGTGCTGTTTCACACGGTACAATTTATCAAAGTAGCCAAGAAATATGCACTAAGTCCCTTAGTGCTCATTCGCTGAAAAGATTTGTGCATAACTGACTTAGTTCAGATATTATCTCATAAAGTATGATAGGTATAACATATAGCGTCTTCGTAGACTAAAGATTGGCCACCGAATGATATAACTGCATCATTAAGTCAAATCAGCAAAATTTTGACTTAGTGCTTTTTCGCAGAATACCCACGACCTCATGAACTAAGGAATACCCTTTTTACTGTCAAAAGTACACGTAGACTTTCAATGTTTATTGAAATTAATATTTCTATTCGAAATTGTTAATTTACTAGTATTTTATACTTTTATGTAGCCGTCTGAGGTTTAGGAATGTCGAATCATAGACAGATGCAAAAGATTTCCTATTACACAGCTGTCCGGGGGTAAAGTGCTCTAACTTCGGGAGGTGATTCTACGCGATGGTAGAAGTAAAAAAGATTCAGAAACTTTTTTTAGAAAATCCAACTTTTTTTTTCAAACAAAATTTTTTTTTTCGTAGAAAAATATTTATTTTCCCATACAAAAAATTCAACTTGTTTACCTAAAAACTACCTTAAATGTCGGAATTTCGAAACAAGTCAAATTTATTTTTTTAATACTTTACCATCATGTAGAATCACCTCCCAAAGTTAGTCCACTTTACCTCCGGACACCCTGTAGTACTTGTCAATATCGGCTCGGGTATACTGGGTGTACTTGTCAATATCGGCTCGGCTCGTCGCGACGGGGCAACCGGGATGTAAGTAAGGGATTAAATTTATCGCTCCGATATTGTTAAGTTATTAATTTGAACGTACTATAAACCCTTTAAATACAGACTAAAATGCGCCGCAGACCCAGTATACCTACTGCAATTTTATAATTTAAACTATTTTAACTTTTATCATGAATTTTTTGTTATTTTTGCTGTAAAATTAAAAAAAAAAATCGCTTAAAATTTTTAAAAAATACACTTGTAAGCCTACTTAATGTAAAGCTATTGATTTATTTGTAATAAAAACAAACCAAAAGTATATGGAGATATTAAGATCATTAGAGAACAGATTTTAAATAGAGAATACTCGTAATACAAAATAACATTAGTCGTAGGTCGAGAAAACGTTTAGACGATGAAACGATTTAAGAGGTACGGCTGTGCGTCCTTTAATGAAGCCAAAATACCCAACCAAACTTAATGCAATTTTTTTTTAATCCAATGCCAGAGAAAATATGTAATACCGATGTGTGATTTTAATAACTTTTGAGGGGTTACATTAGGTCAGGGGTATATTCGTTTCTTGTTTGTCCAATGCAGCTCTGTCCCCATCAGGCATTTCATTTCTGCGCGAGCCCCCTCGCGCGAGACGTTACAGGGGATTAAATGAACCAGGCGACCCAGATAAACTTTCTTGAAAACGAGAACACCGGCAACCAACCAACCGTTATGGTTCTGGTGGGGTGCAAACTAGCGCCAAATAAAAGCAAGCTTAAACTTGCAGGAAATCCTTCTACTGGAATTTTCTTTTTACGAACGTGAAATTTCAGACAAAGCTTCCTCAAAGTCTGTCAAACGAGGGAGATATGTCATCCTTAACAGATATAGGTTGTGTGCGTGTAATGGCGGAATTATAATCATTTTTGTAGGATGTATTGACGAATGTATGAAAACCTAAAACATGTTTAAAATGTATAACAATATAAAAGTTATAAGTTGTAAAAAATCACGGGAAAACATGTGTTCTTGACAAATCCGTTCCATTTTTGAAAATGACCATTAAAATAATTTTCTGTTAAAAATATAATACAATACGTAGGAACTTTATCGCTTGTCCAAATTCTTCACACAATCAGTTTTGAACAATACACTTAAATTCAAAGCAATTTTGAGTTCATTGAATTAGAGATACGCAGGATGCACAGACCACCCGGGATTAGTATTAGTGATTACTTAAAAAATTTACAATATAAAAAATCATGTTTTACCGGAGTGGTAAGTAAGTACCTACTCTCAGTGTCGCTCTGCTGAAAGAAAACCATTAAGAATCCAAAAGTTGATTTAAATGGCTTTAGCTGTATTTGGTGACCGTTTCTGAACAGCCAGACACTTTCCAACATTTCCTCTTTTCCTTTCAATTTTTAATTCTATGGTTCTACAGGCTTCGGGCAGTTGGGACTCATGTCATTTTCACCAATTGAAGCGACTGAATTGTAAGAATTTAGTTGTAATCATGCTGCATCGCAATCTCAAAAACTTGTTATTCGTGAAATTTGATATTAAAAAATACATCAAGATCGAATAATTATTCCAAGATAAGCCCTTTACAGTATTGGAAACATAAGGTCAAATAATCCACCCTGCCAAGGGTAGATCCTGTCTAATTAATCACCGATCCCCACGAGATTTTTCCTGTTTTCCATGCAATTAAATTTAGAGAGGTAATTAGCGCCATTTCTTGTACAAATACGGACACCACCAAATTATTACTGCCATCTGTGTTTATACTGGGAAGTACATGTTACATATTCAATAATGAATACGACTGACATCCATGAAAAATATCAAATATTTTCACCAAAGTTTATCAATTACAATTAATCAATTTCACCCGAAGTAATAAAAAATGCCCTTTCATACTTCGGACATAGGTACATGCCCACAACACGCTTATGTCGATTTTATCGTCAGTGGTCCTAGTTATGTTTGCTTTTTTGACGAAATATTAAAGTGAACAAGATACAGAAAATTAAAAGGTAGCGGTCGCATCTAGAATCTTCATCAAAATAATAATTTTAATATCACATTGATGTGTGGAGCCAACATTTAAAAGTTTTTTCAATAAAAGGAAAATTATCTCCATATTCCAAATTTCTACCGATTAATAACAAATTTCCCTTTAACACTTTAAGTTTTAAGCTCTTAAGAACATGTTATTTTTTAAGATAATATTTATTCATATACCTACAAGAGCTAGTCGATCTAAAATTATTTTTAATTGCAACAAAATAATCAGGAGTCATTTAGATACTCGCTTGTACCTAGATTACATGCAGTTGGCAATGATTTCTCAGAAGTATTTGATGTGTTCAATTGCAATTGCAATTGCACTGAATGTAGTTACAAGAAGGCTATAATAACATATCTCATAAATAAATATTAATGTTAGCTTTTGTTAAATTGGTGCTAAATTTTTATTATTATATCACATGTTTGTAAAAGCCACTATATAAAATCGTTGACAGCCCTGTTTTACTAAAGCCAAATTGCGATACTTGCCCAGCTATTCCAAGTAGAATTTATTTTGAAGGCAACAATAAACTCACTACTAATTACTCTATTATAATATTTTGCTAGATTATACATGTGAAAAATGCACTTTTTTATACATAATAATATTCTGTTCAAATAAAATACTCTCTGTTATTATAACATTCTAGGTCTTAATAGAATTTACTTTATATTAATTATCATATACAACTCATACCTCGATTTACGTCAGGTTTTATACAAGCCTAGTATTCATTAAACTATTTCTACACAAGTAGATATTTCTTTTAATTATGTATTGTTTAACTGCACTTCTATTAACAACTGTATCACTTGCAACAATATTTATGTGTACACATTACTTGTTCTGTAATCACTCTATTGTAAAAGCCATTTTACGGGGTTTAAATAAATAAATAAATACATTTGCCGAGCCGAAACGGTAATTATATGAAAATCTTTCGATAAAAAAAATAGCAAAGTATGCTCGGAAAATTATTAAAAACAATTCTGTTCTGTTATTTAATATATCATAGGTTTAAAAAAATTATATTGTTTCTTTAAATACTACTTTTGACATTTGTCTAGAGATTTTTGCTCTATTTTAAGCGAGTCGTGTTTTATTAAATATTTTTACAATTTTCGCTTAGTTATAATCGTTTTGTTTTAATATTAGCGCGCCCTTTCTAACATTCAAATTTACATATCTCCCTTTCAAATCATCTTATTAAAGAGCATTAATTGAACGGTTGTCAAATCTTTAAATAGTATAAAATAAAGTCGATATCCGCGTCTGTTTGTTTGTGCGCTTAGTTTTTCTAAACTACGCGACAAATTTTGATCGGGTTTTCACAAAAAAATATAAAATTTCTTCAGGAAAGTTTATCAGGGTTTTCCAATAAGAGGTGTTATTTTGATATTCAATCGTAAAAGATCAATGGTTTCGTTGCTTGTGTGGCACGTAGCGCCGTCCTGTTGAAAGTAAATGTTGTCCAGATCAATACCATCCAATTCCGGCCATAAAAAATCAATAATCATCTCTCGATAACGCAATCCATTCACCGTGACTGTTGCTAGAGCCTCATTTTCGAAATAGTAAGATCCAATGACTCCGCCGGTCACACGTTGAGGATAGAGAGGCTTTTCAACAATAACACTTAGGTTTTCCGAGCCCCAGATGCGACAATTTTGATTTTTGATGAAGCCACTAAGGTGGAAATGAGCATCATCACTCAAGATGATTTGCATTTGATTCACTCAAGTGAATTTTAATAATTTTAATGCGTTGTTGAAGCGTGTATCGTTCCATTTTTTTTAATAAAGTAGTTTCTACTTGTCAAATGTCAAAAAATGACAGCTTCAAAAGTAACATCTACCGAAATAGCGGGCTATTCAAAATAACACCTCTTATTGGAAAACCCAATAATTATAATACAAGTGTATTATATTTATAGAAAGTAGAGAAAAGTCCATGTTTTGTAAACAATTCGTAAAAATATTTTTGGGCGCTTAAAATATATTACGCTGGCTAAACCTAGAGATACATCAAATTAAAATTCTACGGCATTGTATATGGTTGGGCCAATTTGCAATAGACATTAATTTATACATACATCTCATGCACAGATATACACATACCTGCGACCACTGTACTGAGATAGTATTGTTATCCTTTGTCCTACCTTCCTTCCTATTCCTGCTAAATTTATGTGCCATTTGGTAATCTGTCAGTATGTTGCAATAACCCGAACCGCTAACAATAAAACCGCATCCGATCGAGATCTCGTCTCCCTTATCTTACGAAATTATTATTCGCGACGATATAGTGCAATCCGCTTGTGTTAAGTGACATTGTTGTGAAGAAAAGACGGGAAGAAACAAGTGCCCCTTTCCTAATGGTGAGTCCTTCCTGTATCCATACAACAAATATTATCTTATGTGCAGTGGGCATTGCTCAATCACTCAAGGTCCTTCGACAATCATTTTTTACACTAACATAAAAAACAACTACATAACTTCTTACACACTATAGTTGGTCCTTCGAGCCGGATATTGAACCGTAATTTCCGTAATTTCGGTAATAAACCATAAGAGAGTTATTGCGTTTTACATACCCGCGTAATTAATTAATAATTACCCGCATTTTATTTCTGGATATTCCTATCCGATATTACTGGATGGTTTAAACGGAAATAACATATTACCCGCAAATAGAATAGATTTAATATATGCCAATACCGCTATTTAATATCTATTTCTAATAATAATACCGATATTGTTATATCAACCGCATTTAAAATTAACCGCATTTCATTATAAATAATTTGTTTATTGTAATACATCCCAGTATTGGATGTATTATACATAAAAAGAATAATACTTCAATAAGACGTAAAGTGATAAATTTGTTCTACCTGCATTATCTATACTTAACCCTTCACGGCACCCGCACTGAGTTAACCCTACGGGCATAAAAGTTAATTTATTGAATAAAAATTTAATATTAATCAATTTATTTTATATAAATATTATTATTGTAATATTTTTTACCGCATTCAATAATAAAATAACCAGAATCAGAAATGGCTACAAGCGCGTCCGGGTCGTCACGGGACGAAAGACTCTTGAAACGTTTAAATGCAAAATTGGCCGCTAATTTTGCATGTTTGCAATCAGTCTTCGACAAGATGAAGAAGGCTTCTGATAGTGTTAACAATCGGCAATCTTTTTTATCAGGCGCAAGTACATTAGAAAGAATTCGGTCCGAATTTATAACGCTTCTAGATGAAAAGGTTAATTGTGAACTGGAATTGAACCCAGAAGCAGTCGCTGAATATTCTCAATTAAATGCTTTTGAGGAAATTTTCGGCATTATTAAATATACCGAAGCAAACATGCTGGCCAATCCAGTTGAAAAACCTCGCCGTCAAATTAAATTACCGCCTTTAGAAATAGCGTGCTTTGACGGAAAATTAGAAAATTGGCCTCTTTTCCATGAGACTTATATCTCGGTTATCCATTTAAATAATTCATTGGATAATTCAGAAAAGATGCAGTATCTGATGTCCAAGTTGACGGGAAAAGCTTTAAATATTTGCAAAACTATAACACCTACCGGTACAAATTACCAAGTGATATGGGACGCATTGTGCACCAAATATAATGATCCACGCGTTCTCGCTGAGTCATACTTTGATCGATTGCTGAAAATACCTGCTGTTACTTCGGTTACGCCCGCTTCGCTAGAAAAATTTGCAGATACATACGCGACTAACATTGCCGCACTGAAACAGTTACGAATCAAGGATCTCGCAGAATTTATATTGCTACAACTGGGCCTTAAACGTCTTGACATAGAGACAGTGAAGGCTTTCGAATCGTCTATTCGGAATGATGAAAGTTTCCCGTCCAGCTCTGATTTAATTGATTTTGTGAGAGGACAGCAACGAATTCTTAATCGCGCGCAAATTGCACAACCTACGTCGAGCCGTCTTGGATCAAATAATAATAATTCCGCAAAGACATTTATTAATGTCGAAAAAGGCGACAATCACTCTGTCGAAATTTGTTTTTGTTGTCAAAGGGGATCGCACCCTTTGTATCAATGCTCTAAATTTAATGGTTTAGAACCACGCGAGCGATTTAATTTAATCAAGTCATCGAATATACGAGTTTGCGTGAACTGCCTCAGTACTAGGCACGGCACAAAAGCGTGCAAATCAAAGAGTACGTGCAAATCATGCACTCTCAACCACCATAGTTTGTTGCATTTCAAACAAACTGATCAGCGAAAACCACAACGAGACCAAATACCGTCTCCCGCGTCGCCAGCAGACGTCGATAATGACGATTCAAATTCTGCAAGCCCGGTATCACTGTGCGTGACAAATTCATTTACTAGAGCAAATACTACTGCACTCTTAGGAACTGCCGTTTGCACTACCCGAGATGCTAAGGGCCAGGTGCAGACAATACGTGCTCTGATAGATAGCGGCTCCCAAAGGGATATTATTACGCGTAAATGCTGTTTACGTTTGAATCTCACGGTGCGATCATCGCAAGGCACTTACGTCACGGGAATAGGCGACTCAAGAAATTTGACAAAGGGCATGACTTGTCTAAAATTATACTCCCGCTACGACGACACTCACTCGTATATGATTGAACCTTATGTAGTAGAAACTATAACTAGTGAGTTGCCTACTGTTAACGTCAACCGCGCCTCGTTGTCGTATCTCGACAATTTGCCCTTAGCAGATAATACTTTCTGCACGCCCGGTGAAATCGATATTATCTTGGGATGTGACATGTTTGCTCGCATTTTTAAAGCACACAAAATATCAGGTTATCCCGGCCAGCCAATTGCTATAGAAACTACTTTGGGCTATCTCATCCTGGGCACTGCTCCAACGATGACTGAGACCCCAAGTATAAACGCCACACCATCATTTTGTACGTTTGCGAAAAATGATGACTTTTGCCTTTCGCGCTTCTTCGAATTGGAAGACATTCCAGACGAGAAGTTTTTAACGCCTGATGAACAGGAATGTGAAGAGACTTTTAAACTCACCACTTCCCGTGACACGACAGGTCGTTACATTGTTGCGTTGCCGTTTCGCAACAGTCCTTCTATCCTCGGTGAATCGTTGCCAGCCGCTGAGCGCCGGTTCCGATCTCTCGAACGCCGACTAATCGCTCAACCCGCTATAAAATTAGAGTATGACAAAATATTGCGCGAATACCTACAGAAAGGGTACATTTCGCCTGTCGATAATACTGACTTGCCCCATTACGTCATTCCGCATCATATTGTAGTTCGCGAGGATAAATCAACTACTAAAATCCGCATGGTTCTGGACGCGAGCATGAAATCCGATTCGGGCTACTCGCTCAACGACATTCTACATACCGGTAAGAATTTACAAGGTGATTTGTTTCGGATTATACTTAAGTTCCGATTGTTTGCAGTAGCTATAACCGCCGACATAAAACAAATGTATCTTCAAATTGTAGTGCAAGAAGAATGCCGTCGTTATCAGCGAATACTTTATAGATTTAACAATAGCGACCCTTTACAATTGTTCGAATTTAATCGCGTCACATTCGGCATGTCTTGCAGCCCATTTTTGGCAATGCGTACACTGCGCCAACTCGCGTCGCATGAACGACCTCGTTTTCCACTTGCTGCAAACTTGGTGGAAAATGGTTCTTTCTATATGGACGATTTCGTCACCAGTTGTTCGTCGGTCGAGGAAGCCTCCGAGTTATCGACGGAATTAATTCAGCTGTTCGCTTCTGGAGGATTTGACCTTGTAAAGTTCTCTAGCAATTCTCCTAATCTTTTGTCCACGATTCCTTCAGCTCGTCGTGTTAAGGAACATGTGGAATTTAATCCTGATGAAAACCTTAAAATACTAGGGCTTCATTGGATACCCGCTTCAGATAATTTCGTATTTGTTGTAAACTCCAACGAAAGAATTTGTACTAAACGAAACATTCTCTCGACGATTGCTCGTCTTTGGGATTTGATGGGTTTCGTTGCACCAGTTGTATTATTAGCCAAGCTTATAATTAAGTCTCTTTGGGAATACAAGCTTGATTGGGACGATACTCCTCCTGGAACTGTTGTCACGCTTTGGCGACAGTTTGAAAAAGAATTGCCATTGCTGCAATCTATTAAAATTCCTCGTTTTGTAGGAATCGAACACCAATGTGTACTAACCCTTATCGGGTTTTCCGACGCAAGTGAACGCGCATTCGGAGGTGTTATTTACTTACATGTTTACTGTCCGAATACTGATAAAACCACAATTAGTTTATTATGTGCCAAATCCAAAGTCGCTCCTGCTAAGACGATTTCACTTGCGCGATTAGAACTATGTGGAGCACTAATACTTGCGCGATTAATGCATACGGTCAGTAATACCTACGCATCAAATTCAAGAGCTCATACGACCTTAGCTTTTTGCGACAGCACGGTTGCTCTAGCGTGGATAAATTCACCGCCTGCGAAATGGCAGACCTTCGTTGCCAATCGTGTGTCACAAATACAAAAACACCTGGGGGCTGAATGCTTCTATCATATAAAAGGGAAAGACAATCCCGCCGACTGCCTGTCGCGTGGTCTTACCCCCGCTCAACTCATAGACCATCCGTTATGGTTTAATGGCCCCGCATTCGCTCAGTTACCTAAAAATGATTGGCCTTTACAGCGTTTTGATTCGAAATCTGTATCTGATCCACCCGAACTGAAAACTAAAGTTTTGATGTCCGTTCAAAACAATAACCGCCTCAAAACAATTGCTCCACCTTTACTGTGTGCACTAGCTACTCGTGTTAGTTCATGGCCAAAATTAATTCGGATTGTAATTTATGTTTTTCGTTTCATTAAGAAATTACCGCGAACATTCGAATTAAGTCATATCTTAACTGCAGAAATAGCTGTTATAAAATCAATACAGCAAGAACATTTCTCCGAAGATATAAAGGCAGTCAATGATGGGAAGAAGGTTCGGCGAGCTATTGCAAAATTGAATCCGTTTCTTCATCACGGTATTCTAAGGGTAGGAGGCAGATTAAAAAACGCTGAAATAGAATTTGACAGTCGTCATCCCATTCTATTACCCGCGCGTGATCATGTAGTCGATTTAATAATAGATTACTATCATATCAAGAACTTACATACGGGTCCCACTTTACTCATGTCTCTGCTGAGACAAAGATTCTGGATACTTTCCTCGCGTAATCTGGTCCGGAAGCGCGTGCACCGGTGCAATACGTGCTTCAAGGTTAAGCCTAAACCACAATTCCCAATAATGGGAGATTTACCCGCTTGTCGCGTCCGCGAAGCCAAGGCTTTTCTACACACAGGTGTTGACTACGCTGGCCCGCTTCAAATAATCCCTTATAGACGTCGGGGGGTCCGAAGTCAAAAGGCATACATTTGCATATTTATCTGCCTAGTGACCCGTGCAGTTCATATCGAACTCGCTTCAGATCTTTCCACCGAAGTCTTTCTCAACGCTTTCAAGCGTTTTTTATCTAGACGTGGTCCTGTGAGTGTAATATACTCCGATAATGGAACGAACTTCGTGGGAGCTAAGTCTCATTTAAACTCTTTATTCGATCTAATAGAGTCTCGTAATTATAAGAAGGAACTCTCAAATAATCTACGGGAAAACCGCATCGAATGGAAAATGAATCCTCCTCAAGCTCCACACTTTGGTGGAATCTGGGAAAGTAACATTAAATGCCTGAAGAGTTATTTAAATAAAATCGTAGGCACCTCTCTACTGACTTACGAAGAGATGCAGACAGTGCTTTCTCAGATTGAAGCAATTTTAAACTCACGTCCGCTGTCGGTACTTAGTGTCACCGATGTTTCAGCTCCGTTACCTTTAACACCCGCGCATTTTTTAACACTTACGCCGTTAAAATCTCTACCCGCCGCTGACTTGTCCAACGAGTCTGTAAACTTACTGCAAAGGAAGCATCTCGTCGATCATCTCGTCCAGACTTTCTGGAACCGCTGGCGTATGGAATATTTAAATACTTTACAATCGCGGCAGAAATGGAACACGAGTTCAAACCCGGTAACGGCAGGCACAATTGTAATGATCAAGTGTGACAATATTGCGCCTCTTCAATGGCCTATTGGCATAATAGTCAACGTATATCCCGGTTTGGACGGAGTGACCCGTGTTGCTGATGTCAAAACGAACACCGGCATATACCGCAGAGCAGTAGTAAAACTCTGCCCTTTACCGTCGCAATAATAGTCCTTGGCAACTTGGTCATCAGATGGTACATCTATGGCCCTCTTTTTTATTTTCTACATTATTCTATTTAATTTAGTTTAAATTTACCGCTGATTAATTTTATTACTAAATTAATACAATAGCATCACATATTAACATTTTTCTGACCTTTTTACAAATTAATACTAATTTTACCGCGTGTTACTACAATTTTGTTCGTTTTAACGTTAAAGCGTTCTGACCTTTTTATGGTTTATGGAAGTGGATTCTTTCATCCCCTTCCAGGCGGGGGGCATGGTTGGGCCAATTTGCAATAGACATTAATTTATACATACATCTCATGCACAGATATACACATACCTGCGACCACTGTACTGAGATAGTATTGTTATCCTTTGTCCTACCTTCCTTCCTATTCCTGCTAAATTTATGTGCCATTTGGTAATCTGTCAGTATGTTGCAATAACCCGAACCGCTAACAATAAAACCGCATCCGATCGAGATCTCGTCTCCCTTATCTTACGAAATTATTATTCGCGACGATATAGTGCAATCCGCTTGTGTTAAGTGACATTGTTGTGAAGAAAAGACGGGAAGAAACAAGTGCCCCTTTCCTAATGGTGAGTCCTTCCTGTATCCATACAACAAATATTATCTTATGTGCAGTGGGCATTGCTCAATCACTCAAGGTCCTTCGACAATCATTTTTTACACTAACATAAAAAACAACTACATAACTTCTTACACACTAGTATAGGTTAAAAAGGTATACAGAAAAGTCCGCGATGGTATATTTGTCTATCTTCTAGATAAACGTCAGCTAGTAATAAATAATTGAAAGCTAGCCAAAAGTACTATCGTGAATAATTTTTGGGTTACCATGCCGTTTAGCGCTTCTCCTTCTATTCTCAACGTTTCGGAAAGCGTTACAGGTGAGTGATTTATTTATTCGTTTCAGTGTCAGATGGTGGACACTTTAAACTGTAACCGCTATCCAAAACGTTGGCAAGAAGGAAGAAGCGTATCAATACGGCAAGATAACCCAAAAAATGATTACAATGATTTAAAGCTAGTTCTTAATGCGGATTTTATTTGTTGAATAAATAACACATAACATTTTAAAAGCTTCGAATTCATTTCCTAATGGAAAGAAGCGATTATGTACTAAATAAATTAGCAATATGCTAATTGGGTTTATAGGGCAATAAAAGTGTAATTCCGAGAAATTTTCCGGGTTATAAAATAGTGTAATAGAGTGTATCCTCTCCGGGAAGCACTTATTGTGACGTTTACTTGTACTTTATTCTGTAGTGGACAGGAAACGTAAAAGTTGACAAGGAAAATACATTATTGCGGCCGTAGCTCTAGCTATATAATGCCTGTATAATAAGGACATTCCAGCTATCGTAGGCAGTAGGCGGCTAACGATGTTTTTACGAGGTAACCGAAGGAGGCTGTGCAAAACAGGAAATGCTACCAATTTATTATAACTTGTCTTTGAATAATGGATACTTTCCGTGTAAAAAAGAACACAATGGCCTAAGATTTTGGAAATCTCTATGCAGGTACATAGAGAAAAATGAGTATTGCTGATTTATTTAAATAAAAAAAAAAGTTCAAAAAGGTGGCAGCAGACCATTTCCTAATAAACTATTAGTACTTTCATAATAAATCGAAACACGTGTTCAAGCGTTTATCCTGTTATTATGTAATGACGTTAGAATTTTTATGAATAAGTGTTCCGATATCCACAACACATTAAAACTAATGTTTATATGACAAGGTTATTATGCATAGCTTAAAGGATAACAAATAATGATAAGCAATAATTAGTCGCCTGAACATTAATATAAATTGAAAATATCTCCCGAGTAAAAATAAATGCCGCCAACTCAATATGTACTAGTATCTCAATCAACAATTACTGCTTATTATATTTTTCCCACCTGTAAACAGGTGGGACAAAACACCTGTTAAATAAGCCGACATAGCTCAGTGGTTCAGAGGACCTGACCGGACATCAGAAGGCACGGGTTCAATTCCCGTTGGCGGCATTTATTTTTACTCGGGAGATATTTTCAATTTGTGTTGATATTTCAGGTGACTAATTATTGCTTATAATTATTAGTTTACTAGAAAATCTGTCAATCCATTCGTTGAAGGCCTTCAGTCCCATCAATTGGGAGGTGTGTTCAGGATGCGCCTGACCACCAGCTCCCTGGCGTGATCGGAAGATTCTGGTTTGGTGACCCTTTGACCTCTCCAACTGGTCTCTCGACCCATCCCCTTGCACCGCATTGGGAGGGAAAGATCATTTGTCCGGCACTCTTGGATACACTGATCCCTAGATTCCTACTCACCCCTCATACCCTTTTCCTTCCCAGAACTTCCTATTCTTCCTTTTCTTGTTTTATATCCGTAAGTTTTCTCCGTGCATAGGTATATTCATTTACACCTGTCAATGGAATTGAATATCGCTTTTAGCTCGGAGATAAAAAAGAATTTAAAATAAAGTAACTGTTTAGTAGTTTAATAGAGCTGACCCGTAAAATATCACATGATATTTTAATTGTAGGATTTGTGAGCCGAAAGTATTTATAAAAAAATATATGCCTCAGGAACATTGGTTTTTCTAAAACATGCTTTGACAATGTATTTCACAGACGATCATAAATTGTAACTTTATAATAAACACCGTTCGTAAACTTGAAAATTAAGACTTCTGTCTAAAATTTTAACAAAAGAAATACACATTTACAGAATTATTAAAATATAATAGGGTTGCTACATACTTTAACGTTGGTCTGACTTGTTCCGACAATCAGTTCGATTATTTAAAATGACACTTAAATTCAAAGCAAATTCATGTTTAATTTAATATTTTTAATTTTATGCAATGTAAAAAAACCGTATTTATATGTAGACAATAGTATAAAGTCTTTTTTGTATTTATGTAATGTAACTCCCATTCTAGTTTTCTGGATCAGCCAAGTTCTCCAGAATAAACATGCTCGTAAATATTTTTTCGTTTCGACTCATATATATTTCTATATTTCGAATAATATTTCTGGAAATAGAAATAAGAATTTCTTCTAATACTGTAATTTATTGGTATACTGACTTATCTTTCATGGATTAAAGAACAAAAAAGACAATATTACCAAAATGTCATAGCATAAAATAAAAACAAAACCTACACGTAACACACAAAACCAATATAAACACACATCACTCACAAACACACAAGATTATTTTCAATGTATTATATTTTAATTTTAAATATATTATTATGTATTTTTAATTTTAAATGTATTATTTTCTCTTTAAATAAATTATGTAGATTATAAAATGAAGGCCTCAGCACGGGCAAGCCACCCAGTGAGGCCTACATTACTGGAAAACTTAAAATGTAAAAAATATTGTACCAAATAAAATAAAATAAATAAATATTTTTTTATGTCATTTTCATAGATTTAAAAACATAAAAAATATAAATCTTGTTAAGTCTGTCAATTACAATAATAAAATAACTAACTAACCATCACGCCGTTTACCCGCATGGGTAGGCAGAGAGGACAGGCCACCAAATATCTCGGTCTTGGCACACACTCCTTGCCTCGTTCACATTCATGCATCGTCTCTTACATACTATTATTCTGACTCTTGATATGGCCCGACTCAAGTGTCATGTCATGTCATATCCCGGGCTTCTTCTACCATTCGAATTTGCGTCATATTTTCTCCTTACACTCATTTCCTCGTTCATTCGCTCTACTTGCTCAAACCATCTAAGTGTCTCTTTCTTAATCTTAATCATCATGTTTACATCAGCCTTACAGTATTTGCGGATCTCGACATTTCTCAAACATGCTTTTACCACATGATCATACATTGTTTTACCACACATAAGTTTCAGTGTACTTTCACCTTTCCTCTGCCAGTTCCTTTCCTCACTTCCATTGTAAAAATACGAATTATAAGTATTTTATGGTTTCATCAAAGAAAAGATTGTTTTTAAGGGGCCGTATTTTTTGAAAAAAATGCTTATTAACATTTTTTTTCCCATTAAAACGAAATTTTAATGGAGAAACGAATTTTCCTAAATAGTTTCTTGCAGGAATAAATTCATGGCCAAGAAATGAGATTTTTTCATAACTACTGCTAATAGATATTTTCTCAGAGTTAAAACATATTTCTTGAACGAAGAAAACATTTGTATACAAAGGAAAATAACGTTTTATTAAAAAAAATCATATCAGCCGTGCGATTTGAAGTTTTTTTTTAATTAACAGAGTTCCTTTTGGGAATATATTCATTTGCCTACCCACTGGAGCGTTTTTGGCCAAAAGACGCTTGCGGGTTTTTGCATATTAGCCAAAATGTGCCAATTTGAAAAGATATTATAAAAAATTTATTTGAATTATTTTAAAAGTTATCTTGATAGTTTCACATTTTAACAAGAGATGTCTCTCATCGCTTGCATGAATATATTTGTTATTGGATTCTCGATTTATTTAAAGTTATTTCTATGTCCTAAAATTATAAATTAGGTACGAAAGTGAAGTTTGATTTTGATAATTGGCATTTTTGGATTAGCATGTGATTAATCATTTAAATACAGGATTAATATTATACAGGCGTGCGGTTATGTTTACTTTATTTAACTGACTGATATCGTATGGTTTTTTTCAACCCTTATCTTCACCAATTTGCTTCTATTCACCCCCTCTTATAATTCCACCTCACCGCATCCAATATTGGGTGTACGGTAGTTTCGCTGGCCACGGGCTGAGAAATATGAGTGGGCTTCTCTAGTCCCTTTCAGTGTTCTTCTATTATAATTTTACACTTGAGTTAATCTAATTTGTAAACCCGTTTAACCTAATCGATGAAATATGTTTACCATCAGGCAAAATCCTAAAACGCCGGGAAAATAGACGCAGGTACCTGCCGAGAATTTCAGTGCGCGGGTTCTCAAAGTTTTCGGTCACAACCCCTATTATGTCCAAATGAATTTATTACAGCCGATACAATAGTAAAAGGTAGTGTTAGTGGGTTAAAGAAAGTAGATATGTTAGATTAGGAAGATTATAAAATCGTGTGGCAGTACAACATGTAATCTGTATAGACCACGCCAAAAAAAATAATTATGCGTGTAGCGTAGTCTGGCACAGGCATGAAGCGAACATTTCCATGACAATATGCCGATGTTAGGTACTGTAAAATGGGGTGAATTTGCTCATCTCAAGTTCGACACTAATTAACATTTTTTTTATAAAGCGTTTGTGTCTGAAAATTTGATGAGGCTTTTCTGAGGATTGAACCACCATTCCCAGGGACCGGTGTCAACCGCGATACCGACCTTGCCAGATGCCAATCGTGTAGGACATTTTTTTCGTATATTAACTGCTGTAATATTGTCTGATTTCAGAAAAATGCGTGTATGTCCGCGTACGATATGCATTATCATCCGTAAACGAGTCTATCTGCCGAGCTTCAGCTCGATCGGATGTGTGGAAGTGGGTTAATATTCGCTTCAAAGACCAGCATTCATTGATTCCCGAAAACAAAAGTGAAATTCAAAGAAATTAATTTAATAAAAGGAAGCCAGTAATTTCTGAGTGATTAGAACTTAGAATTAGATTGCAATGATTTTCGAGAACTGTGCAAATTTCCGCGATGATCAATAATAATAGTATTTTGATGATTTGTATAGCACCATTTTCGTGCAAAATCGCCTCAAGGGCACTGATCAAAGTCGTACCTCGATTCAAAAGTTTCCCTACATTACTGTACAATGCGTTATTCTCAAAGATTCAAGTCTCTTGACCATGAACACGTACATATATAGACTGAACCAAATCCATGGAATAAAGCGCTACATACAGGGATGCTGTTTGAAGAACAACTGGTGATGTTTACTGTTTATTGAAGCAAGTAAATCACTTTATGGATCATCCAGCAAACAATGTAAACTTTGTTTTAGGCACACACAGGTAGACACAGTGTGCGCTTTTAGCATGGTTACTTGTTTTTACTCTACAGTTGTTGCGAATTGGCAATATGGTATAAATGTCATGCAAGTCAATGCCTTCACGTGAAAGAGAATATACATTATGAAAGTATTATTCAGTGTATAAAATCTCAATCATTTTGCTTGGATTTAACGTGATTAATCATCAATTATTTCATTTACTGAAATACTGGTACTGCTCATTTTTAAGGATTCGTACCGCGCCTACACGGGCGTGCGTATATTGTTTATTGAAGAAATTCTGCAAAATTTACTTAACTTGACTCCTAAAATCACCGCAATCCCCTTTTCTCACCCCTTAAAGCAGCATTTTGATACTTCTTGATGAATTTTTGATAATTAAACGTTCAAAATGAAAGGAAAAATACTATCTGAAAAATAACTCCGAGTAAAGGGACAGCTGGTATATTAATGCAAGTACTTACTGTAAACAAGATGGAGAAATTCAATTCATTCCTACTTGTATGCAAATCAGTGGTTTCAAGGTTGAGAAAAACTCATTTTTACAACTTGTACTTGATTATCATAATAAACATTATGATAATAATTATATAAACGGTTATTGAACCTGACACAACAATATTATCACGATCTCGGTTTGTTTATCAATAAAGTAAATGTTATTTATTTTTTATTGCTGTTGTATTCGATTCGTAGAACTCAATTTAATTTAATTTTTGTTTTTTAATGTTATTACAAAGTCGTGCAAGAATTTTAGTTTTTATTACTGTAATATTTTTCAATTTAATTTCTTTATATGAAAAATAAAATAATGTTTAAAGTTTAAAAGTTTCAGACAAGACATTGCCTTTCTCAGGCATGAAGCAAAATGAATATTTTCTAATTTATTAAGAATCTCTTAAAATAATTAGTAATCCGATTAAAAAAGCGATTGAAGGCTGTTTCCTGATAAACTTTTAGAAAATTCCTAATATATCGGAACACGTGTTCATGCACCTGCATTTGCCAATATAAAATATTAGGATTTTTATAAACACGTGCTCCGACATTGTGATAATAAATTTGAATTTTACTAAAAGTTTTTCAGGAAACCAATTAATTCATTCGATAATAGGTTTTTTACCGGATAACCAATAATTTTAAGAAATTCTTAATACATTCTCCATGGGACAATACATAAAGGTGGTACATAAAATTACTCGAGACTATGATGACCAAAGGGTAATTTTATCTAGTTTCTAAAATGGTATCTGTTTTTACTACATCTTCAAAAAGAAGACAAATATAGCACATTTAAAATATTCCGCAATTCGATGAGAAATATCAAGTTTGTATAACAGATCCATGTCTCTTTTTGGCTGTATAAACAATGAATATACATTTCCATGAACTATTTTAAAATACAATATCTTGAAAAAGCACTGATATTGTATTTTAGATAATAAATAACTTAACTGATTTGAATTAGGTTAGTGCGAGGTTGGGTTAGATTTCCATTCTATTCCTGATATCCACATTTCCACAGATGTGAGTCCATCTGTCCAATGTCCACCATTTTAATCGAATCAATGATTTGCAGGCTTCTATTCAGGGGTGGCGAGTCCCTGGCCTACGTCTACATTTACGAGCACTACCGCCTTGTGGACCTGCAGTGGAACTCCGCCCTGACCTGGTATTTGGCAGCCCTGGGGGTGGATTTCTGCTACTATTGGGTGCACAGAGCGAGCCATGGTGAGTTTAGTGATTCAATTTGGTTTTTATAGTGTTAGGGCAATCTATCTAAGCCTAACAATACAATGGAAATTGGTGGATATTATCGGCGATGAATTTGGCAGAAGGGTAAATTCATTTCAGTCATCGAATCAGAGTGCGAAGAAAAGAAAGGTGAATAATTTTTTGTCAGTAATTAAAGTTGAAATTAACTTCTTTATTTATTGGAAATATATAATAAAAAATACTAAATTCGGTTTTCTGTGATTGTATCTCTTGTTTGATTTGCTTTGAATGTAAGTGTAATTTTCAAATTTTTATTTTTTTATGTGAAACCGAACAAGAGTCGCTACTGTTCCCAACCGTCTGGAGCCAGTGAGACTATGGCAATTCCAATTATTAGGATACGTTGTGAGGCTGAAGGTAGTGGCGAGGGGAAGGAGATGGGGGAGAGGAAGGTGGAAAAGTAACTGGCTATTCAGATCTGGTCACCATTTGAAAGCCATTTGAAGCAATGTTTTGATGCTGAATGGTGGTCTTACACCAGGTTGGAGAATTTTCCACTCTGTAAATTAAGTATCTACATACAATATATTATTTTAATTCTATATTTGATTTTTTTGCTTAAATTTATAATAAGTAATCTTGACAAGTAAAGTTAGACATTGTAATTTGTAAGTAGTTGCGCTTTATAGCTAACATGCAAATAAATTATTAATTTTTATTTTTCGGAATAACTTTATTGAGTAAATACCTCAAATTGTAATATTTAATTATTGAAGACAATATTAGCGATTTCTAAACGAAAATCTGAAACAGAAAAATTAGAAAAGGATACGGTCACATCTCGAGTATTGTAGAGACCGAGTGGATAATAAATATGGTGGTAACCTCAAGGTCCATATTACTTCAACCGCCTGTTAATTATTGTTATATCTGTATTATTTTGCAGATTTAAATGTTTGGGAACTCTTTGTTAAAAAGTAAAAGGTTCTACTTATAATTGTATTTATTACGTTACAAATAATAGTTAATTCTCTGGTTCGAGAAGCTTGTTCTCTGTCAATCTCATCTCACAAGTAATTGTTACACTCTAGCGACATCTGTCGGACTCTAGAGTAAGCTTTATGACTAGCGCCATCTATCGCTTAAATATTCAACTTATTACCATACATCACAAATATTCAACTTATTACCATGATATCAGAGTCCATTGTCAATCTATCATATTAAAAGTACAATTTTTATGTTGAAGCCGGAGTTTTATTTAATAAGAGAGTTATAGAGATAACGTGGAGATATGTAAAATAGAAATGATGATAAAAAAATCATTGTAAATTGAATACCCCTTCAATAATAAATGCGACCCAGAATTGTAACTTCTTTATTGACAACTCGGGCGCTACGAATACTACATTTCCAGGGATATAATACAATATAATATAACTCAACAACCCACGCAAAGGTAAGGTCAGACTCCTTAGAATGGTCATCATACATTCTCAGAACTCTATTCTATTTTTCTTTCAATCAGACGACCCTATTTACTGATCAAATTTGATCATACAAGATCAAATCAAATAAGATATCAAATTATTAGACATAATCTCTATTGTTCAGAAATAGTTAATAAAAATACAATAGTACCTATTAATAAGATTTTCATCTATGCTATGTACTATACGTGATTCGCAACCTGTAGTAAGCACCCACATTAAAAGAAAAACATTAATATTGCTCCGTAAAGGAAATTTATTTTGAGAACAGTCTTTTGCAAACCTGATCGAACTTCTGCAATAGCACGTTAGTAATGTCATGATCTAAATATCTGTAAGGGTTTTTTTGTACCATAAATACAGATATAATATTTAAATAGATTTTAAATTTGCTTTAATTGTTGATTCATTCGTTGATTTTAAATACGTTAATATTTGGTATTGATGTAAAAAAAGTTCTAAAACCTCAACAGTTCCTGTTGGCAACAACGTCCTTATGACGCAAAAAACGCTGCTAGCTGATAAGACGGCTGTCATCGACGTTGGCCGCTGTGACATCGACAACGTCAAATTCACGAACATATCGTTTTAGCAGCAAATTAAAAATTGCCTGTTTTAATCCGAGAAATTATTCGCCAACATAAAAATAAAATTAAAACGTTATTTTTTTCATGAATAAAAAAAACGGAAAATTATCAAGTGTCGTAAACTCATAAATTATTGTGCAATGTACACAGCCTACTTATACATAGTTCAAAAGCGTACGTGTCTATGGAGAGCTTGAAAAGGTGTTTTTCAGTTATACTCTGTAGAGATAAAAGTTAAGGTGATGTGAGAGCACATTTGCAGAAATGTTTAACTTTCTTATCTACAGCTCAATATTGTCGACATATCGCCAGACTTCTCTGAAAAGTTCATCCAGGGCGGCTAGCACTGTGAAATTGATAACTTTACAATATTGGATCGATAAGCGTAACAATGGATGATTTTATACCAATTTCCCGAACACGGTCGCGCTGTTGATATCTAGACAAATATTGCTAATGCAAATCGATATACGCTGGCAACACTGGCGCATCCGTCTATGAATCGACATTTTTAAACTTCAGACAGCTACGTAAAAGGTAAAATTACTTATATTTTGGCAATTTTGAATTGAAATAATAACTTTATTGTACATCTGCAGTCCGTATGTACTTTTTGACACTAAAAAGGAGTTAATTAGTTAATGAGGTCTTTAATCCTAGCCTTCATTTTGCTGGAATAAAGCAATTCATCCCGTCTTAGATGAATTAATTAAATCTATGGATCACGTATATGATTTCTTTCAATTCTAAGAGCTTAGTTAGTTCACTTCCGTTCATTAAAATAACAGTTGTTAACTCATAATCAGTTATCCACAAATTGTAGATATTAACAGCTTATCCAACACCTGGAAGGTCACGCTGAAAGCAGCGGCTTTTGTTCACCGACTGTCGGAATTATATTCTGACCGTAATTGCAAATATCGTTGACCATACATGGCGGATTTCGTGAATATCGTATAGACATGGGACTATATCGATCGTTCGTGCTAGACCTCTACGCATTTGTCCTGCTTCTGTATTAGTAATAAAGTCTACACTTACATTAAAAGTGAACATATTCAATTTGTAGTTCAGTATATTTTTTTGTGGCTTCATTCGAAAATCATTCTTCACATTTCTCGCCTAAAGAGGTAACCATCCTAAGGGGGTATTTCACTATGTCGGGCTAAATATCTGAATAGCTATCCGTTGGCTGGCTTAGAATAACTTCGTTATTCAACGGCGACCGTTTCACCATTGTTTCGAGCTGCCGGATAGATAACACTCGAAATAGTCTGGCAACATCGCAAAATGTTTGCTGTTTCTCCATCTACTGCCACGGCTGTCATGCGTCACAGTCCGCACACCGCGAAGTGTGCATTTTTTTGGTTATTTTATGTTGATTATCAGGTCATTTTAGATAGATTCGTGTCGAATTAATACATTGTTTCTTATTTTGAACACAATCAAATAATTCAGGATGGATCATACAAGCATTCAAATTCATTCTACAAAATTCGACTCACTTCTCAGCTGTTAAACTCGGAATGTTTTGACGCCATCTTTGATTCGAGGAATAGCGCCTAACGTCTGGTTAGAGCACTGATTAGTCAAATCTAACTTTAACCCGAACGTTAGCGTTATTCAGATATAGTGAAAACGAAAAAATGACTAATCCGCGGATTAGTGCTTGGTCAGAACATAATCAGAGATAGTGAAAAACCCCCTAACAGTATCATAGATAGAGTTTTTATTTATTTGTAAGTAAAATATTTCAGATTCGACTTGCGTATATCGTTTTCCGCAAAAGATTAACAGAATAATATCATTTTATAAATTAACTTGATTCTAGATACATAAACAAATAGTTTCAAAAATCGCTAAGAACGTTATCAGGTCACCTTCAATACTCCAACTTGGCAGTAATAAAGTAGAAATAAAAGGTTTCTCTTAGAAATTACAGTTAAGTAAATAATTTGACAGCCTTTGAAAATGCTGATGATTTATTTTCAGCTACAAAAAGTGCGTAACAGTTACTTATCAAGAAAATGCCATCACCACTTCAGCAATGTGATTGCTAACGTAACTTTTCCAATATTTTTTCTAATAAATCCTTTCGTATATTCGTCAATCACGTATCGTATTCATGACAAATCACATCTATTTATGGAGTTAATATTTATTTTGTGGAATTCCACGAAGTGTATTTTTATGGAATAGAAAATAAAAAAGTAAAACATTGCACTAGAGTAGGGGTGGTCAAACTTTTGACCTGTTCGGTCTACTTGTGTTAAAAATTATTTCTTGCGGTCGACTGCAAGGTAGAGTTTAAAAGTGACAAAATAAAACTATTTTGTGATAAATTTGTAAGAATTTATTAATGCAATGTAACATATAATTTTTTTTCATCCACCTTTACGTTTTTGGGTGGATGTTTGACACTGCATATTCTCCACAAGCTTATCATATTGGGGAGTGAACGAAGTAACTGCGATTCGCAAACACGAAGTTGGCATCTGTTATGCGGGAACGATGTTTGGTTTTTATTGCATTCATCTTTGAAAATGTTGATTCGCTAAGATAGGTAGAACCGAAAAACGACGTCAAATATAAAGCTAGCTTTCTTAGGCATGGAAACTTTTCTTTGCAAATCAGTTTCCAAAAATCTGTACTACCAGATGCCCTAGCTTTCAAAAATATGTCGATTCTTATTTTAATTATTTCTTTTTCGACCACAACAGATTCAGTATCGGTTAAGATACCAATTTTAACGGTTAAGCTGTTAATATCAATATTTTCATTAAATGGGAATACCATGAGACTCAGTACTTCTTCGAGAGCGGCAAAATCCGCAATCCTTCTTTCAAACTCCAAAAAAGATTGCTGTGTACTTAACTTGCTTTTTAATTTGCGTACTTTTATCTTTCGGTTTTCACTGGCAAATGGAAAATCAGTGGCGTATTTGGAATGTGTAGTTTTAAAATGCCTTTCAACATTTGCTCTTTTCGGTACCGCTACACTTGAGTTGCAAATTAGACACACACATATGTCCTCGACCATAACGAAAAAAAATATCTTTTTTCCACTCACTGTGATAATGGTAAGTCTTACCTTTTTAGCATTCGAACTAAATGGCCCACTCTTTCTGATATTTATAATAGTGAATAGTCGATATAAAACAAAGTCACAATTTCAGTCCAAGTATCTACGTTATTTTTACTATCGCCCCTTATCAAGTTCAATGTGATCCGTGCGCACTCAAGTCGACACTAGTAGGTTCACAGACACTAGACACTATTAGACACTAGCTAGGTTAGCTACCCACGAAACAAAGCCACGAGAAAACAATGCAAAATCAAAAGAAAAAAGACAGCGATATACTTTACCTACGCGCGGAGCGAGGCGAGCCGCATTTAGTTGACTGACTCACGCACACGCACGCAACGATACTGCCATTGCGTTGTTGCGATGCGACCAAAGCATGTGAGTAGGTACCTTATTCAGTCCTTCGCGCAAATACATCTCAAAATAATGTTATTTTGTCATATTTTCCTATTCACTTTATTTTACTTTCGCGGGCTACCTAAATCAGCTTCGCGGTCGACTGGTAGACCGCGGTCGACCAGTTGGCCATCCCTGCACTAGAGGTAAAACATCTTTATAGATGTCTGCAAGATATTTTTAACTATAACATATCCCAATCGCGGATGCTATAGTCTCACTGGCTCCAAGGGGTTGGGAGCAGTTGAGACTCTTGTACGGTTTCAGATAAAAATAAGTAAAAAAAAAAAAAAAACTAGAAAAACTACAACCTCTATAATACTTAACAAATTCTCCAAAACAGAGCAACGAGAATAATAATACATAAAAATAATACGAGAAATAGCTTTTCGGAAGCAACTTAGATGTTAAAGAAACTAAATTAGGTAACAGTAGAGCCGATGCTGACCATGAACGAGATGATATTTTTATGTAAAATAAAAAACTACCTGTTACCAAAATACTTTAAAAAAATACAACAAAGAAAGTGCAATGAAATCAAACTACCAAAAGGGATAAAGCTAATTTAAAAAATATACTTTTAAATTGTATTGGTAGATTCAAGATGTATCGGTAGATTCAAGATGTATTGGTAGATTCAAGATGTATTGGTAGATTCAAGATGTATTGGTAGATTCAAGATGTATTTGTAGATTCAAAATGTATTAGTAGATTGATTCAAGATGTATTGGTAAGCCACATTAAGCAAGAGCAAAAAATAATATAAGTTAAAATTAGTTAGTAATTTCTAAACTTTCTTGTACAAATTACAAATATTTATATATATAAATATATTTTAATCTGTAAAATTGTCTAGGGCGTGTTTGATGTATATTTCCGTTGTTTACAGTTTCTAAATAATTGGATAAATGACGCCAGTTCTTGGGAGCGTTCTAATGGAAATGCTCGCTAATTAAGGGTATCCTTTCTGTTGTATTATTTCCTGTAAACTATTAACTATTGCAATATGTTCGTTGAGATTAGAGGAATTACCCTGCTTGGAAGCTGGCTGTTCATTTGGTGGAAAGGTCGCAGCCAAAGGTCGCAGCCGTAGAGTGAATAATTTGAATGACACTTTGGTTGTCAATAGATGGTGAGCTTTTCTAAATAGTCATTAACTTGTAGTCTTATGAATAGTAAACTTGGGGTCAAAAAACACGTTTCTAATTTTATCTTACTTAATCAATCAAAATCAAATTCCTTCTGAAATCATAAGATTTATAAGTAGGTGCTCAAATACCCACATACCTAATTTTATAAACCATACATTTTGTAAAACTTTATTTTATTTATTTAAAATAAATAACTATACACTTTATTCAAAGAAACGTCAATATCCCAATAATAATTCGTTTTTCAAACTTTCTTCAGTCAGCTACGAGTAGGTACCATAATATTGAAAAAATGCGAATAAGATATTCCAAATAATTACGAAGATTTCATCTTTGAAAAATCGATCTTTATTGAACCATTAAAACGGCAACCATCTTTAACTGGAAACGGAGTGTACAAATAAATTAACAGATATATGAAATGGAAAGCAGTTGTTTAAAAGAGGATTTATGTACTAAACCTTAACTATAAAATACTACAAAGATAATTAGCAGGATACACAACGAATTTTATTTGTAATGAAAGTGAAATACATCGACAGTGTGGAACATCGACGGGTTTTATTTAAAAAAAATATATATACTTTGACTCGTTTGAATATTACAAAGGTTTTGGGATACTTTCCGTTTAATTAGATACAATCAGATTCGACAGATGCGTGCGTCAACCATATTAATAATAATGAAATAATAATAATTGGATGACTTGTATAGAGCCGTTTTTGTGCAAAATCACCTCAAGGGCGCTGGAATTAACCAATAATTGATAGACGTGCCAATCCCCTCTAAAACCTGGCTTTTCAAAGGATTTTCAGGGGTACGTCACCGTGTTTAGAATTAAATATTCGTGAATAATTTTCAGTTTTGTGGGGATTTATTTGTATGGTATTTCATTCAGTAATCTTTAAAGATGATTGTAAAAAGATGAAAACGGTTTGTTAACACACTGAACATTGAAAATTTTATCTTACCTGCTATAACTCCAGCTTCAATAAAATACTAGGACTTTATTGTGACAGATTGGCTATGATATCTTAATTAGCAGGCGATAAGAATATTTACCTTGAGATTCTCAAATTATTTATATTGTCACCTAGTAGACTAATCAAATGCCTTGAGCTCATACACTAATATCAAGGATAGTACAGTACCTACATTACTACATACCTAACTGTGATCCAATAAATCTTTTTTTTGAAGACTAAAAAAATCTCGAACGGTGAACATTGGCATTATGACATTTAAACTACTTTTCTGTCCGGAATTTCAAGTATTTTCACGGTCCATTTCCATCATGAACTACGGAACTGTAAAATTTCAATTTTTTTCAAATTAAAGACATGGCACCGAATTGTTTACTCCGTATTTTTCAATTATTGTTCAATAAAGCAAAATATTTCGAAAGTTTAAAATCGACTCTGGCTTTCAGGGCAACTTCGGTAGGAAGCTTCACATTTTAAGTGTAATGGATTGCCATAATAAGTTTTAAAAATAGAAATGAATAACATGTTTTTCACTGTCGACGTATTTTGTGGGTCACAACGCAAAATCACAATAACCCAAACGTCGTTAAAGCAGTTCACTATTATTTGTCTCAAATTCACTTAACCTGTTTGCTGCGGCGCGCGCGGCGTATCGTGCTCCACACAAACACGCCATTTCCGGGGTTCTGGGGAAAAGCCTCCGGGGTGCATTCAGGAACATGACAGGGGCGTCCTGTGAGATTTATAATAGGATATTCGTGTTAGTGTAACTCTCTTTCTGGAGAGACAAGTCTAAGTTTCTGCGGATTTAAGTGATTGGAAGCCTTTGTAGTCACAACACTAAACTTGTTGTAAAAACTCGAATTAAAATATCATTAAATTATCGTACCCCAAACCATGTATGAAATCTTTAAACGATTCGGCATTGAATTTTCAGAAATGAATACGCTTTAGTTTGGAATTCGGAATAATTCAAAGTTGTTTTTCTAACATTCGAAGTATACTGAATTTTTCTCACACGGGAGGCCCAGAGGAAAATAATTTTCCTCGGGCTTATGTCATCTTAAGGGGTGCTGTGTAGAGGATTTTTTTTAAGGAAAGGAAGAAGAGAAACACCACTTATTTGGTCATTTTGATTGCAAATGACCACCCCTATAACCCACTTCGATTGATCCATAGCTTATGGTACATCCTGTATATATTCTATGATCTGAGTTGTATTTATTGTATTCATTTGCACATTCGTTTGCTGGATAATTTTATTTGATTGCCTCTTTTTTCTCTCTTTTCGATTAGTTATCAGCAAGTGACCGCTTCCTATGAACGGCACTCCCTTGCAGCCCAGCCTAGAATGCAGACCCTTAAGAATACGGCCTATTTCCCGTTAGTAGTTGGTAGTTGGTAGTATAGCCGACCTTTAACCAAGAATATTCTAGCTAGGGCACTTCGGTCGGGACAGCAAATTGCTTTTAAGCAATTCGCAATCCAATTACATGGCTCGCCTTGCAGTTATAGTTTATTGATAGTGACCTGCATCAGTTCAGGATTTTTCTTGTATTTGATCACTTTTTCCTAGTCCATCCACATCTATAATCCTACATCCACCTACTTAGTGTTTGTGATTACTGTAATTAATACTTTATTACGCAGAAATACAGTACCGCATCCCCTTACAAATAAATAATAATAAAACTAATTTTTAAATTATTACAATATGTGTTGTATTTAAGTTGACAAATGATAGCGACTTATGATGGCAACCGAGTTTACTTGATTAAAAATGTAGAGTTTGCGAGTTTGAGGCCCGTCGTGCTATTTTATTTTATATTATTTGACGTGTACATTTTATTTCGATTGCAATAAAAAATGTATAATTATATCATCGATCTATATTAGTCGATGACTTATACAAGTTCTCTGGGAGTAAAGTGCACTAAATTCGGGGGGTCATTCTATATGATGCAAAAGTAAAACGGAAAATACCTTTAAAACCGGTAAAATGTTGATTTGTTTTTATGGAAATGTGTGTATTTACGATCCTATTATTCTCGACAGCTAACATCATCTATGGGTAACTTAATAGAATAATATAGTGCCATCTACGGGTACATAAATATCAATTATATTTCTGTACCTACATACCTAACTGCGAAATAAGAAATCTTATTGTTTGAAGCAGCAAACAATCTCGAACGGTGAGCTTTGGCATTATGGCTCCCAAAGTTAGTGCACTTTAACCCCGGATACCTTACACACACACACACATATATATCTATACGATGGAACCTGCCGCAAAAAAAAATATGTATAAATATATGAGGTATATATATACCTTATATATTTATATCGGTTCCATCGTAGTAGTTACCTAAGTAAATATCTCCGTGATGAAAGACCATCAAATAGAATCGAAACGTTGTCAAAATGGCATTAGATGTGTTTAATAACTAGATCTAAATATCCAACTTTGAAACTAAATAACTGTTTTATAAAAAAAAATTGCAACGGAAAACTTTATTTCGTATTTAAACTATCAAAAATATAAATATTTGTAAATGTATTTTGGGAAATGATGCGAGTTCGAATGTTAAAGTAGTATTATACCGACAGATACTGATTTACTTTACAATATAAATAAAGCGATACTCTGACGTTGAGGAATTTATTAAATGTACTTACATTTCTTTCTGTCACTGAAAACTCTGTATCTAAAAAAAACAAACAGCTCCACTTTTCCAATGTTAATACAACTAGACTTCAACTAATTTGACACTTATTTTCAAAGCGTCATTGTGTCCACTAAAACCAATATTAAAAAGAAGACAGTACTTTCTGAGTGTTAGCGAGAATTAAGGTAGAAACAAACTGGGTCGTCGCGACGTACGCGATACATGCATTACTACGTCCCTAGGTCACTGGTTTTACGCACGCAACGCGTGTGACCAGGTGACAAGTGGTCTCGAGTTCTGTACTCGGCTTGCAGGGGCGTCAATCTATTTGAAGTTTATTTTTAGGTTATGTTAATGTCGGATGACACAATTCGTAGCTTTGTCATGTCTTGCGATTCGGAGAGCGAATTTAAGGACGAAATCTAGTTCATCACTAAGCCAACCGTCAAAATAAACAACCATAGAAATACCAAACATAACAGTGGATGCATAGATAATACCATTCATATATGTGAAATCAACTCGTTAGAGGCGTGACGCCACCCCCACCATCTTTATACGTTCCACGCAGTGGCAGCTTCTGACTTTTGGGTGTACTAAAGTGCTAATATTAAAAATGGGATTATAATAATGTATAAATAAATGTGGCCGATAGCGACTTTTTCTAAAATTCGGTTTTTTGTACGAATCTTTTTGGATTAAACAACATCAATAATATCGAATTTTTCAAACATAGCATTCTATCACACTCAAAAGTCACGAGCCGCCATTGGTTCCACGCCGATCTGGACAGTCCAGAATCGAGAGTTTGTGAAGCGTGTGTTTCTAAAGCATCTATTTCCATACAAAATGTTTGGATTATAATTAGTCCAAATATCTTAATGCGTTGCTTACGTAGCGTACGTCGACCTATTATGTTTCTACCTTTTTTGCAGATATCCACGAAGATCAAAGTCACCTCACAATTCAAAAGTCGCCATTACGGTTTAATGAAATGTGTAATTTCTTAGAAAGAAGTGATTTATTGAGATATCAGATATAATTTATTACTTGCTAAAAACTCACAAATCTTTAATAATACTGTCAACATTAGTTTTTGCAGTGAGGTTTCTTCAATAATTCTGTCTTGCCCAGAGCGAGTGGAGGGAGACACTTAAGCCGGAAAAATGCTCACCGAAGCTTTTATCATCATTGGAGAATTAAGTGACTCACTTTAATTTAATTTATCTTGTGGTATTCGTAAATACTTCACTTTATTAGAAGAACTGCCAACAATTACTGTGCTATTTATTTTATAGTGTTTTGGTAATAAATGACTAGGGTTTTATAGTTGTTGTGAATGATGGATATTTAGACCAGGCGGATGAGTTTGTGTATTAGGGAAATATGTATGTTTTAGAGAGATGGAAAGGCTGTTAGGGATATCACAATCAAGTATACAAAATTCTTGAGTCGTGTCATGTCAAGAGTCAGAATTACGGAAGGATATGTGTGTGACTTGAATGAATGTGAATGAAGCATGTGACAAGACCGCGTTGTTTGGCGGTCCATCCTCTCTGCCTAATACCCCTTCTCCGAAACGGCGTTAGGGTTAGTTAGTTAGTTAGTTTTCGTGTGAGATGAGAACCCTGAGGTATTCGTGTGGAAAAATTATGTAAATAAAATAAAATGATATGACCACGCGCGGTGGTCCATCGACCCCATCTTCCTACCCCTTCATTAAAAGGACGTGGTAGTTATTTGGTCTGGCAGATTATTATTATCAGAAATAAATTTAGCACGGATTCCGCGAAATTGTGTTAAAAATAACTTTATTGAGTTATTTCATATTTCTATCATCCCACATACGTCGACATTTTATTGAGTAAAATATTAACGAAAATAATGAAATCCTCCAAAGCGCTCGAATTCCAAATGCCAAAGTTGAAAGGTACATTCCGCAGATAATTAATATGAGATCAAAGATTATATTGGATAGACATTGAGTAAGCGTCGACCACCGAATGACATTAACTTCTAATGTCAGGTCTTGCTTAAGGTTCAGGGAAAGGAAAATGTGACCTAAAAACCACCCATTAATATACACTCGACTTGACCATCAATTTAGCCACAGGTCGATAACCAAGAGATATAAGATAATCCCCTGTAATTTCATCACTGAAGTCAATTCAAAGGGGAGTGTAGGTATTAGAAACAATATTGTACAGTGTGGGCTTAATTAACAGGTACATTGTGCTACTAATTACTTTCATTAGTACGTATTCGAAATGGTTTCACAATTAGGAGAATCCCAAAAGGAAACACATATAGGGAAATAGTTGACCAGTTTATTTAAGTTTCACAGTGGTAAATTATAAAGTCTGTTTGTAAATATTTTGAGAAAATAGTATTTAAATGGAAAACACACATTGTAATACACCACTTTTATTGAATGTATAAATGACAGCCAACAAGCTTTTGCTTATTTTATGCTTTTTCGGGGTTTATGTATCAAGTAATACAAATTCAATTAAATTCGATTCTAAAGTAACCGATGAAATATTGTCCCCAAATAAATCTATAAGGGACCTCGGATTTACATTTGATCCCAAACTTATCTTCTTAAATTATATAGTGGGATTGTCATCATCATGTTACAAATTTCTTGGATTTGTGATAAGAACAAGTAAACAATTTTCCAAGCCCGAAACAATGACATCGATGTTCAACTGCATTATACCATAAAAACTAGAATACGCTTCTGCTGTTTGGGCCCCATACAAGCAAAATACATAGACTTATTAGAATTTTAAAAAAAAGTTTATAAGATATCTTTATATAAGAATGCATGGGGATTACCCGCGATTCATGCATCGCATATATTCGCTCTCAGAATATGATAGTCTCCAATCTAGGAGGAATGGGCCCTTACAGTAACAGCATTTAAAATAATAAACTGCTTCATTCACAGCCCATACCTCTTGGAATGATAATTTGTTCGTACCGAACAACTAACGCCAGGGTCGACATCACGACTTGCTTTATATTCCGTGTGGCAGAACTGACGTTTTGGCCCAGCATAAAGTGACAGGAAGTAAAGTGCTGCTAAATGAAATCTCTAGATCTCTTGACATTTTCAACATCGGTCTCGATGGTTTGAAGAGTCATTTTAAGCAAGACTCCAAAATATATAATTGTTAAATATTTAAAGTTATGTATATTTTTTCAGGTGTATTGTAATATGATTATGTAAATCTTTAATACACATTAATAAAAATAAGTAAAAAATTATGTCAAAATGATCCTTCTTAACTTCCTTCGAAAATATTATATTTGTTATGAAGACCGGGTTAGCAATTTTTACGCATTTTTTTAGATTTATCCTTCTGCAATAAAGTTACGCTCGTTTAGCATGGGTTACTTCACGCCTGCACCACAGAACTCAAAAAATATGAAATTATTTGTTACGGAAAGGCACGTTCAGAGAGTCTGCTAGAGGACACTTCAATACCAGTATGCAACATTTTCGATATGCTATGTTTGGTCAGTATTAGCCACGAAGAACAGAATATTTAATACCCTTGAGATTTGGGACGAGAGCCACTATCGATAGAAGGATGCTAGACATAATGGGCACAAGTATCTTCAAAACTCGAGTATTTGTATCACATTAGGAGAGAGTCGAACAGCAACAAGTATTTAGGGGTACTGAATCAGTGGCAAAGTTCCTGGATGTTTCTGGTTCCGAAAGTATTATCAGACTCCATTCAAAACATTTTATCTGTAGAGTTCAGGATCGCATAAAACCGGGAGCAAACAAAACGTTTGTTAATATTGCTTTACATAGGACAGGATATCGGATGAAAGAGAAGATACTAAAAACTTTAGGGTAATCTCAAAACCACCCTATACTAGTCCGTGTTCATTTTAGTCCCTAATTAAGCTCAATTTAAAAAAAATATATTTGTCAGACGTGCAAGAACGAGTCAACATGTTTTCGACTGTTTAAAAATAGCTGTATTGGTTATTGATGAGGCGTGTGGGAGGAAAATGTGAATATTTCCTGTAACGACTAATAAACATACTGCATAAAACATATTAAAAATGACATAGTTTCTATCGAGGTATTGATGTTTTCTTATTTTTAATTTCAATGTGCAGTGCTTTTAATATTGCGACCTCTGCATGCAAAATCATATTTTCTCCAAGCTTAAACTTTCTAATATTTTTTATTTTACTTAATCATTGGAGACAACATTGGTAACCGTCGCAAATGGGATTCGAACCTAAATCCTATAGTTTTACCAGGACTAGCGTCTCCTCCAATTGAGCTACTGCTACCTCGTTAGGTACATTCAGTCATCGTTACCAATATCATTCTTCCATTATTAAATTACTATCATTATCTTATGTGTTTTTACAATCCAGATTTCCGTGTCTTTGTCTGTTTCATATTTTAACTGTCATTTCAATATATTCTTGAAAGATTAAATATTACAACGAAATTTATAAACTCTAAGTTATGCTTGGTAATTTTTTTATTTGTTTTATCGTATGTGACCTGCCAGGTAAGTATGTATACTATATTTGTTTGTAGACAATTAAATAGAGCCTAAGAAGATACATTTGTTCTGCACCCTTGAGCTGATTTTTTTCAAAATACGGCGCTGTATAATTATCCAATTATTATTATTATTATTCTTTAAGTGATTGTTATTTCTCTTTTTGTTTCAGAGGTGCATATACTTTGGGCGCAGCATCAGGTGCATCATAGTTCAGAAGAATTCAATCTCGCTGTTGGACTTCGACAATCTTTGCTCCAAGGATGGTGCGGTTTTGTAAGTTAATCTATTGTTATTATTTTGATAACCATTCGAGTTTTAAAGGACCGTTTTTAATTTTTTTGCCAGTTTTTTTGTAATTCCTGAAGTCTAATAATACTACGAACAAGTAGTGATTCAATATATGAGTCCTATCCCTGTTTGAACTGAGCACTAAAACCAATCCAACAGATTTGATACTGTATGTATTTAATGTGTTGTTCGATTTTATTTCATCAATGTGATCTCCAGAGCAATAAAATACTTTTATGCCAAAGCCTTATTTACGTTCCATATATATCTAATGACTTCGGGTGTTTATTGAGAGTAAATAGCACATTAATGCTGATCAAATAAATGTTCCTGTTTTCAAAATTATTTACTTTTATTGAAGAACAAGATAATACTAACAAATCTAAACGAATCATGAAATAGAACAAAACACAGAAAAAAAATTAACGGTCACAACTAGGAATCGAATCCAGAATCTGTCTTACCAGGACAGCGTCTTTACCAACTCGATCATTGGGACCTAATTATTTATCGTCAAATGTCACTCTTTTTGAATAATCACAAATTTCTAATGAATTGGTTTGTAACCTAGATAGTGTCTCGGATAAACACACCCGATGAATATTTATATGGGATACTTATTGACTTTCACTAACTTAGATATATTAAAAACATAATGGATATATGTTGGAAATAATAATAATAATAATATTTGGATAACTTGTATAGCGCCGTTTTCTGAAAACTAACCTCAAGGGCCTCTAAAGATGTTTTGAAGATATATTGGAGAAGTAATAAATGTATTTGTTTCAGGTGTTCTATCTCCCTCTGGCAGTGATAATACCTCCCGCTCACTTCCTTACCCATCAGCAGTTCTCGTTACTGTACCAATTCTGGATACACACAGAGACTGTGACTACCCTCGGACCTCTGGAATACATTTTCAATACCCCCAAGCATCACAGAGTGCATCATGGTAGGCTTTATTCGTTAAATTATGTTAACTCCATTTTGGAGACCCTTAGATTTCCCTCAGGTTTATGTTTCCATTGGCTACGGTATTGATTCCATTCAATACTTGATTATGTGTCAAATAACGTATTCATCGGAAGCAGAATACACACATGAATAGTGAGTTCTGGTATCATAAAATAACCCATACTCCTATGTCTGTACGTGCCGCTGATTACAAAATCATTTCCATTGAGTCCTGAAATATTAATTTAACGGTTAAAAACAGTTTGTAATGATACTTTCCTCAATGGTTTAACTGTGTGCCCTGAGTTTAATTATGTTAAATTAAGAAATTATCATTATAATGTAAATTGTGGATAATTCAACAACAGATATGGAATTTTCTTACTGTTGCATAGTAAATTAAATGTCTCATTCCTATTTTACAGATTTTAATGAGAGACATAACAGTAAAGTGGTTGAAGTAGTGAATCTAGTATGTACAGATGCAAGGATTAAATGTTTTTAATCGTTTGGTTTCTTCAACGCTTTTATGAAATTGTACCAATATTGTCTTTCTAGCATTCAAAGTCTTTATCTACTTTGTAATAACTTTAAAATGAAACACTTACGGACACGTGTGCTTTTTGTTACACTCTGATAAAATAAAATTGTTCTATCTGGTTTTCCTTTTGTTTTTCTCATAAAAGCTCTGCTATCGAAAGCTCTAATTGCCAATAAGAGTCTTAACGGTAACGATAAAGACGAAGAAAGCGTTGGTAATCTTCCCAGGTATTAAAGACTTTCTGCGTGACAAAAGCTTCCTATAGTTTGCCGCCTTTTGTGATTCTAGTAAATTCGGTTTTAAAGCTTACTCGAGTGAATTTAACGTCGAAAGTGGTTAAATAAAACTTAATCAATTGATCATAAAATACATTTTAAGGTACATTGAAGACAGGAATATTTGTTTGATAAGGAAATAAAAGATTCGGTTAGGGTAGGTTCGATTAAAAGATTGGGTTAGCTGGAAGAAATAGGATGTAACCTATAAGCTATACCCTTTGTATTCTTTTTGTGCAATAAATATTTTTTGAATTTTGAATTTTGAATTCAACTGTCGTTTATGACTTTGTATTTATAGATAACTATTTAAAGACATATTCTAAAAAAGTTATAACATTATTAGAGAAAAGAAATTGTTGAAAAACACAGTTTATTTTTACTGTTACACCTCTTTTTTTATTATTTGAATTTTTAAAAAACAAATTATATAAATAATTTGGAATTAACAGAGGATTGAACCTACCTCCCCAGGGTCTTGAGTCAACAGCGCTCACAACTAAGACACATTCCAATTGGATAGTACCGACATTTATAAAATATAATATCATCCATATCAGAAAAAATCGTGTGTGCGAGTGTGTGCATGAATCCCATCAACAATAGAATACGTTGTCATCGACATCTAGTCCATCTCCCGAGTTTCAGCTCGTATTTAAAAAAACACGTAAAAGTAAGCCATTACACAAAACCACAAATTAAATCGAAGAGCAACTAATTTTAATTTCGTCTAACTAAAATACTAAAAAATTGTAAAACAATGCCCCTTCGTCCAGTTCTGTAATCTGTGCTCAACCAAGTGATGACCGATGCCGTCGTCTGGCTGAATAAACTCGACACCTCACTTTGACCTACACCAACTCTCCTCCACCACAAGAAGAAGAAAATTAAAATACATGGTTTTCACTGCAGTTACAGAAGTAATCGTGATACGCGTAATATACAATATACCAGTCTGGAGTTGCCCGCAGCCGCCCGGCTGAAACAACTTGAATTTTAACAATTTATCAAATTTCGAAGCTAAAATTCAAGTTTTGTGAAAGTTCTTTTGTTATTTCAGCATGGGCCGATTGTTTCACAGTACTTATTATGGATAATAACAGAACATGAATAGGATTTTTACAGAACTTGAATGTTAACTGCATAAACTTGATGAATTATTCAAACTCTGTGAAACAACCCCGTCCTAAGAATTTTGTTTTTTTGTTTGTTTACAGGATGCAATAAATACTGTCTGGACAAAAACTACGGAGGAGTTCTTATTATATGGGACAGGATCTTCGGAACCTTCGCGGAAGAAAAGGAAAAGGAAGATATTGTTTACGGACTTGTGTTCAATCAGCCTTCATTCAATCCAATTCACCTTCAGGTAAATAATTTATTTGTGTTATATCCTTATTGTAAACATATTATTAGCTCGTCCTCCCAACATTTTGAACTAGGGTAAAATAAAACACAACAACAAAAGGATATGAATTTAGTAATATGAAATTATTTATTTATTTAGCTATGTATATATTATATGCCCATATGGGCTTTTACAAACATGTACATAATAATTCGGTGGAACAGTAATCAAAAAATAAAATTATTTAAAATTATGTAGAAAAAAAATATAAATATAACTTCATTGTTATTATTACTGAGATATGTTATTATTGCCTTCTTTTAACTTTTTTCCGTGTAGTTGAACACATTTTCAATTTCTGCGAAAGTGTTGCCAACTGCATTCTATCTAGGGTGACCGGATAAATCATCAAAATGATAATTCATCACATCTTTAAAAAGTTATATAAAGTCATTGAAAGTGATGAAACAAAAACTTTATTAACTGGGTTAAGTAGGTTAGGTTAGGTTCAGTTAAAAAAAATAATTTTTACATCGTTTTTAATTACTTTATATCACTTTTAAAACTGTGTTGAGTTAGCATGGAACCGCTATCTAGGTACAAGCGAGTGTCGAAATAACTCAGTCTTGAGATTGTTGTTGCAATTAAAAATTCGATCGAGTAGTTCTATGTGGTCTTTTGAAGGTGATTAGATACAGATTAGATAAGGGTTGTCGATAATTCCATTAATAATTAAAAAAATATAAAAGTCTGAAAAAAGTCCTCTATCTGAGAGTTTTAATCATTTTAATTATTTCGTCAATTGGTTGTAATTTCTAGTTTCTGTTGGTATATCGAGTTTATAGATAATATATCTTAGAAATGTAATTTCTAGTTTCTATTGGTATACCGAGTTTATAGATAATATATCTTAGAAATGTAATTTCTAGTTTCTATTGGTATACCAAGTTTATAGATAATATATCTTAGAAATGAAACCACTATCGTGGTTTGTTATAACAAACTAAAAAAGACTTAGTTTTAGCAAAATATAAGTCATAAGAAGTATCCCAAGAATTTTGCGATCAAAATATTTCTAATATTCTTATTAAATTTTTTAAATCTAAGGGAATGCTTTGTTGAAATCTAGATTTCAGTGAAGGGTATATTTATTATAAAGGAATTTGTGCGCTTTCGCTGTTTACCTTTCAGGCAGAAATTTAAAGGATTCCAATATTGTATGCAACAACTGAAGCCTTCGATGTAATACCGTTTGTAAATAGTTGAAATCATTGGCCATAAACATGTCGGAGACGTAATTTCTACTAGTTCTATTCAAGCGCATTTGAAAGCTAGCGAATATCTGAATAGCAAGTAAGCTTTTGAATTTGTATGACAAATTTAATGAATGATATGATTTCCTCAAATCTCTATGGACTTATCACTAAGTAGAATTTATGGCAGACAATTTGTCGATCTTCCTCATTCATCTACATTTTGAATTCTGAGATTGCTTTACATTCATAATGTGAGTCTATAATAAGCACTGAAATGATAAGTCGATAGAATTGTGTCGAGGCCTTGCCTGTATTCCCAAAGCATGCTATTGTTTCCATACTTCTAGTTAAATTTATTCACATTTATTTCTTGGGGAGATAGAGTCACTTGTGATAACCGTACGGAAAGAATACGCGGCGATGATCGCGACAAATTCGTGCGCTTATTTCTCAAATCAGTAGTGCTTTAGGTCGCCTCCAATCAGATTTTGTGTGTAGTGAACCCTACATAACAAATACAAATTTACAGGTAAGATACTGTTTTACCATGGTTTTCTTATTTGTTTCGCCTTTGTTACCGATTGGCGCTATTGTATAACCAATTGTGTTAGGACGGTGCACGGAGAAAACTAACTGATATAAAATTTATTAATTCAATAAATCAGCCATATTCATTTTTTGTGTATTTCCATGTGTGGTCCATGACAATTTTTAAGAAAATAACATTATTTTCACACGTACAAAGAAGCTATTCCCGTACAGATAAACGTTTAACTGTTTTTTTTAGTTCTATTTTATTTTTATTTCTTGCTAGAGCGATCCCGATGATTTACAAAACTAATTTTAGGACGGAACGAACTTAAAATAAATAGGTGGGAGTTAATAGGTACAATTTTACATTTTGATATCAAAATTATAAGTTTCACATACGAAACAGTACAAAAATAGAAGAAGGGAGGTTAAAGCTAAGGTAGAAATTTACAATAAGTACTTACCCACTAAATAGATTCGTAAAAGTTCATTTTATTTTAGTGTTAGGGGGTATAAGCGTACGCTGTTGTGTGGATGCGTACACTTACTCCGATAAATACAAATGTTTATAAATATACATAATTTTTAATCTAATTTTTGATCCTTATCGTGAAATATTCTCGAGTAAGAAAACATCCGGATAGGTCATTTTGCACCCAAGGGCAGATTGAAAGCGGAGTACGAACACTTGCACTACGGTATTTGTGAACTCATCTCGCCTATGGGTCAGATATACGCAATCCTCCGCCCTTAGGGTGATTTTGCACAAAATCGGCAAAAAAAAATCTTCAAAAATTATTTATTATTATTAATCTACAACCATGTGAACTTTTTAATACATTTTTTTACGTGCGGTTTCACGTGACCAATCAATATCTACTAGCGTACTTAAACAAGTTAAAGTCATTTAAAGCAATCTTTCGGTACTGAATTATCGTCTCTCACCAGATCGATCCAGATAATATGTATGGTCTTTATCTTTCTGGAAGAGTGCAAATAAATATTATTTTATTGGATTTCTATCTTGAAATAACCACTATATTTATCATTCAGAGTATAATAGTATACCACTCTACTACAGACGATGTCAGATTTGCTTTTTCACCAAACAGAATTAACGGATAATTGTTTCAAATTTCCTGTGTATTTAAGTAATTAATCACAAATGCTTCACTTTAGAATTCTTGATAACATTATATCCGTGGTATAAACTATTTGGCATACCTCCCAATATTAGCTTTCATCTGTAGGCATTTAATTTGTTCCGAAAGTGTCGGTATACGATTATTAACGTAATAAAACCAAACCCAGAGTGAAACGTGAGAGGATTACTACTTCAAATTAGTTCGTAGAATCTAAACACAAGCACATGTTGCTATGTTCGCCTAATCTGTAATAAATATGAGTAGATTATCTCGGAGTTAGTTCGCAGAAACTATAAAAAATACTTTTCGCAACTTATCGGCAAAATTCTTTACTTTTGAAACGGTTTTTTTGGAGTAATCATTTACCATTTAGTTTTAGAAATAAATTTTAAGTTAATGTTCCTTTTCATACGCTTATTATCAGGAGTTATAGTAATTATCAAATGTATTTCGACATCCTAACCTTTCTCTTCCTCGTGTTTTTCCTCACCCCTCTAACTTTAGCCTCACTACCATAGACATTCAAAATGGTGGACTTGCCCTAAAATGAAAAACGTATTATTTCGTTGAGTTGAAAGCAAACCACGTGACCATACTTTTGGCACCAGGTTGCATTAAATAAACTACAAATTCAGTCGTACATGACCGCCGAAGAGCGCACATTGAAATGACCAGATCATGTGCATAAAAGTAAAGTTCGCTAAAGTAGGGCAAAGTTTTACAGCGCACTACATTGTGGGACCTAAAAAAAAATATTTTTTTTGAACAAAAGACAAACATTCCTGGGTTACAAATAACTTGACAATATTTTAAAATATGCTTGTGTCGTGATGGAAGCCTAGCGTAGCGACGCTAAAAATGAGAGAATTGGGTATATTCTAACACATTTATAAAAGGCTCTTACTAAATAGTGTAACAAAATATTTAAATTTGGAAACACGCCGGAACTTTTGTTGACCCGATTTTGATTTTGCACTTAAGTTTTTTAAGTTTAAGTAAAAAATGAATATTAATTCGTAAGGAAATTTCATTTTCTAGTACTGGAACAGTGATATTACAATTTGAGTTGCCTGTATAGAGTTAGATTCATATATTGACAAATTACAGAAAGGGAGACGACGGTAACGCCGCCTCCTGCTCCCCTCGGCACTTGGTTTGTTCCCATTTCCCTAATTGACTGGTCTATACATTTGAATGTCTACGTTTAAATGATCTAGTATGAAGATGTGTAGGTCATGTCTCATTTTATTAAGAGCCAGAGCCACAGTACCAGATCAATATTTCGTACGGCTCAAAGAGTCGACTTAATTGAACGACGCGACGACTCAATTTAACGGTAACCATGAGCTCAGAGCGATGAAAATACTATGGTCGCGCGATACGCCTCCTCCGATACGGCTCCCAGCTTCCAGTTTCCAGCGTAGGCGTATGAATGATGCGTACGACTCTTGGTACCGGATAAGATAACATGCTAGGTAGTTAGTAGGTGTCGGTTCACAGGTCCAAGTCCAGATGTAGAACTATCAGACGCCGTTCACATCTCTGAGTATCCAATAACAATTTATAATTAATTTTACTGGCGCTATTTTTCTAAATATCTCCTGATAAAACAAGTAATCAATTGAGTCGTTGTACTGTTTACCGGGAGTCGTACGGCTCATCAAAAAGAGTTAACTCAATTGTGCGCCTCGTTCATTAACGACTGATCACTACTTCACTGAGGGACTATTAATATAATAACAGTATAATATATAATGTGTTTACTGTCTCGAAATTAGTTCGTGGAGTATATAAAAGCATTCATACGTTAAGTTCAGTGGACAAGAGCGTATAGCATTCCCTTCTAAGCAAATTGCGGTGGAATATTAGATCTCAATCGCCTGGGAATGGGATTTGGCCATTCAACCCCAATAATCGGGCAGTTTATTGTTCAGTCAGCGATTAATTGCTTCACAGCATTGCGGGTACTTCACGGAGGTAATGACTTGAAGATGAGAAATGTCGAAATGTTGAGCCCTTTAATTATAATAATAAATCACACGATCTGTCAACATGTACAAATTACGAAATTTTGCACTCACCCTTCATGGATGATAAAACAATTATTTCAGCATTACAGCCAAGTTTCAGAGAAAAAAAATGTCTCAATTTACATGAAACAATTTAAACCAATTAATCAATTTCTTGCAAGATCTATATTTGATATAATGATATCTGCACATATCTTTCTGTCTGCATTTTTTAGGTTAAACCAATATTTTAGCTCATAAGTTTATCCTCAGCTATGTAGTTTTAGCGTATTCAGACCAAGACCCAAAATTCTGCGGCATAATTTTCAGTTGAAAACGAAAAAAATATCGATAAAATGTAATGAGTGAAAAAAACATCATTGGGCAGAGCTGTGAGTGAAATCTAGGTGTAATAAAACACGCCAAGAAAAATACGTTGTGACGCTAAAAATCGTTATACGTGTGAGTTTATATTCCATTACCAAAAGATTTGGTCAATATTCACGTCGCGATTCGTCTGCAAACTCTAAAACTGACGTTCGCTCAGCCATAACTTACGGGATAAACCTAACCGTAGAATTGGACTTTAACGTTAGCCTGAGAATAAGTGGCTGCGGTTTACGTTGGATGTAAGACATACGCCATGCCTTATGAATGACATACAAAGCGTAAGTATTACGTATCACTGATCGCAACCCGAATCTACCTTCTGATTCTAACTTCAACAAAAAGAGTGCGAAATGAAAAATATATTTCAGAGGGAATATGAATGTGAGGGCTCTTGTGAGATTTGCGGCGTTTCTCAACGTCAAGTACGACGCAAGTCTATTCGCAAAGGGCCCATAAGTGTCATTCGGTAATTTACCGCCAGATTAAGAATCTAGGCCCTAACTTTAAGAGTTATATAAAACGTAACACTTTCTATTTTATCACAACTTTATATTCTTTTCGAGAGTTCTGGTGTTGGTGTCACGTTTTTTATACTTCATTTAATTTGCTGGTGAATGGGTAAGAACATAAAATGTCGGGTTTATGAGGGAAAGCAAATTAACAAGGGTAGGTTGGGCTCGAGGAGAGTTCTTCGCCGAAAGGGATGTTAAAAAATAATTGCTCTCTTGTTTTTGCTTAATTAGGCACCTAGCAAAAAAACACTGTCGAATTCATAAAAAACATGTCGAGTAATGAGGTCTTTATTGTCAAGTGCCAAACTTTGTTGACTTCATTTAGTTAGGAGTATTTTAATCCTGCTTTGTGCCTTGTACTAGTACCGCTCGTAACAGTTTGCTTTTAAGTTCAGATAATGAATCCATGTTTAAAGTTTGGAGGGTGTGTCCGATGAAGCATTACTTAATTTTTATTTAAATCAGGGGCGAATTATCAAAGGGTTTATAAAAAGTTCAAAATAACCTTAAAAAGAAAATTATGTTCATTTAATATTTTTTACTTGTGTTGTATTACAATAATTCACTAAAAATGAAACAAGGATGGAATTTACACGACATTTTCTTTGGCTTTATTAAAGTCCATCCATTCAGGAAATGGTCTACTTTACGGAAGTACTGAATAGTACCTTCTTCTTAAATGATTAAATATTACTCGGCAAGTTGTAACCTTCAAAAATTACTCCAATAAATTGAATATTAAATCTAGACTCCTCGAAAAATCAAAAGGTTCCCATGCCAACAAAAATCGGACATGTATATCGGAGACACTATCTAGGTTACAAATTTATTCGAGTAGAACTTTGTAATTATAAAAAAGATAGCTGCCACAAATGTGGATGAATTAGTAAAGGATAATATTAATTTGAATCGCGATATGAGATCGACAAATATGACTGATCGACAAGTGGCGAATATTACATTTTTCTGTGTCTTGTTCTGATTCATCGTTCGATTAGATTTATTAGTATTTTCTTCTCCTTCAATGATTACATTTTAAAACTCCGCTTGTTGCGTATAAACTTTGAAATTATTTTTTTTATTTTAGACATTCTACACGATGCACGTGGGTCGCGCCGTGTCTTCCTATAAGAGTTTGAAATACCAGATCGCCGCTGCACTCGCTGGGCCTAGCTGGTCCCCTGGGACCCCAAGACTCGGAGACGAGAAGGAGAAGCTGGACGTGAGTATCTTTATTAATTTATCTTTTCACTACGCCTAGCTTCAGTGAGGCAGACTTGACTCTGAATTCAATGGAATATCCGGAAATTCGTTCACAATATACGGTAGGACACAATATGCAGGAAATCCCATCAAAAGATTTCACTATAAACAAGTGTAACGGAATGCTTATAGATAATCCTTTCGATTGTCTTGCAGTACCTGCGAAATGTCTTACATTAGGTAAATTTTTTCTATATTGCAACAAGGCCTAAAGCGGTCAACTCGCGATTTAATCTATTAAATTCCCGAAATATTCTAATAATCAGTTGATTAAACGCTCGAATATAAAAAAATGTCCCATTCACATTTATTTTACACGTTGAATTCACACGTGTTTTTTACATTGAAAGGCGTCATATAAAATTTCTTTGTAATTTTTCAAAGAGGCGTACTAGACGTGGGTGAATAGCACTAGAAGATAAATTATGAAGCAACCTGATGGAAAAAAAACACAAAAAAGTATTTTTAATGCATGCGCCAGCGATCTAAAATTACACACCAGGAGAATATCACTTCACATTTATTGATGGTGAACTACGTCGCGTTATTAGAATTTTAATCAAAATAAACGTATTTAGATGAATGTCATATATTTTTAGAAGTACAAAAGGCAATTTTTTTTATAGAATACTGCAGCACATAAAAAAATTTAATGTTTAATGAGACATAGAACCGAAATAGGGATTAGTCTATTTTTACAAGTGAAATTAAATAGATAACTGAGGCGTATTTGTGGTAATCCGTGCACAGCCAATTTATCCGCAAATGGGGAGGTTCTAAAAAAGTCTGCGTTAAATTTCATTCACTAGTACAATTCATCTTGTTATGATATGCTGTGCCAGATCATTTGCTCTGCCGTGTAGTATCTTGAACAAACTACTGCTGTACTGATAATGCTAAGAATTAAAAATATACATTTATGTAGATGTGGCACGTGAAGCGCACTTGATGGAAGAAAAAAATGGGGACGTCTAAGGAAAATATTGGCACAAAATTATCTTCCAACCGTACATCTTTAGATACCGAAGGGATCAATGAAATTAGTCCTTCGGAGTATGTAGCATTGAAATATTGGTTGAACATACTCGTTAGTGGGATTAGTAAGAGGGTGAAGAAATGTCGGGATAGTTACATGAATAGATTTACAATAATTTAGATGTCAGGTAATAATATATTAAATATATAATAAGCTATTTAAACGTGAATGAACCAAGTAGAGTGTACCAGACCATGGCGACTAATACCCGCGGGGAAATTAGATAGTTATTTATCTCAGTCCTTTGTGATATTGATTAAAGCGAATTCATGTAAACAATACTACCTTTAATCTGTAACTTCAGCCTACAATAACAGCTCAAGTTTACTGGTATTTATTTTTGTGTATTTAATTCCCCGGGGAAGACCCTCTCATATTCTGTAGAGTTAGAATGCCTACCAATGGAGACTGTAATCATAATGGAAGATCGCGACTGGAATAGAATAAAATGATCATATTTAGAAAGGGTTGCATTTAAATGAAGATTTTCTGTAAGAAAGGCTGTGTTCCTCTTTTTTAATATTCTTACTGCAGTTTCTTCATTTAAATGTAATCTACATTTTCATCATTTCCGTTCCTACGGTTAAATTAATTATTCAAAGAACTTTTCTATGAAGTTTGTAATATTTTCACCTTTTCGCCATCCTTTTTTATTATATCGTTACAATATAATATTTTCTTCTCTCTTGGCTATGACCGATATTTCTTTTTTTTTTCATAAGGCTTTGCATATGTGTTCGCAGGGATGGAAAATTCCTCCCCTACAACACATAAGCCTCCATGAAAATTGGACCCTTAATTTCTTTGATAACTTCAGAAAGCTACTTAAAGCTCTCTTGTACTGTATATCTTTATAGACATATGTACTTAACTAATTAATACGTTATTTACGATATTGAACGCAAATATTTTCGTATTTATATTGTAATTAAATTCCATCAAACGTTGTGTAATTTTTTGATTTATGATATAGGATTTTAATTACTTTCATTTTTGTGGTAACCCTTTTGATTCTGATCAAGGCGTTGAATTTCAAAATTGAATTGGTCTTTCCATTGCAATTCTAAATTTAAATGATTTCTCTAACTGAGCTAACTTTCCCTATGTAACTATTCTGATTCCCTGCACGAAGTAGTAGTTTAATCACTGGTAAAAGATATTATACATGTTTATTTGGACAGGTAATTAGATATAACTCAAATGGTTAATTGTTAGTAAATTTGATTTTGGTAAACTCTTGTGTCTGTTTGGCGACACTCCTTTATGACTCTGCTACTATAAGGTACATGTAAAATTTGATTTAGTAGGTTAATGTAATTAGTTAATTGTATATTTGACGAACTCGGAATAGCCCTTTGCTTGCAAAATTTGGCTCCTATCCTCCTGCAAGTAAACGAGATGATCGTGAGTCAACGAGAAATCCGCACAATCTTTTGACACGGTTCATTGATTGGTGCCTAAGTCACCGCGTCCCAATGAACCTTCCACGTCATCATGCACTGCCTTCAAGTCTTCCCTCGGGTCCCGAAACTCCCAAATTCCTACTCCTCCTTGGACTACAATTTACTTAGGGCGAACCGGTTTCGTCCTATATACAATCATATACTCACGGTTGGTGTGGACTTACGGGTCGTGAATCCTCATTCCACGTTTAAGAGAAAATGCGAGAATGGTCCACAGACCTAAATGCAAGCTGTATGCAGGTCCGCATTCTCCAGTAAACAGTACATACGAATAAATATATGTATACATACGTTTTGGGAAAGGTTTATAACTTGCAATACAAGGCTATCTACCTCGCATTCCAAGCTCGGATCTCGCGCCAAGAACTCTGCGAAGCTCTAAGTTTGGTAACCTAATAAATACGTAATAATAAGGTGATACTAATAAATACTAGTAAAATAAGATCTTATTGATAGTTTGTTTTGGAGAGCTATCGAACTCCAGGCTTTTTGTTTGGTTTTGACGTTTTTATTTAAGAGAATCGTCATCTCTATTCTGTTTGGTTAATGGTCTTGTTATAGGGGCGACCACTGCCTCCTATTTGATGACCTGTATTTTTTTTCTTTCCCCAGGATTCATCATTAGATTTAGTTCATCCTATCCCGTGATTTTTCAACTGTTTCATGTAATTGATTGCCACATAAGAGGGTACACTCCTCTCAACTGTCTCAGGCAACTGATGGGATCTATGCGAACACTCCATCAATGATAATCAAATGTTTCGTATAATATTTCGATATAAATCTTACTAACCCGTGATTTTTCAATTGTCGATTGTGAATGGTAGGTATTTGTAAGCACGCAGCTTCCAGCTGTTTCAGGTAATTGATAAAATCCTATGCGACTATCTAAACAATGATATTTAAATGTTTCATGTAATTAATCGATATAAATCTTGCTAACCCATGATTTTTCAATTGTTGTTTGTGAAGGATAGGTATTTGTGAGCACGCAGCTTCCAGCTATTTTAAGTAACTAATGAAACCTATGCGACTATCTAATCAATGATATTTAAAAGTTTCATGAAATTATTCGATATAAATCTTGCTAACCCATGATTTTTCAATTGTTGTTTGTGAATGATAGGTATTTGTGAATGACCCACATCGCTGCACATTGCACAACGACATCCTGATGATTATCCTTATAACCCTGATAAATTATCTAGTTACGGCCAAGTTCGTTTTCAAACTTGCGGTTGACACAGTTCTCCAGTGACTTTATTTTGTAAACAATTAATGTAAACATCTCCTGACACACTAACCTAAATGTGAGATTTGTTTATTTAAGAAATTCCTTAGAAGTCATTTGTGTCTCTTTACTTTTATCGTGCATTGTTAATTAAAATATTTTTAATTCCTTTTTGAAGTTAAACTAGCTACTTATTTCATTTTCCGAATTTAGTACATTTACTAGAGGTTAAATGAAGAATAAATATATATTTAAGTACACATATCTCGATTGTCAAAATATGTTAAATAAGAGTACATATATTAATAAATAAATATAAAATATATGATTCTACATAGTCTTGAATATTAATAAATACATATTTTCCTTTTCAATAATATAGATATGCCCATGGGTAGGTATTTAAAATCGCTACCATTTCGATGTTTCGATTAATAAATAAAATACATATACACGTAGGTACATACATTACTCATATATATATTCTTTATACACAGTATATTACTTTACTTTTATATAGATAAATACATAATATACATATTTTAATGTGTAATTCCTTTTTGGTGTTTTATTTTAATAATCAATTGATATACCTCCACCCCACAGTCCTTCTGTGCCTCCTGGGACCTGAAAATTATTTATAAAAGGAAAACTCACCCCCACCAAGATTTTTCCAGTTGGGTGCCACACAACAAAATCTTGTCGAAGAAAATCCTACCTAATTAATTGTATTTTTCAACATATTTCAAAATAAATCTTTTCGACTATTTATTCCTATTTAATATTTTATTCTTGCTTGATTCATATAAATTAGCTGATATTTAATATTTGTGATATAGATGTGCCGGAAAATTATAAATTGTTTAGGTCGAACTATTTTGTTATTTTCACTCCTTTTTAATTTTTTTTTTATATAAATTTATAAGAAAATTCATTCCGAATTGCGCAAACTTTTAATTATTTCGATTCTGAATAAATTAAATATCTGTTAAAACTTTCTTCTAAATTGCACTGGTTTCATCAATATTTTAACCTATCCACAATTAATTTTCTTTTCGAACTGTTTCTTTTTTGAACAAAGGTTTGAGCGTTTATTTTTATTGAATCCTTTTTTTTTGTTTTTGTGTTTGATTGATGCTAAATTATAATCTATTTTTAAATATCAATTCGCGAACGCGTTCATTCTAGATTAACGATAAAACTCTCAATTAAATTTGAATGTTGTCACTTTGTATGAAAAAAATATTTTTAAATTTTAATAATTCACTAAACACTTTTGCACTATTCACGTAACACTTTTAAGCACTGAGTTAAACCCTATTTATTTTTTATTAACACTGTTTGATTAAATTAAACTGACTTATTAAAATTTCACTGATTTTAGTACTTGTACTACTCACAAATTCTCTAAGTCCAGGGACTTATTTAAAATTTAACACTTAAAGATTTTTTCACTATTAATTTTTTTACCAAGAAACGTAGTACTGCGGCGTATCCTCCTTTTCAAAAACCTCGACTGACTGTCCTCTGACTGATGTGCACCATCTTTTATACCCCTCTCAGGTTCCAAAAGACGTATCTGAATTTCTTTTGATGCTTAATTCTATCTCCTATCAACTCGTAAATTTGAATATCCCTGCCTCTAGTATCGACTGTGCCTACATACGATCTTCTGTTTTCCGGCTCTGGGCGTCAGTTAGTTTTTTCTCTCACGTCGCTAGCTCGATAGGGTCCGAATCGGGTAAGTCTGCGTTCATTGCCCAAGCTTCCTTTGTTCCATGGTTCATACAAAATGTAGTTAAAATATCATGATTTTGCGTTCCTTTTTTTTCTCAATTCGCGATAGGTCCGTCCTCAGTAACATATATATAGATCTCAATTTTACGCATCTCGCGTGAAAAATGATTAAATCTATGGCGAAATCTTTACTATGCATTTTTGAATTTCGATTTGTGTAAAATCTACTTAATTTTATTGTCACCTATATGAGCTTTTCCATTTTCACCCGTACCTTCTCTCTTTATGTCGCAGATTTGAGTTTTTCCTTATTTTTTTGGATTTTCTTTTATTCGCGACGTTTTCCTGCACAATTTTCTTCTTTATCCTTATGTTATTTCTCATAACTCTTTAACTAATTATATTCCAAGCCGTATTTATTTATTTCACGGATAACTTAGAATTGTATCGCTTTTCTCCACTTGGATCATTCCTCATCCCCGTTCTCTACCCTTTCTTTTATCTTTTCCTCACTTTTCCCGATGTGTGTGGTCTCCAGGAAAATTTCATACTTCATTTATTATTAATTAATATATAGTTTTCCACACTTCCATGGGAGATATACCTTATTTGACTCTGGGATATCTGTCACTTTTATTGCCTTACTCGATCTCCGCCCCATCTTCTATCTCTTACATACAAGATTTCACATATATCATACGTCTGGACATCTGTTTACGTTTAAAATTTTGGTACTAGACTCGTAAATTTAATTTAATTTCAAACCTATTAATTTTAATATCTTGTGCTTTAAATAAATATCTCATAAGCCCAACGTTAAACTTAATAGCTTTTCTAATGGGTTATTACCTTAACGTAAACAAAAATCATGTTCGAATTTCTATTGTTTATCCTCTAAAATACACATGAGACTGTCAACCTTTTATCTCATGTCACTTCTTTTGCAGTCTTGTGTAACTCTAATATCTATCTACCCTGATAATCATGTAAAATGCCTATGTTCCCTGAATTTAATCTATCGCTATATGTTTAGTTTTATTGCCTTCCTATGGTACCCTATTTTCATGTCCCTAGGACCTTTGAAGCAGCTCAAAATCTCTGTATTATCCCTTCGCCCAGTCTCTGCACTGTTTCTAAAATGTCTATTTTAATGCGAGATTTTCATTCCCAAATTGATTTTCCAATATGTCCGCTTCATCTTGAATTGATAACGATTAGTTTCTAATGTCCCTAACACTTTCGTTTTCCTTTATTACGATTTACATCGAACTCGACACCCTCCTTCTATCATAAGTAATTGTACGACGGTTGAAAATCCTGCCAGCAACTTCCCTAAGTTTTTCCGCCCTTCTTTTATACTATATTTCATTTAAACTTTCCATTGTTTTTCGTGTGTGTTTTATTTCCAACGTGAAAGGTCCCAAAGCCCTCGGTTTCAATGGTTCGCTATCTCTTAAATGTCTCAATTATTGTAAACATTCCCAGGACTTGTTCCCTTGAACGTCGATTGTTTACTCTATAGTGCGTTCGCCTCTAATTTCTGTGAGAATGAAGAAGCCATTACTTATCTTTTTTATCGCCGGGTCCAAAGTTCATTCCTTTGTCTTCCGTAGACACACGCCCTTCCGTTCACTGATTGGTTACTCAAAATTTTATAGCTTTTTGTTCAGATCTATTGGTTGACAAAATTCAATGTTTATTTTCAGGCCTAGGAAAAAGGGGATTCCTAGTTGTCCTAGACGATTTTACGACCTCTCTGCTTTCGTCCTACAACCTCGATTTAATTCCAACTATTACAGGTGCCTACTGCAAACAAACTGGATTAACTTGAACTCAACAGATGTCGCTAGAATGACGGTTTTCATAAATAATTTGTATATTTTAAACCTCGAAGTGGGAAGCTATGGTTTGTCTGTTTTCCACTGTGATTTAAGCCTTTCATCACAAGTTATATGAAATATGAACTAAAAAATATTTATATTTTTTTAAAATATAACATTTAAGTTGAGTTTGACGGCGTGGCCTTTATAAGTAAAATAAATCACATGATTATAAATGAAGAGATCCGAAAATAATACATGTCCTATATAGAGGAGTTTTTTTTACATTTATAAATAACAAAATACTAAATCAATAAATCCCAAAACCAAGAAAATTTCTGATAAATTTCGTGGTAGAGCAGTAAACACATTGGTTCCACAAAAAAATATCCAAAATACGCATATTTAAAACCCGGCGAGAACAATCAAAATGTTTTTTAAGGTATGTGGGATTTTGACATTCAAAAATACATTCTCATTATCGTCTTTCTCAAAGAAATAGTACAGAAAATTCAGGGAGATATTTTTTTCTTCAAATGTATTTGAACAAGATATAGATTCTTAACTTTTCCCTTCTATTTCCCCTTCTATATTCCAATGATATCGACATTTTTAATAAAACATATTCGAAGTTCAGGCCTGAACATTTTTTAAAGTCTGACATATTATTGCTGATAATTTCAGTTTATAATATATATATTTTTTAAAGTCTGACATATTATTGCCGATAAATTCAGTTAATAATAAACATATTTTTTTAGAGTCTGACATATTATTGCTGATAATTTCAGTTTATAATATATATATTTTTTTAAATTCTGGCATACTCGTATTATTGCTGATAATTTTAGTTTATAATAAACATATTTTTAAAAGTCTGACATATTATTGCTGACAATTTCAGTTTGTAATATAAATATTTTTTTAAAGTCTGACATATTATTGCTGATAATTTCAGTTTATAATATACATATTTTTTTAAATTCTGGCATACTCGTATTTTTGCTGATAATTTTAGTTTATAATAAACATATTTTTAAAAGTCTGACATATTATTGCTGACAATTTCAGTTTGTAATATAAATATTTTTTAAAGTCTGACATATTATTGCTGATAATTTCAGTTTATAATATACATATTTTTTTAAAGATAAAGTAATGTTTATAAGACAAGGTATTTATGGATAGCACAACATGTAAAAGCCCCATGGGCGAATAAAAAGATTAAACAAATCAAATTGCCCAAATTTGGAGAACCATTATTTCACCGGCTTTGAAAGTAACACAAAAATGTGTATGGTTTGAATTTTGCACGAATTTGAACATGTTTTTCTCATTTTTACAATTAAATTCCCGTTTAGGAAGCCCGGTTCCTTTGCCCAATATCGCGGAATGTCTTTGAAAATCCAGATTAAAGGAAAAGTCTGGTACAGAAATGGGATTACGATTGCGTATTATTGTCAAAAGTTTTGAGAGGCTTCAGAATTTATTTGAGTGAGGGATATAAAATATACGCTCGTAATAATATCTTCGCCTGGAAAGGAAAAAGGAAAAATCATTTCCAGCGAGGCTATGAAGGCCAAAAACGTCTTTATTCGTAAATATTATAATACTGTGAATTATGATTATCCAAACTAATGGAAAATTCGCAGTAGTTCGTACAGCGCTTTATTTAATTTATTAACTCTAGTTTCTTCCTACTCCCTCCGAGTTCGTCACTCTACTAATGTCTACTCTCACGTCATTTTTAATAATTTCAATTAGTGTTATGTATTAAAATAACAAGAGTGATTTGAAATATTGAAAAATGTCAAACGTTAAATGCTATTATGTATCAATATACCATCAATAAAAATGGCAAAAGTTAAATGCTATTATGCATCAATATACCATCAATAACATTTTTCTAAAAAGAGCCGAGCAAATTAAGGACCTTGGTAATATTTTTGATTGTAAATTAACTTCTGCTCATCATTTAAATGAAATAACAAACAAGGCCATGAAATTTTTCTTGTTTATTTTGAGGACAGTGAAACATTTTAAATTAATTATTTCATTTTAATTACTATTCACTGGTTTGGTGAGAAGCAATCTAGATTATTATTCGCAAAACTGGGTTCCATTTTATAAAATTCATCAACTAAACATCGAGAGAGTGCAGCATAATTTATGTTTGCATATATATATCGGAGCGACTAGGAGCCTCGCGCGATTCGTCCTTAATGGTTATGTGGAGATTTTTTAATTAGATAAGGCAATGTTAATTCGCGACGACGGCGATGTTATATATATATATATGTCTAAAATTATTAGCAAACACGAAGATGTGAGCTGAGATCAACAAATAAAACCCAACATTTGTAAACCCCTGTTATATTATATCACTAACTTAATACAAAAATTAATGACATAACCATTGAAGCGATTTTTTGGCATATTTTTCCATTTTGAAAAAAACGTTTTGAGAGATCGTTTGTCATAATTTGCCGTATTTATAAAACCTTCAAATATGGAAAATCTATGTGGATTTATTGGCTTCAAACCGCAGTAAGCAGTTTCATACGTTTTATAGGAGTATTTTGAGGAATGGTATTATTTAAATAATATGCCACCAGTGCAACAACCGATGTATTAATGTAATTATTCCTGTGATTTCATACAAAAAGCAGTAACACTTAGTTATTATTTCAACGGTGAGTTTGCGGACGTAAGCCTACATAAATATAATACGACGTTGCATAAAGTTCGATCTCTCTGGGAAACCAAACGGCAATCTATTATAGCGACTACAATGCACGCTCCTAGTTAGCGTTTGGAATGACTGCATCCAATTTCGAATTATATTTACACCTGGAAATAATGAGTGGTTTTCCCTTATTATTCGAAAGCCCAAAGCTTCATATTTGATTTCTATTAGTTACAACTTTATTTTGTGTGAAAATATTTTAAATTTCCAGGAGCGTAAGAATAATTGGATAATTTTTATAACGCCGTATTTTGTTAAAAATAATTTCAAGGATGCTCTACAATCTCTACATCATCAAATATAATTTTGTATTTAACCACGGGCGCTCAATATAAAGTGATGTGTTCAATCTCATCTCATTCCAACTATAGTTTTCACTCTCCAATACAACGTTTACACAGTCTTGGTAACAAATACTTATACAATAATTTGAACTTGGCAACGGAGTATGTGCGAACTATTTTTACCTAATTTGTAAACCATTGTTATACTTTCTTATTATCATTATGGAGGATTTTGGCAGATTTTCTATTTTTCGTCTCACTTATTTGTACTCTATCCATACCTATATTTTTTAAACTCTTATATTTTATGTAACTTATTTTGTCAACTCTAATATTTTTTTTATGTAACCTGTATTTTACTAAAAAATAAAGATGTATATTATTATAGGTAAAAGCCCTATGGGCGTTTAAATAAAATAAAAAAAAATTTATTAGAATAACTTTTGAAGGTTATATATCGAGAACACGTAATCTTTTCCTAATAAATATAATTATGGAATGTGACAATGTCAGTATGTCAATAACAATACCAATATTTTTATGAACACGTGTTCCACCGTCCTCATAAAATATTCGATTTTAATTGATAATTTGTTAGAAACTCTGTCAATTCATTCGTTAAAAGCTTTAATGTCCCGGTTTAAACAGAAAAAGGAATAATTTGGGATTAACAGAATTTATATCAGTTCACTTTTCTCCGTGTACACATCAATGTAATGTATTATTTATGGCCCTATACTACATGAGACAAAACACATAATTTAATATTTATGGCTCTCTACTATATGTGTCAAAACACATAATGTATTATTTATTGCACTATAATATATAAGAAAAAACACAACATTTTATTGACCTGCGATCACTTCTTCGGGTGGCGCGGTAAGCTTTAAAAATGCAAAAAAATATATTTAAAAATGTTACTGGAGCTCCTCCCAAATACCTATTCAAGTAACATTTATATTTTTTTATTACTATGGTGGCAAGTGTTGGATTATTGTTTGTCGCTCTTGCATCTCTTTCTAGTGACTCTAGTTAAAACAAACAGTAGCAAATTTTCTGGTTTTATCGAATGAAGCAAACACTTTGTGATGTGACATTATATATTAAATGAAAAAAATACACTTTGTAAAACACCACTTTTATTATGAATTAATATTAACAGCCAACCAGGCTTCGCTTAGCTAAAGCTTCTTCAGGGCTTATTATATCATGAGCCCTGGCAAAGCTTGAGCTAAGCGAAACCTGGTTGGCTGTTAATATTAATTTATAATAAAAGTGGTGTTTTACAAAGTGTATTTTTTTCATTAAATTTTCTGTTAATAAGTACCATTTGTGGGTGAAAAACGATTTGTTATTTAACGATTATGTTCTTGAATAACGGAAAAAGTGATTTGATTAGAAAAATGTGGTAAAAAGGTTCTATTCCTGTCGTAAGCCATTAGGATATGATACAACAATCCCATAGTAAATATAGAAGCTTTAAAAATCGAATGTGAAAATAATAGGTTTTTCATTGTAACAACTTTTCTTTAACTTTTGAAAGTTATACCCATCATTGTGATATTTCAAAAAAGAAGAAGATAACTAACTAACTAACCATCACGCTGTTTTCCCGCAGGGGTAGGCAGAGAGGACGGACCGACAAACAACTCGGTAACCTAATACTAACAAATCTAAACCAAGCATGAAATAGAATAAGTAAAGAAAAAAATAATAATAAAAATAAGTCTCAATGGTATAGTGGATAAAGACATTGTCCCGGTAAGACAGAGATCCTGGGTTCAATTCTCAGTTGAGACCGTTATCTTTTTATTTTATGTGATTTATTCGGTTTCATGTTTCGTTTAGATTTGTTAGTATAATTTTCTTCTTCAATGATAAAAAAAAATGTAAATGATTTCCACTCGGCCACTTCCATGCAAATTTCATTATGGAACTTCTAAAATTATTGCCATTGCTTACTCAGCTATCAAACGAAGTCAATCTTTGCATGTTTCCCGTTAATACAAGTCGTTAGTTCTTATTGTCTGCGCTTCTGTTAACGCTCAATGATTTCCATTCTATCTTAGAAGTCCAACGGGGTGACTGTGAGCTATATATTGAAACCCACTTTATGTACCCTTTGGGCAGAGGCCCTATATTGCCCACTGTTTGGAGTTTGCCCAAAGTAATTCGATCGGCGGGAACATCGATATTTGGCCGATGAGAAGGAAGCAACATTGTTTCAAATTCATGACAACAGAGAATATCAGATAGTACAAATTGAATTTATAGGGTAACCCATTAACTGAAGATGTATAGAAGGAATAACGATTTACACAGAGCTCATACATAATTATTTATTTGAAATTAACGACACAAGTGCTAAATATCACATGATAGTATTGACAGTCAGAAAGATTGTAAATATATTACAATACAGAAAGAAGAATGAAAAGAGAAATTATAAAAGTAAACAAGACAAAAGAAAAAAGAATAAATATTTGTAATAAGTTATTGATAGAAATGAGAATGAAACAAAAACATTTGTACTAAGTTATAAACAAAAACAAAAAAAAACTGTTATGTAGTTAAAAACCTCGTTAAAACATGCAATGCTTAAATGTTTAATTAGTACAGCTTTATACATCAATAGAAGCATATTAAAACATCAGCTAACATAGCATAACCGTTACAAATGGTGTGTTTTCTGTTTTCAACATAATTGCATTCTGAAACCGTAATATAATTGTCACAATAATACATACCCTGATCTAAGGAACCTTGATGATAATGATAGGAAGATAAGAAAGAATCAAAATTATTATATAAGCTATGCAACATAAAAATATAGGATCATTTTTTTTTCTTCTGTCACTTCAACAATTTCAATGAATAATAAAAAAAACATGATCTGTTGATTCTAAAGGAATTCCAGACCTAAAATTAATACACCTCAAAATTTGCGTTGGACTCTTTCAATGATATTAATTTCAAGTATTAAAGACAGGTGACCCATGATCTGTGTCACTTAGAATTTTTTTTAAACAATTACTACTAACTGCATGGGTGATTAGGTTGTAGATGTTTTTTGAAATTTCTAGAGAGCGTACTAATATAAAGCTTTCATCGTATTCAATATCATTTTATTAATAATTCTTCACCAACTCCTTTACTTCCCCACTACATTCAGCCCCACGACATTCCACAATTCCCAACGAACCCTCATATCCTTTTCTTTCCTAGAACCTTCACCCCTTCCTTTCCTTAAAAGTGTCCTATACACAGCATCCCCTAATATGACGTAGGCCCCGAGAAACACTATTTTCCTCAAAAATACCTTTATGAAAAGTCCCTCCTTAGAACAAAAGATAAAAAGTTGACAGATCGATTTTAAAAAAATGTTATTTAAAATATTGTACGTAATCCATTATGTACAAATTATATTTTTATTTTAGATAGGCATATAAAAGTTTTTAGGTTATTTATAGAGTAGACACTGTTTTAGACATTTCATTCAATAGCACCATTTCTCTTGTGGTTCCATGCTGTGCTAGAACATCGCTTCTGCCGTGTGGTATCTTGAAAATTTCGTGGTAAAGTCTACGACTATATAGCAATATGAACATCTATGCTCATTAGCAAGGTGAAATTTCAGTTGAATAATGTTTTTTTCTATATGGGACTACATCCCACTACCTTAGCCAGTAGGGCTGTGCCTCTCTTAATTGGGCTGTTGCGAGGTGGAAGGACATGTGGAGAAGATAAATAATTTTTAAACAGCCCATTAAGAAACAAACCCAAGACATAAATAACAACTTTCCTAGATATATTAAAACGTATAAAGAATATTAGCTAATTTGTTTTTGTCTCACAGATCCGCTTCCGAGAAAAATACGACGTGACCCTACCGACTTGGTGTAACCTCTACCTCCTGGTCCATTTTTCCGTGGTGGTTTACGGTTTCCAAGAGCTGGCTCTGAAGCACATGGTAAGTGGAATATTACACATTGAATGGAGAAAGAATTGAGTAACATTATTGTCCGTTTGCCCGGAAAACGCGAACTTAAACAGCGCCGTTTGCATTCAGAAATCGCATGGCTCCTACGTGATATTGCCTCAAGATGAAAATTCTATTAATGCAGATAGATCGCATCTGGGTTCTTTCTATTAAATGTGGAATGATGTCGTGATATAAATGCAGTAAAGGTTGGAAAAATTCCCAAGAAAATAATGTAACAACAAAAGTATTTAACTTGTCATAACACGAACCATTGTATTACCAAACATCGTTTTGTACTGGGTGCGGCGCGAGAACTTCCGTATCCAAAAATATCATTAAACAAAAAGTATTGGAAAATAGAAAAAACATTAATTGTACCTCTATTTAAAGGAAAAGGAATACAAATTATGTCTCCAATACTTTTTGTTTTATGATTTCTTTTAAAAATAAGATAGTTGCCGCGCCGCACCCTGTATTATACAGGATGTCCACGATGTGGAGGGTAAAGTGCGCTAACTTCGTGAGGTGATTCTACATGAAGGTAGAAATTAAATAGTTAAATAACTTTTTCGAATTTACAATGTTTATTTTCCCATGCAAAACTAATTTTTTTAGAAGGATAATTCAACATCTTAATCTAAAAACTACCTCAAAACCTTGGAATTTCAAAAAAAGTTATTTTGTCTTTTTTACTTTTACTATCATGTAGAATCACCCCTCGAAGTTAGCACATCCCTGGACGCCCTGTATTTGTGTATGGTCTTTATGTATGGCCATTGAGGAACAAGATAGTATTAATAAATCTAAACAGAGCAACGCAAAGAAAATAAAAATGTTATATCCCTTTCTTACCGAGACAACGTCTTAAACCACGCGGCCATTGAGATCTGATTATTTTTTATCAGTTTTGTGGATCTCATATCTCAGTCATAGAACTACCAATATTATCCTTTTTCCCTCTTTGACTGCTATCTTTAAGTTATCTTCTTCAATGATTAAATAAACTTTCAAAAGTTATATCAATAAAATTGATCGGTCAGTGGCTAAGTTGGCATCACGTTTGGGTTCAACTCAGGCGACGTGAGTTAAATTTCTCGGCTGGCTAACTCCTCCAATACAGTACAAGCAATATTTTCCGCTCACTATGATGGTAGTAGGAGATTTTAAAATATTTTCAATAAGTTATTCGTATCCCGGGAATGTTTGTCTTTCTTAAACAATAAATGTATTATCTTATTAATCTCGTTTTCCCTCACAGTTAACTGATTTTTTTTTTAATTATAGTCTTATTATATTATGTACTAATAATATTATAAATAATTAAAGAATTACTATGAATGATTCGGTTCATATTTAACTGTGTCATACTTCGAATACGAACTACCAACATTGTCTTCATTTTCTCACCGCACATTTTATTTACATAGTCCACATTAATTTTTTTCTATTTGCGCTTTTTCGTTTGTATTTAAATAAACGAACAAAAAACACCGATGTTTGTAAGAAAAACTTTTTTTTTGTTTATATTAAAATCAATATTTAAAAGTCTCTCTCTCTGGTTTCAATCCTGGGATTGGTTTGCAGCAATTTCATCTAATCTCCTCTTCCATTCTTCCTTGTCTTGTGCGGCTCTTTTGACTTCTGCATATGATGAGCAGCGCACGTCCACCAGCAGGTCCTCCAGGTACTCTCGTACTACCTAGAGTTGGTTCCCTCGGTCATACCCTCCATTATGACATGCAAGAGGCCTTCTTGTCGTATAACATGGCCGATCCATCTTGCACGCCTTTCGGACAAGGTCCTGAGCAGGTGCCTTCCTCCTTCGATTCTTTGGAGAACCTCCTCATTTGTAATATGGTCTCTCCAGGAAATTCCTAACAGTCTTCTATAGGACCACATCTCAAAAGCCTCTAGTCTCCGTTTATCTCTTTCGGATAGGCAACATGTTTCGCAGCCGTACATCAAGATACTCCATACATAGGTCTTGATGAGGAGTATTCTCAGTTTTAGGTCTATATTATTCGATTCTATTATTTTCGACCTTTTATTGAATGCAAGCCTAGCCTGATGTATACGGCTGTCGACCTCGCTCTTAGACCGACCGTCCCATGTTATTTTGCTCCCGAGGTAGACAAACTCCTTGGTGTTCTTTAGTGGAACTCCTGCCATCTCTACTCTCATCTGATGTTGCGTTCGGCCTACAGACAGCAGCTTTGTTTTGTCTTTATTTATCTTCATGTTATAGTTGTTTTGAAGAATGTTTTGCATGGTTGTTAAGGCCTCTTGCAGTTCTTCTTCGCTTTCAGCAACCAAAGCAATGTCGTCAGCAAACCTTATCATATCCACCTTAAACCTTTAAAAGTCATTGCTGAGATAATAAGAGATTTTCTGTATTACCTGTAGTCTATATTATAATCTACCATTTGTTCCTAGAATGTATTAATAAAATGATTGATGATTCAAATTAATAAGAAAACAGCATGATATCTCAAAAAAAATTATTGTCGTAATAATACCGAATATCTCAGTTGTATCATTTCTGAACCTAATTAGAAAACATCATTCCTTTGTGACGAGGAACTAATTATTACGTAAATTGCTTATTCATTCAAAATATTTCCGAACATTTCTGAAGGTGTCTTTACAATATTTTGAAATTAATAAATGGAATAAGTTTTCCCCCAAATAAAAGGTGTTAATTGGTTGGTTTAGGAATTCATGTACATATTTAGATTATTACATTTAACTATCTAACATTTGGAAATCGTGATAGCATTGTAGTGCATGATGGTACTAGATTAGTCTATTAGGTTACTTGTAGATGGCGTTAGCTGTTTAGTATTGTAGAGACTGAAATGATAATAAATATCCAAGTGTTTTATTGCAGCCGGAGTTGTATTTAAAAATAGAGTTTATGAGAAACCCTGGAGACAAAACATAATTAATTAGGTCGTAGTTCAGAGAGCAAAAGCCTTCAATATCGCCCGTTGAATCTCACGCTCTGAACTGAAACTTTCCTTACAGGTAATGGCTTTATTTATCCTTTGAAATTCAATCAGCTTTGTTATTCCAGCTTTCCTACTTCCTTCACAACAACATTTCCAACTTTAACATTAAGTGGAATGTGGAAATAAGCGAAGTTTCCAAAATATTTGCCTATTATACCGTTCCCCTAGAGGCCTAGATAATGTTTTTTGTGGAATTATTTTTCATCTGGCGACACTTTTTTATAGATGTTTCACTTAAGACGTTCTTAAAAAAATTCGGAAGTAATATTATATTCATAAGTCATATTTCAGCCCCTGAAGTAATGGAATAATTTGATATTCCTTTTTTTTAAAGAAAGACATTCATCCCCGGGTAACGAATAACCTGAAATAATTTGAAAATCTCCTACTACCGCCACAGTAAGCCAAAAATGTTGCTTGTGTTGTGGTGGAGGAATTGAACTCACTACGCCTGGGTGAGACCTAAACGTGACCACCGACCGGTGGCTGAGTTGACATCGCGTTCTGATAGTGGAAATCAACTTCCTGATAGTCCTTCCCGATAGTGGAAATCAACTTATGATGAATTGTCATACTGATGTAATCCTGTTGGCCTCCGTGGCTGAATGGTTACGATGCTTGGCTACGAATCTTAAGGTCACGGATTTAAATCGCGGCGTGCGCAAGTAAATTTAATTAGATTAATTTGTATTATTTCACAATTAAAAATAACATATAGCTATTTGTGGCACGTTTCAGTATCACACTGGTGACCACTATTAGTCCAGTGCAATTAGCGATTCGCGATCGTAATTATTCCGGTAGTCCCAGTTTAGTAAGAAACTATAGTCAAGGGCTCGTACTTCTGTCTAAACTGATCTACAATTAATTTTAATTTTAGTTATGCTGACAACTTAAGTAAAAAAGAAAAGAATGTCAATAAAAGTTAATTTTACGAAAATACCAATTTTTCTCTTTTTTATATACCTTGTCATCTTAATTATATTAATAATCTTAAATTTATGTTGTGATTACGTTGATAGGCATGTCAGACCTAGCTGCGAGCATAAATGTAGTAGCTTGGCCTATTTAGTGATCTTCCCATTGGGGATGTATGACGACCGATTTGCTCAAATAGGCCATCTACTATATTTATAGCTAGGTCTGACACAGGCATGACGATTGTTGTCAACGTTTATGTTATTACAAGAATAATTGTTAAAATAAAAAATAAAATCAAGGAATGCCAAGTTTAAAACACTTTACCTCTGTTTCAATTTTTGGCCTGGTTTTGGTGGATTAGAGCATGGATATGTAATAGAGATAAAAAACATAAATCATATATCTATTTCCTTTATGAAATTTTCTTTTCTACAAAACTAGTAACAATACATTTTTCACAAAATTGTACTGGAAATGAGGTATTTACAAAAAACCAAACCTAGTCGCACAAAAAACTTTTTTCAAAAATATACGCACCTTTGCGACTTTCTACCTCGGTACCTATAAGAGATACCTACTTTAGCCGAAATTTGCATTGGAAATGAGATATTTGGGAAAAACTAGATTTTGGCAAAATTTTGGTCGGTTTTTACAAAATGGCGGCGCGAGCACAGGTGCGCCAAGGTCGAAAACTCAGATTTTACATCAGTGGATCAGTTTACAAAACATATAAAAAAAATTAAGACTACCGGAATAATTACGATCGCGACCCCCAAATTTGGCGCTAATTGCACTGGCCTATATTCAGAATCTAAATGTTGGGCGTTGTTTGAAATGGGTTTAGTTGTGCTTAGTGACGAGATTCGAATAGCCAGGTACTTCCACACCTTTATCTTTCCCATATCCTAACCCTCCCCATAAAAGTTTGTTCGTTTATTCTTTAATATAATATTAATTAAGTCATTTCGCTACAGTTGTAGCCAAATTACATGATACCTTCATACTGGCCGATGAAATTGATGATCTGTTCAAGAAAAAAAATAATGGTTTTCGATTTTCGCCCTTTAAGTACAATCTTTTGTGGTTGTACAGGAACTTTGTTATTTTCTTATCAGATATTTATATAGAACACACCCTGTGGTCTATACTGCAAATAACCCAATTAGCCAATAGCATATATAAACAAACTACCCAATGGGTTAAAGCTTACAATTCCGTTTATCGCGATTAAAAGTCACGCGTTAGGCCACAAGTCACAAGGCGCCAAGGTAGAGCACATTCCTCCGCTGATGCTAATCGTATTGAATGGGTCGACTGTAACTGCATTAACTGCAGTACCGCACGAATGGTCTCCTGTAATGGTGCTTCACCCGGCAAACAGTACACTTAGAATGCAATTTGTGACCTACGTGATTCCAGTCAATTAGCTGATTGGTTTTGCTACCATTTGTTTATGAGTTCGAGAGCTTTTGAACATGGATTAACGCTCTGGAAAGTGCCGCAAACAGTTTGAGAACAATGAACATAATGTTGGTAGTTCTTATTCGAAGTACGATACAGTTATATGACCGAAGGAGTAAGGCAAGGATACAAGGTTCGAGTCCTAGATGTAACCGTATCTTTTTCTGATTTTTCTGTTTCAAATTTTCGTTAAGGAATCGCTAATATTGTTTTCAATAATTAAATATTTCAATTTGAGGTTTTACTCAAAAGTTATTCCAAAAAATAAAGTAAATGATTTATGCTTGCGCACAGCAGGATATGAACCCGCGACCTGCAGATTCGTAGTCCATCCATCCATTTAAGTAAATTTTCATCCATTTGACTAAAATACCATATCATAATTGGGTGGTACCCAGAGTTATTTCTAATATTAACCGCAGTAGATTTATATAATGTCATCCAATTTCAGAAAAATGCGTGTGTATGAGTGACACCAAAAGTTGACAGATTTCACTGTCGTCGATAATGAGTCCATCTGCCGAGTATCAGCTCGATCAGTTCTCAGGAAGTTGGTTAATTCCATTTCATTCATACATTCATTCATATAATCTCTCAATCAAGAAACAAATGTACATATATGCATTTAAAAAGAAGCCATATTAATAATGCTCATTTATCATAATTTCGCTGTCGCGCGCCCAGGCCTATACTCTAGCCTGCCTTAGAAACGTTTATAAATAAATTAACTTACAACTTCTCATGAAAACCAAAGCTTTTCATACCTAATTATGCATCACCAAAAGAACATGTATGTGGGAGAGATTTTGCACAATTCCCCCAAAAATGATTAATTATGCATCGAATGTTCGCAAATGGGATTTCAATGTAGTCGAGGTATATTCACGTGAAATATTTTAATGTATGTAAATATTAACTGCCGAGCTGAAAGCATTTTGCAATATGTATGTCGTCGGTTTTGCAAATCGAAATTTATACTATTGGTTCATCCCCCATAGCGTTGGTACGACGTGATCTAATTACATACTTGAACGCAAAATAATATTTCAAAAACTATATTTATTTTTTATAATATGGATTTTGTTTTGTGTTTATTTGGGAATTTATGTTATAGAACTCATTAATAACTTTTGAAAATTATTTTCATTTAAGAAAGATAGAAAGTATGTTAATATAGTTTATTCACAGTCCTCTTCAATAGGGATTGCTGTTCCGAGGCGGACTGTAGGTTTTTGTGTTGGTGTTACTTCATATTTTTTATTATATCGTCATCTTCATGTTTGTTGACTGTACGTTTTTGTTTTGGTGTTGCTTCATATTTTTCTTATATCGCCATCTTCATGTTTGTTGACTCTACGTTGTTGTGTTGGTGTTACTTCATATTTTTATGACATCGTCATCTTCATGTTTGTTGACTAGGTTGGTGTTACTTCATATTTTTATTACATCGTCATCTTCATGTTTGTTAATTACGTTGCTGTGTCTAAATCGTGTGGATAGATCTTTTAACCAAGATTTTTAAATCGTCTGGATAGATTTTTCAACCAAGATTTCTAAATCGTGTGGACAGATCTTTCTCGAAAATCTTACAAAAAATAGAAACTTATAGGTTTTTACTTCTTAGACTTTTTTCGGTTTTGGGAAAGGCAATTTTTTCGCTTTTCGGAAAAGCTCAAGTTATGGTCTCATAGAAGTCGTGTTAAACGGAAACCGGATATTTCATCAAAATGACAGTTCAACACACCTATAAAAAGTGATACAAAGTCATGAAAAGTGATGAAACAAAAAGTTTTTTTTCATCACTTTTAATGACTCTATATCACAATAAAGTGAGTGTTGAATTTTCATTTTGATGAAATATCATATATTCGTGTTAAACGCTGTTAGAAAGAGAAAACACAACGCTTTATATTCAAAGATAGAAGTTTACCACGGAATTATCGAAATGTACACCTTAATAAAAACAAAAAACAACTGCATTAAGAACATTAAATCTTGGCTTAAGGAATTACCGGAAAAAGAACTTACTAGCATATTTAAAACATCGTCGTAGAAGTTTCTGGAAACCCTTACCCAAAACATGGAGTCATACCATAGAAGTCGCTGAATAACTTATCCAAAACCTAGTCCCCCTCAGCACAGGATCTCCTAGTGAGGAGGACTATGAATATAATCAACATCTATTTTTTATATATGTATATTCTTATAAAAATGTAAAAAAAAAAATGTATAATATAGCTACTAAATAAAAAAAAAAATAAAAAAAAAAAATGAAACCGAAGTTTCTGACCGCAATCAGAAAAAATAATTAAAATTTGTGAATTTTTTATGTCAAACGATAAAAAGTGAGGCTGCTTATAATTTTTTTTTTAAATAACGTTTGAATTCAAATTTATTTTCTGATAGTAAAATTTAAAAGCGTGTGTTTCATCACCTTCCAAAAACCATTTTTAGTTTTCGGATACTTAAAAAAATCCCAATTATTTGCATTTTATCGGGAAGCGGAAATACACACAAATCATTCGACTTTCTGACAGCTTCATTCTTCGTCAAAAAGTGTGCTAAAATGAAAATCATGATTTTAATTTTTTTTCTAAATTCACACAATATTAGATGTCGCACCAGTTTACTTTCTGGTAGGTTTGTACATAGCGTCATAAACTATTTGCAGTTTGATGAGATTATTGGGCCTACAGGGGATAATTTTATGATAAAAACTGGGCCTTTACCAGCCATCTAAATAATGAGTTTTACCTGTACCCGTAATAATTTATGGTTTTATGAAATTAGTAAGCATTGAAAAGTTTGATTTTTTTTCCAAAATTTTTAATTACAAATTTGTTTGTTCAACCCGTACTATTTTTGTGTCAATAATTAATTTATATCTACAAAACTTTATTTGAATTTGAAACTAATTACTAATGACTTTGGGAGATAGTTGTGCCTTCGTATTAAAATAATAATACAAATCTGTGTTTAACCCCTCAGAATATTGACAGTTATATTTCTTAAAGACGCTGTCTTCAAAATTTTCTGAATTTCTGTATATTTCTACTTTCCAACACAATCTAAATATTTCTGAACGTGTTCGAAAACTAAAAACTGTTTTGAAAGGGGATAATATACGCTTTAAATTTTTTTTTACAAGAAAAAAATATAAAATTTTGTAAAATAAAATATTGAGAGTAAAAATGGAAAAGTTTTATAAATGGTACTGCTCACTTTAAGTTTTTTCGTCTAAACACCAAAAAAAATTACTCATAACCAAAAAGATGTAGGTACATTTTCTTAGACAAATTCATTATATTTGGTGATGATCTGGCTTGTAAGTCACACAGACCATCAGGGAATAATTAATTCCCGATGAAATAGGGATTGTAAAAGGATTGATTACAAAATTCACTCTGCAGGAAAGGTAACAAATTATAATCCAGCCACCAAATACATAAAAACAGAAGACTCACCGAAAATATCACTCGCATTGAGTTTACAGCGATTCCTTAAATCTCCAAATTCGGCAGCGGATGGCAATCGGCACAATTATATTTGCATTCGCACTATGAAATTATAATCTGTCATGACCAGCTCTCAAGAGAGTAAAATTTAGAATAAAAAAGAATTAACACGTTGTAATTCTAAAGTACTGTCACTTTATTGTGACAAGAATATTTTAATCCTTTAGTCTTAAATCGACCAAACAGGAATAGTGGTGCCCTCTTTTGTCAAACGATATAATTCGGATGAATCCAGCTGATTAATGCAAAGATGACTGTAATTCATTATCACTTACCTGCAGAGAAAAATCTATACAAAACTGACCAGAGATGTCTATTCTGTCCACTATTTTTAATTTTCAAATTTTATTTCAAACTAATTTTAAGTCTACTGCTTCTCCAATATTAGAAAATAATCAATAAAACATTATTTTTCTCAAATTACTTCAGGAACCTTTGGTTTAATAGAGGTGTACATTTTAATTCTTCTGTGGTTTACTTCCAGATTTCAATATAAGTCTTGGCATTTTCTCCTTCTAACGCCGTCTGGTTCATATTTGTAAATGACAGTAAATTTCTATGAAACCCAAAACTAAACAAATTGACTCTAAGGGAAATAGATGTTTGTTACCAAACTAAAAAAATTAGCCTGAAGGGTTTAATATATTTGAATATTTGAGTATTTCTTATTCTATTGCTAAGAAGACATGGTGGTGCCTGCTACTTGAATGGCTAGTATTTCTAGTTCTATTGCTAAGAAGACATAGTGGTGCCTGCTAATTAAATGACAAGTATGTCTAGTTCTATTGTTAAGAAGATATGGTGGTGCCTGCTAATTGAATGACTAGTATTTATACTTCTATTGCTAAGAAAACATGTCGGTGCCTGTTAATTGAATGTCTAGTATTTCTAGATCTATTACTACGAAGACATAAAGGTGCCTGCTAATCGAATGACTAGTATTTCTGGTTCTATTGCTAAGAAGACATAGTGGTGCCTGCTAATTGAATGACTAGTATTTCTATTTCTATTGCTAAGAAGACACGGTGGTGCCTGCTAATTGAATGACTAGTATTTATACTTCTATTGCTAAGAAGACATGGCGGTGCCTGCTAATTGAATTTCTAGATCTATTACTAAGAATACATAAAGGTAGCCTACTAACTGAATGACTAACATTTCTAGTTCTATTGCTAAGAAGACATGGCGGTGCCTGCAATTGAATGACTAGTGTATAGAAATAGTATTATAGTGTTCCACTCAACAAAAAAATGTAAGTCGGTTTTTGGTTTAATTATTTTCTAATTTTTCCGTTTAAAATTTTACGATTGAGGGTTGTTAGTATTATCTTCAATGATAAATATATAAACAACTGATTTTTGCTGATTGCTGGTTTAATAATGATACACAAAACTAATTCAATTGAGAAAATTATGTCCTACGTTACACAAATATTTAAATAAGTTCAATAGAAAACTCATTATACAAAGAAGACACTTACTTTAAGTCGCAATTTTATGTTGAATCATTTGAATATACTTCTCCGAACCAATGTTGATAATTAATTACAAAATCGACAAATCATTTTGACGTTATGTTCAAATCCGTAAATTTTCCACGAAAATGTATTTTCCTAAAACATATTTTGTATGTATTGTAATTTCTTTGAGTTACTCAAGCGAGTTTCGAGAGAAAATTAATTAAAACATCTAAAAAGAAACAGTTTTATTACATTTTAAAATTAGAACATGTTTAATGTAAACATATGGCAGATACTTTAAAATGTATTATTTCCATTCGTCGTAACTAATGCTGACTTTTCCTCATTTCCATTTGCTCAAACGTGGATTCTTGTACAATCCAGAAACTATCCCCAACTACTCCAGTGGAATTAGATTCCAAGAAATGGTAAACCAAAACAAACGAGGAGCTTATTTGCATACGTACTAAATCTACTTCAGAGGGAAATCCAATTTTTCATGCAGGGAACTTATTTTAAATAATGTTACAAACTGGATTTACAAAAAAAAACTAACACTGCTACAGGGCTTCATATGAATTATGTTGAAAAATAATATGGGACAACAAAATGAAACTTTGAATAAATATTTGTAAAATTTTATATTTTTTTGTGACTTAATCAGGAACTACAAAGATAATGTAGTAGATCGATAAATGAAATTAAAATGATTTTGTTAAAATTACTTTTTGATTAAAAATCAACATGTTTCGAGAACAATGTTCGCTTCATCCATGTTCGATGTACATTGGGGGGAGGGGCAAACCCAAATCGGCAGAAGAATAATTATTGAAGAAGTGTAAGGGGTAGAAGTACAATAGAAATACAATAGTGGAAGGGGTAGGGTACAATTTGGGAGATGGGTCTTGGTACCGCCGCCCCAGGAACCATTTATTGGATATTAAACACGTCTGCCATAAGTCATCCCAAGTGGTTCGCTACTTTTGGTGATTTAGCAGGGGTGCCCGGTTTCATCAATGAGGTGTGTTTAGGATTCGCCTGCCCACCAGCTGACTGCCAGAGACCCTTTGACTTCTCCAGCTGATCTCTCGACTCATCGCCTTGCGCCTTGGTGGGGGGGATAGATCAATCGTCCTACACTCCTGGACAAACAGAAAAGGAATGAGGGATGGGTAGATTCCTACCCATCCCTCATTCCTTTTTCTTTCCCAAGACTTCATCTCCGTCCTTTCCTTAAAAAGTCGATGTACAAAATATCCTCAAAGATGACAGAGGCCTTGAGCAAAATTATTTCATTTAATTATTTATCCTGTGTGGGGCTGTTTAAAAAATAAAAGAGGATTGTTAACTACTTTTTTCTTTTTCAACTTTTTATTGTTTTTTCAGTAACCCCCACACATGATAAATAATTAAATTCTGATTTAAATTTGACTTAATATTAACAGTTCTTCTCCTCGATGAAAAAACTCTCGATACAAATAAGAAAGAGCTAAAGATATGGATAATAAAAAAGATAGCGGTCGCAACTAGAACACAATCCCAGAAAATCTAGTCTTACATGTACTGGCATCTCTATCAATTGAACGCTTGCCGCCATACTACAAGTATAACTTGTTGATTTATCTTCTTTATTGATTAAATATTACTGTCAAACAAAGATATATTATGAGCTTTAGACAGCAGATTGACTTCATGATAGTCAACCTCCGATGGGAAAGGATCATGTTGCGAGCTGAAATCAAAATACACGAAAATGTTTTATTTAAAATTAATGCACTTCTGGTGTATTTATCGCCGACACGTGTTTCAGACCAATTTGCTTATTTCGTCTATCCAATGGGAGTTAATTGAATTTATTTCATGGATGACACAGAATAACGAATTTGACTAACTAGTTGTCCAAACCCACACCAATTTATGGAGCCATTTGTTTTGGCGTGTGCAATAATACAATTATCCATTTTGGTAGAGGGGCTGTACATGCCAAATTAAAGTCATTTTTTCCAAATTTAAATTAACTCGAAAACATATGTTTTTTGGATGTACATGTCAAATAATATTATTTGACTAGTACATCTAACCAAACTGGATTTTTTTGACAGAGATTTGGAATTTTATAAAACGCACTATCAATGATATTAAGTCACCCACCGTGCTATCTAGATATCTATGGTAGACATTACTAGATTATAAAACAAATACATATGAGGCTAAGGTAATTCCCACGTCACAGACATTGTAAGACTTGTAACTTATAGTATAATTTGGGATAACTTGAAGCTTGAAACTCATCGTAATATTTGACGATTGACGAATAAAATTTCACCAACTCTCAATAAAAATATAAAAAACAGATAGACACAGAAAATAAAAATGTTACGGTCGCAAACGGGAATCGAACCCTGTTACGCCTTCCTTTATAATTACGTTAACCCAGATACGTATTGATTTAAAAAAATATATTTTGATTAATAATACATAATACATGGTAGATAATACAGTGTTTAAAGAAAATGGTAGTCCCGCAAAGCTGCCACTTGACTGCTTGTCTGCCCATTCTACTTTAGCATTTATTTTTAATTAATAAGATTAAGGAGAATAATTGTACTTATTAAAATTACAGAAAAGTGGAAAATATTATTTGTAATGTTTTCACACCATAAGAATCAATAGTCTGCGGAGTAAAAGTTATGGACTAATGTTTTATACTGTTATTAAAAAAAAATTACAGATACCTAAAATTTTCGATTATTATCCATCTTTTTACGATTTTCGTGTTGAGTTTCTCATTTTCCTCAAGTGCAAAGCTATTTTTGAGTTCATTAAAAATCACTGGTGCACAATATTACAGCTTTCAGTCACTAATTAGATTGTAGTGGGATTTTCAGACCTCTGTTTTCCGTAAAATGTATGCTGTTGCAGTGTAATAATGGTTTTTTATGCTTACTTTTTCCCCAGTTATCCATAATAGATATAACATAGAAGTCCTTTGATTGTAAGTAGGCCCCAAGAACACAACAGTAGTTGTACATTGCTTCTTTATCTGTACGTATTAGATGCGACGATTTTCTTCACAATAGCGGTTAGTAAATTGTGTACATATTTCATATTGATTGTATTTCCCCATGTTCGCATTCCGGATACAAAGGATAGATTCCACCAAAGAAAAATAAATAAGTTTAAATTATGGGGCAATATTAATTTTAATTTATATAAACTATTCGCTTTAGCTGGTTACATATTTTAGTTACTTGCTCATCCCATTTAAATTTAATGTCATCAATTATTTCCAAGTAAGTATATTCTTTAAAAAATTAATTTACTGTCGAAAATTATTTCCAAGTAAGTATATTCGTTAACAAATTAAATTTTTTCACAATGGCAAGAGTTTGGAATTTTTTCATGTATACAGATGAAATTATGCGCAATTAGATTTGGTATAATCCCCATTTTCAAACTAGGTGATCTAATGTACATACATTTTATATTCTTTACACGCTAATTAATCCTACAGCATGTTCTCATTTAAGCATTTCATTGAAGTGGTTTTGTATTGGGGATTTGCAATAGATATTACAAGTGCAGTGTCGTTTGCAAAAATTAATCTTATGGATAGTTTCGACATTGCCCTTTCATAAATAATATACAACTCAGGACCCAAAAATGACCCCTGCGGGACCCCTGACTTGATATTTCATCTAAACATTTTACATTCATTTTTATATTTGATGAGTAGTTCTTTAAAAGAGTAAGCAATTTATAGTAAGTAGGTATTATATAGATTTTAGTTGAAACACTTTGCTTACCGGAGACCAGAAAGGAACAGATCACAAGGAAGACTGCAGTAAAGATATGGCAACGATTAAAAATGCAGAGAACTAAAATAGCTAGTCTTGGCTTAAAGTGGGAAACACTGAAAATACAGGAAATAGCAAGTAATACGCAGAAATGGAGAGAGAAAGGCTAAAGTAGAAGAAGCAGAGAAATTGTTCAAATGTGGCTGGCTTTCTTAGAACCAATTTAATATGCAGTAGAAGTAAAATTACGTATTCATGTGGGGACGGGATGTAGAAGAGAAGGGAATTAAGGTGAGACGAAAACTGGATATTAAGCTTGTGGGAATAGAAACTTCTCCTTACGTTTTGAGTTTAATACAACACTTATGAGAGCACCCCTTATATGAGAAGGCAGATTGAAATAGAAATCGGAGAATTTTCAACACCCTCCCCTTGGAATACACCTATCCTTATGTTGATGTGAGGTGGAAAGTAAACGGCCTTTCCTGTAAATCAACCGTTAAGACCACTGCCGTTGAGTTAGGTTCGGACCGTATGCACAGGAAAGTAAAATAAGTGCCTTTGAAATTCCTGGATTTCTTAAGCTTATGGAAATTTATACAAGTTGAAAACGAATTTATTATAATGGCTGTTATTTATTACTCCATCAACTACTAGGCTTCTCCGATATTTGTTTTAAAAAATCGTTTAAGAGCTCCATAGTTGTTTTATTTTTATGATAGTTATGGTTTCATCATGCTAGGTTAGGTTCTAAAAATTACGTTGTAACTGAAAATTGACAAATTTACCAAGTCAAAACAAACGGAAAAAGGTGTAGAAATTTCATGACGCCAGAACTCATCGTTGCTTCTGAAAAACACAGTCCCCATTTATGATTTGATGTATTGGAAAGATAAAAAAAAACGAAGTTTTTTTTGTTATTTGTTTTTGGAGTGTTATGCCGTGTTGCGCTAATTCCTTCTTTAGCCAACGTTTCGGACAACGTTACAGTGTTCATCATCAGGGCAGATGTGTCACATTAAAATCAAATCATATTTAAATACGAAGCTCTTTTTTGTAAATGTGCTTTCTAGTCGCTCTGTTTCACAATAATAATTGATTGTAATTTAGATGATAATTCAACTATTCTAAGCAAGGTCGTCTTAATGATATTTTCCCCGGGCCGCGGCTGGCCGTAGCAATTGGATTCAGATAGTTTATAATTATCACATAGATTCAATATAATTTTAAAATACCCACGGGACAATAAGAGAATTTGAGGATTTTTATGAAAAAATATTCAATTTTATTTCAATGCAATGCAAAATTATATTTTTTATAATGGCTTTAATTTCAGGATAATCTTTTTACTTTTATCAGAGAAAATTTTTGATATAAGATGACGCATTTTCACAACTTCTAATTAATTAAAAGGGGAGATAGGTTACTCAGACAACGCGTATGGTTTCCCTGAACTAGGTCTAGTGGACATACTTTAGATTTACTGCATTTAGTATCGCACATAAGTTCGTTGGTCAGACAAGCTGTCACCAGCTGCCACGAAGATGTCACTCTAGGCTCTATTTGTGAAAAATATGCCTCATGTGCTTTTGAGAGATGTACAAATCGTTCTCGAGCAATAACCAAATCTAAAAGAATTTGTTTTCACTAGTGTGTACTCAAAAATCACTGATTATTTCAGTAAATACAATTAAAAACACTTTTTGCCACTTGCCCGCTCGGCTGGTGTCGAGATTCAGTATACAGAAACGACGGGCATTCATATTAAGATAGCTCTTTCACCCTTACACACATAGTCTTTGAATGGCTATCCCTTTCTAGTGCGTTTCGTTCCATGTTAGGCAGTCTGACAAAGAGCTATTTTATATATTCACACATCTTTATTGGCTGTAATTTTCTTATGCGTTTCGTTCAGTTTCTCTATTAGCTTTACATCTCAAAACTGGAATGTGTAATTTTTTTTTCGATTAATGCAAACATAACGCATCTTTGTATTTATTTCAATGCTTCTAACCAATAAAGTTTTTATATCCTGCATAGACCTAAGGACAGTTCGTTTTTCACATCTCGTACAGACCAAATGTAATGTAATATGAAAAACATAAAGATTTCATATGCGGTAGGATCATGTTTTTAATTTCAATTTTTTAATTTTCCCCATCTTTTACGGATAAAAATATTTATCATCAAACCAGGTCATAAACAATAACCTGCTTCAGTAAACTTCAGAAGAAACCATCAATTGTCCGCTCACTGTAGAAAGTACCTAGTGCTATAGTTCGACTGTGATCTGAGACTTCTTAAGACGAGACAATACCCTAAAATATAGCCAGAATCTTAATGACGTAAGTGAAGAAGCCGTGCACAAAATTATGGGACGCGAGATCCTGGTGTATTCGACAGACCTACGGTTGAATTTGCCCTAACAAATCTGTAAAATAAAGTGGGAATCTTAACGACAAGTGATGAAGTCGTGTAAAAATAATATACGATGCGCGGCTCAGCGTAACGGACGGGTCTACGGTCGACTTTGCCCTAGCAGGCATAGAAACTCGATCTTTCCGTGGGGTTTGTTTAATTAATTTCTGATCTGAGAGATCTGTTTGCTTGCCACTAATTTTATAGTTGAAAAACGTTATACAAAATTTTCAAATCGTTTTGCATAAAATATTTTAATGGTAAGGACTTGTTTTTATTAACCTTACATATAATTAACTTACATCCGTAGGGATCCCTCTAAAAACATTTGTGATTTTAGTAATAAGTTCATTAGAAATAATTAAAATGTGAGCGTCGAACAAACGCCCGTTATTAGAGTCTTATATCGCCTTAAATCTCCAAGCAAGTCTTCTAAGTCCAATGCAATTGCGGCAGTGAGTGGTTGTCGTTCACGTTTCATTGACCGCAGAAAGAACCAATCTGCCTGAATAGGTTTTCCTGTTAGTTGGAATGGAAAGCAATAATTCCTTTTCATATAAATACTATAAGCTATGAGCGTATTTATTGCTTCCCAAAGTTTGACCTTAACTGTTATTTTATCCAGAAAAATATTTTTCAATTTAAATTAATAAAAAAAACAACAAAAATTGGGGTAGGTAGTACTCGGTACTCAATACACTACCGTTACTTGTTATGAGTGAAAACGTCTTTCATTCATCACTGTGCATAATTTAAGTTTTTCCGCTTTTTTCAATTTTTAGAGTACCCCAAGATCTACACGACGACTTACGTAAAACTCATGTTACCCTTTCCGTTGCAAAGTTATGACTGATTCTTTTGTCGCACAGAGTGAATTTCGAGGCTCTTATCTGATCCTCCTCTCCGCTCGATGACGTAAGTGCAAGGTGCATGATGACGTAAGTGCACTGAAAAACAGCGATCAATGGTTTATATATAGAATATACTCGCCTCTTGGTATCACAACCCTTGGGCCACGAGATTCGATACGGTGATCTTTCACCAGAGTGATGCTGAGAGTATATACCACTCTGAAACATTCTGTATATAAACTATTTTTATTATTTTTGATGATTAGAGACTGGAACCCGTTGTCTCCAGATTCGTAGGATTGTAACCAGTCAACCATGGAAGCCATTATACCGAAGCTTAATTAAAACCTCAACAATAAGTTTTGAATTATATATTACATCTGAAAAGACAATTTTGTAGGTCCCATTTTCTGTTTAATATTGTTTGTTTTTCATGTAGATATTTCCCTATTAAACTATTTCTATTTATAATATAATATTTAATTAAACTTTCTTGCTATATTGCCATACCTACGTCATTATGTATCCAATTACCATTATATTTACTTTTATCATTATACTTGTATATTTAATACGAATAGAGGTAATTTATTAAATCTGTATGAAAGTCGTGTAATAATGTACAAACGGTTACAGAATAAAACAGAACATCAGGTTTCGTTAGGTTTTTATCATTTTTTTATTTGTTTGATTGTTCTTTTTCTTCAGTTTCTTCAATGTACTGTTTTGTCATGGAAACGTCTAGAAAACTTGACAGGTTTCAGTGTTGGAAAATAAACCCGTAAAAAACAACGTTTTATTTTACTATAATACATCCATTTTAAATTGTCTTGACAGAGGATTAAACCTTAGTACTCAGGAATTGGAGTCTACAACTCTGTCAATCTCGCCAAAATTCGATCGGGTGGGACCGATATTTATTTCGTGTATTATCTGCTGTAAAATCATCGAAATTCATAGAAATATGTGTACGTCCGTGTGTGTACGTTATTGACACCAAAAGTTAATATAATTCATTGTCATCGACAACAAGTCATCTACAGAGTTTTAGCTCGATAGGATCTCGAGAAGTGGTTTAATTTCCACTTCCAAGGTTTGCTCTCATTCATTCACAAAAACAAAATCCAAATTCAAGTAGATGTATTTAAAAATGCCCCAGCGTACACTACTATATGTATACATGTAAAACGGTGCATATATGAAAGTCGTAAATAACTTCCTCGTATGTTATTCCCAGTCAAACTGTCAATTTGTATTTTTCCTTTTGCTTCACACTTTGTATGGACAGCAGAGAGCAGTGGAACAGTTCCATCTGCTGAAGCAATTTGTATATCTACGATCAAATATACAAAATCATGGATCAACGATTCAGAATACGGGTGCATACAACAGGAGGAGTTGTTCTGTTATTTACGGGCGATATCCACTTCACATTGTTTATTATACCACTCGACAGTTGGCTTGAATAATTCAGTTGCATTTCCAACTGCATTTAGCTTTTGGTATCCATCATATAAAAGCACTCAGCTGGAATGAATAGTTAAATTCAGAATATAAAATTGAAAAGTATTGTTGAAGCAATTATATGCATCTCCCTTTAGCACACATTCCTACATTCCTCCACCCAATTACCTGTCCGTATCTGACAATGTGGAGTAAATACCTACGTGAGTAATATTACAACAATTTATGGTACAAACCAGTCTGTTAAGAAAGCCTGTACCGTGAACATGTTTGATGATCTCTCTGTGTGTATAGTATAGAATCTATTAAGGAAACTTGTGCAGTAATTACCCCGCGGTGTCCCTCAAGGCCATAATGTCGATTCGCAACATCATGGAGTGTATCAGAAGGTGAGGGGTAAGTACAGAATCCGTTCCCAATTCTAACTACCAAATAGTTAAATCAGAAAAGTCATAATTATTGATGAATCCATAAATTGATTCGCAGACAATATTAGTGACTAAAAATATTGTCATAAATATTTTGAAATTCAGATTTTTTTAATGGATAGATTTTGTAATACAATCATTTAAATGTAGAATTTATTAATCTTCAAACTAAAGATTGTCGTTATTGATGGTGAATGAACATCTCATTTTGTGGTAGAGTTTTTTTTAAATTTTATTTGTGCATTTGTTTTCGAGTGAAGTTTCAATGTTTTAGGTCAAGTTTCAATGTTTTAGGTCAAGTTTCAATGTTTTAGGTCAAATTTCAAAATAATCGCTTCTAGGGGGTTAATATCATTAAATATTTAAAGTTTTTTAGATTCTCTCTGTTATGTAGATTCACCATTTTCCTGAGTGTACTACGAGTTTCCATACACAGTGTATAAAGTATGATGACCAGTTAGTAGCAGAGTGATCCGAAACATCGGGCACCCAGGCTTCTAAGATTTAAGAAAGTCTCCCATTATTGAAACTTTTTATGACTACATTATGAAGTTTTCAAGTAAATATTAACCGGAGAATATTCGTCAATCTTAACAACCACAACAAAAAAACTAAATATTTTTTAACGAAAAATACTTTTAATGGACAAAATTCGAACGGTGAGTTTAGTGGTGTGTTTTAAAACAACACAATAAAAAGGTTTCTAGCTAAATTGATCGTGTGACGAAAAGTAGGCTTTGGAATAAAGTCGTTTCGCGAGCTTTAATATAAAATAAAGCAACAATTTTAAATTTAAATATACATATATTGACGCCGGAAAGCCAACAAGAGCGTAAGCGACTCTTTAATCTAAAATGACTTAATTATACAGTTTTGATAAGAATTTTTGTCCAATCCAAACTGTGTGTTTTACTAATTTTTGACTAAATTGTCGCTTACGCTCGTTTGCCTTTCCGGCGCCGATATATTTAAAATTGTACTTTGATTCCTTTCGATTGATTGATTATTAAAACACTTGTGATGTTCTGTAAAAAAAGTTATTTTTATATATTTTACATCACTAAACTAACACACTTTTTACCAACACTCGTATAAAAAACAAATGAATGACATTTAAGTTTATGAAGTCATTTCCATTACAATTTTCTTTTATGATTTATTCCAACAATCTTTATTCTTTTGGTTACTTTGGCCATGTAAAAGTCTGTCGCAATATCGCCATCTTAGTTTCCGTTCTGTTTTGTTTTCCACGTCGTACATTATCTGTCAGTTTTGAAGTTGACATTTTATATGTAAAACACTGCTATATCGACAACTCCGAACGCGGCTAAATTTCTTTTACGCATATTTAAAAATGGATCAGTGTGTATTCAAATGAGTTTATATTATGTTCAACATACCAATATATTTGATTGCTAAAATTTCCTAGAATCTCTCTGATTATTTGTAAACCCAATTATCAACATGTATTATACAATCAACTTAATTTAAAATCACAACAAAGTCGGCGATACAAACCAATTAGGATTAAATTATGTACTTTGATTATAAACACATTAACATGAGGGTGGTTTTACTGATAACGTCAGGTAGGGGCAAAACGGGAAAATGTAAATGAGTGGGTCGAAACACTCACCATTAGCTACCCAACCCTCGCGGCTGTACCCACACGAGAGGGAGATTTTATCTGGCAACATGGCCCTGTTATTATGTAAAGCCTTCGTAGCTAAACGGCGGGATAAGAGAATCATGCCAATTTACAGGTAAATATAGACTCTGTGTCGTTATCTGTAAATAACAAGACTGGTAAATATTCACATTTAACCTTTATTGTGTCAAGATAATTTCCGTTTCCAAGATTTGCGTTCATTCATTACCGAAAACAAAAATGAAATTTAAAGATAAGTATTTAAAACTCAACAGTCAAATTTTATTTTATTTCGGCAATGAAATAATGTATCTTCATTATTGTAGCTTGTCTTTTCGTCACCTTCAAATATTTTTTTTATTTTATCTGTAAAAAATGCCTCGCAAAATTCATGTCAAATGTCATCCTTTTTCATTTTCAGAGTCATAATACTGTATTTATTTACGGGAAAGCCTAATTTCATTGTAAACAATGCTTATTCAGCCGCAGAATAAAATAAATTTCAAAAATATTTTCACGCGTCTTCATTACATTACATTATTTTTACATTAAAGCTTAAAAAACCATTTCTCTGATTAATTTAAAACTGTGTAAATTTATTTAAAATTTATAAAACACGTTATCTAATAAGACGTTACAAATAACAAAAGCGTAATTTTGCAAAAAAAACAAGTATGTTGTTACAAAAATATTTTCTAAACTCTCGAACTGAGTCCACGTATTTATTATTAACTGATTTTTTTTAATGAACTATAGACTCCTATACTGTTTGTTCCGTATTTTCAGAGAATTTTAGAATGTTGAATCATCTAATGCAGAGATTCCCAAACTTTTTTGCCAATTTTTTTTCCATAGACCCCCTGCGTGCCGAATATTGAATTTTCCTAAAACTATTAACGTCCCATGTGATAATAATTTATTTTTTTAGTAAAAAGATTCCCTTCCCTTGCCTACCTAACGACCGGATGACGGTATAGTTCCTCTGTCTTTACATTGTGCAGACAGGGGCGCCCTTGTGAGGTATTACATCAAATGAAAATGAAGCAGGATAAGCAATGGGAATTTCTTTCTGTAGCTAGCCCCACAGAACTGCCCGTTAAGTTCTTTGTCAGTGCTTATTCCGGTCATTTCTTCTTGTCACATGTTTACCGATTCTTCAACGTTCCATTTCGATAGTCAAAATGTCCTCAAACTTAATTTTGAAGTCTGTGTAAAGTACATTGAAATGTTGAACGTCATTATTACCCTGGACGTTTTTCAAAAACAAGTTGGGGAACTAGGAAAATTCGAGGCTTCCAATGAGCAATGTTTTGCTTGAATATATTAATTCTGACGAGAAGAGGAACGTAGACTCTATTTATATACCTCAATTAACAACTTTACGAAATATGAAAATGCAAATATCAAATAAGTAATTTTTCAGTCTATTATATTTGTGTTAGGTCTATTGTGTCATTTACGGAACTCCTAAATGTTGACTAGAGATAAACGGGGGTCCGCTCGTATGTACCCCCGCTTGAATCTCGTGGACCCCAAATTTTTTCTCGCTGACATAGACCCCCAGCAAGCCGATATCAACCCCTGGGGGTCCATATATACCACTTTGGGAACCTCTGATCTAATGGATAAAATCTGTTGACAAATTTATATGTTCTCTCAATACCAATTAAAATAAAGTTGTTAATTTATGGCTTTTAGTTAGGGTTTTATTACGAAATTATTCCGATTAAAATGTACAGTTCTTGGCATTCCATTTGGCAACAAAGTACGAGAGTATAACTGATATATATCGCAGTCACAATTTGTAGGTAATAATCATATGTACATAAGGCGTTTCTGCATTTACCCTATCGCGTTTTGGCAGGCGACCACGATCGCATATGGAGGAACTTGGAAATATACGACTTTGGCACGAATGTGTAAATTATATAATACTATTTTACAGAAACTTCTCACTGTACAAATGTAAACATTTTCTTTTGGAAACCCTCTGATTTTAACTTGCATTTTTATGTGAATTCATGCTCTGGTGATGAGGAATTAGTTGTTTGTCATTTTACCCTCTGGGGCCGTCCCTTCCTAGTAATAGCATGATTGTTTGTAGCCACATTGACAACTTGTCAATTATGTACAAGCTAGGTCTTTCATCATCGTACAAGCAACAATTTCATTTCAAAATTTTTAAAAATATTTATTTATTAATCGTAAGTTAACTCACATCGTGTGCTGATAATTTTAAGACGTATGTATAAAGTGAACATTATTTACCAAACTATTTCTATAATGTTTTAAATTTAAATAGCATTATTAAAATTTCGTTATTACAATTTATGTTTCTTGTCACTTAGTAATCCTCCCTGTATTAATTTTATGTATAAAATTAAATATATAGTCTGTTCACTGAATTTTTTTTTTGCTTTTTTAACATGTTTCTTATCCGTGTGCATAATATGTTGCGTTTCAATATTATTCGCTTTGCTTTATTTTGCTGTATTTGCATTTTTTTAAATTTTCTCTTCATTGCAGAGAAAAGAATACTTGAACAGTAATTAGAGTGTGGTGGTATAATTGTTTTGTAAATTATCTTACTTGTTTCTTTATTAAATTTGTTTCTGATTCTGCAAATAAATCATTTTTTTCCTTGTTTTAAATTCTATAGTCTATTTTTTGAAAAGCTGGCTTTAAGTCTAAGATATTTAACCTCTTCAAATTTTTTATAATTTTTTCGTCAATATAAACCTTTTTGTCGTCTTGCATGTATTTTATGCTTATATTTATATTTTTTGAATAACTAACGTTTGGTATTGATTTATTTAGTTTCAGCAATTTTGACGCACTTTCTTTTCTGATGAAGCAAGTAAGTTTTATGATGCAAGTAGGGAGAATTCAAATATTGTCCTCTAATTCTCGAATACCAATTGAAATATAAAAAAAGGCTGGAATCAAGATACAGTTCGGCCATTCTTTTCCCGGAAAATACCACGATAAATACTTTTTACACGATATATTTACGAGAAATATTATTATCTCCACAATGTATACAAATCATTAAATAAATAACGATAAAACCACTTATTTTTGTTGGTCTGTACTTAGAATTGAAATTGAAAAAAATGTATCCTGAGGAAGGGACCATTGGTTCCGACACTTCTTGATATTAAAAACAGTGGTTAAAGTTCCGAAGTAAGCGTTCAAAAAGAACAACATCGTTTTTTTTTTAATTTTATTTCTGGCTAGAGAAATCCCGATGAGTTACAAAACTCATTGTAGGATGAGAGAAACTTAAAATACATAGGTGGGAGTTAATAAGTACAACTTTACATAGGTATTTTTTTATCAAAATTATATGTTTCCCATACAAAACAGAAACACAAATTAGAAAAATACTATAATTATAAATTTAACATACAAAACAGTACACAAATAGAAATAGGGAGGTTAGGTGGAACAAACAAGAAGAAACAAAAAAGGAAACGGACAAGGAATTTTTTCATGGTTATTTATGCATACGTATTGGTATTTGAGAATACCTTACCCTTCTAGTGAGTGCCACTTTCAATTAATCAATAATGTGGAATCCAAACAAACACCACCTCCCTAATTGGTTAATAATCCACCTCTCCAAATGAAGTACCTACGTAGGGATTTATCTTTAACAAGGGGACTTAACGAATTTTCCATTTTCAGACATTTTATCGTAAATTGCCTAGCAGGTGAATTGTATTATTTTATGAACAATTCACAGAAGTACCTCATAATACCTTGTGAGAAAACTCTAAAATAAAATCTGCTAAGTAATAAAAAAACCTAAATATTACAACATACGTTGTAGTTAAACAAAATTGCTGGAATACCCATTTTAAAAATTTTAAAACGTAAGAATTTATTTTGTATTATTTCAATAGCTTGTACATGAATATTATAATGTGGGTTCCAGATAGGTAAATCGTACTCAAAGGCAAAATATAACATTTTAATGCAATTAATATTTTGTTAATTATAAGTCCTAAGATTTGTAACTCCTTGTTAGAGATTTCCGTGATGTGATCAAAATAAAGATTTGATTGAAAAGTGATGCCTAAGTCTTTAATTTGTGTAAATGTCTCAATGTGTTACGCAGTATACCAACTGAGCACGGCTGATTCACACGGCTTCGTACCATAACATGTTTTTAAAAATAATGATTTCACTGTAGGTGTATTAAGCTACAGAATTGCGTTTATTTGATCTTTTTTCTGGCCTTTCTAAGGATTTATCTGAGGATATATTTTTTTCATTTCCACTTTGTCAGATTTTCTTGGCCGTTGTTTATTTTCAATCATTTGATCTTTTTATCCCTAATGCTTTGTTAATAAATATTTGATTCCTTCTTGAAGGACTTCGTTTCATTTTTTCCCATGGTAAAAATGTAAAAAATATATCACATTATTAAAGAAATAAAGTATATGTATGTAACTCTGGTACTGAAATTTGTGAGTGAAAAATTGGCCAACAAAATATATTTTTTTAATAAAATTGATAAGAGCATTTATGCTGACTTTCCAAATTTGATAATTTGTAAATTAATATTACACTTTAGATGCTTGCTGGGATTACCACCTGGTAGAAATTTTGTTTCAACCAAACCAGTTTTGTGGTAAACTAAATTATGTAGCGAATATATTTGAAATAATTCGCCTCGGTAGCTCTTAGTCTGTAACAATATGGGAAAGGGTAGTGAAATTATTTGAGATGTATAAAATGATTTTATTAATCTGAGAAATAACTTAAAGGTTAAGCAAAATGCTGTGGCTCAGAAATGAACATTTTCTTAAAATAATTACGCTATATTCAATATCAATACTGTTTAGCTAAGTGCATGCCTACTTCTCATTCATTTTACATATTTCAATGACGTTTTCCGCAGTACCACTAGGACCAAGTGTATTAGTCATGTCAAACACGAAAAACTTTAAAACAACTTTAAATACGATATCTACAAACATCATTGTTAAAATTATTTTCTTATTTTATTTTATTATTATTTAATTTTTACATTTTTTGTAAATATGTGCGATATAAACGTAAAAAAATATACATAATGTTTTTTTAGTCTTCCTCCCTAGGAGTTTAATTCGGGAGGTGGTTCAGGTACCGCCGCCCCGGGAGCCATTTATTAGATAACCAACACTTTTGCCAAAGGTCTGTCTGAGTAAAGTTTGCAGGGTGCCCCGTTCATCGGGTGTTTCTACGACGATGTTTTTTTTTAAATTTAATTTATTCTTTGGTTGAAATTTTTACAGAGTGTTAGCAATTATTACATCAATGAAATTTCCACTGATATGCATTGATATTAACACATATGTGCATAGATATTAACACTCCAGTTTAAAATGTTCACAGCGTAAATCGAGGTTAAGAAGTTACTAGTTAGAGGTGGAAAAAAACTAGTGAAATAATAATAAAAAAAAAAACATAAAAGTATTTATATAGTGCAAAAAAATAAAGAAAGTAAGAAAATAATTAATTATAAAGCAATTGCATAATTTTAAGTTCAATTTTCTCCTTCACAGAAGCATTTTTTTATTTAATTTGTTTGATACTTGGTGGGAGTTTGTTATAATATAACTTTACAGCAAAAATATTTTCAGAGCTTCTTTGTTCACATAATAGACAGATGTATAATTTATGATAGACATACACTTATATACCTTTAAACATCGCAACCACCTACAAAACCTGTTGAAAAATAATAAAAAATACAAATTCCCTTCAACAACCTTAAATCGTAAAATTTACCTTTTCGCTGCCTAAGCTCTGAATCGATAACCAAGAACACGATTGAAGGGTGAAACCAAAATTGGATGAAAGAAAAAAATCATCAGAAATATCGGAATCAATATAAGTCTTCGTATTAAATTTAAATTTAAGCTTCTGGGTGTGAAATAGGGATCAGGACCTTCGGCGAAAAGGATTCTCAGGAGTGTTGCTTGAAGTTCTTAAATTCCCTTTACTGCGAAAATATCTATGAAATCTTGAGTAGCCAGAATTCAGCCGGGAATATGAATGATTATTTCAAAGCCAAATATCTGATAGGGTGTCCTGTCTCTTGCGACGTGATGTCATTACTAAATGAACACCGAAAGATTCTACAAAACCGATCAATGCTAAGTTTGCGAAGGTGCTTGGCTTACAATAGTTGGAATCTTTTTTGACTTTTATTTTGAAAAAGCTCATCAACGAACGAATGGGTGAAAGATCTAGTTTGATAAAATAGTTTTTAGTGATTTTGTTTCCTAAATGGAATTGGTAAAACTTCTCTTTTTGTTGCAAAGCGGAAGTAAGGAGAGAGGTAAAGAGAGGAGATATCAAGAGGCACCCGCCTTTTCAGATCTGGTCACTTAACTTAGCTAAACTGATTTAAAGCATGGTTTCAATAATTGCGTCTCTGGAATGAGTTTGATACCTACACTAGGATGATACTTATAGTATTTCACATTCTGGAACGATGTTCACCTAGACAATACTTATAATACCTTACATTCTGGAATGAACTCTGGAAATATCAACTTTTATTATTCCGTCATTTTTATCTCCACCCGTCATCGGGTTTTACGCCCATGATCATAGACATTTTTATCTCCACCCGTCATCGGGTTTTACGCCCATGATCATAGACATTTTTATCTCCACCCGTCATCGGGTTTTACGCCCATGATCATAGACATTTTTATCTCCACCCGTCATCGGGTTTTATGCCCATGATCATAGACATTTTTATCTCCACCCGTCATCGGGTTTTACGCCCATGATCATAGACATTCACAATCTGAATGGCTCATGACTTTGTTCTAGAGACAAATCATCATAAAGTCAATTTCTAATTCATGAAATTGTTTCTGGTTTGTGGGAAACTGGGTGACTTGTATTGAGTAGCTGTTAATCCTATCCAAATCAGAAATACATCCAAAAATTGAATTTGGGAGCCACCGGGCTGGAGTCCCACAATACTTGATTCGTTAACAGACCGATTGCCACCTACAATGCACAAGAGCAATGTATGCATACTGAGTCTGTTCTATAGATATTACCATGGAGACTGCTCTAAGGATCTAGCATCAGTGATCCCCTGTGCTTTAGTGCTCGTCCACAAAACTCGACTTATACCAGCAGAACACCCGTTCACAGTTGATGTTGGCTTCTTGAGAACGGGTCGTTACTTAGACTCGTTTTTTTGTGAATCGTGGTACGAGCTACTCGCATCTGTTTTTCATCTTTCGTATAATCCGGGTCTCTTCATGATTCACATTAATAAATACTCCCTTCCTACAGCTACCTTACTGCCTGCCATCTCACACTGTGCACACCTCTTCACGTTCCCCAACTGGATGGCGATATAGATCCCCTGTTCGTACATAAAACGGTGCTCTTATAATCATTGTCGTTAAATCCAAAATTCCAACAAACATTTAGTTCGCAACACTGATTAAAAAGAAGCGAAGTTACTAGAATAATTTTGTAAAATTATTCGATCCATTAAATTATTTTTCACGGCCTCTTAGATTATGTGACGTTAGCTATCAATCTACAAAAAAAAACATTTTACTATATTCTTAAATAAACAATACTTACTTACATCCAATCTTGGCAGCCTGTCAAAATTATCTCAGTGCCAAGATTTGAGACGTTTTATTTTAAACACATTTTATCACTCAAATGCGGCGTCAAATATTTCCAACAAACAACTACAAATACAACATTTGTGAAAAAAGCTTCCTATACATTAGTACTAAACTCTCCAACAAAAGCCCACTCTCATTCAAAACTCACAACAATATTAAAGCAGTTAATTCTCAATAAAATAGCTGGATACAGAAAATAGTGAGATCAAATATAAAAAAAAATATACCAATACCAAATACAGACTGAAAAAACACCATTATATATACGAGTATTTATAATTATTTCAGAAAAAACACTAGAGTATGTGTATACATAATTACTTCATATTAATCATGCTGCTAAATTTTAATAATATTTAAATGAAATCCTCAGTACAGGAGATCCCAGTAAGCATATCATTATTATTTGTTATAAAACAGAAAAATAATAAAAATATTATTTATTTATTATCATTATTATTTGACGATAACGATAAACGAAAACCTGTTGAAAAATAAGTAAATGTGGAATTCGGCTTATAGTGTAAATGGTTGCTCCCTTCTCTGTGTGCCGAAACTAATGACTAAAAACTAACTTATTAAAACTAATATATTGTATTATAAAATATTATAATCCAATACAATTTGAGATTCTTGTTTTAGAAGGTTGAACACCTTAACGTTTCCTCTACTTTAGAAAGTTGAGCACTTTAACACGTCATCTCCTTAGAAGGTTGAGCACTTCAACGCTTCATCTCCTTTGGAAGGTTGAGCACTTTAACACTTCATCTCCTTTATAAGGTTAAGCACTTTAACATATCATCTCCTTTGGCTAATGTTTAGAAGGTTGAGCACTTTAACGCTTCATCTCCTTAGAAAGAAGAGCACTTCAACGCTTCATCTCCTTTATAAGGTTGAGCACTGCAACGTTTCATCTCCTTTGTAAGGTTGAGCAATTTAACACTTCATCTCCTTTAGAAGGTTAAGCACTTTAACATATCATCTCTTTGGCTAAAGTTTAGAAGGTTGAGCACTTTAACGCTTCATCTCCTTAGAAAGTTGAGCCCTTCAACGCTTCATCTCCTTTATAAGGTTGAGCACTGCAACGCTTCATCTCCTTTGGAAGGTTGAGCACTTTAACATATCATCTCTTTGGCTAAAGTTTAGATGGTTGAGCACTTTAACGCTTCATCTCCTAAAGCTAAAGTTTTTGATCACTTTGCAGTTTGCGTGTTAAAGATATTGACTGTTCCAGCCGATCAACTAACAAAATCAATCTTTAAAATTTCGCATCGCGATCTCCTTCACTTTTTATATGACAAAATAAGATTTCATTTAGAACTACTACTTAATCCAGCTGATTATTTTCTTCTCGTATTATTATCACTTCGCACCTGAAACCTGTTACATTGGCTCCAACCTCTAATGTTGTTGAAAGTACGTTTTAACGCCTCAAGTTGAGGTTGCAATTTACCGCTTTACGTATTTTATCTCCGATATATTCTTCTCCACGCTGTACTAAAAGTATTAGCGAGCTTGGAGCTATAATATAAATACACCACTTCCATGCATTTTCCAGCAAATAATATGATATTCGATATTCTCTTTTCCATGTCATTATTTCTTTAATGACATGGAACGTTATACCTAATCGGTATTCGGTTACGGATTACGATAACAAAACTAAGTAATATCGAATATTTTGTGGCGGAATACTGTTGGGGTTAACATTTTATGATTTTTTTAATACCTAATAATTAACCCCTGGGGACTTTTAAGGTTTTGTCGTCTACGTATTTAAACATTTTCATCTGATTAATTATTTATTTGATATATTCTCGGATGAAATTAAGTTTTCAATAGATTCGCTACTTTTGGACGTATCCCAAAACGAAATACTTTTTGAAAGCGGATAGTTCTATTTCATTTTAATATTACAAATGGACATTTGCCATCAAAAATGTTAAAATTTTACTTGTCGCTTCCCGGTTTTTTTTTTTTCATAAACCGTAAAAGCGCTACTTTACAGGTAACTATAATTTAAACAAATTATAAAGTATACTGTCACTTCGGATAAAAATAATAAAAATAATCACAAGCTTTTCAAAATTAACAAATCTTTCGCAAATATGCAGCAATGATGGTCGATTGGATAACCAACACGTTTGCCATAGGTCTCCTCAAGTAGATCGCTATGTTTAGTGACTTAGCAGGAGCGCCTGTGTTCGTCGGATAAGGTTTGTTCAGTCTGGGCCTGCCCACCGCCTTGCCGCCGCAGTGGGGGGGATAGATTATCCTTCCCTTTCTTTACAATAACCTCAGATGACATAGGCCTTAAGGGAAATTATTTTTCTCGAATCTCTCGGGTTATGGCAAAAAAAATGGCGGTCGATGACTTTTCGGAATATAAAATTATAATTATTTGGAAGTGTTTACGGTAAATTGTAAAATGTAAATACACAGCGTGGTGTTGACACTTTTTAACACTGCTTAAATTATATATCTCACTGTAATACAAAAGGAGATAATAATGAGTTAGTCAATAACTTTTATTCGACCGTATCAGTTTGTTCTGTAAAGTGCTCAAGAATACTCCACTGCTGTCGGTGTACTGTACACTCTGTACATTATACGAGTATAGGGCAGTGTAAAAAGACCCGAGGGGTTCAACACGTTAAACTACCTTGTTTAGTAGTCTCTAGTACATCTTGTTATGCTGTGCCAAGATATCTCTCAGTCCTGGATTACACAGGGTTTTCCAATAAGAGGTGTTATTTTGATATTCGATCGTAAATGATCAATGGTTTTGTTGCTTGTGTGGCACGTAGCGCCGTTTTGTTGAAAATAAACGTTGTCCAGATCAATACCATTCAATTTCAGCTATAAAAAATCATTAATCATCTCTCGATAGCGCAATCCATTCACCGTAACTGTTGCTCCAGCCTCAAAAAAAGTAAGGTCCAATGACTCCGCCGGACCATAAACTGCACCAAACAGTCACACTTTGAAGAAAGAGAGGCTTTTCAACAATAACTCTTGGATTTTCAGAGCCCCAGATGCGACAATTTTGCTTGTTGATGAAGCCACCGAGGTGGAAATGTGCCTCATCACTCAAGAAGATTTGCATTTGATTCGCTCAAGTCAATTTTAATAATTTCAATGCGTTGTTGAAGAGTGTATCGTTCCATTTTTATTAATGGCGTAGTTTCTACTTGTCAAATGTCAAAAATGACAGCTTTAAAAGTAACATCTACTGCAATAGCGGGCTATTCAAAATAACACCTCTTATTGGAAAACCCTGTACCATTCATTTCACGGTAAGCCAAGGAATGCACAATATTATGTCACGAGTGTTCTAGTGATCTAGAGTTCTGAAGGAAATTTCAATATTGATTGAGGAATGGCATAACTAGGTACGTCTAAATACAGATACAGACGTCGTAGCATTTTATTATAAAAGCCACTGTGTGACATATCACGTATGTGTGTATCACGTATGTGTGACGTATATTATAGTATATCAGGTAAAAAAATTTACCAAAGAAAATCACTAAAATGCGTTTTAAACGGTGAAGCAAATATACACATGCACTCTAATGGTAAACTTTACATACGTTATAATCATCACATTCATAGATTAAGTTAATTTAATAATTTTATAAAAATACACTCAAATATATTACGATGAATTATTTGTTTTCGACCGTACATACATACATTTTTACCGTACATTTTTTTTCAGTATAAAAACTTATTTCTTTAAAGAAAGCCATATAAACACATTAATAAATTTAATCACTGATACAAAATTGTATTAGTATGCCTTTCTTGAAAGAATTGAGTTTTTATACGCACAAAAATATTTATTCATATTCGTATTGGGAATGTACTGGCGCAAAAAAAATAAAAACATGAGTTGCAAAAAGTGAATTTTCATTGAATAATTCAATTATGCCATGTATAAACGCGTATATTATAACGTACGTTACGATTACCCTTGTCAATAAATATTTCTTGATTTTGCTGTTCGATTCTTTCTTGTACCAATTACTACAATAACAACATCATTTCTCTTGTTCCAGGGTATGACTCCTCTCTCCGTGTTTGGATTTGTCATCTACATTCTATCCTCTCTGACTACCATCGGCATGATGTTCGACCGAAGGCCCAAGGCGGTGTTCCTTGAACTTCTTCGCTGTCTGATCTTCGCATTCCTCACCCAGAAATACATCGCTGCCGGCTGGGACAAGACCAGGATGGTCCCTCTCCTACTCTTCTACGTTATGTCTTGCGTTTGGTGGTGCCTTTATGGCTTCAAGATAATGGAAATCAAAAAGAAAACGAAAGACGAAAAACTGAATGATTGAACGAAATCAAACAAACCAGGAATTAATTTGTTTGTGATTATAATTGAAAATACGATTTTCAAACCACGTTTAAATGAACGTTTTTGAAATAAACTTTTCAAAATGCGGCTTATTATGGTGAAATTTATTTGGCCGGGTGACCGAATTGGAAGCGAAGATGTTCAAAAAATAAATACCGATACGGTATTTAATTTTGTACGTTTGTTGGATGATAGTATTTGTTTCATCAATAATATTATTAGTGCATTATGAAACGATAATTGTATAAATGTAATGCGTCTATGAATTATTTATGTGAGATTTTACATGGAAGGCATAAAAACTTTATATTTTATCACTTATAGGTAAATACTTAATGTCGACCGGGTTTCACTACAACCGTAGCTTCATCAGGACTGTATAATACTAAACCTAGACATCTAAAATATAAATTAACATTTAACGTTTATTAACATATAACATTAACGTTTGTTTGTGCCGACGCAAACGCACGGAAATTTCCGTTCGTAATTCAGTGTTGCCAACGGATCTTGACCTAATATCGCCGTTTCTCATACATAAGGTAGCGTAAAGTAGCCGAATTTGCTGTTAGGTGGGACATGTTTAAAATTGATGTTTTTACGTGAAAATAAAATTTCGTGGGGGGGGGGGGTGGCTAGAGAATTTCAAAAATATAAAATTTGTCCCCAGAAAATAGAAAAAATTCATGGGGAGGGTGGGTAGAGACTTTCAAGAAAATATAAAATTTGTCCCCAGAAAAATAAATTTCATGGGGGGGGGGGGGGGGGGGGGGGGGGGGGGGGGGGGGTGGGCTAGAGAATTTCTCGGGACATGTTTAAAATTGATGTTTTTGAAGTAGCTTAATTGGCGACCAGTCGCCTTTTAGATTTTTTCGTCGCCGATTGTCGCTCTGAGTAGCCTAAATGGCGATATATCGCCCTTGTTGGCAACACTGGTACTGACGTTTATACATTCCGAATGGAGAAAAACGAACGTTTGCGCTAGTCTCACGGAACTCCGAATACGGAAAACGAGTTCGAAAATCGAATACGGAAAACGTATGTATGCGGCCAGCCTAAAACACTTTAGAAGAAATAAAATATAAATAACCTTAATGAAAAAATCTGTGTTGAAATATGTTCCTCGATTTGCTTATGTAAAATATTTATTAGAAGAAGAACAAGAGGGTCTTCAATTCGGCTTTGAAGAGAACCTAAATAAATCAGTCGAAAGTAAATATCCGGTCTTATCAGCTAAGTACACAAGTTTATCCTGGAGAATATTGCTGTACATATTAATTCAAATATTTCCGAGCTTCTGAATAGTCTATTTACGTATAATAAGGCTTTTGTAAGTCGCAATCTAATTTATTACATTACTAGCGCAGACCCACGAAAAATCATTGGATATTTTTTTTTTTATTTATTTATTTATCTATATAAAGTTTTTTACAAGTGATTTTTCGATGCCTGTCTCACTAGGGTAAACCTGTGTCGAGACAGACATAGAGTACATCGATGTATATACATATAGTTAAGTGAATATCAATAAGGGTAAATACAGTATAAAAATAATACAAAATAATTTCAATACAATCAAAAGAACGGTTGGGTTAATCCTGTTAAGATTGTGTTTATTACAAATGTGGGAAAATATAAATAGATCATTTTAATTAAGTTTGACTTTGGTCTTATGTAAATAGTACTTGTTGTCTATGTGCAATTTGGTTTACATATGCTTGCAATAGTGGGACGCCCTGTGATTGCAATCCATTTCTTTATTTCGTATTTAAATTTTGTCATTGTTTCTAATTGTCTGATCGTAGTTGGTAGTGTATTGTATAGTTTGCAAGCTATGTTTTTAAAATGTCTTTGTCCGAATGAGGTTTTAGCAAAAGGAGTTTGAAGAAGTTCATTGTTTTTGGCTCGGGTATTGTGAATAGTTTGTGTTGGTTTGTATAGTGATTTATTGTTCTGGTGTAAGTTGACCAAGAGGGATCTTGCATACAGTTGTTTTATGTCCATAACATTGATAGTATTGAAGATCGTATCAGTGCTGGTAGAAAGAGGAACCTTAAGGATTATTTTAATGATTAATTTTTGTGCTTTTATAATGGGGTCGAGGGCACTAGAAGAAGCATTACCCCAAGCTAGAATTCCGTATTCTATGTGTGATTGGCAAAGTGAGTAATAGACTGATTTTAAAAGTTTAAGGTCAATAAAATTGCGTGTTTGTTTGAAAAAGTATATAGATTTGCGGATTTTATTCGTGGTGTTATGAATATGTTGTTTCCAATTAAGGTTTGTGTCAAAAGTTATACCTAAATATTTAATATTGTTTACTTGTTCTAAGCATGGGCAGTCACAATTCCGGTTAAGAGATGAATATTTGCATTTGTGTATTTTCAAAGTTAGACATAGGTTTGACTTTGGGATATTTATGAGACTGAATAGTGTGTATTTTGTTTTAGGTATATTAAGAGTTAGTGAATTAGAGTCGAGCCAATGTTTTACCTTTTGAATTCCTACTTCCGCTTTGGCGTATACGGTAGGCCAGTCTTTTGATTGAAATAGAAGGACTGTGTCATCGGCAAAACTGACAATAGTGGCATCGATATCTAGGTTACACAACTCATTTATATATATTAGGAAGAGCGTTGGACCTATAACACTGCCTTGGGGGACACCATAACTAATTGGCAAAAATTGACTCTTTGTTGTTCCGAGTTTAACGCATTGGGATCTGCCAGATAAGAAGCTGGAGAGAAGGTCTAGTTCTTTATTTCTAATACCCATATTGAACATTTTGCGTTCTAATTTGATATGTGAGATTGTATCAAACGCTTTACAGAGGTCGAGAAATACCGATAGACATTTCGAGCCCTTATCTAGGTGGCCAGAAATATGGTCAGTTACTGTGGCTATGGCATCGTTAGTGCTTTTATGTCTTCTGAAGCCAAATTGACGAGGCGATAGAAGGTTGTTGGCTTCAAGGTATTCCATCAGACTATTATTCACGATCTTTTCAAATACTTTTGAAAGGGAATTGAGCAACGTAATTGGACGGTAATTGCTGGTGTCAAGTTTAGAACCTGTTTTAAAAATTGGGATAATAAGACCTTGTTTTAGAATAGTGGGGAAAAGGCCTTGGCGGAAGCTAATATTAAGAAGATGAGTTATTGGTTGAATTATACCAGGGGCAATTTTTTTAAGTACAGTGTTTGGTATTTCATCTATGCCGGCAGATGAAGTGTTTTTGAGAGAGTTTATTGCTACAGAAACATCTTTCTCTGTAACCGTTTTAAGAACAAAACGTGTTGGGACTTCATCATTGGTAGAGGGGTCTCTAGTGTGAGGTGTATTGTTATCTGTTGTGATTTTTTTTGCTAATTCTGACCCTATATTTGCAAAATAATGGTTTACATGATTGACAATTGTATTAGGGTTCGATGTAGCGTGTATAGTGTTATCTTTGATGTTGAGAGAGTTTAAGACGTCGGTAGCTTTGTGTGAATTGGTTGCTTCCTTGAGGATTCTCCATATTTTTTTAGGGTCATTGTTGCATTCGGAAATTTTCTTACTATAGTATAAATTTTTGGCTTTCCTAATTACTTGTGTGCAAATATTTCTGTATCTTTTGTAGAAATTATGGAGTGTGATATCGTATGGATTCGTGGCACATTTTTTATGTAAGGAGTTGCGTTTCCTAATGCAGTTAATGATTGTATGGTTTATCCATGGTTTAAGGGGTTTGATAGTTTTAGGAATGTTTTTGGTGGTGATTTTGGTGTTTTGGTTAAGGGTGTCTTGTAGGTAGTTAGAGAAGTAATTCCAGGCATCCTCTGTGTTTGTTATATTATGTAGTATGTCCCAAGATTTGGATTTAATCATTTTGTTGAGATTGTCATAGTCAATTGTTTTCTTAGTTGTTGTAGTTGAAGCTTTATTGTGTACATTGTGTTTGGAACCCATTGTGAAGGAGGTGGCATAGTGATCTGTAATTGATGACGTATGAATTTCAGAGGTGTATAGATTGGATGATTTTACCATAATATGGTCGATGCAGGAAGAGGAGTATTGAGTACATCGAGTTGGTGAATTTATAGTGCTTACCATTCCATGAAACATTACTGTATTTAAATAGTCTTGACACTGAGGATGTTCATTGTTTTTTAGAATGTTGATGTTGAGGTCTCCAATTAAAACTAAGTTCTTTATTTTGTTTAGCTCAGTAAGACAGTTATTTAAGTCAAACAAAAATTGAGAAATATTTGGCTTAGAAGGAGAGCGGTAAAGTGCGATGATACATGTGTTGACGTTGTATGTTATTTGGAGACAGTTTGAATTTGTAATGGTAATTTCTTTGACGTTATACGCGTTATGAGTATTGTTTAGTGTGTATATTACTATACCGTCGTTTTGTCTGTAGTGATTTATGGTTTGATGGTGAGTGTAATCAAGAATAATTTTGGGAGTATAAGAAGGTGTTAGCCAACATTCTGTCAGGATAATTATATCATATTTGATTTTAGTAAGTTCGAGTTGGATGAGAAATTGGTCAAAGTTTTTGTTTATTGATCTAATGTTTTGATGGTATATTGATAGGTTCGAATTGTTAGTTGTCATTTTAGTAGTTACAGGATCCATTTTTGTAGGGCACTTATATTAACCTTTTTGCTCTTAAGGATATAGCAATTGCTTCAGCAATAGTTTTGTAGGTTGAAATAATTTTCATAAAGTTAGCGTTATTTGTGTATGCATCTATGATTGTACGTGAATCCTGAATAAAATCAAGAGATATCACTATTATACCATCTAATATAACTTCAATAAATAAGAGAATAAAGAATAATAAAATAACAATATCAAAACCAATCAGGGGAATAAGAAGAATAAAAAAATAATAATAATTTGCGACAAATGAGTTAATAAAATGCACAAATATATCCAATAAGGACAGACAGAATGTATGTTTTATGACAAACAAGATAGTCATATAAAATATAAGAATAAATATAAATGTAGAAATTGGAAACTTTAACCGGATTGCATAATTATAGAGATTTGAGTAATTATAATAAGACATGGAAATTTTAAGAATGAAATGGATTAATATAAATGAAGGTATTGAATATATTAGAAGATGTATAGAAAGAATGTAAAGAGAATTAAAATCATTTGGATAGTAAAAACATTTAAAACAAGTAGTGTACATAAAATAATTAAAAAACATGAACAGACAGATTATAGGTTCTGTAATAAGTAAAATAATGATATAAAATATAAGAATAAATAGAAATGTAGGGATTGAAAATTTAAGAAAAATTGCATTATTATAGTGATTTGAAGAATTATAATAATACATTAAAATTTTAAGAATGAAATGGATTAACATAAATGAAGGTATTGAATAGATTAGAAAAGGTACATGAAGATTGTAATCATAATTAAAGTAATTTGGATAATAACCTTTAGAATCAATGGTGTAAAGAAAATAGTTAAAAAATATGAACAGATATTTGTTGTTTGTTTTTGGGGTGTTATGCCGTGTTGCGCTAACTCCTTCTTTAGCCGACGTTTCGGACAGCGTTGCAGTGTCCATCATCAGGGCAGATCCGGTAGATCCGAAGATGTGTGAATTTTGGTTGTCGAGTTTGTGCTTATTTATTTGTGGCCTGGGCCCATCCAAGTGCGAAATGCCAACGCAAGTGGCGACATCTTGTGGCGAATTCTGAAAGCTCAGTATTTATGTTAGCCTGGGTCCCGTCCAAGTGCGAAATGCCAACGGAAGTGGCGCCATCTTGTGGCGAATTCTAGAATTAGAAAACCGATTGACAGCGATTAGAGTAGATGTACCCAGTATCAAGGTATAAATGCAATGGTTTTATATTGTGTTATTATATGGTATTGGAGTATACTTAGACATGTTATTTGCGTTTAGCTTTGGTGTAGCCGTCAATTACCGGATACCAAGAGCTGTTGAGCTTAGCTCCGTCGTCTCTATTGATATTAAATGGATTTTTGTAGATTTCAATTGCCTCCATAATCAGGCGTGATCTATAAGTTTTGGGTCTTCCCAGGACCTCGGGAGCAAATCCAAAGTAATGGCCGGTTTCAATTAAGTGTTCGGCGATTGCCGATTTATCAGGGTGGCCAAGTTTACAAGCACGAAAATGTTCTGCTATCCTTTTGGAAATCGTCCGCTCTGTCTGGCCTATATAAACCTTGTCACAACCAGAGCAGCTGAGTTTGTACACTCCATCTGCTTCCAGAGGAAACTTAGTCTTTGCAGACCTCAGTAGGTCTTGGATTTTGGTGGTGGTTCCGAAGACAGTTTTGATGTTTTCTTTTCTCAACAGCCTGGCAATTCTGTCTGTCACATTGTGAACGAAAGGCAGGAAAGCACAGCCTTTTGAGTCTTGTTCAACTCTGTCTTCGTTTGTTGTAGATTTGGCTCTTAAAATTTGCCTAGTCTGACTTGCCGGGTAACCGTTGCGCTCCAGTGCATCGGTCAGTTTTATAAGTTCTGCTCCAAGTTTTGTTTCTTCACATATTCTGGTCGCTCGGGTCACCAACGTATGGATAAGTCCTCTCTTCTGCGCTCCATCTCCCAAATTATCTGCAAAGAAATATTATGTACCATGAAAATGTTCACAATTATCCTACGAGAAGACGCAGAGATTTTAGGCTTCCCAAAACTAAACTTTCATGCACACAAAACAGCGCGTTTTATAAAGGGCAAAAACTTTATAATAACCTACCAAATGTCATAAAGGAAGCCACAAGCGTTAGCACTTTTTTTTTTTTTTTTTTTTTTTTTTTTTTTTTTTTTTTTTATTTGGTACATTATTTTGTTACAATTTATGTTTTCCAGTAATGTAGGCCTCATTGGGTGGCTTGCCCGTGCTGAGGCCTTCATTTTATAATATGAAAATCTAATCTACATATTACATTTAAAGAGAAGATAGTAAATTTGAAAAGAAAATAATAAATTTAAAATTAAAAATAAAAATACATAATAATACATTTAAAATTAAAAAATAATACAATGAAAATAAAATAATAATAATAATAATAATAATACAACTTTTCGTAGGACATGTGCTTTATATGTAAAAAAATAATTTTTGATTGTTGAACATACTCACCAATATTATTTTAGTCACCTAGATATCTTATATAATATAATTTTGTGTATTTATCTTTTTCTCTTAAAATGTAATTGTTATTTTTTTGTATTTTTTATATTTTCCTACTAGATGTATGAAAAAATTTTCGTACATCTAAATAAAGATTAAAAAACAAACAAAAAACAAATAAACAGAGATGTGACAAAAATTAATTGTTTGACTGTCTTCGAACGTGTTACCTAACCGGGAAACCCAGTTGGACAGCAAAAAGGAGTACATGACGTTCAATGTACATATAATTATTTTTTTTAATGCATACCGCATGTTTCTTATTATTTCTGCTTCATTCATATTAGTAAAGTACTTCCATATTTAGAACGCTAATATAATAAGAAGTCAAATAGTATTTGACTTCTACTATATTTATTCTGTTCGTAATCTGTATCATTTCAATCAATGTAAACTAAATATTCATCTCAAAGGCCGCCTTGCTTTGTTCTCCAACAACAACAGAGAATCTGAGCAAGAATACTAAGAAATTCATCGTTCAGTAGTTTGAATATTCGATTCATCAAACTAAACTCCATTCTACTGGAAAGGTGTATTACGCCAACGTACGCCAATTCTACACTGGTATGTGTAAGGCAGACACAAGAACTACTGTTGTTTCGGCGTTCCTATACTAGTGAAAACCTTTAATGAAACTGAAAGCGGGAGAAGTATTGAGCAAGATAGCTTGGGGCAAATAGCTTGTGCAGGATAAAAAAGCTGCGAAAAAATAGCCGGAAACATAAATTCAATCAAATCATTGCAAAATTGCATTTTTTAAATAAGAGAGTAATCAATTTTCACATAAACATTAATAATATAATAATAAGAGTTTATGCTAGACTGTATGCAGGGGTAGTGTAATGCAATACATTCCATGTTTTAGTAAACACTCTTTTTTTAAATAAAATTTGTTTGTCTAAGTACGGTTTCTAGTAGTTCTCAGCTTTTAAAAAGTACAGTGAGTTTAACTATGTTTAATAAACTTAATAAGGGTAGAATCGGAGCTAGGCTATGAAAGTTTTGGGTTTTTCATAAAAATGATAACTACCTGAGTTTTCATAAAGAGGGTAAAAATCTGAATAATAAATGGAAGGTAGTTTTCAAAAAAGGGATAATAAGTCTGTAAGGGATGTAAGGGTGGAATAGACTGGGGAAATTTTGGACTTTATTTTCCATAAAAAGAAATTGTACGTGTGTAGGTTACCTTATACAAGGATTGCTTTTGGTGCAAAATTTGAAGGAAGGTGTGGTTATTCCAAGCTCTTTGACTATTTTTAAACATATGAAAACACAAAATATTTCAACTGCCTACTATTTTTCGTGAGGTTACTTTGCCTCAGCCGTTTTATCAAGTTCTGACAGCATGTACCAAACTCAAGAGCGAGTTCTCTTCATTGTTGTAGAAATGCTAAAAACATATTTTTTTTCACTATTTTGTTCTTATGACATTCACTATTTACTTTTGTAGCAATATTATTTTCTTTATTTGTTATGTATTTTAAAATAATAAATTGTGAAAATACTTTTTCGATATATAAATACATATAGCATAAAAGTCGTACATTCCAGTTTAATTTTGAATATCCCACGGAACTTGCTGAATGTTTCGTTCGAAGCTTTACAAATCCTGGGGTAGATTTGCATAATTCACGTCAGAATAGAATTAAATATAATATTACAGAAATAGCGGTTGTAAGTTATTTTAACTGCGTATTATGGAGGTGATTACACCAAATTATGCCTTCTCCCTTCGGGCCTTACAAGAGGGCTAATATATCACTGCTTTGTGAAGGAATGAAATCTATTTTGTTAACTTACCCTGTTCTTGTGAAATATAATATAATGTGTTTCACGGTTTTATAAATTCTTAAGGATTCCCGAAAATATCTTCTCGCTTTGGTGATAATTTAATAAACTCTGTGAATATTAAAGTTGATACGGACAGAAAAAAAATTATATGGTTTTGTTAAAATAATATTTTAAAATATGTTTTTTGTTTATGTTTTTGGTTGTTTGTTGTAATTTATTGTCTGTACACATATTCATTTTTTTGTATTAATTCTGTACAGGAGGTAAAATATTTGCACATGGAGAAGAATAAAGTATTGCTAATTTATTAAAAATCTTCATTTTTTTGAAAAACTTAATGAGTAACACCTTAAATTGTAATATTTAATTATTGAAGACAATATTTTACGATTCTTAAACAAACAATTGAAATTGAGAAATCAAATCTTGCGATCGTACATACAGATAGCAGCCAATAAAATATGCGGTGAGAAAATTATATAAAATGTTGGTAGTTCTTCTCAGAAGTATGATACAGTTAAATATGACTGAAGGAGATAGGGGCCCATTAGCTCAGTTACTAGAGTGGCGCCACGGCAAGGCGAGGGTCCTGAGCTCAAGACCGTAACTTTTTTATGATTTTTTTTTCAAATTTTCGTTGAAGAATCGCTAATATTGTCTTCAATAATAATCAAATATTAAAAAATCTATTCAAATTATTGGTAATCTGGTTAACAACAGGATTGCAGGTCGTTTCCTGATATTTTTTTAGTAAATTCTTAATGTATCTGAACACCTGCATTTTCTTTGTTAATATGTAATGACGTAACGCGAAAGTATTAGGATTTTTACGAACACGAGTTCCGACACCGTGATAATTTATTAGTTTATCAGGATACCTATTAATTCATTCGTTAAAGGCCTGCAATCCCGTTTTTAACCGAATAACAAGAAAAAAGGTTTAAACAGGTCTCTGAGTAATTCATGTTGTGGTAGTGTATCATGTCTTTTCACGTCGTGAAAACGACCCGTTTGCGTTCTTACAAAACATATTTATTTATTTTATTATCAAAGTTGGTAAATAAACAAAGAATTTTTTTTCTAATAATATATTTAACATAAATAACAATGGTTATACAAACATGAATACTGGTTTTAATTCAAACTTAACGTATATAATAATTAATACTTTCTATTGAATATGTCTTATAATAAAAGTAATTCACAATACGACGCATTCTACCCTGTGTCAATTATTTACACATGTTATGTTTCAGTCAGATGATTACACTAATTAATAATTATTATTATTTCTAAAAAAAAAAATTTTTGCACTCAAATTAATTCTAACAATATAAAAACGCAATGGTCACACAAAGCAAACGAGGTAGTATTTTTTTACATTTTTTTTGTATTAAGAACGTATTAAAAACGATTTTACTTTTCACAGAAAAAAAACAATATCCCGAGCGAAGTCTAAAAGGTTTTTTTGATTTCCGACAGTTTTGTCTGGGAGATGTCTTATTCTATAAAATACATTTTTTTTCATTTCGGATATTAATTTTTACTCTCCAGACGGAAAAAAAATATTTGCGCCTTTAGAATCTAAACTGTAAGCTCTGTATTATTTTTAAAGATAAACTTATTTTTACAATGCAAAAGTTTTATGCAAAGCTCAAAGGAAAAAAAAATTATAAATAATATAAATTGAAAAAAATCTTCCGAGAAAAAAATTATCAAAAAACTATTCATTATTAAATTATCCTTTATGGTTTGCATAAAAACCTTGTCTTGTTAACAAAAGTTGTTCGGTCTTGTAGACAGGTCAATATTCCTAGTGGGAAAATTAGTATTTATCAAAAATAAAGTTGGTTGTTTCCAGATGAAAAAATCTAAAATGCAATAATTTTTGATTAAAATACTAGTGTATATTGAATTATTTTACGGTTTACAATAAACTGACGTAGCGTAGTGGCTTAGTGCACTCGACAGCGCTTGTAAGGCTGCAGATTTTTCAATTTATACGGACGTTTCAGGATGATAATTATTGTTTGCGATAATTTTGAAAATTGGGATTAAGCACGCAAGATGCATATGTTGTTATTGTTATTAATTTTATAAGTTAAAAATAATCTTAGCTATTAAACAAATACAACCATAACATCAAGCAACAACATTTTATGAACACTTCCATTCTACTGAACTAATGCATTATGATAACTATATTTATTCATTTCGATCTTAACACACATCATGAACATTTCTATTCTACTGAACTAATGCATTATGATAACTATATTTATTTATTATTTTGAAATATTTAAGGATGCGGGTTGAACATAATTACCCAAAGGCACATTTCAATCTATAATATCAAATTTATTTTTTGTACCCTGCTCTTATTATTATTTTTCTGAGAATCTGTTCTAAAAAAACACTGGACTGAAACAAATCAACACACTTAAATATATTGTACTTACTTTCAAATATTGACTTTTCACAATTATGTTATTATGAAAACATTCTTACTTAATTCATAACTTAACATTTATTCAGTAATAAAATACATAGGATATCAGGGTGTACACATATACAATCTCCTTCCCTATAAACAGTAGGTATATAGAATAAACATATTTAGGAGAATAAAAACTGTTCATTCTGAGATTAGTGGACAAAATAAAAATCTACTTAAATAAGAATAATATATTACGTCTGTAATAAAGAAAAAATATTTTAATGTTTTAAGTAACTGTTGATTGGAACTCGGATTTATTTTGAATTCAAGTGTCATTTACAAAATTGGAACTGATTGTGTCAAGAATTCAGAGAAGCCATGAAATTCTTACTAATAATATAAATTTGAAATGAGTGTGGAATGAAAAATCAGATTCTGGATTTTTCCATTTCCAAGAAAGCGGTATTTACTAACTATTAATTTTATGAATGGTGTTCATTCGAAAGGGATATTATTTTTTATAATTTTTCAACGAAAACATATTATTGTGTTGTAATGAAAATTGATAATATTGGTTTTTACGTCGGGCAAATAAATTATAAATACTTTCAGCTTCACGAATCCTGGAATAGGGTACTTTCTTTAGTTTTTTTATTCTCGAACAAAAATACAACGGTGAAGGTATTATTATGTTTGACGATTAAATTTTCTATAACAATTAAAATTGTGCCATTTTGGATTTGCAGCCAAAATGACGTGTTCGTTTTTATTCGTCGGTTCGGTGGCGTTAACGTCACGCCTGGCAACGTTGGTTTACCAGGAATTAGCGTTTTCTATGTCACAATGACGTTGTAGCCAGTTGGAACCGCTTCGAAATGTACGGTTTCAGAGCGTTTTTTTTTAAATCAACAATTATAAATACAAATATTGAAAATTCACACTTTTAATGTGATAATCATAGTCAGAAAAAATAATATTAAATCTTCTACACATTTGTAACGGTATTTTTGAAAATACCCATTATAATATAATGGGTATTTTCAAAAATACCGTTACAAATGTTGCGTTGACCGCTCACTGTTGCGTTGCGCGAACAACAGGGAATAAAATACCTCCACAGTTTAACAACAAAAATCCTGTAAAATCTAAAGAATAACATTTAAACCAACATATTAAACAAAAGATAGAATCAGTGGAGTGAATTCAGTGAATTCCTAAAACAAATAAAGTCACTTTAACAGCATAAAAACCTGGTACAATATACTTAACCTAAAAGTTGAGCGGTCAACTGTAAGTCAACGACTATACTGTAAAAATAAAAGTGAAACCAGCGAATATAATATCACATGAATATAGTGTTAATTAGACATTAATCAAGTAAAATGTATGAGGAAAAAATATCACTATAAAACCGAATCTAATACTTTAAAATAACCTACAACAAGTTAAAGTTAAAAAGTGTCACAGCAATATAGTTTCAATAAGACTTTAATAAAGCAATCTGCATGCGGAGAAAAAGCATTTTAAAACCCAAATCTATCTAGTGTAAGTGCTAATACTAAAATCAGTAAAAAAATCCGTTGAAAAAAAAAAAAAAAAAAACTCTTTTATCTTAAAAGTGCACATTGGAACTCTATACACGCAAAAAATCTCGTTACCCGATATCCGGTACATAGCCAAGTGGTTAGCGTAGTTCATTGAAATAACAAACCTCGAGAAGCAGTGTTCGATCCTCAGTCCAACCAAAATTATATTTTATTTTACTTCCCATATTTATTTAATATAATTAAGTATAACCCCATCTCTTGCCGACATCTAAAACTGATAGTGTTAATTTTTATATAATTTTAAGGTATTAATTACAAACCTGAACTAAAGCGACATCTCTGGAACTATTAAATTAACGACAAAAATAAATAATCAAAATCTCTGGTATAAAATTGAAGTAAATTTACACAAAAAATATAATCAAATTTAACATCACCCAGCACATCAAGCATGGCAACTACAAGAGGAAAAGGTGCACTGGAATTCGACGATAAAAATATGGAAAAAATTATCCTTCACATTGATAAAAAAATGGAAAACATTAAAAAAGAAATAATCACTAAAATGGAAAAGATCACTGCAGAAACTCAGAAAAGCATTGAATTCATAAGTAACCAATATGACGAACTACTGAAAAAAATAGATCAAACTTTCTTACAAAATAAAAAAATTGAAACTGAAATGGAAATAATCAAAAAGGAACATCAAAATACAAATGCAATAGTAAAACACCTCGAAATCAAACTGTCTGAACTTGAATTCAAATCCCGATTGAACTATCTAGAGATAGCCGGAATAAAACAATTAAATGGAGAACAGGCGACCGAAATAGTCATAAATGTGGCAGCAGCGGCTGGATTGGAGATAACAAAAAACGACTTAACGGATGTAAAAAGAATACCTGACAGACGTACCGATGCCCCCCCTAAACTGCTCGTACATTTCAGAAACAAAAGTTTGAGGGACAACCTCATTGCGGTAAGAAAAAACATTAACTACGCGTCCCTAAATCATCTTTCACAAGCGACGATATATATTGGAGAAGAACTCACCCATTACCATAAAGAACTGTTATGGCAAACCAAAAAATGCGCAAAAGAAAAAAACTATACCTACGTCTGGTATAAGGAGGGTAGAATAATGGTAAGGCGTAACACCAACGAAAAAATAATATATATAAGACACGTAGATGATTTAAAAAAACTTACTTAAAAAGATGTAAACTATTCACACAAAATTAATCACAATCTTACTATTATGGAATTTTTTTACTATTTAATTACTTATTCTTATTGTAATCATGGTAATTGTTTTATACATTTTAATAATCCTACTATTTCAAATTTTTTTACCATTTTAATATTTTTTATGGCTTTTCTAATCCTTATTTCCTTATTCCAGTCAACGCTCCTAATCTTTTTACATTTTTTAGTAACGTACGATTATTCATCCAAGTACAGTACTTTTTTAATGATATTAACTTTCTCAATTTTGATGAATCTCATTCAAATTAATCAAGCAATAGATTTTTTTCATTATATAACTCTTATAACTCATGTATTAATTCTTATTATTCAGACTGTGATCTTTATTGCACTTCGTCAAATTACTACAAATCATGTAATTTCTCCACTCATCGTATTAATTTTATTCATTACAATAATTTTAGTGATTTTAATTAGCACAGCTTATTCAATTTACATACCAAATTTTATCAAAAATTTTAATCGCACTGATCTCTTATTTATATTCTCTAAACGTATATATATTCATTTACTTGACTTAATTTTTATTTTATTAATACCTATACTATTGCAATTATGTAATTCCATCAAAATCCTCATTTCTTTAATTATTTTTAAATATTTTATTTACGCTATCTGTTCTAAATGTTTTTGCTATCCAAATTATTTTAATTATGTTTACATTCTTCATATAAATTTTCTAATCCATTCAATACCTTCATTTATATTAATCCATTTAATTCTTAAAATTTTAGTGACTTATTATAATTCTTCAAATATTTATAATTTTGCAATTCTGTTAAAATTTCTAATTTCTAAATTTCAATTTATTCTTACATTTTATATGATTATTTTACTATTTCAAAAATATATTATCTGTCTGTTCATCTTTTTTAACTATATTGATTACACTATTGGTTCGAGAGGTTTTTATTATCCAAACTACTTTAATTATGTGTACATTCTTTGTGAATCCTTTCTAATCCTTGAAATACCTTCATCTATGTTAATCCATTTCATTCTTAAAATTTTAATGTTTTATTATATTTCTTCAATTCACTATACATATGCAATTCTTTCAAAATTTCCAAATTCTACATTTTTATTTATTCTTATATTTTATATGATTATTTTACTTGTTATAACTCATAATATAATCTATCTGTTCATAGGTAAGTTTTTTAGATTCTCACGGCCAAAAGCATTTTTGTTGTTTGTTTTTGGGGTGTTATGCCGTGTTGCGCTAACTCCTTCTTTAGCCGACGTTTCGGACAGCGTTGCAGTGTCCATCATCAGGGCAGATCCGGTAGATCCGAAGATGTGTGAATTTTGGTTGTCGAGTTTGTGCTTATTTATTTGTGGCCTGGGCCCATCCAAGTGCGAAATGCCAACGCAAGTGGCGACATCTTGTGGCGAATTCTGAAAGCTCAGTATTTATGTTAGCCTGGGTCCCGTCCAAGTGCGAAATGCCAACGGAAGTGGCGCCATCTTGCATAATATTTCTTTGCAGATCATTTGGGAGCATATTATTTTGAAGCTTATACATCATTGTTAACGTATTATATATTATATGTTGTTTGGTTGTCATCATATTTAAATTTTGTAACATAATTTTAACTCTAGTAAAAATGTTGCATTTAGTAAAAATGTTGCATTTGTACGACTTGAGAGTGACAAGGAAAGTTATTTAGGATTGGTTGTGTGACATAATCATTTATTTTGGTGTGATCGGTAGTGGATTGTAAAATTTTCCTGTCATTTACGAATTTGGTGAACAGTGGCTCGGTTATATTTTTCTATTTCATAACATCAATATAATCACTTACGAAAAAATCAAAAAGGCCCTTTAAAAGTACGAATCTTCGTCTGATTGCATCTTCATTTGCCAGGCTTAAATCGCTAAACATATAACGTAAAAGTACTATTGTTTCAATCAACAGTGCTATGCGTTCGGTGAGTAGAACACTTATCTTCAGCCCACTATAATGGCTTTACTCTGCGGTTACAAAAAGGGCATATGTAGCATTATTCCATTTTAATATGGCCTTGCAAACCTCCCTTGCAAAATACCCCTTTGGACTGAAGGCGAAACACCGCTTCTATCACGAAACTCCCCTGGAGAATAGCGGAGAACTCGGTATCAGATTTCGGATGTAAAAAACAAGCACCTTGTTGTGGTCCCAACTATTAAGCTGCCAGGGTTCGCTTTCATATATGATGCATAAATGGAGCCATAAGGATTCTACTATACGACATATCGTAGAAGAATGTACTCTTCATCAGTTCCCGGAGGCATATCTGTACTGAATCAAGTGACTTCTGATGCCATTGAATAATCTCAGCATTCCAATTTGATCTCCACTCAATATCCAAAGCCATACAAAGAAGAATAATAGTATTAATTCATATGCCTAGCACCAAAAATTGCGTGATGGTTTGGTCTTAACGTTGAACCACACGTGCGAAAAACTGTTAATGGTTTATACAAATAATGACATTAAAGTTAACAAATTATCTGACGGTTTTTGAAAGAAATAGTAAAGCTTGAGAATCCGGTTCGCGGAAGTAAGCAGTGAGCAGCCAGGATTTCTTTTTGAAAAGTTTTCAGAAGATTGCAGAACCAGTCAATGGTTTCACACAATGTCGGTATTTACAGTTAATCTGTACGTAAAACCAATTCATTTGTCACCCTTTAGAAATTGACAATGTACATTAAATTATATAAATTCCGCGGCAAGAAATTTTTCAGACTTCTTATTTAAAGATTTCCAATAATACCAGCGAAACTTTGCGGTCCAGTCGTAATTCCACCGATATACTCAAAAAGATGTCGTAAAACGTGCTCGTTCGCATGTGGCTGACAGATAATCCAATGTATACCATCTTTGTACCCCGAATTGTTTGCAGTTCTTTCGCATTCCGTCGCAATTGCAAGGAGCGCGCACAATGCATTGTCCCTTGGACAAAAATACAAAAATCGACATTCGAATTTATGAATTTTAATTTTGCTATTGTAAAGATGATGAGTCATAACTGCCATGACATTAATCTTAATTACTTTTATGACGTCATTGGCTAGTTATGCGCCCTCAACTTAGGGATTACCGACAGCGATGCGCTAATCACATTATCAGTTGCATTTTAGCACTTGAGTAAGACGCATCGTTTATACAAAAATACCACGTTTTTATTATCAAACCACAATGGAATCTACTGGCACAGGTATGTACAATGTAATTATTTAATTTTTTTCTTTAGTTGTTCTGTATTGTGTCCTCAAAGTTGTCACCTAAATTTCACGCCTGATTAATGCGTTACTCAACGTTGAAGGCATTTTAAAAAATAACACCAAATATCACCTCGTGGTTTTTACGATTTATTAATGGTAAACTAATAAATTTTCATGTCCCAAAAAATTGGCTGCGTCTGTCCGCGACTAAGGATTTTATGATTTTTTTTTTCAGACGGAGGTAATTCTATCAAAAATTTCGAACTCGCAGAAGTGTTCTTCGAAAGCGAAAAATCCGATAGACAACTGGCTGTTTTTCAGAAAATATGTTCGCTTATGAATTTTATTGACGTCGATGATGAAAATCTGAACAAGATAAGGACTTTCAGCAGACTTTTTTGTTTAAAATTCAACAATTTGCTGAATGACGTTTCACGCAATCTAGAGAAATTTCGTGCACGCAATGAGACGTGGCTACACCAACAAATACAGTTACCATTGGGTTTAAAAGGTCTACAAGATATAACCAATCAGCCTGGACCAAGTCGTACCTGCGGAAGACCCCTCAAGTCATTCGAGGAAGCTTCGCTCAAGACCAAAAAAAGGCGCGTATCGGAGCTCGTGTCTGGAAGAAAATCAGACGAGCTGCAGTTTGCTGCGGATGTGGCTAGGGGTACACCAAAAAAGGATGGGACGTCTTCACTAACTCCTCATCAAGCACTAGCCCTGTATCTCGATCTAGATCTATCAGAAAGTAAATACAAAGTGTTAAGAGCTGCAGTAAATGCTGTGCACCCAAACTGCTTTCCAAGTCTTTACCAGCTTAACAAAACGAAGAATGTTCTCCTGCCATCGTTAATCACAGTCACTGAAACTTCAGCTGAAGTTAATTTACAAGAACTTCTGCAACTAACTGCACGGAGTATTATCAATTTGGCTACATTGGAGGAGGGTAGCGATAACTTGAAACTTGTATGTAAATGGGGTTTTGATGGCAGTTCAGGTCACAGCCAGTATAAACAAATATTCACGGATGCTTCAAGCACTGATGAATATTTGTTTCTGATAGCATCGGTGCCATTAAAATTGATTGATCTAGATTCTGGACGAGACGTTTGGGTAAATCCAAGACCATCATCGACACTCTACTGCAGACCAGTAAAGTTTATTTTACAAAAAGAAAACGCAGAGCTTGTGCGCAATGAGGAGGAGGAGATGAAAAATCAGTAATCTGCAAGCTTGTGACCTAGCTACCGAGAGTGGTCAAAGATGTCGTGTTAACTGCGAGATGTTGTTCACTATGATGGATGGTAGTGTGAGCAACATATTATCCGGTACAAACTCCACGTCTAAGTGCCTAATCTGTGGAGCAACTCCAAAGGAGATGAATACGGAAAACGTGTTGAATCGTCCACCTAATACTGAGAACTTTCGATTCGGTTTGTCCACCCTACACTGTTGGATTTGATTTTTTGAGTGTATTTTGCACATAGCCTACCGACTACCTGTCAAATCCTGGCAAGTTAGGGTGGAGGAGCAAAAGAAAATTGTTGATAACAATAAACAAAAAATTCAAGCCGACTTCAAATCAAAAATGGGTTTGTTAGTAGACAAACCGAAGCCAGGATATGGCTCTACAAACAATGGCAACACAGCAAGGCGTTTCTTCTTGAACCCGACCTCAGCGCAGAAATTACGGGTATTGAATAGGAGCTAATTGTGAAATTTTCTACAATTCTCAGAGTGCTCGCAAGCGGCTACCACATCAATCTCGATAGTTTTAAATTATTGTTAAACGAGACGCGACAAATGTACATAAGTCTTTATGGCTGGTATTATATGCCTAGCAGTGTTCACAAGGTACTACTTCACGGGTGTGAAATAATCGACGCATTTTCCTTGCCAATAGGACATTTATCCGAAGATGCGCTAGAGGCGAGACACAAGGAGGTTAGAAAAAATCGACTATCTCATACCCGTAAATGCTCGAGAGAGAGCTCCAACACAGACCTGATCTGAATATTGCTGTTGACTTCTGAATCTCTCTTATCATCCAAAAGGAATATAACTACAAATAAAGGCGTGAAAATGGATGGAGAGGTTCAGAAGTATATTAAACAAGTAGACGAACCTTCCGCCATATCCAGTCTTAACCTACATCTAGAATTAGAATTTAGTAGCGACCAAGAATCTTCGGATTCAGATTAGTTTAAGATTCCATACATGAACTTATATCACAGTTACCAATTATGTATTTTTTTCTACTTTCTCTATGCAATGTACTTACTACAACATAATATAATAGGTACATGTAACTATCGTATTATTAATTACTCAATAACTACAATAATGTACTGTTCACTCCTCTGCTAACCACAAGCGAATGCTTCCTTGGAAGAGTAGTATAAAAATATTTTAACATAGAAAACCAATTTAAATCGTATTTTATATGTAATAACCTTATTTTTTATGTAAAAAAATTATAAATAAATAAAGAAATATATCAAAGTTTACAAAAATACTAATATTAATATTTATGAAATGTGTTAAATTGTGTATAAATATGTATATTTTTAATATGCGCGAACTAACTATGATGCTAATGACTCAGATTTAGAAAACGGCATTTTTAATTTTTTTTATTCTACGCGTAACCGGTTTTATGATTTTTGTCCTCTCCCCCATACACTTCCATGCACTGTGGAGCGCCTCAAAATCAATACCTTTAGAATACAGTAATGAAATAATTCCATGTTTTTTGCTTCAGATCATCCAAAATTTAATGAAATTTGTCCCATATACTCGCTACCCGTTTTTTAAACCAAACTAACATGTTATTCAATTATTATGTTTCTTCTTAATTGTTTTCTTCCAAGATCAAAGTTCTATCCTTACGACCATAGAAATATATGCCAAATTGATTGGAATCGCTCATTAACGGCTTATTAGTAAAGCCTAATCATTTTTTTATTGGAGCTCGCCGAATTTTAGTCCTATCTACAATGTAGGATGAAATTAAGTGTGATAATCTGTGAAGTCAACACCTTGGAGTACAATAGTAGTTCCTGCTCAGTTCGAAACACAATATCTGCCTAATGTTCTACTAATGTACACAATTCCTAATGTACAGAACTGAAAAAGTCTTCCTCTGCAATATGGTCAAGTATGATGCTGAATATTTGTTACATGTAGTTCGTTTTTTTTTTTTATTTTTTTTATATTAACTCCACATAGGAGGCCCTGAAGAAAATAATTTCCCTTAGGGCCTATGTCATCTTTGGGGATGCTGTGTGGAGGGTCTTTTTGTGGAGAGGAAGGAGTGAACATGGGTCTTGAAGAGTCCCATGTTGTAGGAGGGAGGAAACACAGAGGCCGGCAGTTCGATCCACAGCCGAGCTGTTGAACTTAAGAACGAATCGTAGAAGCGACCCGTTCTCATGTGACAAATGTCAACCGTGTACAAATGTTGGGCGCGCGTTTGGCGTGTATCCCGACTACGCACCGGTGCCGAAGGGATCAATGACGCTAGTTCCTCAGAGCATCTTCCATTATAATACCGATAGAACAAGGACGGCATACCTACCTGACGCCTGTGCTCTAAAGATTGCAGTCCGTTTGTTAAAATTGGGGAATCTATCAAACGGACCGCCCGTTTCTGCACAGAGTCAAGGGTTTTTTTCAGGTATTTAGGGGCTCCGGACTAGAGATGGCTGCCAAATTCGACAGTAGGGCGCACTTGCGATTTGTACAGGGTCAGCAGTTGTGTACTATTAAAGTATCTGCGGGCCCTGTACAGTACGCCCAGCTTCTGAGAGGCCAGCTTTACTCTGGCTTCGATGGAGCCCCCGTACCTGAGCTGGTCACTTATCTATAGTTACACCAAGCATATCAATGGAAGGCCTGTTCGGAAGATTGCTTCCGTTGAAGGAGACTAGATTATCATTTAGATCCCTTTTAGACGTAATCAGACAGGATTGGGTCTTTGAAACATTAAATTCGACGAGATTATTTTTACCCCAGGAGGAAATACTCTCGATATAACCGTCCATTCTCTGCTTCAAAGCCCTCCGAATCGTTTGGTATTGTTCCTTGAACAATTTCAGGTGAAGTTAATTTTTAGAGAGTGTGAAGATAAAACAACACGAAGGAACAGCTTCAGTTTATTTGCTCTTGCCTGCATCTGCCATACTATGCCGTTTCACCCGAAATTACTACAGAACCAATATCTTCTGCTTTCAATGAAGGCAGTAGAAGGAATTCAAAAATTTTCTCAAATTATTCGTAATCCAGGATATTTTGTCTTTAAAATAAAGTGAAACCTATAAAATGAATATTTTTACTAGTTTTAAACATTTAAAAAAGATTTATGGTAATAGCATATTCTCATTGTAATGTCCCGACTAAAATTATGCCGTGTTCACACGAAGATAGTTTTACTTAAAATAGAAACATAGTAACATGGTTTTCGGTGAATGGGCTTCATAATTAAAAGAACACTATCAAGTTGTATGTGGGTAGATCTTTAGCTAGCTGTCATGTCAATTATAATATTGATATCTTTGATATTTGTTCCTGTGCAGTTGGTGGGGCTGACCATCTGTGCAAGGGACACAGAAAAACAAGATAGGCCCAGAGTTCATTCCTCAACGAGACAGGTGACCAAGGCGCGGTGCCTGTGGCTGGTCGAAGCAATCACGTCACCATTAACATTATTATTTTCGTAATTATTTTATATTTCGACCTTTTGAGATTATAATCCACGTTAATTCGAGCCATCACCGCATGATCCGTGGATGCTATCGACTACGATACGTTGAAGTAATCGAAGACAATCGATGATATCTTTTGAAGATGTTGGAGTTGCACGCTCGTTTGGCCGCGCTATCTCTCTGCCTCCCGACATTACGCTGGGACGCTCTACAGAGGTCAGCGGCCGGTCAATCGTCCTTTTAGCTGCTCCATCCTGCCGTTTAAACATTCGTCAGCAGAGTAGGTGAGGGCATGGGATGCTTCAATTAGGAGCTCGATGCTTCACTCTGCCTTACCAAGTCCTACTTTCATGTGCTCAGTACAACACATCGTTCCTCCTCACCAGTTCTTCAATTAGGTCATAAACTTATTATTTAGCTACTTCCCATTCAGCCCATATAGCTTCATATTTTATAAAATATCTATTTTGTTACTTAAATAGATTTCGATTCTAGTATAAAAGACACTTTGTTTAATTTCATCTCCCATAAGTAGTATAACCGCCTGCCTTAGGTCCACAATATGAGATATAAATTCAAATATCTTGTCTCCTTGTTTCTTAGGCCTTCATTTAGAATTCCATATTTTTAATTATAACCGCCTGCCTTATATCCATAACATGAGATTTAAATTCAAATTCCTTGTCTCCTTGTTTCTTATGCCTTCATTTAGAATTCCATATTTTTATCCAAATACCTTGTCTCCTTGTTTCTCATGCCTTCATTTAGCTGGCATTCCAAATTTTTAATTATAACCGCCTGCCTCAGATTCACAACATAAGATTTAAATTCTAATACCTTGTATCATTGTGCATTGTTTAACGACAGGTAAATACTGTCTTGTCCCAGCTCCGTACTCATTGTCCTAGTATGATAAGTAATGGAGGACAGAACAATGATTCAAGACAGTGTTTTATTTATTTTATTTTATTAATTTCAACGCCCTGGTGGGCTTTTACAAAACAAGTTTTTTACATAACAAGCTTTTACATAACATAACATACAGAAACATTTTTAAATGGAAAAAGATAGACTGTAAAAATAATAATAAAAGTAAACATAATATGAAAGGTAGGTAGGTGAATAGATAAGTTAAGGTAGAGTTAATTCATTGCAATAAAAGAGAAATAAACTAATAGGTTTATTTGTTTATTGTTTGTTTGTAAATATTACATAATACAATTAATGAACTTAAAATGTCCAACTAGGCGATTGCCCGTTTTAGGACATTCCAATATGATAATGTTTTTACATGTAAATTATAGTGTTGACTATTCTGTTGTTAAAATAATACATATGTATATACATATTCTAGAATACTTTCAGTTATACCATGATATATTTTAATATTGTTTAGCTGACATAATAAACTAAAGAAATATTAATAGATAAAAACAAGAAAATGAATTTGAAAATGAAACTGAATTGAAGAAATTCTGTTGGTAAAGTAATACAAATGTATATTCATAATCTAGTATACATTCAGTTATACCACGACATTTTTTTTTTTTTTTTTTTTTACTATTGTTTAGCTGATATAATAAACTAAAGAAATATTAATAGATAAAACAAGGAAATGATAAATAAAAAAATTAAAAAATGAAAGTAAAGAAGGAACTTTTCATTTAAGGAAAAATATCACGAAGAATTGAGCAATTTTCGAACTTACTTTATGTAAAAATACAGTTCCTGTAATGCTAATATAATACCAATATAAATTAAAATGTAAAAAATAATGTAAAGAAAAACAAAGTTTACAATTCAATTACTGTTTTTCAGCATATTCTCGCATTCAGCTCTCCCCAAGACCAGAAGCCAATTGTTTACCTGCATGCGCAGAATATTAGTACTCTTTGCCTTCCATGCATCAGGTATGAGATTGAGCAGTTTAGGGCCTAAGTATGAGAATTGTCTCTGTGCTAAAGATGAGGAAGTGGTGGGCGGAACTGTTGGTTTTTTTTTTTGCATGTCGTGTATTATGACAGTGGTTTACGGAAGCTAAGTAGTGCCTCTGTTTTTGAGTATGTAATATGATTTTCCTCATGTATAATTGTCTTACATCAAGAACGCGAAACTCTGCGAACAATGAATCGCTGGGGTATCTGAAAGGTTTTTTCAGTATGACTCTTATAATCGATTTCTGGGATTTAGCTAAGGGATCGAGTATGGTTTTAGCACAACCTCCCCAACCTAAGGAAGCATAGTCTAATATGGAATTGCACATTGCAAAGTAAATACGTTTCAAATCATTTAGACATAGAATATTTCTTATTGCTATAAACAGATGTGTAAGTTTCCTGACCTTTGTGGAAGTAAAGGCTATGTGTTTGTCCCATCTCAGAAATTTATCAATGATAATTCCTAGGTATCTTATATTGTCCACACATTCTAGGGTATTGCATTTACATGTAATAATGTCGTAACAATGGTGTATTCTAATGTTAATAATTTCTTGTGGTTGACCCGCTTGAGTTGAACTGAAGCAGATGAATTTCGTTTTATCCGAGTTAAGAGTGAGGAGATTACTATCTAGCCACTGTTTAACTTTGTTTATGCCAAATTCAGCTTTACTGCAAGACTCATTCCAGGTTTTGCCTTCGAATAAAAGTACTGTATCGTCAGCAAATGTAATAATGTGGTCTGCAAATGAAGTATTACATAAGTCATTTATATAAACATTAAACAATATGGGACCTAGTGTACTTCCTTGTGGTACGCCATATTTAATATTGGCTGGATCACTTAGAGTACCGTTAATATCCACTCTTTGGCTCCTGTTTTCTAGGTAACTAACCAACCACTTGAAAATTTGACCCTGTATCCCAATTCGCTGTAGTTTATTCAGCAGAATTTTGTGCGAGATAGTGTCGAACGCTTTAGCTAGATCTAAAAAAAGTGCAATGCATTTACTACCTTTATCTAGATTATTAGAGATGATTTTTGTCAAATTAGCGATGGCGTTTTCAGTGCTTAAACCTTTGCGAAAGCCAAATTGTCTACTAGAAAGGATGTTGTTATTTTCGAGATAATGGATGAGACGGTTCTTTACAATTTTCTCCATAATTTTAGAGACAGAGTTGAGCAAGGAAACAGGCCGGTAATTATGTATCAGTGATTTGTCCCCACTTTTATGCAGTAAAATGACGATTGACTGCTTTAAATGGTTAGGGAATTTCCCTGATTTAAAGCTAAGATTCGCAATGAAGGCAATCGGTATGACTATGTATACTTTAATGATTTTTAGAAGATTTGATGAAATCTTATCGGGACCACATGCTTTTGATGACTTAAGGTCGTCAATTATCTTCATGACTTCGTTAGTTGAAGTTGTGATTGAGTCTATTTTGTGACCGATCCTAGGGATAGTTAAATTGGCGAGAGCGGTTTCTGATTTCTTACACTTATCGAGAATTTTTTTCGCAAGTGTGTCACCCACAGATGAAAAGTAACTGTTTGCAAAGTTTGCCATATCTTTGGGGACTTCAGAGTTTGATGTGTTAATGTAAAGCGATTTTATTTCAGAAGATTTATTGATTTTAGATTTGGTTATGTTGCGAAAGGTATCCCAAAAACGTTTTGGATTGCAGTTGTTATCGTAAATGAGTTTTTTATAATAATTTTCTTTCGCCGATGTAATTAATTTCTTACACAAATTCCTATACTTTTTATAATAACATTGCAATACCAAATTCTCAGGATATGTTTTTGCCTTTTCATGAAGATGATTTCTTCTGTGAATCGATTTAACTAGCCCCAGGGTGATCCATGGTGTGAATTTAATTTGTTTATTAGATACGGTTATATTGCTTGTGTGTTTTGATATATACTCGTGTAGTTTGATAATAAATTCATTCATTGCTAAGTCAGTATCTGATTTATCTAGAACATTTAGCCAGTTTTCTGCGCTCAAGTCCTCAATTAAATTGTTGAAATTAGTTTTAGCAACGTATTTAATTTTCGAAGAAGTGGAAGGCTTGTTTTTAAGACAAAGAGATGTTGTATAGTGGTCTGAAATAGTTGAGTGTATAACAAAAGTGACAATAAAGTTAATATTTTTTACATTAATGTGATCAAGACAGGATTTACTCGAGCCCTGTTCACGAGTAAAGCTGTTAATAGTCTGTGTGAAACCATTTTCCGCGAGTAGACATAGATAATCGATTGATTGACGGTGGTAGTCAGGGATAGTGTTAATGTTTAAATCTCCCATTATAATTTGCTGTTCAAATTTTTTCGCATTGTTTAAAATTGCTTGCAATGAAAAAAGGAAGGGGTCAGTATTGATGAAGGAAGGAGATCTGTAAATGGCAAATATGCATATGTTATTATTCAATACTATTTTCATACAGTTTGATTGTGCTAAAGTAATTTCCTCAACATGAGCTTTAATTCCGTCCTTGATGTATATAACAATTCCACTAGATTTGTTGAGGTTGGTTGTGGTGTGATATTCAGAGTAATTGTGTATTGATTTTACGGTGTAGTATTTATTTAACCAGCATTCGGTTAATATTATAACATCGAAAGATGAATTAAATAGATCAAGAAAAATTGTAAAGTCATCGAGATTTGATATGCTTCTAATATTCTGTTGTATGATTTTTAGACTATATGAGTCCCAGTTATAGTTGTTTAAATTCTCCAGATCTCGAATTATATTCATATTAATGCTACTTACAGAATCATTGTAATTATCCGAAGGTAACTGAAACATAATTATGATTAAATTTACTATGATGTGTGGTGGTGAACCCGTAGTTCTTTTGTGAAAAGTCAGCAAACAAAAAGTTAAAAACGAATGTGTAAATTACTGTGTTGTTAATCAGTGTTTTATTAATATAATGTATAGTAGATTGTGAGTTCTGATAATTCGAGTATGATGCGTATTTTACTTCGAGATGAAAGTTGATTCCACTAATTATATTAGATATAAAAGATGATGGTGTTGGTATGTTTCGTAAAGAGCAATCTAAGCAGTTGATGATTATGTAGATATCTGTCATGAAGGCTGCAAATACAATAAATATGAAAACAATAAAATCAATAAAATGGCCAAATGCAAAGTATGTGCTGATTCTGTAGGGGAGTTGATGCGAAAAAAATGCCAAAAAACAATAATTAAATACCATAACATGCGAAAAATGCAAAGAAGAACAAATACTAGGACATATTTATGTAAATTAAGATTTTTTCCAGATTTACATAGATTTGCTGGGAACATAATCTTACAAAGACTCTCGCTGCTTATGATATGTACATATGAGTTTGATTGAAGCACAGAGATAGAGAATAGAGAGAGGGCATTATTGTGAGATAATGAGAGAACATTATATAACATGAATGATAATGTTGATACATAGTATTCCAACTTAAAATATATTTTAACCGTAAAGTGCATACTATAGTGTATAATGCTTCTGAATGTAATTGTTAGGTGTGATAAAGGACAATAATTAAATTTAGTAAGCGGGATTTGTAGCGGGATTTTTTCCCTGATATATAAACATTATAAATACATCTGTTGTATCCTAATGTTAAATACAATGTGCTAATAAAAGTTAACCAAAATAAAAAGATTATTGAAGAAAATAGGAGCATCATATAGTGAGTAAATAAGATATTACTACTCTGATTTCTACGAGAACATGCAGGAAGAATAATATTTACACAGTAAACAGATATTTTAAAGAATACTAAAACAGCGTGGTTTTTGTTGCTTAGAGGAAGAGTATGGTTAGAATTTTTAATTGTAAGATTCGCAATTTTTATAATAATTTTGATGTTAATAGGGAAAGCTACTAATGAAAGTAAGAATGAATTATTTTGATAAATATTAGGTATTATGCTTAGGGTGTGTGAATAGTATATAGCGGTAATATTCAAATAAAAACTTGTAGTGAAAGTATTATATATGTAGATAAATAAATTTTTTTTAGAGAGAGTTGAAGAAATGTGAGTTACAGTCAAAGGAGGTAAAGTATAATAAAAATAGTGAATACTGATATAAACAATTTTCACACTGATATTGTTGCTACATGAAAGAACTCCTAAAAAGAGTAAGAATGCATTATTTTCAATTAAAACATTATTATTTTTAAAGACAAAGAAAAAACTCATAAGAAAACTTGCGATGAAGATGATATTATCCGGAATATTTTTGTTTAGCAGTGCAGTAAATGTTGAGGTACTTTTTATCATCTGTCACAGTTGTTGGCGTTTTTCTCGATCAAGATCAGTGATGTTTTTAATCGAAATAATTTTGGATGTATCCGTTTGTCTTAACAGAATGCGCCCCGAAGATGACCAAGAGTATTTGTAGTTATTTTCTCTTGCGAATTTTTTAGATTGGGAGAGTAGGAATTTTCCTTTTTGCGTAAGATGATCTGACACGTAAATCCGTTTTGCTTCTTGAGATAGCCCTAGATCTGCTGTATTGAGTTTGCTTGAACTGGAGGTAGAGGATTTTTTATAGTCTTTGATTTTGAGTAGGAAGTCATCTCGAGATTTAATACTATTGAACGATACTATTACAGATCTGGGATTTTTTTCGGACAGTTTTGGTCCTAGTCTGTACATTTTATTGATTTCAGATTGTAAAGGTATCGTGGTATCTCCGTAATTTATGATTTTTGATATTTTTTTAAGAGTTTCCATAATATTTTCATTGTTTGCTTCAGGGATGCCTCTGATGTCGATATTGCACATCTGTGTAATGTACTCCAGCCGGTCAATTTTGTCGTCCTGATGAGAAGTAGTATTTTCTAATACAGCGTTTTGTTTTTTTAATTCTAGCATATCAGTAATGAACCTTTCATGCGAGGATTCAATGTCAGTTAATCGTTTTTTTAGAAGGTCTTGCTGATCCGCTAAAAATTTAAATGAATCAAGGATTTCTTTGTTTTGTGCGATAATCGAATCATATTTTTGTTCCACAAAATCCATTATTGTTTTTTTGAAATTGTTTAATTCTAAAATGAACTTATCTGATGTAAGTATACCGCTTGCGCCATCTACGGTTGATGAAGGAAATTTCTCTGCGTCTGTTGACTGTTGAGTTAGATGTTTGGTAGGTTTGCCGGTAGATGGTTCTTGATCGATTTTTTCATCACAATAATTCATATTCCTGGTCTTTTTTTTAGAAAAAGCTTTAGAGCATTTTTTACATTTCCACTGAGAATTACGAGCACCACGTATGTTTTCACCAATCTCTGCACAAACAAGATGATAGCCATTATCACAGACAACACAAGATATGTATTCGGCTGGACTGTCAATATTTTTGTCGCAAACGATGCATAGTGTATTCATGTTGAAATAAATTTATAAAAAGTGATTTCGCTGTGAATAAAATTGATTGAATGATGTTTAATATTGATAGTTTCAACACAGTTTAGGCACTTTTGTATTTTTTAACAGCTGGCTCGTTTTAGTACAGAATGACAGATTTATTTTTATTATTTGGTTTTTTTTTTGACAGTTAACATGCAATTTCTTTGTGAAGACAAAAAAACATGAAAAAATAGCACTTCACAAGATATAAATGCACTGATTTGAAGCGCGGTCTTTGATTTCTAATAGTTTAGATCTTTGAGTTTAGTACACTTCAGTTTTATGTTGATTTTTATTAAATTATAGCAGACGTAAGAATATGTCAACACTAGACTCAGTAGGTAGGCTATGACTATTGAGGTAGGTTAACAATTACAAAATTACATGTGAATGGCTAAATGTGATACATGACAAAATTTATTTATTTATTTATTTGTTTGTTCACGCCTTGACGGCTTTAACATGCAAGGTAAATCATACAGGAGCATTATAACAAGTATATAGCATCATAAGAAGTATAACATAGTAAATAAAATAATAAGCTGAGCATGAAAGACATAAGTAGGCACAACACAGGTAGGTATTAGTATACGATAAGTAAAATGTATATTGTATAAAGGAGTTCAACCAGCAAATACTTATTTGGGCTCAGGCTACAGTACATTCAGCAATTATAATTGTCACAATATTACACAAAATATAATTACAAACATACTCGAAGCATACCGGTTGGCAGTGGTGTAAAACATTTTCTAGCGATTAATAAACGTAGGTAATATTCTTGTAATTTAAAATATATAATTTGTTTTTTTTTTTATGCTATTATAAATTTACGTAAGTTTGTTATTATTATGACAAAAATAAAAGGTACACAACAATTACATACAAAAAGAAGTAGGTATTATGAAAATAGTTACAGAGTATTAAGTTTCTTATTGTTAACAATCAATAGGATTTTTGCTTAATATCTGCATACATATACGCTTTTTAAAGCAAGCGATGTTATTATTAAAAAAATATATCAACAGAGCATGTTTCATTCCCCACACGATGCAATATCTGAAGACAAGAGTTGAACCTAAAATTAGTGCGAGAAGCAACTATATTGAATGGCGCATGAAGTTTAGTGTTGTACTTATTGGGAACTTGATAATTTAATATAATGACTCCCATAACCATAATGACTCCCAACACTCCCCAACTCAAACACGAGAAATAATTTCTCAATTGAGTTAGGCAGTTTTCGTTAAAAAATTCTAATTTTTTCGCAATCAGCCTCGAAATATCTACATTTATAAATTATTGTAATGTGTTTGTATATTCAATAATTTTTTTTTTATCATATTCACTAGTTCAGGGCTGTCCAAATAACCGTTGATAATTTTAAATAATAATAAAGCATCACAGATTTTTCTTCGCTGTGATAATTCAGGTAGTTTAAGCAAGTGCATTAAATAATTATAATTTAAATTTTCTAATGGAATATGTAATTTGTAATTTATATGCCTTAAAAATTTGTGTTGTATTCTTTCAATTTTGTGTGAGTGTACATTGTATAGAGGCGACCAGAGAGAGGAATTATACTCAAGAATGCTTCTGACAAGTGTAATGTGTGATGAAAGGCTTAAATCACAGTGAAAAACAGATAAACAATAGCTGCTAAAAATATGCAAATTATTTATGAAAACGGACATGCTAACGACATCTGGCGGAGAAAGAATTGATCCAGCTTGCTTGCAGTAGACACCTGTAATAGTTGGAATTATGTCGAGATTCTATAGCATAAACACAGAGGTCATTAGAATCGTCTAGGAACGACTAGGAACCCCCTGTCTAGGCCTAAAAACAAATATTTAAGGTTGTCGACCAATTAGATCTGGACGAGAGCTATAAAAATTTTGAATAACCAATCAGTGAACGGAGAGGCGTGCATCAACTACAGACAAAGGATTGAACCTTGGACCCGACATTAAAATAGATAATTAATTGCATTTCCGTTCCCACAAAAATTAGAGGTGAACGCACTATGGTATAAACACTGACGTTCAAGGCGACAAACTCTAGGAAATGTTTACAATAACTGAGACATTTAGGTGATAGCGAACCGTTGACATCGAGGGCTTTTGGCCTTTCATGTTGGAAAAACACACACACGAAAATGCAATGAAAAAAACTATAAACGTGATAGTATAAAAAAGGACGGGTAAAACGAAAGAAAGTTGCTGGCAGAATTTTCAACTATAGTGCAATTATTTATGATAGAGATAGGGTGTCAAGTTCGATAAAAAATCGTACTAAAGGAAAACGAAAGTGTTAGGAACATTAGAAACTAATCGTTATCAATTTAAGATGAAGCGGACATATTGGAAAATCAATTTGGGAATGAAAATCTCGCATTAAAATAGACATTTTAGAAATAGTGGAGCGACTGAACGGAGTGATAATACAGAGATTTTGAGCTACCACAAAGGTCCTAGGAATATGATAATAGAGTACCAAAGGAAGGCCATAAAACTAAACATATAGCGATAGATTAGATTCAGGAAAAGTAGACATTTTACATAATTATCAGGGTAGATAGATATTAGAGTTACACAAGATTACAGAGGGATCGAAACAAGATAAAAGGTTGACGATCTCATGTGTATTCTGAAGGATAAACAATCGAAATTCGAACATGATTCTTATTTACGTTAAGGTAATAAACGATTAGAAGACCAATAAAATTTAACGTGGAGCTTATGGAATATTTATTTAAAGCAAAAGATATTAAAATTAATAGGTTTGAAATTAAATTAAATTTACGACTGTAGTACATAAATTCGAGACGTAAACAGGTGTCCAGACATATAATTTATGTGAAATCTTGTATGACAAAGATGGAGGATGGGGCGGAGATTGGGTCAGGCAATAAAAGTGACAGATATCCCAGAGCCAAATTAGGTATATCTCCCACAGAAGTGTGGAAAAATATATATAAATTAATAATAAATGAAGTATGAAATTTTCCTGGAGACCACACACATCGGGAAAAGTGAGAAAAAGATAAAAGGAAGGGTAAAGAACGGAGATAAGGAATGATCCAAGTGGAGAAAAGCGATACAATTCTAATTTATCCGTGAAATAAATAAATACGACTTGGAGAATAAGTAGTTATAGAGTTATGAGAAATAAGATAAGAATAAAGAAGAAATTTGTGGAAGAAAACGTCGCTAATAATATAAAATTCAAAGAAAAAGGGAAAATACGAATCTGCGACATAAAGAGAGAAAGTACGGGTGGAAATGGAAAAGCTCATATAAGTGACAATAAAATTAAGTAGAATTTAGACAAATCGAAATTCAAAAATGCGTAGTAAAGATTTCGACATGGATTTAAACAATTTTCGCACGAGATGCATAAAATTGAGATCTATATATATGTTATTGGGGACGGACCTATCGCGAATTGAGGAAAAAAAGGAACGCAAAATCATGAGATTTTAACTACATTTTGTATGAACAGAGGACAAAGGGAGCTTGGGCGATTAACGCAGACTTACCCGATTCGGACCCTATCAAGTTAGCGACGTGAGATAAAAATTAACCGCCACCCAAAGCCGGACGACAGAAGATCGTATAAACGCACAATCGATATTAATGGCAGAGATGTTCAAGTTTACGAGTTGATAGGAGATAGAATTAAGCATCAAGAGAATTTCAGATACGTCTTTTGGGACCTGAGAGGGGTATAAAAGATGGAACACATCAGTCAGGAGACAGTCGCGCCGAGGATTCGAAAAGTTGTTACGTGGCGGTACTACGTCTTTGGTAGGATTAACAGTGAAAAATCTTTAAGTGTTAAATTTTGAATAAGTCCCTGGGACTTAGGAAAATTTTGTGAAAAGTACAAGTGCTAGAGTCAGTGAAATTTAATAAGTCAGTTAAATTAAATCAAACAGTGAAAATAAATACAGTTTAAACTCAGTGCTTTAAAAGTAAAGTGTGAAGTGTTTAAAAGTGTTACAAGTGAATAGTGCAAAAAGTGTTAAAAGTGATTTATTAAAATTTAAAAATAATTATTTCATTCAAAGTGAAAACATTAGAATTTAATGGAGAGTTTTATCGTTTAATCTAGAATAAACGCGTTCGCGAATTGATATTTAAAAATAGATTATAATTTAGCATCAATCAAACACAAAAACAAAAACAAAAGGATTCAATAATAATAAACGCTAAAACCTTTGTTCAAAAAAGTAACAATTCGAAAAAAAAAAAATAATTGTAGATACTTTAAAATATTGGTGAAAACAGTGAAATTTAGAAGAAAGTTTTAAACAGATATTTAATTTATTCAGAATCGAAATAATTAAAAGTTTGCGCATTTCGGAATGAATTTTCTTATAAATTTTTATAAAAAATTAAAAAGGAATGAAAACAACAAAATAGTTCGACCTAAATAATTTATAATTTTCCGGCACATCTATATCACGAATTTTAAATATCAGCTAGTTTATATGAATCGAGCAAGAATAAAATATTAAATAGGAATAAATAGTCGAAAAGATTAATTTTGAAATTATTTGAAAAATACAGTTAATTAGGTAGGATTTCTTTGACAAGATTTGTTGTGTGGCACCCAACTGGAAAAATCTTGGTGGGGGGTAAGTTTTCCTTTTATAAATAATTTTCAGGACCTAGGAGTGAGGAGATACAGCTGATTATGGTATATCAATTAAATTATTAAAAAACAACAAAACAAAGCATTACACATTAATATATGTATATTATGTATTTATTTATATAAAATAAAGTAATATATTGTATATAAAGAATAAATATATATGTAATGTATTTATATATATGTATTTTATTTATTAATCAAAACATCGGAATGGTAACGATTTAAAATACCTACTCATGGACATATCTATATTATTGAAAAGAAAATATGTATTTATTAATATTCAAGACTATGTAGAATCATATATTTTATATTTATTTATTAATATATGTAATCTTATTTAACGTATTTTGACAATCGAGATATGTGTACTTATATATATATTTATATTTATTCTTCACTTAACCTCTTAGTAAATTTGTGTTCAAAAAGTGAAATAAATAGTTTAACTTCAAAAGGAATTAAAAATATTTTAATTAATTATGCACAATAAAAGGTAACATAACTGAATTATAGGGAGAGGTAGAAATATTTCTTAAATAAACAATCTCACATTCGGGTTAGTGTGTCAAGAGATGGTTACATTATCGATTTATTTACAAATAAAGACACTGAAGAATTGGGTCAGTCAACTGCATAGTTTGAAAACGACCTTGGCCGTAACTAGATAATTTATTAGAGTTATAAGGATAATCATCAGGATGTCATTGTGCAATGTGCAGCGATATGGATCATTCACAAACAACAATCGAAAAATCATGGGTTAGCCAGATTTATATCGAAAAATTACATGAAACATTTTAATACCATTGATTAGATGGTCGCATAGATTTTATTAGTTACCTGAAACAGCTAGAAGCTGCGTGCTTACAAATACCTATCATTCACAATCGACAATTGAAAAATCACGGGTTAGTAAGATTTATATCGAATAATTATACAAAACATTTGAATGTTATTGATTGGGCGCTCATACAAAACCCCATCAGTTGGCTGAGACATTTGAGAGTCGAGTACTCTCTAATGCGGCAATCAACTACTTGAAACAATTGAGAAATCACGGGATAGGATGAACCAAAATTAATGTTGAACCCTGGAGGTAAAATTTAAAACAAATACAGTTCATCAAATAGAAGGCAGTGGTCGCTCCTATAACAAGACCATTAACCAAACCAAATAGAGATGACGATTCTCTTAAATAAAAACGTCAAAACCAAACAAAAAGCCTGGAGTTCGATAGCTCTCCAAAACAAACTATCAAATAAGATCTTATTTTACTAGTATCTATTAGTATCACCTTATTAGTACGTATTTATTCGGTAACCAAACTTAGAGCTTCGCAGAGTTCTTGGCACGAGATCTGAGCTTGGGATGCGAGGTAAATAGCCTTGTATTGCAAGTTATAAACCCTTCCCAAAAACGTATGTATACATATATATTTTCTTATGTACTGTTTACTGGAGAATGCGGACCTGCATACAGCTTGCATTTAGGTCGGTAGACCACTCTCGCATTCTCTTTTAAACGTGGAATGAGGATTCACGACCCGTAAGTCCACACCAACCGTGAGTATATGATTGTATATAGGACGAAACCGGTTCGCCCTAAGTAAATAGTAGACCTTGGAGGAGATGGAATTTGGAGGTTTCGGGACCCGAGGGAAGACTTGAAGGCAGTGCATGATGACGTGGAAGGCTTTTTGGGACGCGATAACTTAGGTATCAATCAAAGAGCCGTGTCAGAAGATTGTGCGAATTTCTCGTTGACTCACGATCATCTCGTTTACTTGCTGGAGGATAGGAGCCAAATTTTGCTAGCAAAGGGTTATTCTGAGTTCGTCAAATATACAATTAACTAATTACATTAACCTACTAAATCATTCTTTACATGTACCTTATAGCAGCAGAATCATAAAGGAGTGGCGCCAAACAGACAAGAGTTAATCAAAATCAAATTTACTAACAATTAACCATTTGAGTTATATTTAATTACCTGTCCAAATAAACATGTATAACATCCTTTAACAGCGTTTAACTACGACTTTGTTAGGGTGTAGGAAATCAGAATAGTTACAATAGGAAAGCTAGCTCATTCAGAGAAATCATTTAAATCTAGGTTTGCAATGGAAAGACCAAGTAAATTTTGAAACTCAACGCCTCGATCAGAACCAAGAGGGTTACCACAAAAATGAAAGTAATTAAAATCCTATATCATAAATCAAAAAATTACACAACGTTTGATGGAATTTAATTACAATATAAATACGAAAATATTTGCGTTCAATTTCGTAAATAACGTATTAATTAGTTAAGTACATATGTCTATAAAGATATACAGTACAAGAGGGCTTTAAGTAGCTTTCTGAAGTTATCAAAGAAATTAAGGGTCCAATTTTCATGGAGGCTTATGTGTTGTAGGGGAGGAATTTTCCATCCCTGCGAACACATATGCAAAGCCTTAGAAAAAAAAAGAAATATCGGTCATAGCCAAGAGAGAAGAAAATATTATATTGTTTAATATAATAAAAAGCAAGACCGAAATAATCAAAATATTACAAATGTACAATGTTTTGAGTGTATTAGTATACATTAGATCTTTGGACGTTCTTAATAAAAATCCGAGACATTTAAGTGCTTTAATTTTGAATTTAGATTATCTGATATATATTTTTCGTATATAATTAAATTTGTAAGTGTAGATCTACCGGATATAAATCCATGTTGGTGAGGGGAAATGATTTTACGAGCCTCCAACATAAATTTTGATTGAAATACGGATTCAAACAATTTAGGTATTGCTGATTGTATGCAAATAGGTCTGTAATTAGAAGCATCTGTTTTATCGCCTTTTTTATAGATGGGACTAAGGAAACTGGTCTTCCATTTTTGTGGGAAAAGGCCAGATGCTAATGATAGATTAAATATATTGGTTAGGTGACCTTTTAAGTTAGATACACAGTTTTTTTAAATAAATTGCAGGTATGGTGTCCGGGCCAGCGGATTTCTGAGTATCTAATAATGTAATTTTACGCTGAACATCGATTTCATCAATAAAAAGGTCGTTAAAATCAATAGAAATATTGGAGTTGAGTTGAGGTATTTGGTTATTGGATGAGTTTGCTTTATATACTTCACCAAAAGTCAGTAATTCCTTGAGATGTATCAGCAATTTTACCATTGTAGTATATGATAGACGGAATACCAGATTCATTACTATTAAGATTATTTGCGAATTTGAATAAATTTTGAGGTTTATTTTGTAACGATTGCTCAATATTTTCCAGGTATTCTTTGTAGCAGGAGTTCGACATATTTTTCACCCTGTTGCGTAATTTAGAAAAAAGTAGATAGTCATTTGGAGCTCGAGATATTTTGAATGTTTTATGTGCAAGTTTTTTTGCCTGGATAGTACAAATTAGCTCTTTGTTAAACCATTTGGGGTAATTAGATGTCCTATATTTTGTAATAGGGACGTAAAGTTCAATTGATTTTTTAATTATGCAGTAAAAAGATTCTATTATATCATTAATATTAATACATTTACTAATGAAGTTCCAGTCTGATTTGGCGAGAAACTCGTTTATCTTGGGATAATCAGCTTTATAAAAATTTAATTTCTCTTTATAAGACTCTAAATTTAAAATTTGTGTAGATATATGCTTAACAAAAAGTGGTGGGTGGTATTTATCAATTGTTGAAACATTATCATTTGCATGTTGTACACTTGTATTGTTGGAATTGCTAAAAATTAAGTCTGATAGATTATTATTACAGATATATATAAATTTCACTTGTCTAAGATTTAGGAAAAACGACATTTCTATAAGTTCACGAGAACCATTATTGGACGTGGAATTTGTGCAAGTATTATTGTTGTCAATATCCCATTGAACAGTGGGTTGATTAAAGTCACCTGTAAGAATAAATTTAGCGTCTGGGTATTTTCTTCGCAATATTTCTACTTCTTGACAGTAACTAGTATAAAGCTGGTCATCAGATGAGGGTGGAATGTACGCAAAACCAAATATAATTTTTTCACTTTTGTTTGTCACTAAAACAAATAGTTGTTCCACGTTGATATTTGCACATTTGAGTTTTCTTGAGGTTAATTTAGTATTAATAGAAATTAGACAACCACCTCCCCTACTTTTGTTGCTAGTATTAGTATCGCGGTCCATTCGATAGGTGTTATGGGAGTGAAATCCTAACTCGCCATTTTTAATATCTGGGGTCAACCATGTCTCAGTGAAGCAGTCGGAGGAGCCTCTCTCCCATATGGTCAACGAATGCCCGCTCCATTCATTCCCCGGCGGGATTGACGAGGTTCACATGGCGACGCCTGAGGCCCTAAAATGGCTCGCAGATCTAGATGTCCCCCTCTGACCCCCCACCATACGAAAGAAGAAGAAGTGAAGCAGTAAACATCATATTCTAGGGTTGGTAGTTTAATTCTTAAATCATTTAGTTTAGTTTTCAGTCCTCTTACATTTTGGTAGTAAATATTTACGCCATATCCAATGGAGGATTTTGGTTTTTTGAGACATTTTTAAAAATTGCTGGCTTATTATCAATAAATTTTATAGAAGTCCAACTTCGCCTTCCAGGGTACGGTTTGCCAGGGTTTGTCTAAGATCTATTAGGTATTGCCTTTGTAGAGGAGTTTGATCGGAGTAAATTTTACATTCGGTGTGTGTCAGAGTTATATTTTTTTTACGCAATATGTAACCGTCGACGGATCATTAAGGATGACTTTCATTGGTCTTATTTTATTAAGTTTTACTACGCCAATGCGGAAGACGTTGACAGAATTTTCAGCAAGCGTGTTATCGATTCTGTTGAGAATTTTTAATACTTCCACTTTGTCCTGTTTAATTGTCTCAGAGATAGACGGGCAATCTCCGCAGGATTGTGTCTTGCCCCCCATCACCCCGCCCGGCCGCGTTGTGTGCGTGACAGCAGGACAATTAAATAGCCACGAGTACTTATGTCGACTCTTGTCGCTTTCGGCGCTCGGTTCTCGTATTTCAACTTAAAAATGTAACGTAAACGGATGACTACAATACATCTTGGTATAAAAAACCTAATATTTTTCACGAACTCGCTCGTAACGTGCGTAGTCGTGCATCCATTTTCGCAGCGTTCCGCGTTTGGGTAGAATTGTTGTATTGTCCTATTCTCCTGCTCTGCGCGATCATGCTATTCACGGAGCACGGACAGGACAATGTTGTACTGTCTTCTGTCTCTGTCTTAATTATCCTCGATTAATCCTTGCATTACGGTCTTACTGATTAGATTCTTATACGCCCGTTCAATGTTGGTGTGAGAAAGTCGGCCTTAAGCCTAGTTTACGGCCGTTTTAACCACACAAACGTCGCGGTAATATGATAAGTTTTTCACTGTTGCGACGTTGCGCGCCGCGCAATATTCACAAAGTTTTTATTAGTAAGGGGATTATTGTGAAAATTATAGAACACACGTAATTACATAATTAATGCATTACTAGCAGTTAAAAACCCGCTCCGCGGGTTTTTTTCTGCTAGGCCCTGCGGGCGGCACATAGTTGGGCTTCGCCCAGTTTAAGTGATACTAACAACAGTTACATTTAATAGGTAGATATTAGGTCATTCACAGAGAGAGGGTGATTATATATTGTTAAAACACGGAACAGGAAGGCGTTTAGGCATAATAAGAATGACAGTTGTTCGGGTAAAACTTTACCTTTCCCGAATAATTGCCTAAATGGCTAAAGGTAAATTAATATAGGTAAATATTCGGAATCGCTGGACACGGAAAATAGGAAATATTTTTAAATAATACCTTCTGATTTACCTTAATTACTATAAAAGGAATCGAACAGCATTTGGTAAAATTTTGATTTTAGCTTTTTAATTTTTAATTACGTAAAATGAAAATTCGCTTTCGCTGTATGGGATGACAGCCTGAATAATTTCTGTTGATAACATTTTCTTTTGTCGGTATTCCTGAAATGAGCGGCTAGAGACAATTGAAAAACGTAAATTAAAAAAATATAATGTAATACAATATTCCGGCAAAATAGGGCCTACTTAGCACAAATGATTTATTTGACTATTATTTTATTTAACCTCACCTATAATAACCTAACCTAACCTATAATAATCCAGCCTAACCTATAATAATCCAACCTAACCTATGTCCTAACCTAACCTAAAATAATCCAACCTAACCTATATCCTATCCTAACCTATAATAATCTAACCTGACCTAAGCTTACCTCACCTATAATAATCCAACCTAACCTAACCTATATCCTAACCTAACCTATAATAATCCAATCTAGCCTAACCTAACCTAACCTAACCGAACCAATCCTAACCTAACCTATCCTAACCTAACCTAACCTATACAAATCCAACCTAACCTATAATAACCCAACCTAACCTAACCCATAATAACCCAAACTAACGTTACCTAACCTAACATAACCTGACTTATCATCCAACATAATCTAACCTTACCTATAAACTAACTTGAACTATACTAATCCAACCTAATCTAACCTAACCTAGCATAACCCAACCTAACCTATCCTAACCTATAATAACCTTTTTTTAAATATTTCCTTACTTGTAAAAGAAACCAAAATACCAAAATAATATTTGCATAGAGTAAATTATGGTAAAAATTCTAGACACTCATATCAGGAATACCAAAAAAAGAAAATTTCATCAATAGAAATTATTCCGGCTGTCATCCAATACAACGAAAGCAAATTTTAATTTTACGTAATTAAAAATTAAAATGCTAAAATTCAAAAATTCCCGAATGCATTCAGATTCCTTCTATATTAATTAAGGTAAATCCGAAGGTTTTACTTAAAAATATTTCGTATTATCCTTGTCCAGCGTTTCCTAATAATACCTTAATATATATTATATAAATATTTATACCTGGCAAAATGATTGTTTTATTATACATATAAGTACATGTCAGATTGGAGATTTGTTGGCTAATTTTACAATCAACGAAGCGTTTCTATCTTCCGATTGTCTTTCATGTTATTTTATTGGGTTGGCAGTGCCTATACTTTCGCGTATATCATATCGGTGTTCTGTCAAAATAATGCGAAATTATTATTTACGTAAATAATATTAAATATCAATATTTTTCAAAATCGTACATGCAAAGAGTTGTTGTTTATTGTCATTAAGTTGAATCAAATGTTTGTTTTATTTGTAAATGCGTATTAAAACGGTAGTTTCACGTAAATAATTACCGTTGTTTGAATAAATGAAGTTGTACGTATTTGTATATCGCTCTTATGCGCTCTGTCGGCCAATAGAGAAAATACCCCAGCGGCCGGTAAAGGAGGGATTGACACTTTTAAGGAACCTTGGAATGTTTGATTCTTCAAATATATAAAATGTAAATGTGGATAATTTTTACTGTGACGTAATTAATCCAATGGATTGTGAACTTTCTAAAACATATTTTCTTCGATATTATCCAAAAATTATATGAGCAGAAACGATGTTTTTGAAGAAATCTGGTGATCCTATTTTAGTATGAAATTGGGTCTTAATTTTCAAGTTAGCGGAATTTAAGCAAAACAAATTATTTGAATTCGACCAATCAGAGGGCCCAGACCGTCCAGACGATCGCATAATAATATTATAGATGCCATTGCAAAGTTTTAATAAACTTCCAGAAGAAATCTTTTTATTTTGCATATTTAAATATTCGCGCCAGCCCCTAGGTTCGTTCTTTCACCGCCAGAGGAGCGCTCTGTCGGCTATTTATTGACGCGGTGCGTATCGGCCATGTTGAATGAACGCGTTCTTTTTTCGTCAAACGTCAAACGTAATCACGTAATTGTGGATAATTTTCACTGTAATGTAATTAATCCAATGGATCGTGATCTTTCTAAAACATATTTTCTTCGATATTATCCAAAAATTGTATGAACAGAAACGATATTTTTGAAGAAATATCGTATTACATGTGGCGATTCTATTTCAATATGAAATCGTGTCTTAATCTAGTCTTATTTAAACACAATTTGAATTTGACCAATCACAGGGCCTACATCGTCCAGACGCTGGAGTATTAATACTATCAGATATATGAACTCTTAGTTCCCCGAAGAAAATAAACCTTTTCCAGAATTGAAGGGCAATTATAGAGAATTAACAAAAAATAATTACCAACACATTCTAGAAATTGATATAAATTTTTAAAATTCCAAACGGTGTCTAAGCTATTAAATCTATTTTTCTATACAGAGCGTCCGGGGGTAAAGTGCGCTAACTTCGGGAGCGATTCTACATGATAGCACACGTAAAAAGGATACCTAACTTTTTCGAAATTCCAACGTTTTATAGTAGTTTTTAGTTAAATAAGTTGAATTATTTTAATGGGAAAATATATGTTCTGCTATGAACAAAATATTTTTGTATTGGAATTTCGATTTTAGAAAAAAGTTACCGTCATGTAGAATCACCTCCCGAAGTTAGCGCATTTTACCCCCGGATATCTTTCATATCTCTGCTATACGATGCACACATAGAAGCTGCCATCGGTAGAATAACAACATAGTGTAACCAGATAAATGTATGGGACACGTGTCTTCAGCCTCTGGGATTCAATTTCATGAAAATGATGGAACGTGTGACAAGGTGTTAAATTTCACGAGGGGATATTATTCCGATACTTCATATTCTGAAATTCAGAGCACGTTCTCAGTATCCATATTTGAACATAAGAATTATTCAAATTTCTTCGGAAATGTGACATTTTCATGCATTTTATGTATATTTTTCTAAATGTATATTTGAGGATTTTTTTGTCACGTTAACGCCAGGGTGTATTTATTTATTTACAAATTATTTTAGACAAATGATAATTCAAATAAACCCGTAAAAAATCGCGGTTATTAAAATTCTTATTTTAAAAGGAAAATTAAAATAATTTTCTGTCAACATTTGTAAAGGATACTTTATTTAGCTATACAATTTTAACATCTTATATCTTGTGAACATCTATTCTAAGGTTACTATAATAATATTATTTTACCTACGTACATATTTAGGTAGGTACCTACTTTATCGTTTTTCAGAATTATTCTTTGTACAATCAGTTCCAATTTTGACAATGACATTTTAATTTAAAGTAAATTTGAGTTCATTGGACCAGATTTCACGCAGGAATAACTAACGTGCATCACAGACAAAAGAAATTAGTAAGTTTTCATTTTGTAATAAAGGACACTTGAATTGTACTCTGAATTGTCATGACTCCTTACTACATTTTTATAACTTATTATGGCTATCAATTGAAAAAAACACTCCACGCTTAAGAAACAGAGTATGGGTCAACAATCTGGAATTCACATTATATCACACAGGTATCTAGACTTGAATCTGTCCAAATAAAATTTACAAGGATTTTGTCTTATCGATCAGGTATCTACCATCTACTAGACGGTTACGAACAAAGCCTTACATAGGTACTTCAAATTAGAGAGTCTAGTTAAAAGACGAAACATAAATGACCTCTTAATGCTTTACAAAATTGTGAATAATCAAGTAGATAGTAATATGGTCCATCAAATCAAGTTATACGTCAGGCCCAAATTCACTAGAAACCTTAATATATTTTGGACCAAAATTTTTGTCAATAAAACTGGATATTTTAATCCTATGTCTAGAATGTCTCGATCGTACAAAGATATTGCTAAAACAAACTTGGATAATTTAAAAAAAAAAAAAACAAATATTGTTTGTAGTATTTGATATTTTCTATTATATAAATATTTTCAAAATCATTATGTCTTGTAATTTTTGTAATTTAAAGCTTGGTATAAAAAAAATACTGATATTGTTGTTTCCTTCACTGAATTAGTCTAAGGGCATTTATATTTGTGTGTAAATTTATCTTATACTAACCACAAGAATGTACTTTGAATATATTTAGCCAAATATGACCTAATCTTGCTGTACGGGACGTGTTTGCCTGCACAAGAAAAGACTGTAAATAATAAGCACCGGCACACATCAGTCCTCAACTTGGGTAATGATTTAAGTAAAACACTGTGAGGTGTTCTTTCCAAACCATCATAAAAGAAAGACGATTCGAATCAAAATTAACATTTTAATTACAAGTATTGTACTGGTATACAGAACGTACAAAGGGGTGTAGCTTATAGGTACATGCATTGTAGCAGGTATGGTGCATCATCGCGCTATACGATACAGCAAATGGCGTAGGCGACTGCTAGAGCAGTGGACAGTTCAATTAGTAGCCAGCAGGAATCGGCCAGCCTCTAGGCTTCAGCATCAATGGCTAATTCAGTCGGTAGCCAGAAAGAATTGGCCGGCTTCTAGGTTGTCAGCATCAATGGCTAATTCAGTTGGTAGCCAGGAAAAATTGGCCGGCCTCTAGGTTTTCAGCATCAATGGCTAATTCAGTTGGTAGCCAGGAAGAATTGGCCGGCTTCTAGGTTTTCAGCATCAATGGCTAATTCAGTTGGTAGCCAGGAAGAATTGGCCGGCTTTTAGGTTTTCAGCATCAATGGCTAATTCAGTCGGTAGCCAGGAAGAATTGGCCGGCTTGTCAGCATCAATGCAGCAGGGATTGGCTAGCCTCAAGGTGATCAGCGGCAGTGGGAAGTTCAGTTGGTAGCCAGCAGGTATTCGTCAGCCTTTAGGTTGTCAGCATCTGTGGCTGGTTCAGTCGGTAACCAGGAGGAATTCATCAGCCTCTAGGTTGTCAGCATCAATGCAGCAGGGATTGGCCAGCCTCTAGGTGATCAGCGGCAGTGGGCAGTTCAGTCGGTAGCCAGCAGGTATTCAGCGGCGGCATGGTCATTTGATTATAAGAGCCGGCACACGGAGACGCCCCATTATTGTAATGATGACAGATGCATCTGGCTCAGCTGATGGAGTGCCGGCCGTAAACAGCTCGTTGCAAATAGTTGTAATCTTTAAAATGATTGTGCCGTGATGGAGGAACAGAAGCGACTACAGATTTCAGTTGACACTCAGGAATTTATAATTATAATTAACAGATCGCGTTATAACTGGAGGTGTTCCGTCCACTCGTGTTAATTTTTAAAATTTGACTGCCAATATTTTGTTTAAATGGCCTATTTATAATGTCGTTCTACCAGCGTTTGTGTGGCGTCAGCTTGCAAAAACATGTTTACGTTTTTAAAAAGGCAGGTATTTTTAGTGCCAATAATAATTTCACCCAGAGACTGGTTTTGTCAATATTTTGATTTCATTTTAGAAAATAGGGTTATCGAACTGTTTCAGGTTAGATTCAGTCTTTTTGCGTCCTGGTAACAAGATTGATAGATTTTTCAACTGGTAAATATTATGATTTGGAAAAAGGGATCATCAAACTTGCAGGTGTTCAACTTCAGTCGCAATTAAAATTAAATGCAATAAAATAAGTGTTCATGTTCGATACACTTGCGAAATTATTATTATAGGTAAACGTAAAGAAAAAAAAATCTCCGATATTTTTTTCATGTCATGAGGATTGACAAATTTAATATAAGATGAACAAACTGATTACCTAGGGCAGGCCTGCCTAACCAAAATTGCACCACAGACCGTATCGATTGACATAAAATTTAATATAAGATGACTAAACTGATCACCTAGAGCAGGCCTGGCTAACCAAAATTGTACCACGGATGGCATCGATTAACATAAAATTTAATTTAAGATGACCAAACTGATTACCTAGGGCAGGCCTGGCTAACCAAAATTGCAACACGGACCGCATTGATTTACACAACAGGTTAAATACGGCCCCGATCCAGCGATTGATGGAAGAGGTACTAGAAGAGGACGAATCATTTCATGGTTTACAGATTATTTGGTATTGTGGTTAGGTTGAACTCTCTTTATCCTTTAGTATGCAAGATAAAAAGAGTTAAACCTAAAGAGAATTTTAGCCATCCTCCGATTGCAGAGAAAATCAGAAATAAGTGTTTTACCTTTCCTGCCCTTATAGCAGTGGTGTAACGTACGCTTGGTCAAACCGTATTTTTTTAGGTTAGGTTTAGGTTTTTTAGTAAATCAATTTAATGCATATCAGTAAATACTAAATAAAGAAAAATGTTGTTGCTTAAATGATATCACATACTCAATTAATGTTTGTATCCTGTTGCGAGTTCGCGACAACTCTAAAACAACACACAAGTACCTACTAACATTTCATCCTGCGACACAATCTGTTTGTATGGACCGGTTAACATAGGTATTCCTTTTGTGTAGGTAATACGTAATAAAACTGCACTTCTTGTACCGTTTATCAATGAAAAAATGCCGAAATTCGTAATCACGCATTTTAAATATTTTTAATAATTTTATCCATGTAATAATGTATAAATATTGATACAAACTGTGAAGAATAATTATTTATCTTTCCATTGACGAACACATCACATATCTACGCATTATAGAAAAAAAAGCTAATAATACTTTTGTAATATTAACGCCATCTGTCCTTCAAAGGATATAATGGAATATGATGTTTGTGGCCAGTAATGTCTTTCCGAGGTCTGAAGGGTTAAACCACTGCCTTTCACATTAGAACTGTTTTAGCAATATCATAAATTAGAATAATCAATAATGACAGTATGTACATCAATATACAAATACTCTCACCGTGATCGTCGCTCGATCCAATGGCTTCAAACATTCAAACACGTTCTCCACACTCATATATCAAGTGCGCCAGACAGCCAATTGAAATAACATTATTCATTCAAGAAATTCCATCACAAGCGTCTGCAAACAGTTGTCAAACTCAGTAAAATCCTCTTAGTGAAACTATCAAGTCTCTTGACGGCTTATTTATAACTTCAATACCCAAAAGCTTCACGTCAAAATAGACTACATCTAATAGAAACGTAGGTGTCTAGTGCAAAGAGATATTTTTTCAATTAGCAAATAAAGTTCTGTTTGTCTGTGGTCAAGTTTAATGCGTGTTTTAGGGACTTTATTTAAAAAAATTATTAATGCCCAGTATGGCTTTTACAGCTTAACATAAATAAAAGAGATTTGAACAAATAAGGCATAAAATACAATGTACTTTTTTATATTAACCCCATACATGAGGTTCTTAGGAAAATAATTTCCCTAGTAGCCTATGTCATCTTTGGGGTGCTGTGTTGAGGATCTTTTTAAGGAAATTAAAGGGAGGAAGTTCTGGAAAGGAAAAAAGGAATGAGGGGTGGGTAGAGATCAAGGAATCAGTGTGTCCAGGACACGCTGCAGCACAAGGCGATGGGTCAATAGAGACCAGTTTGAGAGGCCAAAGGGTTTTCCCAAACTATTACACCAATACTCAAGCATATACATACATTTTGAATACTTATTATTTACAACTAAAAAGTGCTGAACTAACTTAGCTTTGGATTTTACTAGAAAATATCAGCGATATAAACTAACTGCCATGTCTGTACATTATTTCCATAACAGAATTGGACACGAAGTTATTGTTGTGAAATAATATACCCCATCTAGCAAAAGTAATAAAGATGAAACATCGTAGCAATCGTCAGTACGATAGAGAGCCATCTACTCGTAGTTCCTTTGTATAATATTTTAATCTTTCCTGTTCAAACTCTTCTGTATATATCGTAATTTGTGATTTAAGTCAACCCTTTTTTATTTGTTTTTTAACTATTTAACATCCAAATATGAACATTTAAATATTAAAAAAGTCTACGTCTATAGTTAAAACTAGCTTTATTTTACAATTTATTTCATTCTCTAGAAATAAAATTACTATTATGTATCATTATAGCATGATTAATGTTCCCGTTTAGAAAATGTCTCATATCAAAGATCTGAAGAAGGTTTCTTATTTGATGGAAATTTAACATTTGTCGCACACATCAATGAAGTAACAAATAAGGCTATGAAATGTTTGGGATTTATTTTAAGAACAGTAAAAGATTTTACGACATTCTATTCTTTTAAAATTTTCTTCTCTGCCTTGGTAAAAAGTAATTTATAATACAATTCTCTGGTCCCCATGCTATCAATCAAATTAAAATTGAGAGATTTCAACACAACCTTTAAAGTTTCATCAATTTCAAATTATCCATACCCATTGACCAAACGAATTATCTTAATTTAATGAAATTACTTGATTAAATATAAATATCTTACAGAAGAGCCATGAGTAATTTGATACTTTTATTCAAATGACTTAATGGGTGTACCTGACTTAACGTTTAACGCTGATAACGTTTCGAGTACCAAATTGTAACATGAGATTTCCAGAGTTGTTCTTTGTTAATTCTCTTAAAAAAACTATTTTATTAATTCCCCAGTCCAAAGGCTACAAAGGCTTTGAAATAAATCCAGTTCTGTTGATATTTTAATTTATTCCATACTAAAATTTATGTCTGAAATTTCTAACATTTTGATTCGCTAACATTATATAATCTGTAACCTTCTTTTTTATTTCAATATTCAACTTCTATTTTACTTTTTCTTATATGTTGATTTCTTATTTACTCCGGGCAGGTATCAATACCTTGATTCCTTTTTTTGTAGTTTTTGAGGGATAAAACATCAGTTTAAATTTAATCATTGAAGACAATATTAACGACGCTCAAAGGAAAGATGTGAAACAGAAAAGGCGGAAAAAAACAAGTTCCACTTAGGAACGGGACCCGGTACCTTTTTCTTGGGGGGAAGTGCTCTGACCTAATTCTAAGCCAATTATAGACCATTTAAAATTTGGTTCAATTCCCAAATGTGACTTATTTTTTCTGTCTTTTCTGTTTCACATCTTTCGTTTAAGAGTCGTTAATATTGTCTTCAATGTTTGAATTTTACAATTTGAGCTTTTAACTCAAAGTTTTTCCTATAATCTATAATCTAATATATCTATTGACTTGTATAAAAGTCAATAGATGTCGCATATTAAAATAAAGTTCGCTGTATTTATAAAATGTAGTATCTAAATTGCATTTAGGTGGGGTAGAATCTTACATACATTCATAAAGATAGCAGGCAAAAAACATGCTTTAAGAAAACGCCCTTGAGGTGATTAAGCACAAAACTGACGGTATACAAATCATCTTAATATTCTTATTATGTTGGCAGCTCTCAGTCTAACTATGATATAGTTAAAAAGGTTGAATTAGCTCAGTGGTCAGAGCACTTCCCAGGCAAGGAGTACGTCCTGCGGTCAATTCCTAGGTGCGACTGAATATTTTTCTGTCTTTTCAGCTTCACACCTTTCGTTTGAAAGTGGCTAATATTGTAATCCATTTACTGAATAAGTTATAGTTACTGATTATGAAACTTTAGTTTACAGTAATTTTTTTTAAACTATTGGGCGTGTAGTTATAAGTACTATGCGTTACATTAGAAACAGTAAGACCCAGTTTCTTTTTTTTTATCTTAGATATTTTCCAAGGCATTCTGTCAAATGTCCATTGGTCTCCGGTCTTTACTACTGAAAAGGTTTGAACTGAGCTGGCCTGTTTAGTGTCCATTTAAACAGACTCTTCTAGGGTCGTTCCAAATACATAATATCCTGACTAACAAACAAACGATATAATACATTTTAAAGTTATTTGAAATGACCGACGTTTAAAGAACCTTAACTTTTTAGTACAACAACAACACAAAATGTAACCTAACACCGTTTTTCTCTTTAACTACGTGTTTCAATCAGAAGACCTATAAACATATTATGTCCTTTTATATCTTGGTAGGTCGTTACAGAAGTTAACTTATTTCATAAACCTGGAATTTAATCGTGCTTACCTGGAATGGAATTATCTGAATAATAATATCTGAAGAATTATATGGAATTACCTAACTTATCTGTTTCTAGGTATTGATGGAAATATACCAAATAGCAAACTACTTACCTAAACTAATTTAATTTCAAAGTGTTGTATTTTCTGAAAAAGTTAACAATTTTTCTAGAATTTAAATATCGATGAGTTAGTGATAATTATGATGAAAACAGCACCAAACAACTACGTAAATTTATGAACAGATCGTGAAAGTATTGACATTTCTCTCGTTTCTTTCCATTGAACTGTGCCCAATTCATGTGCAATGCTTACACAAAGTTAACCATGTATTTTTTTATACAAACCAATATTTGTTTATATAATCAATTGTTACGTAATACAAGTCACCCTATAAAAAAAGATGCACACTTTAGCCTCGCTTTCCCCATGCCAGAAGGTCGTGGCGTACGTGACAAAACGCAGCGAGCCGCCGCGTGATCGGCACGGACCACCCAGGGAGCGTTCTCAGCTCAACACGGGCCGGCACCGGCCGCCGCCAGTCGAGAGCGGACCTCGGTCATTGCAACAGTGTGTTTCTCGCAGAGCGAACCACAAACGCTCACAATGTTCGAGCGCGCGGAATTACGTAATAATAGAAACAGACGCGATCTCGTGCCAGTTTCCTACTAGATGCATTTCGCTATCAATTGCCAATCATGTCTATTATCTTGGTTCGAACTAAACTCAGTAGAGTCCCGTTTCCGTGTAAAATCCCGAGTGAATATCACCACATCAACAGTACCGCCGCTTTTGAGCGCGGGAAACCTGGTCAACATGATCTTCCATACCACACCTCAGGACGAAACGTAAGCTTTCAACCTATCCCCTTTCTTGTGTTCAATTCTTGTAACTTCTTGTAAAAAAATCCTCGTTTCATCCGGTCGTCACAGAGAGAGTAGAGATCCAATTTATACCTGTGTTTCTTTAGAAGATGATTAATATACCTTGTGCCTTTTACTTATGTGTTATTATTGTGATGGCCTTTTCCAACCTCCTGACCGATGGACGAGCTGCTGATCAAAGAACTGCCCACCCCTGATTGTACACGAGTCATCTGCTTTACCTTTCTACTGAGCTTAGCCTATTTAACCAGGTTCGATACCGGTTTACCCATATGTTAGCACATGTTAGCGTATGTTAGCGTATGTTAGCACTGGCGCAAACGTGGTTTTTCTCTGATTATTAATCGTCCATCGGGAGGTCAAATTGGAAATAATCTTGAACTCTTTCACTGTGTTTTATGTCTTGCTTTGTATTAACAATTGAATAACTATGTTTTCTTCCAATAAATCATAGCTGTTCTACAAACCATCGCGTCAAATCTAAAACAACCGTGTCAAATTAAAACTATTCTGTGTTAAATTACAAGTTCTACGAATCGTCACTCGACAAAATTTAATTACCGGTATTCTATCACAAGGTGCGCAACCAACATTCACTTCTTTTCGGACACCTCAAACATCACATAGTGATCTTTAACCATGAAGGTTTACTTTCCGAGTACAACTATTAGAGGAAACGAGCTACATTAAACTACAATTCAACAATTTCAAATCTTGTACATGATACAAAATGAATTTCTTGTTCGTGGAACCATAAGACAGCATCGCTCTGCAAAATACACAACCAAGGAAACTAAAGCCCTTCTGTCATCTGATAATTTCGCTTTATATGTAATAAAAGTGGGTAGTGTATCCTTTTTGTAAAAAAAGTCTTGAAAGCCGACCTACTCCTTACATATAATTGAGATTCGCGATTGACGTAAATCCCCGACTCTCGGCCCTTCTCCGCCTCGAGCCTGTCGTTGTCCAGGGAAAGGGATGCTTGCGTGTAAATAACCAAAAGCTGGTTCTGCCTAAATTCAGACAATTGGTCACCAATCACAAACAACCCTCCATTAATTGTTGAAAGAACAAACAATACTTCCTCGAAATCTGTATTCGGAAATTTTTCGGAATTTTGAAATTTTTTCGAGAAATTTAATTTTTTCGGAAATCTGTTTTTTTGGAAATTTTTTTTTCAAAACGCACATCTCAGGGACTTTTCCATCAAAATCCCAGGGTAATCCCTGGCCATTTTTTTCAAAAATCAAGGACTTTGAAATTTTTTCGAGAAATTTAATTTTTCGGAAATTTGGTTTTTTCGGAAATTTTTTTCAAAAACGCACATCTCAGGGACTTTTCCATCAAAACCCTAGGACAACCCCTGGCCGTTTTTTTCTCAAATCAAGGACTTTGAAATTTTTCGGAAATTTTATTTTTCGGAAATTTTCTCACTTTGAAGTTTTTTCAAAATTTTTTCAAAACGCACATCTCAGGGACTTTTCCATCAAAATCCCAGGGTAACCCCTGGCCATTTTTTTCAAAAATCAAGGACTTTGAAATTTTTTCGAGAAATTTAATTTTTTCGGAAATTTGGTTTTTTCGGAAATTTTTTTCAAAAACGCACATCTCAGGGACTTTTCCATCAAAATCCCAGGGTAATCCCTGGCCTTTTTTTTCAAAAATCAAGGACTTTGAAATTTTTTCGAGAAATTTAATTTTTCGGAAATTTTTTTTTCGGAAATTTTTTTTCAAAAACGCACATCTCAGGGACTTTTCCATCAAAATCCCAGGGTAATCCCTGGCCATTTTTTTTAAAAATCAAGGACTTTGAAATTTTTTCGAGAAATTTAATTTTTCGGAAATTTGTTTTTTTTCGGAAATTTTTCAAAAACGCACAATCTCAGGGACTTTTCCATCAAAATCCCAGGACAACCCCTGGCCGTTTTTTTTTTTCTTCACAAATCAAGGACTTTGAAATTTTTCGGAAATTTTATTTTTCGGAAATTTTCTCACTTTGAAGTTTTTTCAAAATTTTTTCAAATCACACAACTCAGGGACTTTTCCATCAAAACCCTAGGACAACCCCTGGCCATTTTTTTCAAAAATCAAGGACTTTGAAATTTTTTCGAGAAATTTAATTTTTTCGGAAATTTGAAGTTTTTTCGGAAAATTTTTTCAAAACGCACATCTCAGAAACTTTTCCATCAAAAACACAAGGAAACCGCTGGCCATTTTTTTTTTCCATATTGGGACTTCAAAAAAATTTCACAAAATTCTTCACCCATCATCACAAGCTCATCTTTTTTTGAAAAAACTCAGCCACAACACTCTGACAATTCTTTTTTCTTTTCACAATGTCTAACTCAACTAGCCACAAAATGAATCCTCGAAACAACACCTTAGGCATAATAGCCAACATCTGCTCTCGAAGTACGCAAAGTTTAGAAAAGGAATTGAAAGACAGGAATATTTCTCCTTTCAACAAAACCAAAAACGTCCTGATCAAGTACGCAACATATTATAACAGGAAATATATTAGGAGACTGGAATTTCAACCCGGCAGTATAACAATCTCTGACACAAGCACACCTACTTGCACAGAAATTAAACCACCAATTACACCCGTCAAGGAAACCACAAAACCCTTCGATCTAACTGGATGGAAAATTAAGTACAACGGCAATACTAACGTAGAAGATTTCATCGACCGAATTGAAGAAACAGCCGCGATACGCAACATTCCTACTGAGATACTACACCGTAACTTCATAGATCTCATCTCGCACGAGCTACTCTCCTGGCATAGAATTCACAAGAAAAAAGTAAGCTCCTGGCCCGAACTCAAAGCTGCTCTCCTGAAAAGTTTCGCACCAAAAGAAACACAGCATAGGATTAAGTCTACTCTGTTTTCCATCAAACAATTCTCCAACGAAACAGTAGCACAATACGCCCAGAGAGCAGATCTTCTAAACATCAAACTGACAACTCCAGTCCCTGAAACAGAGCTAGTCCCTATCTTGACTGATGGCCTCCTAGCAAGATATGAGAACATAATAACCTCTCAAAAAATATCCTCAGTAGAACAACTCAAAGATGTCTGTCTTCTATTGGAAAACTATCAAGCTAAAAGAAGAAACACCAAGACTTCTAACGAGCCCCTTCTACCAAGCCTCGCCTCTCGCTCATCCAATCAAATTAAACCAGAGTTTAACGAGAAGAAGTTTTGCACCTTTTGCAAAAGAACCGGACACTCACAATCATCTTGCTACAAAAAAGCAAAACTTTCGTATACTCAAGATAACAGGGGCCACCAAAAGCGCCCCCGTGACCATTCTCCTCAACATGACAACTTGAGGGAAATCTTCAAGAGATCAAGAAATAACCTTGAAAGATTACATCCTTCTAACAACTTAATTGCAAGACCACCTACAGATTTCTCTAAACCTCCGCCAAATTGGTCCAAGAGAACTCCAAAAAACTAAGACTCAACCCCTCGGAAGTTCATTCAATATCTAGGCCTACTGAATGGACCGAGTGGTTGAAACACATTGCATATTTCAAAGAGGCCTTACAACTTTCTACAGTGAGCTGCACTCAAGCTAAAGATGGTCGCCCATACGCGCAATTTTCTGTTAATGACGTCGTCTTCTCTGGACTACTGGATAGTGGAGCTTCAGTTAGCTGCCTCGGCGGTAACGCCCACATCCCCTTTGTCAACAATGGATTCACAATCAACAAACACCCCGCTTTCGTCACCACTGCAGACAACAACACTCAAAAAGTCACAGGAGCAATTGTCCTACCTGTCAAGTGTGGAAGTAAATCAATTCCAATAAATTTTCTAATTGTACCAACCATCACCCAGAAATTTATTCTTGGAGTTGATTTTTGGAAAGCATTCAACATTGCACCCCAGGTTTTCAACCCATGCAACAACACCACACCCACCACCTCAATCAACGAAATCCGTACAATAATTCCGTACGAGAACCTTCACCCACCACAGGCCGAACAACTGGAAGGCATGATCAAGAAATTTGAATCAATCTCGTTCGAAAAGTGTGGACTTGGTTTGACAAATTTAGTCAAACATCACATCAAGACAAATGGACCACCTATCAAACAAAGATACTACAATTTGGCTCCCCAGAAACTAAAACTGTTGGAGAAGGAACTCGATGATATGTTAAATATGGGCATCGTGGTTCCCAGCAGAAGCCCCTGGACCAACCCCACACTCTTGGTATCCAAAAAAGACGGTTCCGCCCGATTCTGCCTCGACAGTAGAAGACTTAATGCCTGCACTGAGGCTGACGCGTACCCACTTCCGCTTGTACACGCAATCCTGGATAAACTACGCAACGCAAAATTCATCTCTTCAAAAGATCTGTCCAAAGCATTTTGGCAGATACCTCTGGATGAAGTTTCATGTGAAAAAACAGCATTTGTAGTGCCCGGCAGAGGAATGTTCCACTTTAAGAGACTCCCTTTCGGTTTAAAAAACAGCCCTGCTGAGCTACAAAGACTGATGGACAGACTGTTCGGCCCCGAATCCGACAATAATTTGTTCTGCTACCTGGACGACCTAATAATCATCAGCGACACGTTTGAAAAACACATCGCCACCCTAGAAAGAGTATTCCAACAACTCAAGTTTGCCGGATTAACAATCAACCTAAAGAAATCCGAATTTTGCAAATCACGCCTACGCTACCTCGGCTTTGTAATAGACGAAAAAGGTCTAAGGACCGACCCTGCCAAAGTCGAAGCTATGACAAACTTTCCCAGGCCAAAGAATGCTAAAGAAGTTAAAGGTTTCCTTGGTCTCGCCGGATACTACAGAAGATTCATAAGGGATTTCTCCACAATAGCGGCCCCCCTTAATAAAATTACCGGTACCCGTAAAGGTGTCAGTAACTTCGCTTGGTCTGCCGAAACTGAAAAGGCTTTCACCTCTCTAAAAACAGCACTGCAATCTGCACCGGTACTAAACTGTCCAGATTTCAATCTGCCTTTCACCCTGCATACAGACGCCTCCAATGTTGGAATCGGCGGAGTCCTAACACAAGAATTCCCCGACGGCGAACACCCAGTGGCATACTTCTCTCGTAGTCTAAACAAACACGAAAAAAACTATGGGATAACTGAAAAGGAACTACTCGCAGTCATGGATTCTATCCACCATTTCCGCGGCTATATCGAAGGCAGTAAGTTCTCAGTCATCACCGATCACAGTAGCCTAAAATGGTTGGTATCATTAAGCAACCCATCTGGTAGATTGGCCCGCTGGTCGTCTCGCCTATCACAATACACCTTTGATGTCATACATCGTAAAGGCGCAGACAATATTGTCCCAGACGCCCTCTCAAGAATAGAACTCGCCACTCTGACCTCCGAAGAAGCAACACCAACTCCTACCACCAAAGACACTTGGTATTTAAAAACCTACGAGGAATGCAGGAACAACCCGCAAAAAATTCCCAACTTTATTATAAAAGAAGGTCGGTTATATCGTAACTGCAAACCACCACTGTCTATACTCGAGGACTATGCTTGGAAGTTAGTCATTCCCTCGGAGGACACACAAAAAATTATCATCGACAATCACAGCGCCCCCGGATCCATACACCCAGGAACTTTCAAAACCTATAAGAAGATAGCCTTAAGGTATTACTGGCCAGGCCTGTTTAAACAAGTTCGCAACTACATCTCTAAGTGCGACATTTGCAAAGCATACAAACATAGTACTGCACCCCCATCTGGTCTCATGAATAACCCCAAACGAGCAGACAGGCCATTACAATCATTCTCTATGGATCTCATCGGCCCTTTTCCCAGAAGCTACGCCGGAAACATGCATATACTTAGCATAGTGGATGTATTCACCAAGTTCTGTTGGATCTTCCCATTAAAAAGAGCCACAGCCTCTGCAATCATAAACTTGTTAGAAAAAAACATTTTTATCCCCTACGGCACTCCTCGCACCATCATTTGCGACAATGGAAAACAATTCATAGCTCTGGAATTCAAGGAATTTCTGGCCAAATATGGCATAAAAGATATTTTCTATAATACCCTTTACACGCCTCAAAATAATACGGTAGAGCGTTACAACCAGACCATCAACACAGCTCTGGCAATCCTGGTTGACAAAGATCAACGAACATGGTGCAAAAATCTAGAAAAAATTCAAGCTGCACTAAACAATACAGTGAACCTCACTACCGGGTACACCCCTTTCTTCCTCAAACATGGTATGGAACAAATTGTCCATGGCTCCTTGCATTGGGACGCTAGCCTCCCATCATCTTTTCGTCCTTCTACTGATAACCCATCAGAGAACTATGCTCACCTTCTTGAAGAACTTTCCGCTATCTACAGCGAAGTCACAGATGCGTTGATACTTTCTCACAAAAAGAGTGCAAACAGATATAATTTACGCAGGAAACATGTTACCTTTAAGGAAAACGACATAGTTTGGAGGCGCAACAACACACTCTCACAAGGTGCTCTGTATTTCTCTGCAAAACTAGCTCCTCGCTTTGTTAAAGCAAAAGTCCTGAAAAAAATCTCCGATGTAGTATATACCCTATCGGATGCCTCTGGTAAACACATCGGCAACTATCACGTAAAAGATATTGTCAAACTAGGAAGTGTGGAAACAATAGACACCCCCTTCACTAGGTCACCACATACATAACTAACAAACTTTTGGCTCTACCTTTGTCCCACGAGATTTGGCCCTCGTGCAGACAAATTGCATGTCTTAACGCGTTAGTTTCATATAAAAACTCGCTTTTTTCGACCTCTGCAAGGTAACCTTTTTTTTTTTTCTACAACACAGAAGTGTCAACTGTGGTTTTAAATCATTTCTCAGCAATACTTGTACTATTATGCTCTTTTGTATAAACCCTTTGTTATTTTTGTTTCTTTGTCACACCTCACCGTGTAATGTTATAATTGTACTCATATTTTGGTACGTATCTTCTCTGGAACTGATATCATTCCAGTCAAGAGACTTTTCTGCTTCCCAAACAATTGATGCTCCCGGAGTCGCGTCCCTGGACATTAATTTGTTAGTCATTACCATTCTGACACTTACGACACTAAATACATAACTATTTTTTGTCATAAATACCACAAAAAGTCACGTACAACATTGTTTTGTAAATATTTTTTTCTGTTCTTTGTTCTTCACATTGTTCTTTCACTTTGTTCTTCACATTGTTCTTTACATTGTTCTTTCACATTTGTTCTTCACATTTGTTCCAATGGGTTACATCGTACATAAAACAATGGCCCCTTTGCAACATACACCCAATTGAGGTGAATATTCTACCCCTGTAACTTGTAATCATAATGCGTGTGTAAATTCCAGTTTGGTATCGTCATTTGATTCAAGTTTACATAGGTGTAACAAATAAAAAGTTACAATTACTTTGTTTTAAAGTTTTTTCAGTTTTTTCTAAAAAATTGAATGGCGCTCAACATTCCCATTTGCTCTAATTGGTTGTTTTTTCAGAATTTGATATTGACACGTCAATTCTGAAAAAGGTTGTTGTAAAGGAGAACAAACACCGATTTGTCCTCCTCATCAATAACATTGTATAATACATAACACCTTTCGGTCACATTGAGTTTGTAAAATCTTAAGATCTCAACTTCCTGACCCCAATTTGTTATATTATGTACTATATTTTTACTTAAATAAGCATTAATTTGCCTTGTCAAATACACCGAGCCAGGTCACTCATATTAAGTCATCCTGTGTCTTTAGGTGCCTTCTGTATCAAATTTGTATCATAAAGTTCACAACATTCGTGTTTGTGGCAATTTTGGCAACACCAAGTGTGTTTCCTTGTTTTTGTTTGGTCATTTTAAGTAAGTAAAACCCTAAAAGGTCTTAAATAAACCACTACAAACCTTTTTTGTAAGCAAAGAGTTAGTAAAACCAAATAGGTCTCTTTTGCTATGTATTGGTGTCTTGTTTAAGACATCCTTGTTGGCATATGCCTTGTATTATTGCCAACTTAAAGCATAAACCCAACCAAAGGTTATGCCATCACAACATTTTGTAAGCAAAGAGTTAGTAAAACCAAATAGGTCTCTTTTGCTATGTATTGGTGTCTTGTTTAAGACATCCTTGTTGGCATATGTCTTGTATTATTGCCAACTTAAAGCATAAACCCAACCAAAGGTTATGCCATCACAACATTTTGTGAGCAAAGAGTTAGTAAAACCAAATAGGTCTCTTTTGCTATATTGGTGTCTTGTTTAAGACATCCTTGTTGGCATATGTCTTGTATTATTGCCAACTTAACGCATAAACCCAACCAAAGGTTATGCCGTCGTCATTTTTTGATAATACCAATAGCCACTACTTGATTGTTTTTGACATTGTGTATGTATCTTTTTTCCGGTATTGAAATGGTACTTTTTTATTATTGAACGTTGATATGTTATTTTCATGATACATGAGAATGTTACAATATCCACCATGAGACGAGGGATCGTTATAAAATCTAACACTATACATGAGAATGTTATAATATCTACCATGATACGAGAAGTTCGTTATAATTACTTTTTTTACTGGCTTACATACACTGTGGCCAAAGAGATAATTTGTTCCATTAAATGGTTATAAATATCTATGTTGTACCTTTCCTTTCAATACTAGGGTTCTTTCGTAATTCGTTCAATTTCTACATGAGACGTGGAGACGTCATAATACTTACCATGATTCGTGCGAACGATACAATATCTTGTTGTTGTCTTCTTTAAATAAGTTGACACTTTGTACTTGTTCTACCGGACGTAGATCATTTTACCCTGACTTGTCACCCTTAATTGGGGCCCTTTTTTTTGTATAACTCATGACACTGAGGGAAATGTCCTTCACTGTAGTGAGAATTTTTTTGTTCTCTTCAAACAAACATGAAGCTGTGCATTCAGCAATTTTTTACGCTAACTGATACCTGTGGACTTCTTGTCAGCGGACCCAAGAACCATCCACTATCCATTGACCATGGACTAGCCATCAGCTTCACTGTTGGTTATGAGGTATCGTGTCGTGGGAGTTAATTGAGACAGTGACACAAAACCACCTAACTCGTTGTCTGGGAGACGAATAAGAAAAACTCCCAGGTTTGTGAAACTTGAGCAAGGGTCTGTCATGTTCTCACAAACTGTAGAAGATTAAATACGACCCCTAATCTTTCACCAAATACACGTGAAAGATTAGATTGTTATTACTGTGTATTCTCCTTCACCTTTTCATCAAATTCATGTATATTTGTGTAAAGAGTTAGGAAATTTGCTGGTTGATATATTTCGTCCTCACATAGAGATCGAATTGGGAATTAGCTCAGTCACTATCAATTTTCGCTACTCAATCCTCCATCCTTCACCCCTCCATCAAACTCTTGTACATTTGTAAAAGTTAGGAAATCTGCTGGTTGACCACATTTCGTTCTCTGAAAGAGATCGAACGGAGAATCAGCTCCATCACCAGCAGACCTTCTCGCTCATCGCCATTTTTTTCTCATCCCTCATTATCCTTGAGGTTAATTTCATGAATCTGGAAGGTGTACCCTACGCACATAGCGTATCGTCTGTCTATAAGACAATCTTTATCCATGAAATTTGCTTCAAATCTCTCCTTTTCACCCCATACCTAGGTAATCAACACATTTCTTGTAATTTTGAAAGTCGTAAGTTGTTATCGCTCAAGCGCTAACACCGGCCATGGAAGGCCAACTTCTCTCAGAAACTTGGTGTTACTACTGTACAACCACCTACCTATACCTTGTATATCAAATAGGTAACCTCACGCCAGTCGTGATAGTTTTTTTTTGTCTCCCCAATCTCGGGATACTCATGGTGTAGTCAGCATATTGGATCTCTCTCTACTCTCTCTTACTCTCTCTAACCAACGACGTTTTTTTTGTCTTTTTGTCTTTTCTCTTGAACACAATTTGTTTCTCTCCAAACGTTTTGCATCATTGGTCTACTAGGCAGGTAAACTTCAAGAATTTTGGCTCTAATAATAACCTGTCCCTGGATTAAAAAGAAGACCAGCAGCCCTTCTCATCACCTGCAAGCTGAGCTTCTCTTCTTTGCCGCCTTCACTTCCATCACTCACATCTCTCCAATCTCTGCGTACCAAAAACACCCGACCGCACCCAAATTAGGTGTGAGTCGTGCGTGCAGTTGCAAATCAAGTTGTCTCATCATTCAAACCACATTCAAAAAGAACCAACCTCAGAGCATGCCAGCTCAAGGTTAATTATGTTCCTGCAATCAACCACCTGCCGTTTGTGCAATCAACCACTTGCCGTTTGTGCAAATCAACCACTTGCCGTTGTGCAAATCAACCACCTGCCGTTTGTGCAAATCAACCACTTGCCGTTTGTGCAAATCAACCACTTGCCGTTGTGCAATCAACCACTTGCCGTTGTGCAATCAACCACTTGCCGTTTGTGCAAATCAACTACTGGCTGTCGTACAAATCAACCACTTGCCATTTGTACAAACCAACCACTTGCCGATGCGCAAACTCAACATAATAACCATTACACGCAACAACCATCAATCAACTTACTGGTATTACTCCATGTTATTACCAACTCCATTTCACCTTGACAACCACTGCTCCACCGCATCAGCATAATGGAATTCACGCTGGTACAACAACAAAACCCGGATACTTCTGGCCCTCCGCATCACCATCTCTCAACCACAACCAAGAAGCACAGTTCAATTTCTA